>JBAMCI010000131.1:7692500-8892500 GCA_037075265.1 Drosophila nigricruria | reverse complement strand
TGTAAGAGAGCAGCAATGAAGAAATCGAACTAAAAACTTTAGATAGCTTGATTCTTGCAACGCTTCTCTCTTATAAATTCCTTTTTATTTTGTTTTTAAATATCTATTAAAAGATTTTGTAAACGCATATCTAAATGCTTCTTACATTTTCTTTGTTTGTTTTGAAAGTTCTTCCCAGTTTTTTTTTTTTTTTTTTGGCAATTTCTTTGATCTTTTTTTGTTGGGAATCTCTTCTTCCTAGCTGCACTAAGAGCTCTTAATATTCCCTGTTTAATTATCATTACAGTGCTTCTCGCTTCGCTTCCTTTCGAACAGCTTTTGAGTGATCATCGCATGAAAAAACACATGTTGCGGTTAGCTCTTTATGGTTTAGCTTTCTCGCTTTGTGTCTCGCATCGCTTCTTGCTTCGCTTCTCGCTTCAATACGTCCCACTACTCTGCCATTATTAGTTTGCCTCTTTGCTCAATGCTTGGCAAAACATGGTTACTTTTCAGTACTTAAATTCGATTGAAATAAGAGCATTTTGCTGTTGTAAGCGTATGTGAATAGCTTCCATCTATAGTTAGTTGTTATGGCATCGAATTAGGTTTGTCGGGACTCACAGAAATTCTTGAAAATCTCCAGCTACCATTGCGGAATACTTAACTGCACACATTCCTGTGTGTTTGACTATCTAAAGGCACTCTTAAAAGCAAATTTACCAAACATATGTAAAAGTATGCGAGTTCCTAAGCTGTTGGCGAAATTTGTGGCCAACATTCCGAATAAAAAGTACAAAACACACACACACACACACACACACAGTTGCTTAAAATCTCATTATGTAAAGTACAAAGCGAAGATAGAGGAGAGTCGAGAGTAACAAAAAACAAAGAGCCAAGCCGAAGCCGAGCGGAGCCGAGCCCAAATGATTACCACTTTTACTTCGCTTGCAGCAAATTGAATTGATTTTAATCTGCATGCACATGAAGTTGGAGCTCCTGCAGGAAACGATTCCCCAGCCAGGAGAAAGGACCTCCTCTGCCTATCGGCTGCCTCGGCCTCTGCCAGCCTCTTCTCGTGCCAATAAAATTTGCATTCGAAATCGCTTTTCAAAAAAGTACAACAGAGAAAAAAAAGCTGGCACAGGCGCAGCAGCTAAATTCAATGTTGTATCTATTTCATGTGGGTGTTTGTATGTGTATTTGTGTATGTATGTGTGCCCGTCTGTCTTTAAGGGCGAATTTAATTCCGGCCAATAAAAAAAGTTAAAAGAAACCGGCAACAACAACTTTTATGCGTGTGCAGAAAATGATAAGAGCCCGCCAGAGGGAAGGAACAGATTCTGTTCTGCCTAGCAGGCGCAGGAGGGCGTGTTCTGCGGGTGGAGGGCTGTGCTGGTTACGCTTGAGCGCAAATAAACTTAAAAGACATATGAAAATCAGTTTTTGAATATTGGCACAAGCCAAACAAAGTTCGCTGCCAGCTTTTTTGTGCTCTGTCTGTCTGTGGGGCTGGGTGGTGCGTATCCTGCAGCAGTGTGGCAACGCATCACTTGAGTTGGGTCTTGGCAGAGGGAGAGAGGGTGTGGATGATTACAGGGTGTCTTGTGGGTGTTTGCTTAACTGTGGCTCTAGCCAAGAAAACAGCAGGAGTGTAATTTAGATTTCTGCTTCATTACGTTTTGTAGCCCAACTATTCATGTACAGTATATTTAACATTTGTATTGGGGTATATACCCTGTAATGGGTTATTAAGTAACTGAAAGGACAGGGTAGTTTACATAATAGCATAGACTCTATCTAGCCATAAGCTGGAATATCTATCTATGCCAGTTTATATGAACTAGAGTTCTTGCCTTAATTCATTCAACTAGTTTGAGTAATCCATTCCATTCCATAAAACTCAATTATAGGGTATTCCGACTTAGTCAAAACATTCACTTACGTCCAACAGCTGGATATCAATTAAAACAACAATTTAAATAATCAACTTGCTTCGATAGCTCAAACTGTTTTGGTGGCATATGAAAAATCTATTGAAGATCCCCACATGACCATTGGGGGCTAAATGGCTTTGTCTCTGCCTTCAATTTCCGCAGATTTTCGCGCATTATTCATTCTGCCAAAATGCCACTTAAAACGCAATTACTGCAGACGTACAGAGAGTGGAAATGTTATTGCGAACAGCCCACGCATCGTTGATGAAAACATTTTCAAAATCATTTTGAAAGCAGCAAAAAGTTTATATATATATTGTTATATATATATTAAATATATATTTACGGAAAATCATTTATAAATTATGAAGTAAGATTTAAAACTAACTAAACAGAGAACAGAGAAGAAGAAAGGGTATTTAAAGTATTTATTTCAGATCAAATAAAAAATAAAACATATGAAATGCTGTCAATGCAAAGACTGAGAGCTCTTTATAATAAGGTAAAAAACAACAATAAAATAAATTAAACTAACTTTCTAAACTGTATTACCCTCTACTACTATAACCCAGCTAATTTTATTTGAAATAAACTCTGTAACTTAATTAAATAACAGCTAAAATATTGTAATTTTAAAACAAAAATTTCGTAGAACGCAAATGCTAATAACATTTGAACCGACGAATTCGCTTAAGCCAAAGCACAATTCATTAGTTTGGAAAATTCAGTTTTGGTTCAGGGAACTAGTTCGTGAGAAGCGTACAGAGGGCACGTCATCAATTAAGAAAACCCTTTTGCCAAAATTAGCGCACTCAATTAATTTTCCAAACTGTTTTCCCCAGCGCAACTAGCAAACGCCAACACTTTAGTTTACAGCCAGAGAAAGAGAGAGAGAGAGGGATACAGATAGAGAGAGAGAGAGGGAATAACACACACACCTTGACAGTGAGTGAAATTTCAATTAATCAAGCTGTGTGGGGAAACTGGGTAAAGTTGCACAGGGTTAAAAGGGAATCGCGTATTTGAGTGGGGTTGGTGGGTGGCTAAGGGATAGGGGTAAGCAGAGGGCAGAGGGCAGAGGTAAGCTAACCCGTGTCGACATTTAAGGTATAGCGAAATTGATGGCAGGATATGAGGTTGGACGACGGCAGCGGCAAGCGTAGGTGTATTGAAATGAAATATTGAAAAGCAAAATAGCTAAGAAATCAAAGGGATTAGACGACTACCAAATGATCTGTAAGTTGTTAAGTGCTGGAAATATATATATATATAATTAATGATATTAAGTTAAAATGCAAGCTAATTGTCTACCTGCTTGCTTTCGCTAATCCCCCCTCCATTTGGGCATTAGACAGGGTATTCAATTCACATAAAATACTATAGAACTGTACTATTTGTGGTTGGCTGCTATTTTGCAGGTGGTGATTAGTCATTATTTATTTTAAAATCAATTAGTTTGCCTTGATGCTGTGCCGACTGTGCGCCCCGCACGCTGCGCGCGAGACGCAGACATCAAATTCACGTCTCATTTAGAGGCAAAAAGCATTTTTGCACATTATTTTCTTTTTGTCTTGTTCTATATATTTATATATGCATACATATATATATATATTTTGTGCTGAGTAATTTTCATTTCAAATTGATTTGGTAAAAGCAAATTTCAAGAGCTTTACAGCTATATATCAAATAACTGAGTTAAACTCTGCACTAATTGGCAATTAGGCACATTCGAGTTTTAAAATGAATGAAAAACTAATTAAATACGAAATTCATAGAAAATATATTCGAGTTCGAGGAAAATTGACAGCCACCCCCGCCGCCAGAGAGGGGAGAGACAAATAAAACAGTGAAATTTGTGCGGCGTACGTTGTGTAATTCGAACGAATGAGGAAATTAATGCTGCATACGAAATGTAAACATCATCATCATCATCATGCTGAAGACAAAAGTGTGCAAATGCGAATGCAAATGCAAATGCGAATGCGAATGCGAATGCCAAGAACTGAATACTAATACTAAGTAAAGCCCAAAAAAAGACAGCCAATGAAATGTCAACAATTGGCGACAGAGCAGCCAGCCAGCTAAATAGCTACTAAATAGAGCAAGATAGAGAACGTACAAATCTGCTTCCCTCTCACTCGCTGTCTCGCCCACTGTCGCTCGGCTGACAGTAGCTCACGTAGTCAGGCAAGTGAGTGAGCAGAAATGTAAAACAGGAAATTAAATTTACAAGAAATTGCACAAAAGCCCAAATCAGCAGCAGGCGAAACTGTTGCATATCATTTGAGAATGATGATTCAGATTCCAAAGGACTTTACAAATTGCACAATCTTATTGGAGGTATGCGTATAAATCGAGAGAGCATATATCACTGACATTGACATTTGCTGGTAGAAAACACAAATCAGTTGAGATCAAATTGTCATGCCAAAGCAGATGAGCTGGGCAGCAAAATATGCAACTTGACAATAGTTTATGGCTTAGGATTTCATTTGAACAAAATATGTTGAGAGTGTAATAAACATTAATGATAAGAAAATGATTTCTTTATTATAATTTTATTATTTATATTAATATTTGCAATATTTTTCAAAACTATTTTTGATATAATTTTTTAAACATTTATTATTATTTATTTATTATTATTATTATTATTATTATTCATTTATTATTTTTATTTTTGAATAATTTAGTTATTTTAATTAATTTAAATAATAAAAAAATAGATAAAATTATTTTAATAATTAATTCCTTTAAAGAATTCACTCAAATATTTTTATAAAATAAATTTCATAAATTTCATAAATTTCAGCTTTCCCCTCTCTCTCTCTCTATCCAGCCAACTCTCACTCTAACTCAATATATTTTTCCTAACTCTGCTCATATGGCTTCTTTCATCAACTCTCCAGCTACTCGCTCTCTATGCAGCAAAGACTTCTAATCAGATTTCAGACAATGAGCGCAAATGTTGATTGTCAAAGGCTGTTGCTCTTAAGCAATCACAATTGAGTAGCAGCAGATGGACAGTATAGGAGGCACAGTTAAATAGCTGGGCAGCTGAGTGCCGCAGAGCAGAGCTCTGAGAGTGCATTCATTGTCTGAGCATCCATTCAATTAGCTTGCTAAGAGCAAAGTTTGAAGGATGGGAATTGTTGCAGCATTAGTAGCCAAAGGAATTTGGGAAGCTAAGCACTTGCTGCGAGAAAAGATTCGACTGGAATTTTTGAGCCAGGGCAATTAAGAGCATGGGCAACATGTGGCAGCAATGCCCTTCTCCGTGGGGCAACAAAATTAATCAAATGAGCCAAAAGTCAACGCACACATAAATCAGTCTGGCCCGGAAATAGTTTTGTTTAAATGGATGCCAAGAGTTGCCCTAGCTAACTCTCTCTCTCTCTCTCACACAGCTCAGAAGTCAAGAGTGCAACAACATATATCAGAGTGCGGCAGCCAGAGTTGCCAGATTGCAATGCTGCTGCATGTTATAATAACGCACTAATTTGCATGCTGAAGGCGAAACGGCAAAAGGACAACAGCTGTTAGGTTGCACAAGGAGATGGCGCAACGGAGCGGAGCGGAGGTGGCTAGGCGAAACCGCTGGTTGGTTGCCAGCATTTAAAACCCGTGTCACATATGTTGACAGTCTGCAGCCACACCCAACTAGCACAGCATGTGGGCGGTCGGGCTTGCAGCAAATGAAGTTGCGCACAGCAAATATTATTTTTTAATGAAATTCCATTTAAAATGAAATTTATGCTCACACACACAGTTGGATGTCCCTTCCAACATGGCTTGGGTGAAGGACGATTAAAAAGGAGCTGCCGAGCGAAGCCCCCACAGCAACAGTACAGACAAAATTAGAAGCATTTGCTATTAGGTCGCGCGCAAAAGTTTAATTGAATAAGTTTTTTGTTGTTAGCCAAATAGCTGTAAAGAAACGTGGCAGCGGGACAGAGAAGTAAGCAAGAGTTGCAGTTCTTGGTGTTTCTTTTGGTACTTCTGTTAGTGCATGCAATTAAATTGAGTAGGTCACAAGAGTAGTCAGTGGAGTGGCAGACTAAAATCATACCCTGTACTTGATGTATATATAATAAATAATTATTTTTGAATGAATAAATATTTTTTATAAATATAAACATAAATATAAATATAAATATAAATATAAATATAAATATAAATATAAATATAAATATAAATATAAATATAAATATAAATATAAATATAAATATAAATATAAATATAAATATAAATATAAATATAAATATAAATATAAATATAAATATAAATATAAATATAAATATAAATATAAATATAAATATAAATATAAATATAAATATAAATATAAATATAAATATAAATATAAATATAAATATAAATATAAATATAAATATAAATATAAATATAAATATATAAATATAAATATATTAAAAATATATATTAAATATTTATTTTCCAATTTGATCTATTCTTTTTACCAAAGATGCTCATTTCTCTGTTTACAGGGTATTTAAGCACTATAAATTATAGCACTTAGTTTTTAGGACAGTAACTGTCTTGACTTGACTGCCAACTGCGTTTGGTCTGTTTTTTTTTCGCCATTTCAGCTGCAGTTCGCAGTTTCCCAGCTAATTCAATTTCCTAGCCATTTGGCATTGTGTTTGTCTTTTGTTACAGTTACAGATTTTCCCAACGTCAACCGTTAAACAGTTTGCATATTGCGCAACAGTAACAATCATCAAAAGTAGCCGCAGGGGTAGCCATAGCGGGGTTACACTGTCTTTTTGCTCTTGTTTTTTTTTTGTTTTTTTTTTTTGGCTTGTCAGCCACTAAAATTGTCGTCGAAATTAAATGGTTAGTTGGGCTGACAAGCGCCGATGACAGTTGCACAATGTCCGCTGCAGTAACAACTGTCAACTGCCTCTGTCTCCCTCTGTGCGTCTGCGTCTGTGTCTGTGTGTGCGCGAGTCGTAAGCGATGTGGCAACGCCAATTTATGTCGCATGCATCTTTAAACGCTGACAAGTGGTATGGGATAAAAAGCATGCGAAAAGTTTTGCAAGTGATTGCTTGGGGCCCAGCATTTTGGGATTTGATATAACCCCAAGGCAGCTGCAAAATGTAAGGGGAGACGAAAGGGCACAGAAAGCCAGAGAGAGAGAGAGAGAGAGAGAGATAACTGTGGCATTTGGGGAATAGCATGGCAGCAAGTTGCGCATATTGCGCACTATAAGTGCCTGTTAAAGGTCATTTGTGCATTAATTGCACATCCTTAAGTGAGTGGACTCATTAACAGTCAGTAAAACGTTTACGAATATGGTAACGACAGAAATTGTGGAATAAAAGTAGGAAAGTTCGGTTTGTAAATAAAAACAGCTCATTTCTAAAGTAGCAGCCAGTAAAACGTTTACGAATAGATAGATACTGAAAACTATGTCATATCCAACTATACATATTTGCCTCTCTTCTCCGACATGTTTGTTTAACTGTACAAATTAGTCAAATGCTTTACTGTTAATCTGACGAAATATATCAAAGTCAAAACTTCATTCATTTGCTCACTTCCACAGAGAAAACTAAAGGACACATTGACATTTATGTATATTGTTTGGTCAATCAGAAAACTGAACTGTCTGTGGCTAGTTGTCGACGGCGTCGTCATCGTCATCGTCAACCACATCGTCGTCGTCGTCGTCCATCTGTCAGCTCAACTGTAGGCACTCAATCAACTTTTCAAGGGGCATCAATGCCACTGGAAGCCGCACTCAATTACACGCACTTAACACAATGCCCAGCATACAGAACATAACGATGGACGAGCTACGAGCCACGAGCAACGAGCAACGAGCGACGATAACGATGATGATGATAAGAATCAAATTGGCCAACAATATGTTTGTATGTCTCTTATTGCAAAAAAACAAAAAAGGCCAACAAATGTCAATGTATGTGTGTGTATATATACATATATAGCAAAATGGTCGTCGCTTGTCAGCGATGAAGATCTCAACTCGAGATACAAAAGCCACCAAAAGCTGCAAGTGCCAAAATGCGCCAATTATCGCTGATGCAATAACAAAGGGCTTCCCAACACACAAAAATGAAGAAAATAATAAAGCAAAATTATTATCGGCTGTAAACAACAATGAAAGATGAAGCAGCTGAGCCTGACAAAGCGCTACTGCTGATGCTGCTAACAATGTGGCAGGCAGAGGCGGCAACAACTGTTGCCAATATTTTGCAATAAAATGCCCCAAAAAATATATGATTTGCTGATGCCAGCTACACACGTACACTAACACAGAGGAGGAGAATAACGAGAACATATCATCGAATATGGCAGTTGAGAAACTTGACAACCATTTGAGGTATGTCAGCCACGCCCATCGAACGCCTGCAGCATGGCAATTGGAAAACACTCAGCAACTGAAATCGAGCACAAGTAAGTAACTTTTTTTGCTACAAGCCAGGCAGAAGCAAACAGTCAAGAGAGTAAACCTAGTTTGTACCCTAGGTGTAAGATGTGGGCAAATACATTGCTTGCCATCAAATGTGTTAAGTCTCTGCTTTGATGCTTTGTATTCCTACAGGGTATACGAATTGTGAATTGCAACAGCTGCTGCCTTAACACAGAAAAAAATAAAAATAAAATGAAACAATTTCTTCATCCATATTTCTAGTTCTTTACTAGTTTTTCTCTTCTTATTTTTTTTTTTTTTTTTGGCTGATAACTTTGAAATGCAATGCCGCAGGCTGTTATGGCTTGGCAATAATGCAAAACACAGCAGCAGCAGCAGCAGGAACGGTTTAGCTGGCGTAGAGCATGGCATCGTGGAAATGGAAATGTAGAAAAGACGACGGCGACGACGACGACGACCACGAGACAACTCTGACTTGACGTTCAATTTCTCATAAAAGTTTCTTTGGCAGCTGTAACAACAAAGGCAGCAGCATCAGTTGTTGCTGCAGTTGCAGTTACACCACCACCAGCTCTACCAGCACCACCAGCACCAACACTAGCAGCAGCAGCAGTAACAAAATATATGACACAATTCAAACTTGAGAATTGCATTTCATGTTGCTGCATTTTTGATAAGGCGCTCAAATCGAAATGGAAAATGGAAATAAAAAATTCGACATGTTTCATAATCAGGCGAAACATTTCAATCAAAATATACGAATTCCGCTATAATAATATTTTTACTATTTTATATGAGTTCTCTATGATTTGTGCAATAACTTTGAAGCTTATGACAGATATATAACAATAACAATTTTATTGATGCCATTTGGAATTAATATCTTTATTTTAGTTTATATATTTTTGTGTTAAACATATATATTTTATTATATATTTTTTTTGTATTTAAATATATTTTATTTTATATAAAAGAAATATATTTTATATAAAATTAATATTTTATTTTATATTATATAAATTTTCTACATTTCATGTCACTTTCTATCTCTCAAAACCAAGCTCATTTCACAAGACACTTTACAGAGAGCAAAGAGTAAGCTCCACTAATACATCAACGATTTGTCCGACGCTCAGGATGACTTTTTTTCTAAGCATATAGAAGTAATCGCATAAGTATAAAATAAAATAGAAATAAAAAAAAAAAAATCATGCAGCACTTGCATTAAAATTAAAAACATTTCCGACTGCGGCGGAAACAGCTGTAAAAAGTGGCACAATGCGATGTCGCCATCCGCACGCTCATAACAGCAGCAACAGCCCTCCCCCCGCTCGTCAGGCATCCGGCAGGAGGAAGGAGTCGTTGGCCATTTTGTTTTTACAGGCTGGGATTTGCGAGCCCATTCAGAGAACGGAAAATTTTTGCTGCGGCCCATTGAGTCTGTAGGGTTTTGCAGCCCTAACGCGTTGTTGCTGTTGGAGCCCTGGGGAGCCACAACCTACACAAAGGCAGCTGGAGGAGAGAGGCAGAGTGGGAATGGAAGGTGTGGGAAGGAAACGTTGACAGTTGCAGCTAAAAAGGTGTGAATGATTGCTGGACGAGAGAGACAGAGACTGAGAGACAGAGGGAGAGAGCAGACGCAGCAATTGCTTGGCATTTTTGATTAGGCACGCAGCAAACAAAGCCCAAGCGTCGACACAGGCCATAAATATGTTAATGATAATGAATTGCAATTGAAATTGCGTTGGGGGCCAAGCAACTGGGCCCAAAGCGGCAAAGTATTATTCACTTTGTGTAGCATACTACATGGGGCACAAAACAAAATTTTGCACAAAAAGAGAATATGCCTGATGCTCGCTCTGCATTTTAATGCAGTCTAATTAACTTCTGGCCAACTTTTCGCATATCAAATGTAATATATATATATATATATAAGTAGAGGAATGCCGGCGAAACAACAATTTAAATTTAATTAACCTTCTGCAAAGTGAAACCGCAAAATGTAAAGTTAACAGCAAGCAGATTAAAAGTCAACTTTTATTAATAAAAAAAAAACAACAGAAACAAAAAATAAAATGTGAAACTTTTAATAAAAATCACTTTAGCATTTCATTTGCAAGAAACAGCAACAACCAAAAAAAAAAGAAGAAGAAGAAGATATTTATGTAAAGAAAACTTTGTGGTTAAATTAAAAAATACTTTTCATTGTGGTTAACGGCGGGGCCAAAAAGCCACCAAATGCAGCTCCGTATAATAAGTACTATATTGAAATTTATTTGAGTAATAAAAAAACAAGAAGAAGAAGAAGAGGAGGAAGAGGAATATAAGAAAAACAAATGCAAAGCAGATTTGCATTTTGAAATCGTAGCAAAAGAGCGAAATTAGTTAAAGAAATGCAAAGAACTGAAAGAAAACATTCGCCTAAACAAAGAGCCGCATTAAAATAGCCAAAAAGGAAAAACTTATGCAAGCGAAATAAAAGGAAAATCTAGCAAGTTTTAGAAGACGGAGCGGCCACAGCACTGTGTGCACAAAGAAACGGATTCACTGCCAAATTAAACACGAAATTGAATTCTGCTCATCATAATTTCCCCAAGGATGCTTATTAGGCCAAGCAGCACAGTCGGGCCAAACAAAGCTCCCCAAAGAATGCCATTTGACGAGTCAAATCCTCTGGCTGACTGAAGGCATCTGTGCCCCAGCCACAGTCTGACTCTGCTGCTGCATTGTCATAAGTGCAACTGAGACCAGAACTTGATATTATTATTTTCTTGATTAGGCGTGGGCGATGGCTGCAGCAACAAGGCAACAAAAACGGAGCTTAAGAGAATATCAAATATGCATAAAGTCAGTCAAGGCGAAAAGCCAAAGAAAATGCTGAAGCGAAAGTGGAGAAGACGCAACAAAAACAGTTAGGAAGCTGTTCTGAATGAATGAAAAGGTGTGAGAACTTTGATAATAAAAATATTCTGCTTAGACTTAGCTTTCCTTAATTTCAATATATTTACATTCATAAACATTAAATTTTCTTTTAGTTTCGCTAACTTTGTAAAGTTTCCTTCAATGTAAAGTGTGAGAACTTTAATGATAAAACTTTAATTGGAATATATCAGACTATTCTGATATATTCCAATTAAAGTTTTATCATTAAAGACATGAGTCTTACTTGATTTTCCTCAATGAAAAGTTTAATAAAAAAAATCTTAATGGAATTTCTATATTACTAAAATTTCCTTCATTTTAGTATAAAACTTCATTTATTACGCATATAAAAACATATATTTCATTCAATTTTCTTTTAGCAAACTTTGTTAAGTTTTATTCAATAAAGATTTTCATTTAATTGAGATAAATCTGTATTGAGCATTAACTTGATCAACCATAGCAGCCACTATGTTGTGTATACCCTCTCTATATCTTTGTAAGCTTAAAATTAATTTGATATAGAAAACATCTTATTTTCAATACACTTTCGCTACAACAAATTCAATTTAAGTATTTGCTGTTTTCCTGTTAGCAATTAAAGTAAATGTATCTACCATCGTCCGCTTGTCTAAGCAGCAAACCACACACAAAAAAAAATAATGTTAACCGGAAAAACTATAGCCAAAATGTAAACCTCAAACATTTAAGCCAAAAACATGCAAGCAAAACAGACAGCAAAAAAAAGAAAAACAGACCTGAAAAGCAATTGAAGCATAGCTAAACTAACTACAACAACAGGCAGCTAAAAGCCGCAGGAATTTGCCAAAAACTTCTGAAAGTAAAATCAATTGAATTTGACGCTAAAACCGAGAGAAGTAGAAAAAAAAAACAGAGGAAAACTTTTGACCTGTACATCAAATACAATGGTCAAAGTAGGCGTGGCCACAGCCAATTATCACACACAACGAGCATTGAAGGAAATTTGCTTGCGAAAACTTTTATCGGAAAATCAAGAAAAACAAGTGAAATAACAAGGCAAAAGGAACAAAAAAAGAAAACTTTTGCGCAACTCCCCGCAGAGCAGAGCGAAGACAACAAACAACAAAAAAAAAACAACGGAGTGAGATATATTCAGAGCAAATACTTGACATAGGGGAGCTATGTAAGTTAGTTGTGTTGCAGATACAACGACAGAGCGCTATATAGATACAGATACTAACGCTTAGATATGACCCACAAGCTCAACTCACGCTGTCCCCCGTCCCTTTCCGTCTCTAATTGAAAGCAGAACTTGGTTTCAACTTTTGCCTCGAATGCAATTAAAAGCAGCAGCCGAGCGGCAGTCAGAGACGGATTTCAGAGCTTAATCTTTTTACATTAAGAGTTGCTCGGCTGCTCCTGTCCCCAAAGCACAAACAACAACAACAACAACAACAACAGCAACAGCAACAGCAACAGCTACAACCAAGCCATGGCTAAAAACTTTTCACTTGGCTAATGCAAAAGCAAAGCAATGCTTAAAATTTTATTTACGCACAAATTAAAATATCAAGGCTAAGGAAAATGCTCGACTTGAAATTATGAGGCCGAAGCCCAACACTATGTCGCGCCTTGAGGCAGCTTACATAAGTTTTTGTGAAAGAGGCGCTGGGGTGGCGGGAGGGACGTGGCGCTGTTGCCTAGTTTATAGTTTTGCGATTTTTAGATAATGCAAAAGTTGTAACTAGGTGCGGCCTCGAGGCGCTGCCTGGTTATTCTTTCTATCTATCTCATGGCCTTGCCAAATGAACCTCAACTCAACTTTCGAGTAGATTTTTTGTTGTTTTTGTTTTCCTTTTGGTTAGGTTCAATATATATAGTCCAATTAGTTGGCTAATAAATATGGGCGTGGGGAATAACAAGTTTCCAAATATTAAGAACTTTAAGCTAATTAAATGAATGAAACTTGAATGAAGTGGAATGAGAAGAGAAGTTATGAAAGATTATCATGATAACTTTGACTTTAACCTTTTGGGAATTACAAGCAATTTTTATTTGATTTTTATGTTTCCAATTGCCTGGATAGATGAAGCAACCTTAAAGCTATTTAAAACTTACTTTTAATTAAGTTTTAAGTAACAAAAAGTTCAGAAAGCAATTAAAAACGGAAGGAAAGTAGTCAAAATGTAAAATGGAAATTTTGTTTAGTTTATTAAAGGGAAAATTCGCATAAGCAGATATATTCCAGAGTTGGAACTGTCTTATACTATATCTGACAAGATTGCTTACGGTTTTCTGCTGCTTTAATCAAGTTGATGATAGATCGTTTAGCCGAGTCGAAAGCTTTGCTTGGCATTTTCGTAGTGACCGCACTGAAACGACAGCCACAAAATTTCACAATCATCTCGAATGCAATTGAATTCCAAGTGCTTGGCCCATAAAAAATCAATTAATTTTGTGCTTCACACGTAAAGCTGGTGCTGTTGCTGCTGCAAATCGATTACCACCCCATTCAATGGAAAATTAGTGGGCGTGGGCGTGGGCTTGGGGCGGCGATGTTATGGCAGGCCACAAAGTCAATGGGAAAATTAATACACATGTTCCCAGCAATCAACCAAGCGCTTTCTAAGGCAACCACACTATGCCTTCCCTCTCTCTCTCTCTCTCTCTCTGCCTCTTCTCCCTCTTTCTCTAACTGGAATGTGTTTCCTTTGCTTCGGGGCTTTGGCATTTCCTTTAGCCAGGTTTGACACAATTTTCGTCGTCGCAAGCCAATCGGTAAATACCAAAGACTCGAGCAATGCGAATGAAATCTGAACTTTTCCAAACGTCCGCTGCCCTAGAACACTTTCACCACCGCATAGCGTCTAGCGTCTAGCGTCGAGCACATTGTCACGTTTAAGGACCTCTATAAAACGTGTGCACTTCGATTATCTGTGGACTGTGTTTGTGATTATTTTCCAACTGCTTGAAGGACCTACACTCAAATTGAGTTGGTCGAATGCTCTGCCAATGTTGATTTACAACATTTCCAGTTTTACTTTTGGCCCAGTTAATTAGCAGTATTTGTTGTTAGCTCTTAATTTCTTTTAATTGCGCGCATGTGACATACAAAGAAGAAGCAGAAAACTTCCTTCAAGAACAAAGTGAAGGGGCATACAAAATGTAATGATTGCAATTTTATGAGGGCGGCTCCTTGCGCAAGACACGCTCAAGTGCCAACAATTAGAAAAGTTTACCTGGTTGACGCAGCAAGAGCAGCAAGAGAGAAAAAGTCTCAGAAAAGTACACTCCGAGTGAACGAATGTGCTGTATTTGACATACTAATGAATTTATGTAGACAATTTGCCAAATGGCATGTGAACTACTTTAAGTAAAGATGTGGGCAGGACCCAAGACATAAATGTCAGCTAAAGAAGTGGCAGAAAAGACGAGAATACGAAATCTAGAAACTGTACCACAAATCCAAGCAACAAGATCTAAACAAACAAAAGTGAAGTAATTATAATTAGCAGACATAATTACTTTAGTAAATGTCAGCATAGATATATGGGAAGTACTTATAATGGAGAGAAGAAAGAAGTCAATAATATTTTAATTACCTAAGTAGTTAGCTTTAACAACAAATTACTTAGGTAATTGTAGAAGTAATTACAAAAAATTGTATATTTGGAATTATTGGAATATTAGAATAGCTTTAGTTCAGCTAATATCCAGGGTAATTATTTAAGGCAATTGTAATTACTCAAGTAATTAAATACTCTTTGTTAGTAATTACAGCTCTGAAAATTATGATAGACTCACCTAACCAAATGCTAAAATGTAACTCTTCACCTACCTCAATAACCGATGCTCAAGCCTAAATAACCAAATAAATTGCAAATGCAAACTGGTTAGAAACATAAATAAATTATAAAATTTGACACAGCCTCACACACCACATACACTTGATGGGTTTATAAATGGGAGAAGGCGTGGGTAATTCATTTTTATTAATTTTTTGTTTTTTTTTTTTTGGGAGTTATTTAAGAAAAAGAAAAAACGAAGGGTACAACATTTGTCAGCTAAACAGAAACTACAAATGAATAGGCGCCTTCTACTCACTGTAGGGCTGAGGTCGTGTACCGTAAAGAGGCTCCTGCAGTAATGGCGAGCGACCATTTCCAATCTCCTTAACTGAAATGAGATAAGAGCAAATGGCAAACAATTTGCGCGTGATAAATGTTTCCACAAATTTGTTGAATTTGTTGGTTGTTGGAATTGTTGTTGGGTTTGCATTGTTGGTAGTTGAGTTGAGTTGAGTTGAATTGAGTTGAGTTGAGTTGGATTGGATTGAGTTGAGTTCTGTTGTGGTGTATCTGTGTCTGAGCATCGTTTATTCTTGTTGTTTAACACTAATAGCTAACTAATAGAAACTGTTTTGAGTTTGAGTTTGTTGTTCTGTTTAACTGTTAAAAGAGTTGAGTAACAAACAAACGAAACAATGGGCACAAAAAAATATATATATATTTGAAAAAAAAAAAAAAAAATCAAACAAAATGTAGGTTAACTGTGTTCAAACCCGGGCATAACATCACAAATAACATATGTATATACTCAGCACGTATTGAAGTCGACGCTTTTTAACAGCTGCACTTTAACTGAGAGGGAGAGAGAGAACAAGAGAGAGAGAGATAGAACAGATACACCCAGTGAGAGGAGACCGAGAGAGAGAGGCAGATTGACCAGATCATGAGCATGAGAAAGTCTGCAATGAACATATATATATATATATATATATATATATATATCAAATCTGGCAGGTCGTTCGCCCGTTTCAGCTGCTGCTTTTTTGTTATTCATTGTTTTTTGCATGTCAATGAATCAGTTTCTGCTTTTTTTTTATATTTTTTCTGATTTTTTTTTGTATATGCCATATAATAAAGAAACAGATAAAAAGAAGAAAAAAAGTATATACTATACAAAACTTGACGCAACGTGTAGGCAACTAATTTCATTTGAGTTCTTTTTTTTTGGGGCAGGTCAGTACACAACAACAACAACAACAATAACAACAACAACCATAGCAACAACAACAACAATCTGTGGGCAAACGCGTCGCGTTGAATTTGAGAAGCGGCACAAAAGCAGCTTACATAACAATAATTTATGACAGCCAAAACAGTTTTAGCCAAATTATGCGAGTCCCAGACAATAGTTTAGCGGTTAATTAGCTAAATCAGCGACATGGCTGTCAATCAAATTGATAAGTGAAGAGTTCAAGTTTATGAGTATCAGATGAAAAGGGAAATTCATTAAAGCGACATCTAGCGATCAGCAATTGAACCACAGCTGCTGCAACACTTGCTCCACAAGCATTTTTAAAGCCTTCGATTTTCCAGCTACGCTCACACGCTCCACACACCTGAGTTTCAGGGCCACCTGTCCAACAAAATCGCGATTGCGACCCCAATTTTCTGTTTTATTTTTCGCTATTTTTTTTTTGCAATTTTTCTGTAGCTCGTTTTGGCCGGGTCCACAATGAGAACCTGTTCGACAAAATGCAAACAAATAGAAAAACTTAATTTTCATGTGCAATTATTTTGTTTGTTGTTTTCTGAAATCGACTTTTATGGCCAAGTGGGCTAATGTCTTGCATTGAGTACGAATATTAGCGACTTTTAAGGCGACAATTGCGCCGACAGCGGAGATTTATAGATATCGATTAAAACACAAAACTGACTTTACTGAAAAAGATCTCGCAAATAATATAATCTAACCATGAACCACAAAGTGAGCGAACGATGCTTAAAATTGAAAATCAATCAAGAATTTAGATTTTTATTATTATTTGGATTGATATCAATCATGGAATGATATGTGAGCTAAGATCTAGAAGTTGTTTAGCTATTAATAATATATATATGATTCGAAATTTGTCAAAGATAAAGTATTCGATTGAGACTGATCATGAACTTTTGTTTTGAGTAGACTATATTTAGGGTATATAAGTTAAGATCCAAATTCTTATTCTTCTTTATCTGAGCAATTGATTACGCCTTATAATTTAGGGTTTCCAACTGAACAGGTTGGGAGTAGGATGTCAATTAATTCAGGTTCCGCAAAGCATAGTTTAAAGTATCTTAAAACATGCCTAATATATGCGGTCTACTCAGAATATTTCTGTTTAGGGTTAAAGCGAAATTAGTTAAGATCTTAGACATAGAAAAAGAACTCTTTAGAGATCATTGATTATTATAATGATTTCATACACTTTCGTAACACTTCATTAAGTTCAGTCTTTGGCTTTAGGGACTCTCTTACGTTGATTTTGCACTTACAAACTATGATATTTGGTATTTGGTAGGTAGTTATATTTAGTATAGAGTGCGTTCAACTGACTCACCTCCGTCACAGTAGCTGTGTGTGTGTGTGATAATACGCAACGTTGGTCGACGTCGCGATCTCTCTCCAAAGAACGGTGCACAATATATATATATTTTTAAATATTTGTTTTTTTTTTTTGTGAACCGTCTGAAACTAATTTGTCGACCGACAAAAACCAACGGGCCAACGGTACATACAACTTCTCTACAAGCCCCAAAAATTCGATCATATAGAGCTATACAGTTACATAACTTTGAACAGATCCCAATGGTAAATGTTTTATTTGTTTTTTTGGTTTAAACTTTTGATAAATTAAATAAAATTTGAAGCTTTGAAAATTTGTGGTTCATGGCAATGAAATACAGAACAAAAATTATATAATATATATAAGCTTTATATATATAAATCTATACTGATGTGGTTAAATAGTTCCAAAATTAAATTTATATTTCAATTATTATTTCGTTATATTTTGATTTTGATTTGATTTGGTTTTTTTTTTGGGTATTTCTCTCGGTTAGCTTCGACTCGTCGGATTTGCAACATCAGGCACAGCAACAACCACAATTGGCAACATTTTTCTTCCGATAATCATTGATTTATCGATAAATCGATATTTGATCGCATTTATGTCAGTTTTATGCAAAAAATTCAAAAACTTGTCAGCGTACAACGCCCACACACATTTCAAAGGATCTGTTCAAATTGTACGCTCTATAGCGACTAGCGAATCGGGACTGTAGCAGCAGCTGTCGTCGTCGCATTAGCTCTACTGGCAATAGTCGCTGTTGTAGTAGCTCTGCCGCTGTCACTGTCGCTGTCGCAGTCGCAGTCGCAGCTCATATGTTATCCATTTGCGTATCCATAATCCAATCCCGCGCTGTCAACATCACACGATCATCACGATCATTAACTTCAAATTCAGATCATCTGTTTTATCATGATGATGATCTTGTCCATCAACAACAACAATTTTAGCGGCGCTGCTACGGCTGCTGCTACTGCTGCTGCTGCTGCTGCTGCATCTGCTGCGTCGCTGCCCGTGCCATGCATCCCTGCACACAGACAAACACAAGCGAGATAGAGATAGATAGTAGAATAGTGTTGGGTATTTGGTATTTTTTTTTTGTGATTGTGATTAGAGAAAGAGAGAGAGAGAGAGAGAGAGAGAAAGAAATACTATATAGAGACAGTAGTGAGTAGACATATACTGAATGCTTGCAACATTATTATTATTTGATTTTTTTTTTGTATTTTGTCTGCGAGTTTTTTGCGTTTTGTTGTTGTTGTTGTTGTGATGCTTAGTCCTGCCCAGATATAGAGTTTTCATACACACACATATATATATATATAGACTTATTAACATTTATATATATATATATATATATGTACTATGCTTGCATATAATTCGTGGTTGGTTTTTGAATTTTTGTATAGATTGCATAAAATTTTTTACTTTTGCTTAAGTTTTGGTGCATTCATATATTTGATTTTGATTTTTTTTTTAGTTGCATAACTGTTGTTGTTGTAGCTGTTGTTGTTGTAGTAGTAATAGTAGTAGTAGTAGTAGTAGTTGTAGTAGTAATTGTAATTGTTGTTGTTGGAATATAGATATACTTAAATTACTTTTGTTTTTGCTTGAGGGTTTCTTTCTGTTCTGGAACTTATACACACACACACACACAACAAACAGAGCAATAGTAATAGTAGTATTTTTTTAGTATTTTTTTTTTTTAGTATTTCTGCATTTTTCTGTTGCTTTTGGGAATTTAGGTAAGTTAAGTTAAGTTAAGTTAAGTTTAGTTGGATAGTAGACAGGCAGGCAGGCGGGCGGACGGGCGGGCGTTTGTTTGTTTGTTTGTTCAGGCAGGCGGGCAGGCTTTAGTTGGGGGGCGGGGCGGGGTTTGAGAGCTATGGCAACGCATTTTGATTGTTATATATATATATATATATTCTATATAGATCGAGGTTTGGGTTTTGGATCCGTGTGTTGTTTTCATTATTGCTTTCTTTAGATTATTATTGTGATAGTAACTGTTGTTGTTGTTGTAGTAGTAGGAGTTGTTGTTGTTGTTGTTATTGTTGTTATTACCTTTTAAAACACTGCCGTGAAAATAAAAGAAATATAAAATCAAATGAAATCAAGAATATACAAACAAAAATCAAAATCAATTAGCATTAAAAATTAGTTAGTAAAATTTAGAGTTTTAGCGCGCAGTTTTTTTTGTTTTTTTTTTTAATTTTTAATATATATATATCAATTTAATACTTTTGTACAGTGCGAGCAAAAAGCTGGTTGTTGTTATTGTTGTTGTACTTGTTGTTGTTGTTTAAGATTGGACTGAAATTGGTTGTTGTTGTTGTTGTAGTTGTTCTTGTGGTTTTGCTGCACTCAATTTGCTGCTGCGTTTGCTTATAAAAATTCTTTTTTTTTTTTTTTGGCGCTGTTGCTTGTTGTTGTTGTTGCTGGCTTGATGTTGTTGTTGTTGTTGTTGATGTTGATGTTGTGGTACTTTGTCATATAATACACAATGTTTCTTTGTATCTGTTGTTGTTGTTGTTGTTTTTGTAATATAATACAGTGTATTCAATAATTTTTAGTAGTAGCAAGTGAAGAGATTTCTTTTTTTAATTTTCATTTTATTCTTGAGAGTTTTTTTTCGGGTTAATTGTTTTTGTTGTTGTTTTTGGTTTTAGTAGGCGCTGTGTTGTTGTTGTAGTTTTTGTGTGTTGCATGTTGTTGTTGTTGTTGTTGTGGTTGTTGCTGGCTTTAACTGCTTGTGCTTGTTGTTCTTGTTGTTAAATGAGAGAGAGAGAGATAGAGAGAATTTTCGTGTCGACAGGATAAAAATTTGAATCGTTGAAGTTGTCGTAGCTGCATTTGATAGAGTTTCTTCTTTTTACTTTTGTTTTCACTAATAGTAGTTGATTTCTTTTTTTTATAGTTTAATATTATATGTATTTATATATATATATATATAGATATTTACCATGTGAATAAAATATGAAATTTGTTTTTCGCACAAATCGAACAAAAATATATAGAATGTTTATGCATTTAGTTGGGAAAAAAAACCAAAGTTTTGATATGTTTTTTTTTGTCAAAGTTTTGTAAAGAGTATATTTTGCTTATAAAGAGCTAAACTAAGCTTAAGTTAAAAGATTTTTAAAGCTAGAAATTCACTTGTTGTTTAGGTTGTGGTTCTTGTATAAAGCTGTGTGTGTAACTGAATGATTCGGTGTGATGAGTGTGTTTTGTTTGGGTTAGTAAAGCCGGTAGAAACATAAAATAGATCAAGCCAAACAAATAGATCGAAAGTCACGATAGATTAGCTCCATCAAATCGTGTATTATATGTAACAGTTTATCATACAAGTGTTTGAGGCTTCTTATGTTCTTTTTGTGTGTATCAAAATATACTACATATTACGTCAATCAATCAATCAATCAGTCAATCATGTGTGCTGGTATTGCATTCATAAATATTATTGATTATTAACTCTCAAATATATCAATATTTATAAAGTATTTTCTAACACTTCAATCAATCAATCATTCAATCAGTTCTGCTCTTGCTTGGTTTCCAATTTATCAATCTAAAGATGAGGTTACTAAATATTTGCTTTAATATAAAATCAAATATGCTGGCTGATTAAATTTAGTTCTAAGAAGCTTCTAATAACTTATTCAATCAATCAGTCTAATGATTGACCACACTTTATCAGTATAGCCAACTCAATAGAGTTCACTTTCAAGCACTTGCCAAGTGGATTCTTCTCCAATCAATCAATAGAAGTTTTAAGATAAACATTTGAATTTTTGCATCGCTGATTTTAAATCCAGCCATCTGCTCAATTTAGCCTAATGATGGGTGACAACCTCAAGAGTTGACAGCACTTTTGATGCGCCACATTAGGTTTGGGTAAAACAAAAAGTATGTAACCAGATTAGACGATGGCCAAGCGCGCGCGAAGAGGACGAACGTGCGTCCCCAGAATGTATTCACTGGGCACTAAAGTGTCATTCGCAGAGCCAAAAAGTTGCCCAACACACACACACACATACAGAGCAAATCTGATATTATATGAGTGGGGGCAGGGGCAGAGGCGGGGGGAAAGGGCTGGTCATAAAAACCAATTTAATTGGATCTAAATGCTAAAGTTGACGCCTACGCGTGGGCCATATGAAAAGGCAGTCCGCAACAATTATACCAGACAAAATATCATGGCGAAAATGTTGTGGGCCGCACGAAGGGTTTGGCCCCGACCATTATGGCCGAAAGCAAATAAAATGCCCATATCTGAGAGGGTATAAAAGCAAATTATTCACACTGATTACACGAAGTTTGCCGCTTGACATAAACTAAGCCACGCTGAAAAATAAACCGTTATAATTACGTTGCATTATATGAGGGCGAAGGAGTGGGTGTTGGCCGGGTGGGAGTGGGAGTGGGAGTTAGCATATGGCTGGGCAAATGTGCCACTAAAAACAAATTGAGGATCCAAAATAGCGCAAGGCTCTAGATAAAACGAAAATAATCAGCAGGCAGCCAGGCTGAAGGACTCTGCTGCTACCCCACCCACACACACACACACACACACACACCCAGAAATTGTCGTGTCATAAAAATAAAGTGCCTAAGAAACAGTGAAGAGCCTTGGGAGTATCATTGCTGGGGAGATGGGGAGAGGGGGGCGCGTGGCTGAAGCACTGCAGGACATGGACATGGCCATGACTATGGCAACGGATCGGGCAAACAAATGTTGATTTAGGATAAGCAGCCAGTCGGTCGGGCCAGATGAAATAACGAACATGTTTCATTTTTTTTTTTCCTTTTTACATGCTTCGATTCCAATTTAAATAAATAACAAGTGGCGTTGGATGAGCTTGAGGAGTGCAACACTAGTAGATACCCGGCAGTAGCTTCAGAAACTTCAGTAATATCTACTTTTAAGTCTTTGCCTCTTAAGATTCCAGCACATCATACACTTCTTCAGCTTACTATTGGTTAAAACAAGACTAGAAGAAGCTCAGCAGAGAAAACGGGACTAAAGACGCTTTGAAGTTAGATTACATTACCATAAAGAACCCATATTACTTATAGCTCCTTCTTCACTACATTATACCCCATTCATACTATTACAGGGTATCAGTGCTGCCTTCACATCACAGACATCCCTTCAGTTGAATGCTTTGCGTAATAATTGAAATCACAGGCGCTCACACACAACCACAGACAGACAGAGTTGCCAACGCAACGCATTAGGGTTGTCATTGTCATTTGCATACATGGCCATTCGCATGCATGTGTGTGTGTGTGTGTGTGCGTGTGTGTGTGTTGTCCCATATGAATTATTTATGCTCATTTAATTCGATAGTTGTGTGTGCCATCGCCTGCTAGTCACATCATAAAACTGGGAACACCTTTTGCAATGCCCCCACCAAAGACCCCTGGGTTGATCCACTAGTTTTCCGTCAGGCATGATTTAATCATAAACGTAAAGTAGTTTTGTCATGTTTTATGTCAGCTGCCCTCTCTGCGCTTCTCAGTATTCAAATTGTTCTGTTATGCGACTTTTAAATGTGTTTCGTGTTGGCGTTTTTTTCTCTCTTTCATTTTTTGCTTCTGTTTTTGATGACTTTTGGCATTTTGATTGTTATTTTTATGTGTTGGTTATTTTCGTATTGTAATTTTTTTGTAACTATATCGTGTCTTTGTGGTAACTAATATACCCTGTAGCTAAGGAGTAGTAGGAGGCATGCAGTAATGAAAACCGCAGAGAAAGAGAAATCGCTTGGCCTCTGCTCTCTGGCAAGTGTCATATATTTATTTACAGGGTATCTCTAGTTCATCTATTGTGACACATAGCCTCGCCTGCTTTATTACGCCACATTGTTATTGTTATTGTCATGCATTCATAAATAAATAATGACATCCATTACAATGCAGGTTTTTCTCTCTGTGTGTTGTGGTTTCGTACAAAACACCAAAGGCAAAGGGCGCTGAGGTCGCTGCTGCCAGTTTTTGTGGTTAATTATAGCATAGTTTTTGGGGGATGGCATTCAGTTGTATTTTGTTTTTTTGGTTTGCTTTTGTTAGCTGATACGATAATAGCAGCAGAAAATGGCGCATGTGTCAGCTGTTATGAGTTTTCCGGACTAAATGTTTACTTTGGCCATATTTGTATTAAAGTGATTGATCGCATGACAATGGGAGGGCTACCTTCAATGTATTATAAGCATATGCATATCAAAATAAAAGTATAATTAAGTTATGGATATGCGGGCAAAATTCAATGACAACAGAGCGAATAAACAAATGTTGCAATCACAAAATTTAAGCGCTGGCAAAGTTTGCCCAGAAATAATTCAAGTCCTGAACTGACATGCAAACAAATTAATCACAAAACTCAGTTCAACTGATAAAAACAATTCCCAAAAAACTATATATATAGAAATGTCAGCTAAAGAAAGTCCTACGGCCCTCATTAAAAGTGTCTATTATACGCCAAGAGCCCAGCCTATTTGGAACCCCAATTGCAACTGTCACTTAAAGAGCCGAGTGCAAAAACTGCATTACGTATACGTAACCAGATATTACGTATACGTGAACTAGCTGCACGTATTTGTCGGTTTGTCAAGCGCAACTAAAAATCGAACGTCCTTGGCTAACAGAGGTAGTAAGAAAAAAAATAAAACGGAACTCAAGCAACTCAACGACTTAAAAAAAAAAAAAAAACAATTTGCTGTCAAATAAGAGCGAACTGTTCGCCCACAAAGAAGCAAAACGTAAAAACACATCGCGTGACAGCACGAAGCATGCCCCAAATGCGATGAGCATAAGAATCTATCTAAATACAAAAAAAAGAAAAAGAAGAAGTAGCTAGACTGCACAACGGAAGCGGAAGCAGCCAGAAGGGTAGGGGCAGGGACTACACAAACCGCAAGTGGGATGCCATGGAAAATGAGTGGAAAATTAACAAAACGCCAACCGCGCGCATAGATAAAATTGCACGTGAAGTGACTCGCTGTGCAGACACAAGCCACTCGTAAATATGCAGGCGAAAGAGCTTCCTCGCAAAAGTCAACCCTTAGTATATATACACATATATATAAATATGTCTGTCTGTCAGCTTGGTTAGCCAGAGGCGACCCTGACGCTTGGCAAATGCAAATACTACACAAATTCTATTTGTTTTTTAGTTTCTTTTTCTGTTTTATACTAGAGTTGATAAAGTTAGTTTATATTTATATATATATTTTGGGTGAGGTTAGTTTTTGGGGCTGTTTGTTTTTGAGGTTAGTTTTTTGGGTTAAGTACAGTAAACACTGCTTAGAAACAACTTAAGGACGTCTTCGAAATCGATTGCAGAAACCACTCGCTCCAGCTCTGTGTCTATGCAAATGTTTTGTTTGCATTTTTCACTTGATATTTAACTTGTTATCGCTTTTGTTTTCTGTCTTTTACATTTTACCTTCTTTGCTGTTATTATTGTTGTTAGTCATGCACAATTTATGTCTGTGCGTCAGCTGTGGGCGTGCCCTGTCACCAGCAGCAACAGCAACAGCAACAGCCACGGCAAAGGCAGCAGCAGCATTTTTAATGAATTCTATTGATTGGCCAGACCCAGCGCAGACCAGTTTATAATGCCTGTCATATAAGGTCGAAGGTCAGTGGGGGGTTCCTGCTGCTGCTGCTGCTGCTGTTTTGCATTAAACGTGAAACTAACTGCAAACGAAAGCTCACTTAAAGCACAAATTGCTATTGATTTGCATTCGATTAGCAAATGAATGGACAACAGCCGCGCCGGCGGCCTCTCTTAACTTGGCTGCATAATTCAAGAAAATGAAAGCAAACTCTTTACTATATAAATATAGATTGGTCGAATCTAATTACAAATGCATAACAAATAGTTATGATTAAACATGAAAGCCAAAGCTATTTTATTTTTATGAATATTTAAGTGGATTTATGAAAGGAAATTCTTAGATATTGTAGGCATTTAAAGCCAATCGTTGCGGATTATAGAAAAACTTAGAAAAATTCTCACTCTAGCCCTGAATTTAAACTGTAAATAATTTAGTAAAGTATTTAAGCCATTTCGTTTATTTTTCTTAATTTTGTAGTATTTTGTGTAAACAGAAAACTTGGTAAAACTAAAAAAAAATTTAGTTAAATTATTTTTACCATTTCGTATAAATTTTTAAGATTTTTAAGTATTTTATTTGATCTTTTATTAACTATAAATAATTTCATAAAATATTCAAGCTATTTTGTATTTTTTTCAGCATTTTCTCTACATAGAAATCTTGGCATTGGGCTAAATTTATTAAAGAAAAAACCTCAAATATTTATTTTAATTATATTAAATAAGAAAATACTCACGTAAAGCAAAGCTTATTACAGCTGAAATGTGAGTTTGCCAAAGTAATTCATAACTCGAAACTTTATAATTATAAAGTTTTCGTATTATAAATACAAAATTAGCTAAACAGATCTATATCAGATAACCTAACAAGGCTATAAATTGCACTTGAATGAAACTCTCCCATTACAAATTGCCAAATGAAGAGCAGCGCAGAGCCAGCAAACAACATTTATAGCCGCACACAGACAATGAGCGGCAAAAGAGGAGTTGAAACAGAAATGTGGCGCCGTGCGCCTCTGGCCACATATCATTGTGGCATGTTCATTATGCGACATGCCAAAGAGTTGGCTCCCCACTCACTCTCTCTCTCTCTCTCGTTCTGTATCTCTTTCTCTGTCTGTGTCCGGTTCTAATTTACACGCCCACATAATGTGGTACCAGATGCTGGTGCTCTGCTGCTGCCACCACCAAGTTCATTCATTTTGGCATTCATTGATGGCAACTGGACTTGGCTGCAGCAGCAAAGGCAAACTGAGCAAGGGATGTGGGCGATGCAGGGCCTAAGTGCAATGCAACAGACACCAGAAGCACGCACCTCCACCTGCTGCTGCTGCTGCTGGCGCGGCATGCAAATGCAGTGCAAACAACTAGAGGAAGAACAACAAACAGCTGAATGCTGTTGAGGCACAAGCCATAGCCTAAAAAAAAAAAAAAAAAAAAAAAGAACTTTGTCCAGCAACAGCAACTACAAAAAGTAGCAAAATATGACAACACTGGGCACTCAGTGCGGCAGCATCGTCTGAGTTATTGTGGCTTTGGCCATTCCAGCCATTTCTACTTGTTGTTGGCGTTGACATTTGCAGCAGCAGCAGGAAATGTGTGAGGGGAGAGGGGCACATGGCTGGGAAGTGCTGCATGTCGCGCGAATGGCAGATTTTCTGCAGTTTGTCGGCCTTTTGAAGTTCGGGCAAATTGCACGACAACGTTGCCGCCTCGCTGTCTGCGACAACACACAACAGACAACAGACAACAGGCCGGCGCAGGCAAGCAACAACAGCATCAACAGCAACAACAGCAACAGCAACGAACGTTTAATTTCATTTTTATTCAAAGTGAAATATAAAAATTAAAAATGGCATTTAACGCGCGCAACTTTGTCGACTGTCATAAAGCGAGACATGTGCCGCAGCACGTTGAATGTGGGGCGGAAAAGGCGGCGGGCAGGCAGGACGGAGGTGCCAAGAGGTGCCAGGTGGTGCTGTTGCTGCTGTAGCTTTCATTTGATGTGGCCAATATTATGGCTGGGTTGGGCGTTGGCTGTTGACTGTTGCTGTTGCTTTGCTAACTTTGACGACGCTCGTGCTCTTGAGTAGCATTAATGTTTGATGTTGTTGTAGGCTAGAAGCTCTCGGCAGTGGCAATTAGAGCTGCGACACGGTGACTCGATGGCGTATTATGCATGCCATGACCTGTGTGGCAGTCAAAAAGGCTTTAAGCCAGCCAGCCAGCCAGCCAGTTAAAGAGATCAACAAATATTAAGTATACCAAACGTATGCTGCTCCCAGAGCAAGCTTTAAGAATAAGCAACAGAAGATGTAAAACCTTACGAAAATATTATGTATACCTTGACTATTAAAAAGGAAGCACAAAATAAATTCTCTGGCAGACACAAAGGACTGCAGCTTCACAATATTATCCCAACATATCAGGCATACGCCAGGTAAACCCTGTTCGCATTCACATTACGCATACGTCAAGACCGCCCGTGATAAGGGTACGCAGCTTCTTAGAATTGGGTGTGTGTGTGTGCGATAGTTTATTGTTTGATATATTAAGCATACGACAGGTAAGCTTAAAAATCAACTCAACAGATTCGGAGGAGAAAAAAGTTTTATCAAATTAAATTTCATATAAATATTACGTATACGTGACGCAACGCCATGCTGTGTGTGTTTCACTCTTTCCAAAGTGCGAAAAACTTTCGGTTAAATATTAAGCATACGACCAGGTGGCAGGTAGCTTTAGGCACGGCACACATATCACGTATGCGCAACATCAGCAAAAAAATATGCGTATAAAAAATTAAAAAAATATTCAAAAATTTCAATAAACAAACGAAAAATAAATAAATAATAATAATAATAATCAAAATAAAAATGTAAAAATAAATTAATCATATTTATTGCATATTTTACAGGGTGTCTCAAATCCAAATATTTATATACAACAAAATAAGTAAGTTTAATTAAATTGTATAACCTGATCTATTTATACATTCAATTCAATGTACACAGCGCAACGCCTTGTCGCTCTCGAGATTTTGATATGTTTTATATAAAATTTCAACACTCGAGTGTCAAAGTTTAATCGTTAAATAAATTTGTGTGTAAATAAAAATGTTGTGGCAATTGAAAATGTTTACAAAACTTTTATGTTTCACCTAAAAGTTAATTTACAAAAAAACAAAAAAAAAAAAAGATTTAGCCAACTAATTGGCAAAACAGAGTTATGTATATATATAATATATATCTATATATTTACGCAACTCTCTCCACATGTGGGCAATAAAAAGCAAGTGTGTGTGTGCGTCTTCCTCTTCTTCATGTGTGTGTGTGTGTGTGTGAGAGAGAGAGTGTGTGTAATCCGTGTATATTATGAGAATATGCGAAATGTTGTTTAGTGTACTCATGATAGAGATATATATAGTATACTCTGTGGGGTGCATAGGTACACTTATCGACTAATAAGAAATAGTAGTAAAAAATGTGAACGCACTTGGTTGAATCTCACCTGTGCTCAGGGTATAGTCCCAGCTGGTGTCTGTCTCGTTCTTATAAACATTCAATTTCTCCGGCTATAAAAGTGAACACATATTGATATATATTGATACAGATATTATAGTGTATATAGTTATAGATTAGATCAGTCGTGACTGACACTCACCTTGGCAAAATCAATTTTGAGAGTGCAGCAACCGGCATAGATGTCGGCTCCATTGAGATTCTCGCGTGCACGTGTAGCCGCATCGAGGCTATCAAATTCAACCATAGCCTGAACGCCGTTCTTTTTGAAGATGACAATGCGCAGCACTTGGCCATGTGGATTGCAAATTTTATGCAAGACATCCTGCAAAAGAGAAGCAGAAAAAAAAGCAAACGAAATTAAAATTGGGATTGAAGCCAGTCGAGAGTTAACATCAAATTGAAAGCCTCTGCCGCTGGCAGCTCCAACTGTCATATGCAGGCCCCATAATACAACCCGACCACACTACAACAAAAAAGAAGAAGAAGAAGACAAAACAAAGCAAAAATAAAGGCAAAAACAGGCCAAAAAGCTGGCAACGAGTTTTCAGCTGACCCCCGCAGCACCCGCCTGCACTGTCCTCTGACTAATTAATAAACGAGCACCATGCAGCAGACACAAAAGCAACAGCAACAGCAACAGCAAAAAATGGCTGCAGTCACAAGCACATACACAGCTGCAGATGCACACACTCACTCACACACACACACTCATACACACACACAGACTGGCTGACATTTCAGTTGAAACAATTCTCAGTCGAGGTGGAAATAACATGGCATTTCGAAACGTTTGGAAAATGCTAATTTTCTAGGCAGAAAAATAAAAGTCTTTGACTCGATTTAGATATGAGTTTTAAAGGAATTGAGGCCTGATAGTATCAGGCGTTTTTAAGGCATTCTGCAAACATTTTTGGATTATTTCTGAGTTAAAAGAAGTTTATTACAAATGATTTGAGTATTTTTTATAGATTGCCTCAAAGAGCATAGGAAATTTTAAGCGTTTGCTGAACTGAAGAATAAGCTGTTCCTTTTCTTTAAGTGCACTACACATAAAATATCTTGAAACATATAGGTACTGTAATATGTAAACAAAAATTGTTGGCTGTCGTGCCCTCCGCTGCTATAACATAAGAGTATATGTATGCAAAGAGCCTATTTAGAAAATTTGAAGAGCTGTCGAGCTGCACGAGCAACTGCACTAAGCGAACGTCATATGGTCTCTCCTACGACAGCCGACTCATCATGATCCAGTCTCTCCTACGACAGCCGACTTATCATAATTCAGTCTCTCCTATGAGCGCGTGCTTAGCATGATCCAGTCTCTCCTACGACCGCTGACTTAGCATGAGCCAGCCGATGCGCTGTGAGCACGAAGACGAACGTAGAGAATAGAGAGAAAAGCGGTACGAATGCCTGCAATCTCATTACAAATATAAATCTCTTACAGAGCCAATCTTGTAAGTCATTTGAAACATTAAATGAAATCATTTTTGTAAGAGCAGCAATGTCGTCCTCCAGTCGAACGTTTTATTCTCTGGTGGCAGATCAGAGAAAGAAAGCTGCAAGTTGTAGTCTTATGTCAAAGAATATATATTCAAATATAGTTGCTTAAACACAATTCATTGAGCTAATTTGCCATTTTTACAAAATTCATTCTTAATTGTATTCAAATAATTGTTTTTTAAATCATCAAAAGGTCAAATAGCAAAAATCTTCTCAAGAATCTTTAATGTTACTTTATCTATAGATTAACAAATGCCTCATAAAATAAATGAAAAGCCAAAAATATTAAGAGCAAAATATTGTCGGAAACTTTTCATATTCTTAAGCTCGTTAAGACGATTTAATTTTCAAGAATATTTAATCTTCGTCTGTTTTTGTTTTTCTTTTTTATTATTCTGATAAATAAAATAATAATAGCAGCACATTTAAAGTTCTGGCATCTGTAGTTAACTGCTTTGTTGCGTGCTTTTTTTTTTTCGCCCGATAATTGGAATTTTTCGTTTGGTTGGTTTACAGTTTGCCTGACTGTCTGCCTGGCTCTGCCCGGCTCTGTGAGGCCTGGCAGCCTAGACCCGAAAAATTGTTGGCATTTTCACTGACAGTTGGCGCTGGTAAAACTCATTAGCATAATTTAATAAGCAGTTATTGTCTAGGGCCAAGTGCGAACAGAACCGAAAGTACATTTTCCAATTAACATTTATAAATTTTCGAAAATTACGTTAATGAGTTTTCCAAGCAGCCGCCAGGCAGCGCGACGTGTCTTAAGACATAATACATACTATAAATATATATATTTTTGCCTACAAATATTTATGTATTCCTGAATTGATGGCAAATTATAATGAGTTGCTCTTGGCATGGAAATTTATGCTAAATTTAAGCTGCAAAATGTTCGTCTTCGTCTCATTTCGTTGCGTTTCTATTTATTCATTTAAGAGCACAAAATATTCACGAGCCGACCAGGATGTTCGTTCGTAATGGGTTAAATGTTCAATTTGTAGAAAGTTTCCTGCTGGATGGGAGTTGAAGGGGATTCACTCTCCCATTGTCTTTCACGAGGCGCATAAATCTTCGAGTCGAGAGTGCTGGGGCTAAATATATTTTGTTATTCATGAAATTCATCGATAAGTCGGGCACAACAAATTTGGCGCTCTTGTTGAAAATGTTTGCACAGATTTTCCAATCAACAGCCAAGCAAAGGGCCAAGCGGGGGCGGCTGTAATTGACAGCACAAAGAATGGCTGGGGCGTTGCGAATGGAGGCTTGATTAAGTGGCTTATAAGAGGCAGCCTAAAGAATTTGCTACGTTCTTTATTTTTTTTTTACTTATATTTTTCTGTGTCTTGGCTTAGCGCAAAATGAAGATTAAAAGGCAGCCTTGAGGGCGGTTTGTTCCCGTTAACAGGGATTACTTTTAATTTGTTGCGTTGCCAGTTGGTAAGATTGAGATCTCGCAGTTATTGATGAAAATTGAAGATTTTAAAGTTAATTTATGAATAAGCAAATAAATTATTATGCTTAGCCTATGCACTCTATGGACACTTCTCTCGCTCTTTGTATATGCATAACAAATTATTGGTATGCTTGACTGCTGCTTGGTCTTCACATCTTCTTTGGCTTCACTTGCTTTTGAAGTGTTTGCCATGGAAATGGGAAATTGCTTTGCATTAATTAGCGTAGCTTGGCAGACTCGCACACAAACACACACACATTGAGCTGTGGCCACACTTGAATCATATTTAATCCTCTCCAATTACCAGCAAACAATGCCAGTGCGGTAAATACACTCAAATTACAAAACTGACGTCGACTCCCATGATAACACAATCACGCGTTTGTCCACTAGGACAATACATTATCAACTTGAGACGGTCAGTGGAAGGCATTCAGCTTTCAGCTCTTAGCATATCACAACAGAGCAGCACGCGCCATCCATTCGTTCATTCATTCATTCATTCAGTCATTGAATAAGCTGTCTCTCTCATTAACCAGACTCATTTATTTCTTTTGCACTTTTCTCAGTTGCTCAATGATTGCGACATTTACAATAATTGCGCACATTTCGACCGTCCACCCACATGTCCAACCAAAGAGCTGGTCTAGACTTGGTGTAAATTGCAATAAATGCTGGAAAATTGTGGAAAGAAGAGAAATAAAATAAAAAAAAATAAACTTGGGAGCAGCCACTGCTGGCGCTCTACTTGCAGCTGGCAACTCGGCCAAGAAGTAAAATGCATAACTATAAAGCGCACTGCGAGCAAAAACTAATTAGAAAAGTTCTGTGGTGCAAGCGGACGAAGTCGAAAGAGGAAATACTTGTTTTTCTTTCAATGAAACAAGCTGTGGACATCAGAGCAGCTGGCAAGTGTTGTGGGTGACTCTCTATGTGTGTGTCTCTCTCTGTATGCGAAGCGATGAGCAGGCATTATTAATAATTAAGTAATAGAACACACACTTTAATATGCTTGCCTAGTCTATATGGCTGGTGTGTGTGTTAGTAAATGAAAATGTGGCTCATGAAACAGCGAAAGGACCGACTAGCACCCAAGGCCCTGCTGTTTTAGCATGACTTTTCTAGATATATTTGGCTACGATAGGAATATTTAAGGCGAAAAGAAATGGTAGAAATGTACTCAATATTGATTGGGAATAATACAGTGAAATTATGGTCAAAGGAACTTGGAAAAGCGAAATATTATGAATAATTTATTATTATAATTATTTATATATTTTATTAATTATTATTATTTCATATTTTAATTATTCTTATTAATATATTTTATTTTTTATTTATTTATATATATATATATATTTTTGGAATATTTATCTAAAAATAAAATATTAAATTAAATAATTTAAAAAAATAAATAAATAAAAATAAAATAAATAATTAACTAATACAAAAAAATTAAAAATTAATTAATAAAAATAAATTAAATAAATTAATATAAAAAAAATAAATAAATAAATTAAAAATTAATAAAAAATAAATAAATAAAAAAAATAAATTTATTAAAACTACGTACAAATCAACATAAAAATCCAAACAATTCATTTCAATGTTTTCTTCTATTTTTTTTGCTACCGCAAACAATTTATAAACGGAAATTGTGAAAGTCAAAGGCCAAAAGCAAAGCAAAAGCTGCGAAATATATTCATTTGATTTGAGAATTCCAGCTCTTAAATCATTTTTACACATATACAAATTCTTTTTTCAATCTGCACATAAATTAAAACGCAAAAGCAAAACAAAATGAAAAACATTTTCAATTTTCCATAAAACGAGGCTAAACCAAATATTATATATATAAACAACTAACACGCTGCTTGGACTGTAGTTGAGGAGGGTCGATAACTTTGCTGACCCACTGTCAAGCTGCGGGCGAAAAACATAAAAAAAAACGTTAAGCAAGAACCAGGCGCTAAAAATTAATAAACAGAACATAAGTAATGCAAAAGGCGTGGAAATGAAACTGAGCAAAAGAAAATAAAATTGCAGCAAAAAAAAAAGCAAATAAAACGCGTCAAAATGAAAATGAAAATGAAAATATTAATAACACGTTCTCTAAGCGAGTGAAGGCGAGCTGGACTGGGCGTGTGGGGTGGCAGATAGATAGGGCTGTGGCGAACACGAAACAGTTATTTAAAAATAAGTGCTCTCTGGCGTACGTACAGTTTTATGAGCCACTATAACTGTGCGCTGCAATAGCCGCAAGGATACGACGTGCCCCAAAACAACAAACAAAACACAAACAAAAAAAAAGGAAATAAAAAAAAAAAACAAGAAAAGAAAAAAATAAATTAATATTTTATCTAGCGCACAGATTCTACATGCAATGCCACAAGACCACGCCCACTGCCCGCCGCTGCCGGCACCGCCCACATGCATTTTGTTTGGCCATTTTATGGCCATCATCAAAAGCGCATTAAAATTTTACTAAGGCAGGCGCCCCACTACTCAGTCAGGGCCTGTGACTGGGCACCCATGGTCAGCCAGCTTCCCCCCCAGGAGCTCTGTGTCCAGGCGTGCTAAATATTAAATCAACCACAACAACAACAAGAATAAAGGGCTGCGGGACGCGCAGGTGTGTGGGTGGATGGGTCTTAGTGCAACCAGCTCGTGCAGCCAGCCAGCCGAGCGAGCGACAGGCAAACAATTTAAGCCGCTTTACCAGGTTCGTCAACGAACATTCCCAACCCCCTGGCAACCTGACCGCTTCATATTATTGTTTGCCACTGATAAAAATGCCGTCTCATAAAATGTTCTACGTCTTCTTCTTGTCCATTTCGGGGCAAGCGCATTAAATATTAATAATATTGTGTGCTTAGTTCTAATATCAACAATTTAGTGGTCAAAAGAACTTGGCCTTTATTTGATTATCAATTTCGGAAGAGACAGAGAGACAGAGAGAGAGAGAGAGAGCAAATGTCATAAAAAATTGCGATTTATGTCATGTTACGAGCAATGGGAAAGTCTGCTCTGAATACACAAGCAAGGCTCAAAATGTTAGCTACGGCTGAGCTTATATAGTAGACTAGAGCTGAGAATAATGATGATAACATAGAGTTTAATGGCATATAAATTGAGAGCGCCAAAAAGATATTCCCTAAATTTTAGACATAAAATTTCACATAAAATAGTGTTAAGAAAGATTAAAGCAGGAAGATACAACTTTTCTGATCTGTTTTAAGTCTAAGACTATACCATATTAAATCTGCTTTCATCTTAAATTTGATTTATAAATTTAATATATATTTTAAAATATTTAATATATATTTTAAAATATTTAAATATATTTTAAAATAATTAAATATATTTTGAAATAATTTAATATATCAATTAAGGTACCATTAAACTATATTTTCGCTGTAAATATATATTAACTATAATTTTAAAGATCTATTTCAACATGTTTAAATCAAGTTCATGCTATAAATATATTTTTAAAGCTCAATTAAGACATTATTAAATTTAGTTTAAATTTTAAATATATTTTTCAATATTTAAATATATTTAATTAAATTTTTAAAAAATTTTAAAGCTCAATTAAGACATTGTAAAACTGAGTTTATGATCTCTTTCTCCAATCTTTAAGAGTCTTAGCTAGTTTTTTTTTTCTTTTTTTTTAACACTTGATTTAAGAGTCGTTAAGGACAATGAGCGGAAGAAAAGTGAAAGCGTATATATTTTCGCACAGACATTTAACGATAGACGCAGCTCAATTTTCTGCTCAATGTTCAATGTTCAATGTGTCGTAATGATTTGCAAGAGTTACTCGACTCGAATGCAACACGACGAACTTCACATCCAGAAACTTGCCACACCAGTTAGCTGGGACTGTCAAGTGGTTGGCTAACGACTAACGGCACTTGGTAGCAGGCAGCACGCAAAAAAAAAAAACAAAAAAAAACCCGAAAAATAAGGCAAAAGCAGAAGAAAAAGGCAATGGCCCGAACGTAGATGCAGTTACTCACTGAGCCATGGCCGAGGCTGCGAAGATTGAGGAGCGACCTTACTGCTGCTGTGGCTGCTGCTGTTGCATGCATACAGCCAAAAGTGTTGCAAATTACTCGTAACCGGTTTCTTAAAAGGGCTTCGAACGAACGGGTCTGCGGGTCGAGTCTGCGGCTGCCACCAGCAGAAATAGGTCAATAAGAAATTCAAATGCACAAAAAATCCGCTAAAAAACGAAGCCAGAAAAGAAATTAAAGTGCCTGCGAGCAGCTTGTGCCTGTCCCTGCCCCACGCCTGAATTGGAAGCTGCGCCGCCTGGGGGCAAACGCGAATTTCAACAGTTCATTGACTTCCAACAACTGAAACATGGTCAACATTTAAGCGAAATTAGAGTGAGAGAGTAACAATGCGAAAGAGACAGAGAGAGAGAGACCTCGACAATCTGCGATCCAAACGTGTTTCTCTCATAATGCAGCTGGCCCAAGACAAATGGCATAAAATATCAAGGCTACAAAGCCGTTGACAAAGCCAAGAAGCTACCTGGCCAACAGCAGTCGCAGCAATATATTAACAATTTACTTTTTTCTGCATAAAAGTGCAGATAAAATGCAGCACTGACTACGCTTGCCACCAAGACAAAAGTAATACCAGCGAACGGAAGTGCAAATGCTTTTTTATGTTGGGAATTAAGTTGTGCGTGGACTTAAGTTAAATGTCTATTTGGTTCTGTGTATGAATGCATCTTAACCTTAAGGTTCATAAAAGATGTGCAGCTTAAGTTAGTTTCAAGCCAAAATTGATGCTACAAAATATTTATTTAATGTCAACATTAATTGAATAGTATTAGAACACTTCCTTTGCAAAGCGTATTCAATTCACTTTAGATTATTTACATTAAATTGCATTTAAAGTTCGCGCAACCTAGCTTGTACCGCCTCGAGCTCTCACCTTTTATACGCATTAAAATATAATCCTAAGTACATCATAAATCTTAATTTATTGTTAATTTAGAATTCAGAGAAAGCTTTTCACTTCTCAAGTGTCGCACTTGAATTACACAATTTGTAAGCAGATATCCCCGGGGACCATTCAAGACAATAATATATCAGTCTTAACAGGTTCTCCCTCTCTCTCACTCTTTCTCTCTGTCTCTCATTCCCGCTTCTAATCGAGCCGTATCTATTAGCATTTAATTGAGCTATCTGTGTACATAAATTGTAGTGCAGCATAGCAACGTGGCCCAAAGGCAACTTAGCAGAGTTGGCGCTGCTGTTGCTGCTGCTGCTGTGTTGCGGCTCCAATTATGTGTTAATGATGATATTTTATTGCCAGTTTTAGCTTTTCAACTGCCTCTTAATCTGCATAGCGCACGCCGGAAATGTCTCAGTTGCTGCCTTCACACTTCCTTTTTCTTTTTGATCGCCTTTGAGTTCCATTTTCTCTATTTACTGCGACTTTCTCATGCTCGCAACGTCCGGTCACTTTCTCGTATTTTTTTTCCCACTAGATTTCTGCACATTTTGTTTGGCCACGATTTTTATATATATTCCTGCCATAATTTCATCATTTGCATTATGCTAATTTATAGTTAGCCGAAAAAGTTGAAGCACACGGCGGGGCGTGTTCGCGCAAATGAAATGATAGCAAAATACAAATATTTGCTCGCATTATGATTTGTTTGCGCCATCCTGACTGCCAGCTGAGAGCATGGAAAATGAAAATTCCCCATTTCATTTTATGTAAATTTGTCAATTTATCGAAAATGCTAAAGGAAATGGAATGCCATCAAAATGCTTTCCGTCATTTTATAATGGAGCAATTTTAATGTTTTGGATTTACATATTTTATAAACTTGTTCATTTTCGTTTAGTTTCGACAATATTATTCAATCAATAAAGTCCTTTATATGAATTATAAGGGAATGTATTTTGATTTGCTTTATATGATGAATTCGATTATAATTTTGTTTATTCTCTTATCTCTTATCTCCTTATATTACATATTATGATATTTAACCTTTTAATATATATTTAACATTTATCTTATAATATGATATTTATCCCTTTATCCTTGCTCACTATTCTTCAACGTTTTACTGCCTGCTAAAATGACTTTTACTTCAGCTTCCTTCCTATTTCTCCGCCAGCTCTCTTAGCTTTTTCATTTCCGTTTTCCTTCGTATCCTTAAATGTTTTGTTATCAATTTTATTATCTGCTCTCATTGAGATCTCATTCTTAGCGCATTTCTTTTATGAAGTAAATTTATGAAATATTTTATTGTCTGCTTATTATGTTTTAAAGACTTCCGTCAACATTTTTAAATGTTTTCCTCTTTTACAGCTTTAGAGGAAATTCACATTTACAGCTCCCCACATTGAATTTGGTCTGGCTGTCTCTGGATTTCTTTTTACATATATTTATATACATATTTATTTATTTTTATTTTTTTCAATTTGTATTTTAATTAAATTTGAAATGCAAATGACTTTCATGTTGCGACAGACCCCTCCAAAAAAAATCTGTGTCTCTGTGAGTGTGTGTGTGTGTGTGTGTGTGTGTGTGTGTGTGTGTAGATAGCCATAAATATGTAGTATAAAGCCCAATGACCCGGCGGACATAAAAAGAAGAGCAGAAGAAAAAAAAAAACGCAACTCGTTTAATTTGCCAAATACTTTGGCATCCTTATCGCACCTTAACGCAGCTCTTAAGTAGCCAGGCAAAGAGACTGCTAATTTTTTTGTTTGTTGTATACTGCACCACCCTCTCGTCGCCTCTCGAGCCGGTGGCAGGGCTGCCAAAGTGGGTTTTACAACCAATAAAAAGAATTTTATGACCGCAACATTAAAATGTTCAAATTGAAACTGAGCACACACAAAACAAAGCAGCAACATGAAAAGAAAGCAACTACAGGACCAGGTCCAGGACCAGGACACGAACAGCACACGGCGAGGGGCGAGGAGAGAGGAGGACGTGGGGGTGGGGCTGGGTAAGCCGCAGGGGCAGTGTTGAGAGTTCGAGAGCACAAGATACATTTTAAACCAAATTTATGTGGCACAAAGAGCAGGCCGGCAGCCAGAGCAGAAGAGCGCTGAAAGCAAAGGAAACGGAACTGGGGCTAAGAAAGGAAGGAGCTGAGCACAAAACTTGTGGGCACAACGAATAATAAGGGTGTTCCCGGATGTAGGAGAGATGGGGAGCAGCCCGCTTAATGTGTATGCGTGTTTGAAGTTGGCTTAAAATTTTGCTGCTTGAAAGCTGCAGCACAAGAGACGAATTCGTGCGTGAAAATGTAAACATGCTAAAGGCACTCAGAACAAAAATAACAAAGAGAAATGCAAAGCTGCAAAATCTGTGTCGCAAAATGGATCGACAGCGAGAAGGAGAGAGAGAGAGAGAGGAGTAAGCTAAAGAGAAGACAACAAAATCAACAGTTAGCCAATGAGCCTGAAAGTGGCCTAGAAGACATGAGTTAAAATGAAGGTAAAACGAGCAAAAGGTGAAGAAAAACCAAACAGAGACAGAGAGAGTGAGTAAAGTGAGTAAAGCTGAGAAGCATACATAAAGAGCAAACAGCTCAAGCAAGAGCAGGAGAGAGCAGTTGTAACGACTTCCTAGGGGCTAGGCTGGGTGTGGATGGTGCACAGGTGTTGCCACCACCTCGCATAGCTGTGAATAGCCAGAAGTTGCACAAGACAATTATAAACGTAATGGCAGCCCAGCCAAGTAGAAGAAGAAGAAGTAAATGTAGAATAAGAATAAAGTCAAAGCAGAAGAAGAAGAAGAAAAGTATCGTTAGTCGACGCAGTGGACGCAGCTGCTGCTGCTAGCTGAACGCATAAATTCAGTTTAACAATGCGAATGCGATGGACAAGAGAGACAGTGAGAGTGAGCAAGAGAGAGACAGAGGGAGAGAGAGAGGGTGGACAGCAGATGTAGGTGGCTTACAGATAAAGGTGTTGCGCCGGTCGTTAGGCTAAAAAGCTAACGCAGTTAATGTATTTGCGGGACAGAGCAGAGCTCAGACTAAGGGCCAAGTGTGTACACACACAGAAGACACAATCAACGACAAGGCATTAGAAGTAGCTGAGAATGTAGAGATGGAGCAGAGGTTTACTAGAGTTTAGTATAAAAGCAAAATCTTGAGAGAGTTTGTAAGGGAAAATTGTATGCAAAATTTGCTGTTTTAGAGAAAAGAAAAAAGAGCCAAATAGAGGGAATATATTTAATATATATATATATATGAAATATATAATTTTAAAGGAACGTATTACCTGTAATTACTTATACCTTTGCCCATACCTATACCACTAATATATATCAACTTGATCCCAAGAGACTTTTACCTTTAAACATTTGGCTTGGCTAACTGTCAACATTTTGAAGACTTGATAACCCTGCCGTAGTAATGTCTCAATCTGCCAGCTACTGAAGCGTGTATATGTGCGCATTATGCAATTACATACGTGTGTAAATGTGTGTGTGTATTACAACAGTTAGTGGCAGCTTTCGGCTGGCAACCCCGTTGACTCGTCGTGCGTGTTGTTGCGTAGGCCGCAGCTGAGAGAAATTAGCAGGCAAACACACGGGCTAAAGGAATAAATAAAGCCAACGACAAGGCAGAAGACTGGCTGTTAAAATAAAGGATAAACTGGAACTGCTCAAAGAGAGAATGAGAAAGACAGAGAGAGAGCATCATCCTGGCAACAACTGGCTGCTGACGACGCGACGTGCGCCCAACACTTCGTCTTGAGTAATTCATAGGAAAGGTCGTAAAAGTCGAGTCAAAGTAATTATGCGAGAGGCAGCAACAGCAGCACAAGTGAAAAAAACAACAACAACAACAGCAGCAGCAGGGTAATAAGAAAAAAAAAAGGAGGAAGCAGCAGTAGGAATACATGGCATCCAGGCCGAGTTCCGGCTGCCAGGTTCACACACGGGCCAGACCCCATTTGGAGTGTATGTAAGAGTTGTTAAGACAAATACAAGCGTAAGCAAACACAGTTACCCACCCACAGGCTCACCCCTTCTCAGCCTTTCAACTACGCCTCTGATGAGTTGCGTTAATTGAGTGGGCCATGCATGTGTGTGTATAGGTGGGCAGATTTCTCTCTCTCTGTGTGTGTGTGTGTGTGTGTTTGGGCGTGAGCCTTTCAGCTAGGGGCGTGACTGTTGCCTGGGCGCGTTAAAGTGGCAGCTGCTGCTGCTGCTGTTGCTTTCAGCGCGACATCAAGTGCCAAATGCCGCCTTGGCGTATGCAACAATTTGTTGCAGCTTAAGACCACAAAAGGGCCCTCTTCTAAGTATACATAAATGTAGACTGACACTACTGTAATTACTAAATTCGCCTTTAATTCTATCATTTGCGATCAGTAGTGAGGCATTAATTAACTGAGTGACAAGCAGTGAGCAAATGAAGAAAGCTATTGAGAATGAAGGCTGTCTTTAGTGTAGGGAGAGAGAGGGTATAGTAGATGTACGTATGGTTAGAGTTATAAGTATAAGAGAGAAGTCAACTAGAAATTGTCATTCTGGCACAGCACAGTGTGAAAAGAGCGCAAGAGTATAAAATTAGCATGGAAAAGTGAGCAAATTGATTGACTGTTCCCGACATATATACCATGTATAAACATTACAGAAGCTTTATCAAGAAATTCTTAAAGCAACCTTAGTTTAACTAAAGAAACTTTTAATTTTCAGTGTGAATTCCGCAAAAGATTAGATTTGGTCTTATATATAAAATACTTTTGAATTAAGGTTTTGTTTGCCAACTTCTAAATTCTAAGCAAGTTTTTCTCAAATTATATATAAAAGAAGTTTTTTGATTTTCTTTTATTAACAAAGTTTTCGTTTCGAACTCAAAGCAAGCTAAATGTTATAACTAAGAGAGATTATATTAAGCTTTTATCAAACTTATTTAAAGATAAAAGGAATAAAGATTGGTATTCCAAAATATATTATATATATAAATAGTAACTATAAAATATAAAATATTTATTAAATTAATATAAATATATACAGATACACGACTTTCTTCACTTATATACAACATTTGATATATATTGTATATATATATACACACATATCATATACAATTCATTAATATATAATGCCTTGCCTGGCTTAATTCATACATTTACATGCCCAACACAATAACTGTAATTCGACCACAAATAACAATTAGGCCAACTGGTTGAAAACAATCGAACTCTAATATGCATTAGAGGCCAAGACTGAAGACCAAAATCCACTTAAGCTTTCTGACAAAGATCCATTAGTAAATCTGGAAACTCAATTAAAAGCGTAATGCATAACCCGAAATTACAATTTACGGAGCAAATTGAATTGGAATGCGACTCATTAGGCATATTGAGATTATTTTGCAGCCCTTGACGCAATTAGTGCAACAAAAGGACATGCCAACTGATGCCAAGGATATGTCCATATATATTTATATATATATATATATTTATCGTGCATGTGTGCATGTGCCAGCTGCAATATATTGACGCATATTGACATTAATTGAATGAACCAATATGGACAGTTAGTTATTGAAAGGCAGCGAGGTGGCTAAGGGGCGGGCGTCGGGCGGCGGGCGGGCGGCAGTCATCATGCAGCTGACAACAAGCGAGAACTTTGATTTGCCTTGACACTTGACATTTGAGTGCAGACAACAGTGAAGCGGAATATAAAAATAAAGCAAATCTCAGTGCGTACTTCAAATTTGACATATTGGAAAGCTGATGAGAGCTGATGGCCCACCGAACTCCAACCAGTCGCAGTTCCAATCAAACCTGCTCTTTGTGTGCTTATGTTAATGCGCGTAAAAAGCAATGCAAATTTCTTAACGATAGAAACAAGAAGAGAAAAACTTAAAGAGCAGCAGCCATTGAATGTCCTCTGCGTTAGTGTTTGGTATTTTTTCATGCTCTCTCTCACTCTTTTCATTTTGGTTTGGTTAGCGTCCTGCGGTGCGTTGCCCACATCCTGAGCTACGATTCATTTCCACGCCGCATATATGAATATAAATGTTGCAGCGGGGCGCGCTCAATGTTGCGGCAGCGAATCGAAAAAAAAGCCTCTCACGCAGATATTGAGTTATAATATGAACTGTGGAGACCAGCCAGCTACATATATAATAGATATATATGTATGTGTGTAGGTATGTATAACACTTTTAGGGTGCCTGAATCGTGGGCGGGCAAATGGACACTGTGCACAACTACAATAACAACAACAATGGGCGCTAAATAAACTATGCGAGAAATCTATGCAAATTTTATGCAATGTTGAAGCATTTAAAAATGAGTACCTAACCGCTGCTACTGCTGCTGCTGCTGTTGCTGCTGCTGCTACTGTTGTATGTTCTTTAGGGGCGTCGTCGCAGGAGTGTTATAATAGTTAGGGCCAAAAGCTGGAGATATCTCAGTTATGCGTGCGCTAGCAATAAATGTGCCAACAAAAAAGGGTTTCGCCAGCAGTGGGGGTAAAAATAGAAATAGATAGAGGGAAAATGATGAGAAGACTTAAAGAGAAAAGCGAAGGGTTAAACAGACGATAGAGAGTGTGATACAAAAAGTTAAGAAATGTCGGGATGAAAGCTTTAAGAATTAAATACATAGAAATTGAAGTTATATTTGAAAGAGATTTTAAAGAAGACATAGTATTCTAGTTCTTCAGCTAGTTTGATGATACGAGAAATTGAGATAGAAGTTAAGAGCTAGAAAAATGAGAAAGACATAAGAAGAGAGAGAGAAAGACAGATAGACATTACCTTAACTCTTCAATATTTATATAAATGACTAAGAAATCTCATTTATATAAATATTAACTATATAAAGTCTTCATATTCACCTAGGAATTAGGACAGACTAAGAAAAAGAAGAGAAAGATAGAAGAAAAGAGAGAGATAGACATAGACATTGCCTTAACTCTTCAATATTTTACACTTCCTCCAATAGAAAGCCTCGAAATCCATCTTAATCTCATAATCATAGCAAACATCTTTTGTCAATCTATCATGTCACTTAACAGGCACCTTTTGTCCTGATACCTACACTCTAATGTTTCAACATTCTTCCTTCTGCCACTCTTCCTCACACTCTATCATTGCGTTCTGCTTTGTCATTGTCAATTATCTAAGCCACGTCCTAATCAACGAAATGGAAATGCAGCAAAGACAAACGCCGCCTTCGTCCCCATCTTCACATTGCCCATTGCCCGCCCAACGCCATCATTCTGTAAATTCCGGCCCACGCCAATTACGTTGACCATAACAAATGACACAAAAGGTCACACTTTAACCCGGCTTGCATCTTTTTTGCATCCGACTTGGCCTCAAGTCATTTTTCTTTTCTTTCTCTTCTGCTTTTTTTCAGCTCATTGTGAGGCGATTTTAAAGCTGACCAAGTCAAAATATTGCACTGGTCAACTATTCCCAACTGCGGTCAACACACAACCCCACAAAACCCACCCCCATACCCTGCGGGGCTGCGCAGGACAAAAACCGCGCTTGCTGCTGCGGTTGCAATGCAATTTGTGTTGCATTGTTGAACATTTTTCGGTTACAAAGACTTGAGTAGAAGTATTTTTTCAGTTTTCCTTTTTTTCTCGGCATTCCTGATACCTCCCGCTGGTATTAAATGTGTAAAAAAAGAGAAAATTAAGCATACTCGACTGTTAAGAGCATAAGCGCTTAATAAGCATATAGTTGGGAAGCCGTGTTCTGCATTAGCTACTCCTTGACCTATAGGAACTCGGAAACTATCACAGCTAGAATGTTGAAATTTGGTATACAGACTTCTTATAGCATCATTAACTTAGTTTTATTTGCATTTACCGTACATCTACGTAGTTCTTCAGTTACTGTTTTTGTACAGTATCTATAATTCAAGCTTACTCAACTAGCATAGCTGTGTACAATGCCTGAAAGTTTCTGAAAAAACAACTATCAGAGTAATTGTTCTCATTCAAATTTCATATTATGTTCTCATATACCTATTGTAACTCAATGTCTATTCAAACTAGACTACAAAAATTTGGCATACAGCCTTAAACATATTTTATTTAAGCTTCCATTCACAAACACACAACAAGCTAATCTTTTCTTCGGTTAGGTTTTTCTCTTCACAAGGCATTTTGCAGTCGAGTACGCTCAGTCAAAGCATGCCAACTTTATTTTTTCTTTCTTTGCTTTCAGATGCGGCTGTGTCGAAAACAAATGTTGCCTTAATGCTGCGGTCAACTGACGTTTCCAGTTGCCAGCTGTCCGAGTATTAGGAGGAGGCGACAAATACTCCTGCTCTTAACCACTGTGGCTTTCATTTCCGGCTGGTAATAACAACAACAACAACAACGAGCAGAGGAAGAAGCAGAACAACTGTCATGCAACTTCCTGCTTTGGCGCTCGCTTTGGCTAATGTGATTGCAAAATGGCGTGCATCCGGTTTAGCTGCCTGCGCTGCTGCTGCTGCTGCAGTTGACTCTTCAAGCCAAAAGCCACTTAACAATTGATTTTCTACTGCACGTACAGAAGACAAAGAACCAATTTATTTGCTGGGTTCTGCGTAAATTACCCGAACACTGAACGAATCCATGTATATGTATATATATGCACACACATAGATATACCCGAGGGAGTGCTAACTAATGCGTGTGTCTTGGCTTTGGCTTTGGTAATAAACATTTTCGAGATTAATTGTTTGCATAATCAGTCTTTGGGGGTGGAGCCACCCTTGGCGCTGCTGATTTACGTGTCGTATACGCAATATTTATGGCACATTCCATTTAATTGTGCGTTAGAATATTTACGCACACTTCTCTGTCCGAAAAGCCTCGACACTTGAATTATTAGCAGACATTAATTTTTTTTGCACCCTGACCCCCCTCCCCCGTTTGAAAAGGCTTAGTCGGCATTAGGCATTAGTTTGGAGCTCGGCTCGTTGTTGATTGACCGTAGAATTTTAGTTAGGCACAGAAGCTTGTGCGGTTTACGTATTTATGTGCTCTGGCTGTTGTGTGTGGGTCACCAGCATGCTTAAGCAGGTGAAAAATTGTTAAAGGTCTGCCAAAGGCGACTGTCATAGCTCCTGATAAGCGTTCCGCTTACCTTTTGGGCCATAGTTTCACCAAAATGGCCAAAGATAATGACACAGGGGCCAAAGGTTAAGATATGCCATTTATAAATAAACAAAATTCATCTTCGCTTCCAGCTAGTTTTTTTGAGGGCAACTGTTTGTATTTAATTAAAATATTTATAGTATGGAAGGTTTTTGAAAATATTTATAGTGCTGCTTAAAGGATTTCTTTTTTTTTTGGAAAGATAGTTTAGGCAGAAGTTGGAGTTAATAAATTCTATTAAATTTGGCATTGATGGCCCGTCAAATATCTTTGAATAAGATTGTCTACTACAATTTACCCAAGCTGTTTTCTATGAGTTATGTTTAGTATTTTTAAGAACTTGTATGTTTCACTAAATTTTATATATTTTTACATATTATTTTTCACAGTTTTACTTCAATATTAATCTGTAAATATTGTCAGCTAAATTTTAAACAAAATTTAAAACATATTCTATTTCATATTCTTAGTCTTCTATAATCAATTCTAACTTAAAATATATTTAATAAATTTTCCAAAATTATTTCTCCCAATTTTTATTTCAATATGAATCTGTAAATGTTATCAACTATATTTTAATTGGTCTAAAACATTCCCTACACTATATGCTTAGTCCTCTATAATCACTTTTAAAGTTCATTAAATTTAATAATTTTACACAAATAATTTTTTCCATTTTTCCCAGCTCCCCCCACACATTTGATATCCACCAAATCCATTGTGAAATATTCAGACTAAAAATTCAATACATTTAATACTGCGCGCGAACACGAATGCAACGCTAACCACAAAGCCTCTTACCAAACTGACCAAAACAGCAGCTGCTGCTGCTGGGGGAGAATCAACTTTCGGTTGGCCAAATTAACCAAATCAGCTGAAAGGCACACAATAAATGGGCTTAAAATGGGCAACTTAATCAGTGCGGCCCAAGCAATTGGCATGCGACAAATTTTAATTTGGATAATTAAAGCGCGACAATAGACAGCGGGGCGTGTGCCGCCGCCACATTTTCAAATCGAATCGAAATAAATGAGCAAAGCGCTCTACTGTATTTAAGGTTTAATACGGCGTATACGCAATGTGGTTGATTCGCAGCATTTAAATGTTTTTAGCCTCGGCCAGGCATTTGGATTTGCATTTGGGCCCGGCTAATTAACTGCCAGGCGCATAATTAAAATTCGAAAGGTGCTTTGTTTGAAGCCCCAGCGAACAAGCTCACATGTCAGCTAACAATGAATAATACGCCTGCTGCACTGCATTTGGCGCCACCCGCCTCGACTCAGCTCAGCTCATTTGCTGGACTGACTGGCCTGACTTTAGCGCTTGTTATTAGTTGGCCATGGTGACCATTGGTTGTGCGTGTGCGCGTGTGTGTGTGGGTGTGTGTGGGTGTGTGGGGGTGTATGAGTGATGCATATCACATATCACATGTGGCTCTCTCTGTGCCTGCACTATTTGCGGTTTTAATTATGCGCTCCACATGGACACAATGGCACAATGAGACGCATGCGAGCTGCTGTTGGCTGCAAAATGATTGAAACAAATGTTGCAGGCCAGCCAATAAACAGTGCTAAATATACCCTATTATATTAAATGTGAAGAGGGCATATTGGTTTTGTAACTAAAGATAACTTGACAGAGGTTTATAAGCCAAGTCTTAAAAAACTAAAACTGACTTAAAATTATTTCAAAAATATTTTTTAAAAATTTCTAAAAAATATTTAAAATATTTTATAAAATTCATACTAAATTTTCTTTAAAAAACGATAATTTACAGGGCATCTTTGCAGCCCCTCTATCGCTTTATTACCAAAATTCGGTCAGCTTGATTAATGAAAAAACCCCAGATGCAGTTTGGCTGAACATTATTGAAAGTGGCCGCTGACTGATAACCGAAATGTTTAGCAGAGCGCATAATTTTTGATTATGAATGTGCATTTCGTGCAGGAAACACAATGGTGGCAGTCAGTGCAATTGCAATTGCAATTCCATATCCGGGTGAAAACAGTTTTCCACAGAAACTATTTTAGAAATTCGAGCGAACGGCAGTTAGCTAATGACAAAAATACTTAACTTTTTCGAATACAATTGTTGTTTAGAAATTCTACAGGGATTTCAGCAGAAGTTATGTTCATATGTGATACGGATAGCTTTTAAATATAGCTACAAATATTTATAAAAATTTGGAAAAATTATTTTGAATTATCGAACATATTTCAAAGCTCTTAAATGCTTTTGAGTAATTTTCCCAATGAATTTTTTCAGCAAATCTTTTAAGCGCTGTGATATCATAACTGAAATATATATAGATTTAAATATATATATAAAAATAAGCTCTCAAATACATTTAGACAATATATTTCCATATTTCAGAAAAATTTTCAAATTTTCTCACTGGCATTTCTTGGTAAATCTCTTAAGCACTATCATATCATATGCCTTGCTGTTGCCAAGGCCTTTAGCCCACAAAATCTATTTAATGCCAATCAGTCAGCATTTGGCGCCCACTTTGACATTTCAATTGTGAGCGCCGAGAATCTAATTTTCGTAAGGTTTTTTTCTTCTTATTTTCTCGCTTTTTATCTGCATATTTTCAATAAAATTTTCATGCGCCAATAGCGCGCGCAGCCTCCCATTTCATCGGCTCTGCGGCGCTGTGCAAGTGTCATGTCCATGTCAAGTGAAGAGTGGAGCAGCAAAAAAAAAATTGTATTGTGTTGACTTGCATTTGACAACTTAATGAATTTCTCGCCCACTCTTTAATGTAATGACATTTTCAAGTAATTCATCAGCATAAATCATTTTTGAACGCCAAGTGGCGCCCTCTATCGTTCGGCAGCGGCAGTTTAACCCTAATACGTGCGATATTCGTGCGCGCGGTTTATGAGAAAAGTTTTCTCGAAAGAGTGGAAAAATGGCTACTACGTGAGCCGCAAAAAAAAGTGAAGAAGAGAAAAAGAAGCAAGGGCAGGCAACACACACACACATGCCATAAATGTCTGGCAACGCCGGCCAGGCTGAGCATATTTTTTTTGACAATGTGCAAGTTTTCCGCTCATGGAATATGCTCAACGGAAAAAACTTTTATTTTTATGTGCGACGTCCCAAAACATCAGCAGCAGCAGCAACAACAACAACAGCAGCAATGGCAATGGCAACTCGAACAATCTGGCATCACATCAACTGCACAGAGTTGCCCCCTTTCAGGAAGTTTGTGTACATTTTATTTGAAATTTGCTTTTATGCTTTATCGCTCGCTTGATTTTTATTATGATTATTATCGTGGGAATTACGCAGCAAGTTTTGGGTCCTTATATCAGCTTTGGCTCCTTTTTTTCTTCATATTTCATCAGTTTTTTTTTTTTTCTTTTTCTTTTTTGCCCTTGGGGGCTTCAAAGATTATATTCGAGTGTTGTTTGTGTGAAAATTTCTAGTGATTTATTGGGTCAGCGTTGGATTTGTTGATGCTTGTTGCTGTTGCCGCTGCCGCTGCTATGTTTGATGTGCCTTTGATGGCTTAAGCCTGGCAGCTTGTTTGTTGATAAGCAGCTAAAGCCAATTGATTGGCTGCTCTGCTTGTAGCTAAGTTTTGATTAGGCGAACCAAAGCGCCACAAAGTCAAAAGGATACTTAATATTGTTCTTATAACTAAGACTCACGCACAAATTAATAAGCTACAGATGTAGAAAGGCAATCAACTTACCTAAAAAGAGAGAGAGAGAGAGAAAGGGATTTTAGTAAAATATAATATTTATTGATAGATAAGATAAATGAATTTTAAAAATAATATTATATATATAATTTTTTATAAGACTGTGTATATGTTATATTCTATATATACCCTGTAATCAGTGCTCTGTGTACATAGCTTGTGTGAAGCTATCCCAAGCTAAGCCAGACAACTAATATATATACAGACTAAGATATATCCAGTACTCAACTCTCAAGTATTTGAATGACCCAAGCAAATCTTTAATTGATTTTCAACTTGCCAGCATATAGAACTTTATTCATATTTAAGTAACTTAATATAACACAAAAAATATATATATATTTTTCAAGTTATGTGGAAAAAAAACGGCAGGCCGGAATACTGGAATTTGTGCCAAATATCAATTGAATACCGTCGCAATTCAACTCGAATCGAAAGATAATAATTCCATTATTACGAACTGTGACTATTACTTTGCGGATCTATAGAAAGAGAAGTCAAAGTTAGAGGCATACAAATGCTAGAAAGAGACAAATATATATAGCTATACCGCAGGTGCAATTGTTGTTTGCATAGGAGTTGTTGCAGTTGAAATATCTGTTGTGACTGTTGTCGGAGGTTCAGTTGTGACTGTTGTGGGAGCTGCAGTTGTGACTGTTGTCGGAGCAGCAGTTGTGACTGTGGTTGGAGCTGCAGTTGTGACTGTAGTCGGAGGATCAGTTGTGACTGTTGTCGGAGCAGCAGTTGTGACTGTTGTCGGAGCATCAGTTGTGACTGTTGTCGGAGGTTCAGTTGTGACTGTTGTGGGAGCTGCAGTTGTGACTGTTGTCGGAGCTTCAGTTGTGACTGTTGTCGGAGGATCAGTTGTGACTGTAGTCGGAGCTGCAGTTGTGACTGTTGTCGGAGCTTCAGTTGTGACTGTTGTGGGAGCAACAGTTGTGACTGTTGTCGGAGGTTCAGTTGTAACAGTCGTAGGAGCATCGGTTGTAACCGTTGTCGGAGCATCAGTCGTAGCAGAATCAGTTGTAATTGTCGTAGGAGCATCTGTCGTAGCCTCGTCAGCTAACAGCGACATACCCTGTACGACACGATGCAGTCGAAACAGACTCATTCCTATATCCTTGTATATATCAACGCTGTTCGCTGTGCTCAGAACGAAGCAAATGATGAAGCAAAAGCGTATCGCGAACATGTCAAGGCGCTGGCAACTCCAAAACTGTATAAAGTCCAGAAGAGCTCACGCCTTTTATGCTCGGCAAGAACAATGGTTGCGACTAACAGTTGACATAATCCACAACAGAGTCGAGCATGATTTGGTTCGATCGCTATGTTAAAGTCTTATTGGAACGTGTTTCTCCAATTCAATTGCTTCACTTTAATATTCTATTTACTTTCACTTTAATACGTATCAGTTTAAGACGTGCTAATGCTTGCTGTTATTTATATAATTGAATGAGATCATTCTTTAGCAATTAATAACATTTTCTTTATGCATTATTTAGTGCGCAGTGGAAATATTTTTTTATTTTCAAGCTGAGCATCTTTAAAGATCACATAGAACTTCAGCTAGCTTATGTACCTGAATATTTCTAATCGATTTCGCTGATAGCCAGCTCTTAGTTTTTCAACAACTCAATTTTGCAGTTTTTGCCGCACAAAGAGCCTAAAAATCCGCTTTTAGCCTGATGATGCGAGTGGCGAGCGAGTAGGCAAAATAACCACTAAAACCACAAAAGGCTCAAAACCGTAAGTAAAACAAAAACAAACTTCTACACAGGAGACGGACACACAACATGAACGTTGTTTAGCACTGGCTAAAAGTGGTTCCAGTTCGACGGAAGCACAGTGTGTGAAAGGCAAATGTGTAGGACAGTGTGTGTGAGGGTGTGTGTGTGTGAGTGTGTGTGGGAGTGAGTGTGTGTGTGTGTAGCATGCAAAAAGCACAACCAACAAAGTGGAAGCAGACGAGCTGCTGTTGCTGTTGCAGCGAAGGTTGCCAACACACAAAAGGGGCCACTAAAGACCTGCACGTGTATTTACATGTGAGCAGAGTATATATGTGTGTGTGAGTGTGTGTGTGTGTATATCTGTGTGTGTGTATTTAACAGCAAAGTCAAGCACTTGTGATATGCACAGCACAAAATCCAAATTTAATGACCAAGTAAAATAGACACCAAAGTCGAAGCGAAGAGGCAGCAAGTGCCCTGCCTCGTCTATTGCTCTCTCACTCTCCCTCTCTCTCTCTGCATGTTTGAGGCGTGGCACTAATGTTAGTTGAATGTTTGCGTTTGGCTCGACATACGCTTTGTTATCAACATGCGTCCTCTCATCGTGCTTGCCTTGCCTTTTGCTTTACTTTTTCTCTTTTTTTTTTTTTTTGCTTGCTTTACTTTTTTTTTGCAATTGGATATGCCTTTTTGTGCCTCACGGCTCTGTTAATGTTGACAATGCGCTGCCAAGGACATGGCACGATTCAGCTGCACAGCGAGGAGTGAGTGGGTAGAAAATGGAGATGAAGGGCCAGCCAACAAGTCCGACTGCCTGCCTGCATCGCTGCCTAACTGGGCTGCTGTCCATGTTGATGGAGTGTTGTCATGGCGCATCGTTAACTTAGCAACTAAGTTGAGCACACACACACACACACAAACACACACCTATACAATAAACATACACATATAGTAGCAAAGGGAAAGAGAAACCGTGTGGCCGCTGGCAAAAGCTAAACGACATTGACATCGACATCTCGACATCTCGACATCGCCATCGACATCTCTCGACATGGACATGCAACATCCACATCATCAGCATCCACATTCACAATGGAGGGCAACTTTTGCAGCTGCCTTGCCTTGCCTTGCCTCTCTGCTACTGGCCTCACATTATGGCAAATTATGACATTGACAATGCCCTGGCAATTTCACCTGGCCATAACGTGTCCTGGCTCAGCCGTCGCCCCTGCCTTTGCAGAGGTGTCACATTTCTTAACATGACCCCGTTGCCAGGCGTCATTTTGCATGCAATTTGTTGCGGCATGCCACACACACACACATCTAAATAAATATTTCATGAATACACGCCAAGCGAGCTCAACACAAAAATAAAATAATACGAACGAAACAAAACTTGAGCGCTTTCAAACTTAAAGCCGAAACGGAAGTTTCCGCAGGAGTTGAAGATTTCTATATAATGTTTTTGCCAGGCATTAGCAAATTAAAAAGTTTATTTTCGGAGAAAGAAAACATGCGATTCCTCGACTAAGCTAAGTATAAGTAGCTTAAGTTGAACAGGTTGAATATATATTATGTTATTATTGATTAATAGAAAATGTGTTTATTAGAGAGAGAAACAGGCAAGAATTTGGGGTTAAAAATGGTTTTGTATTGTGAAAAGTCTTTTAGAGGTGGGCATGAGGCTCAAGAGCTTCTTTCCTATACTCAAATTACATGCCGTGAGAAACCATGACAACAGACATGAGTTATTACATTAGAGCTAAAAATAATATGCCTCTACAAACAGTGCGAACCAACATGTTCAAGCTCAATCATCTGCTTCATCGAGCCGCTCTGAGTATGGTTCGATACTCAGAGCAAGCGAGCAGGCAGCACAGATCGCTGGCACCCACACATCATCATACAGCTCAGGTTAGCATACACCGCCGTAGCTCAAACATGTCAGTGGTGAACTGAACAGATCGCTGTAGCTCACTCATCTGAGTACAGCATAAAGTTTTGTCTCACAATGAGCTGAGGAAATAACACAAGACATCCTAGCTCAATCATACATACAAAATAGCGCAACAGTAATCAGCCTATTGGCAAACGCTATAGCTTTTGCATTCTTTGACATTTATAAAGTGCCATATAAGACCTATATAAGACAAAAGCAAAAACTATCTAAATCGAATCTGAACAAACCATTTAGCTTCACATACATAACTAAAACTTGTTTACAAAATTGTTTAAAATAAAAACACATTTTTAGCTCAACACAACTCAGTCTTATCTGCTCTTGACTTGAAGTGTAAACACATAAAATCAACTGTTTATGCAGGCAAATCTATCAGATCTAGAGTAAAGCATAAACTCATATAATATAGCTGACTAAAAATGTTCCACTAGCTCGCTCGCTCGCTCGCTCACTGACTCGGTAAGTGCACGAGGCAAAGTGCAAAAAGTGTTGCATACTTAGCAGCGTCTCAGCCACTTGTCCTTGCTGTCGTTTTCGCTGCTGCTGCTGCTGCTGTTGCATGGCTCTCTCGTGCTGCAGCAGTTGTTAAATTTGAACACAACTAAAATAAATGCCATAAAACCGAGAAAACAAAGCTCAAGTAAAATTTGCTGTAAAATAAAAGCGAAAAGATTTTTGCAAAAACTTTTTGCTTTTGCGGCCCGGCCACGTTTCTAGTTTTGTTTCTATTTCGCTTTTTGTTTTGCATTACAAATGAACTTTTTGTTGTTGTTTTATTTACTCTTTTTGTTTGTGCTTATTCTCTTCCTCTTTTATTTATTTTTTTTTTGAGTATTACGTGCGAGCATTTGAACATTTCAACATTTTCATTGCGCCCGGCCTGATGAAATTTATGTGCATATATTTTTTATTTTTATTATTTTCTGTTTTTGTTTTATGCTCCTGGGGCGGTTCGTTCATGCGTTCCGGGTCGAGATTCACAGAGCTCGCACTGCTCCGCCTTGTTGCAGCAGCAGCAGCAGTTGATTTCGTGATTCATGCATAATTACGACTATAGCGACTGTCTTTATATATATGCATAGAACGTATATATTCTCATCTGACTGGCATATAAATCAACAACCAAACAACAATCAAATCTACGGATTGTCCAAATGTTTGATATGATTGTCATGCTGCGGCTGAAACTGAAAGTTGAGCCTGTATATCCCTGTTATATACAAATGTCCTGAATGCGGGATTATCTTGTATAGGATCTGTCAAAAAAATGCATTTCATTTGGATATTTATGTAATACCATTTCCATTTGAAATGCATCAAAACACGAGCACATCATATAAGCTCTTTTAAGCTCAACTTTATGAATTATATATATAAATATATATATTTTTCTGTTTGTGCTGTAAAACAAATTGCGTTTTTTGTATTTGCGCAAATCTAGTCTAGTTTAAAAAAGATTTCTCTTTCTGTGAAATGCTTGAAGGTGGATTTAAAGAGAGATTATCAGAGCTAAACATAATTATTGAGAATTTTTAAAGTAAGAATTTTGCGCGGCATAAAAAACCGTGGATTCTCTTTTGGAGTTAGGAGTTAGGATGGAGTCTGCAGTAACTTTACTCTCCCATTCTGAAGCCATAGCTCCGACTTGCCACTTTGTGAATGAGTATAATAAGGAATTCCCATTCTTCTAACTCCACAGTCAGCACTGAAACGAAATACAGCTTAAACGATAATAGGAACTCAACTGAAGCCACATCTTTATTATGAAATAGACAATGGAATAAAAGTTCTATTTCAGTTTTATTACCTCCCAGTCTTTCCCTCTCTCTCTAACTCTTTCTCAACATTCTAAATCTAATGCTCAGCATTATGTTTTAACTATTTGATTCAACTAGACAGGCGTTTAGAGCAATTTCGAGTATGTTCTTTAATTCCATTAGAAAAGTTTCTACTCACTTTACAGGACATTTTAACGCATTAGTGTGTGCGTGGGGGGCACACAAACTTTTGGCATTAAAAGCGCGTGCCCCTCGCCCCCTACTACACTCCATAATGTTAATGCTTAAAGTGTATGCGGTCAAAATTCAATTAAAATCAAATGTGTGCCATAGCCATTGTTGCGTTAACTTTATGTCCGAAGTTTTTTGGCTGGGCGCGGTCAATTGAAAGCAATTAAAAGTGGGGCGAACTCTGCGTGTGTGTGAGTGTGTGCGTGTGGGGAGTATAAGCCAGAAATTGTGACAGAAACCTAAAATCGTTTTCAAGTGAAAACTGTGTTTAGGATTAGGCCAATAGTGACTGTGGCTGGGCGTGGCCCTAAGCAGCTCAAGTGCTTAGCTCAAGAATTTTGAGTTTAAGTTTTAGTTTCGTTCTTGCTGATTTTTGACTGCAAAGTCAAAATTTCTTGTTATTATTATTACAGCTGTTGTTGCTATTGCTGTTGTCTTTGCTGCTGCTTAAGCTGCTTCCTCTAGTTTCATGTTTTCATATGTGGCCCAAGATTCTGCAGCAGCGCGAAATTGTTTTCTATTGCATACTTTTTGGGGGCCAAAAGAGAGAGAGCAGTGCGAGACTTGCAAAATGGCTGCCAATGCACACAAAATGGCCGCCCAGCTAACAAAGCATATACAAACAAGGCGTGGTCGCGATGGGCGCAACACAGCAATCATTGTGTGTGGTGTGTGTGTGGGCGTGCACTCTAAAAGATCTATATCGTATGGGAAGTACGAGTAATTAATAGCTGCACAAAAGCGCCTATGTACACACACTCTCAAACACACACACACGCGCGCGCAAACACAGATTGTTAGACGCCTTATTGCTATTGTAGTTGGGCGCAGTAATTAAAAGATTAATTTTTAATGTGCGCTTAGTGGAAAGCGGAGCTAGAGATTGAGCATTAGCCGCTGGCGCATATAAATAGCAAGGATTTTAGCAGCTGCCATTGCGACTCACACACACACACACACACTCCTACACACACACACGCATACATTGTAATTTATGCTCCATTTCTGCCCACTTTTTTTTATCAAAGTGCAATTTTATGAGCCCATTTTTTATGTGCTCAGCTCGCTCTCGCTCTCTCTCTCTCTCTTACTCTCCCTCTCTCGCTCTAGCTAATATTTGTAATACATCTATCTCTCTCTTACAGCCTTTGCTCTCTTTCTTGCCACTTTTGTTTGTTTTGTGTTAAATTTTTTATTATTTCGCGAGAGATTTCCGCCTTTTTTTCGACTCTTTTTCTCCTTTTCGCTCTTTTATATCTGATTTTTCGCTTTTGCTTGCAGCTGAAAATTAAATGTGCAAACCTTTAAATTTTTAATGCACTTTGGCATAAGCTTATTTCATACACTTTTTTTTTTTTTGTTGTTCCGCTCCCACTTGATTAAAAAGGTAGTTCATTTAATATTTAACAAGCAGCAACAAATACTTTTAAAAATATATATATATATATTTTTATTTGTATTTGTATTTGTGAAAGCTAAAGCGCGTTGGAGCGCTCAGTGATGAGCAAAGTTATTATTATAAATAATTGCTAAGAATTTGATTATTTTTAATTGATTTGCGCTTATCGTTTGAGCCAATTAGATGCCAGTAAAAATGGCAAACATTTGATTATAAAAGAGAATGTGATAATAAATAATTAAATGGAATTAGTCTTTGTTATGGGTGACAAAAGAAATTATATAGATCAGAGATTATAGTATATTCAAAATGTAAATTTTTATTTAAATTATATGATATTAAGGAAGAGCTCATTTTGGTATGATTTATTATGTAGAAATTAAATACATTAATTATATATATTAGATAAATTATATATATATTTATATTACATATATAAATTAAATATTTCCTTTTAAAGATAAATTATATATATATTTATATTACATATATAAATTAAATATTTTCTTTTAGAGATTCTTTACAATTTCATATTAAAGCTTTGTTAAATTATTCTATTTATTGGATTAATTTCTTTCTTTTTCATCCTTTTTACCTATAACATGTTTTTTTTTCAGCTAAAAACATAATTTTAGCTCTTCAACAAAAGAGAAACTTTTTCAATTTAGCTAAAATGTTCAGCTTAAACAGCTATAGACGCCGCCTCCCCCACAACTTGTGCATTCGCCCACCTTGCTGCAGCATTTCTAGTTTGTTAATCGTTATTTTCTCGACGTTTCTCTGTCGCGCTTATCTATTTGTTCGTTCGCCTGCCAGACGCGCTTTATCCTTATTCGTGTCAACAGATGCTCGTCTCTGTGCGTGCACTATCATTAATATTTTAAAAAGCTAAAAGTAGCCAACACTCTTTTGTTGTTTACCAAAAAATGTACAAAGACTAAGCGCGCATAATTAGCAACAATACAAAAACAAATACAAAGCAACAGCAACAACAACTGGGCAGCCAATTAGTGAGCTAAAGAGGGCGTGCCCAAAACACACAGAGAGAGAGAGAGAAAGAGAGAGTGGAATAAAAAAAATAGAACGTCGCTCAACCAAATAAACTTGACAAATTACACGCTCCGTTTGCCATGCACCAAAAAAAAAGATATTGCAGCTAAGCTAGCTAACCAAAATGCAAAATGCGATACACAATTGTAATTTGATACAACAACAATTACAATTAACAATAAAGCGGCCAAAAGGCAATTGCAATAGCTGCAGCCAGTGCCGAGGTAATGTGGTGTCAGTGCAAGGCAATTGTCAGGGGTTGACAGCTGGGCGACAAAAACACGCGGTTGCTCCAAAGTTGTTGTTGTTGTTGTTGGGTTAACCAAGCGTACAATAACAACAACAACAACAAATGTTAGTTGTCATATATCTGGATAAATTTTCTACCACTACAACTGCCTGAACTAATAACCGCAAAAGTCTAAAACTTGATTAAACTGCGGTTAATGAGCCACTCTCTAAGCTCAACGATCAACATCTTGCCTAATCATGGCTCTGCCTGGCATATCAGCTAACCAGCGGGCTATTACATAACTCGCTTTCTGTGGCTTGGCTTTGACAATGAAGCCAAATGCGCGACAGGTGGCAGTGCGATGCGATGCGATGCCAGACGGCAAGGACAAGCACAGTCATTGGCCAAGTTCAAATTCGGGTTTACTAATAAATTATATGATCATGAAAATGGTTAAAGCTGACATTGAGCACGTTTTGCTGAGAGTGGAAATTAGAAAAAAGTTTGTTTAAGAAAAATACAAAATTCTAAGAAATCTTGTAGATTGAAATGATAAATAAATAAAATAATAATAAAAAAAATAATAAATAAAATAATAATAAATAAATTATAATTGTTATAAATAAATATATATACTTTTTTTTATATATATAAATCAAACTTCAAGAAGCTTTCTATACAAATTTCCATTAACTAACTACATTTAGCAAATATAAGATAATTAGATAAGATGTTTTATGCGCTATATTATCTGACCATTGTATAATATATTTTAACTATATTTTATGAATTACCAAATTCATTATCAAATTTTTACATAATTTAGATTTTTTGTGAAATTTAAGAAAATCAGAAATTCAAATATTTTGACAGTTAAAGAATAATATATTTATATATATATATATATAGAATATATAAATTCTTTAATAGTCTTTATTCATTTGACAAATTCAGAAAACATACCATAACACGTTTTTTTTTAGGAAATGTTTATGGGAATAAAAAGTTTATAGGAAATAAAAAAAAAAAAAAACATTTGCATTCAATGTCAGCCGTTTGATTGTCAAAATTTTTAGGTACTCGCAATCTTTTTGCTTTTTATTAATTCCAAGGCAACGGTAATATATGATATGCGATAGGATTGTGACATAGCCATACTAATGCTTAGCAAAAACAACTTAGATGACTACTTTGAAAAAAAATTTTAGGTCTAAGAAGGTCTCCAATCAATGCACACGCTACTTTGATATCAAAAAGCTAATACCCAATCCCCGGAAAAACTTCCGAATTACCGAATTCACCAAGGAACCCATATCAGTGAAGACGCCCATAGCCAAAACCGACAAAGACTCAATAATCAGTCGATATGTGAGACCGCCAATCGAATGGCAGCCCATTGAAAGTGCTTATGTGGCCGATGATCGCGGCAGTCCCTATTTGCTACTCTCCGAGGACGACGCCTTTCCGCAGGTGAATGAAAATGTGAAGAGGCAACGAGGGCCGACCTGCCACAATGTGTTGCGTGAACCGCGCCTGAAACTCGACACGCCCGATGTTCAGCGTCTGGTTCGCGGCATACGACTTAGCATTTGTATCGAGCACACACATTTTCCACTGATTGCCAAGGTGTCGAAGGGCCTGGGCCTCACCCATGTGCCAGAGCATCGACTGTGGAATGTTCAATGGTGCGACAATACGCCCCATTTCGATCTACTGAAGAGCATGAAAAGATTTCAGCAAATCAATCATTTCCCCGGCATGATCGAAATCTGTCGCAAGGATTTACTCTCACGCAATCTGAATCGTATGCTCAAAATGTATCCTGGCGACTATCGCATCTTTCCCAAGACGTGGCTACTGCCAACAGAGTGAGTTGCTTCCGAGTTTCTACCTATGATTCTGCTAATTCTTGTGTTTTAGCACCTACGATGTGGCTGTCTATGCTAACAAGCACAAGCGTACATTTATACTCAAACCCTATTCATCGGGTCAGGGCCGTGGCATTTGGCTAACCAACAATCTGCGTACGGTGGGCAGGCAGGAGAAGCTCATCTGTCAGACATACATAGACAAGGTGAGTTGGATAATTGAGTTTATTCAGTTCCTCTTTCATAATATCTCTTGTCTCTATCATCTCTAAAACTTTCCTTTTGACTTATTTAATCCAGTATATCATCCTTCCTTCTTCCTTCTTTAGCCCCTGCTCATCGATGGTTTCAAATTTGATTTACGTGTCTATACGCTGGTCACCTCGGTGGATCCGTTGCGCATCTTTGTCTACAACGAGGGACTGGCTCGCTTTGCCACAAACAAATACAAGCCACCGGCTTTGGGCAACAGCAACAATATGTTTATGCATCTGACCAACTATTGTGTGAATCGTCGTAATTGCAACTATGATGCAGGCAGTGGCAATGACAATGGCTCCAAGCGGAAGCTGAGTGCCTATAATAAGTGGCTCGTCGATCACAATTACAATGTGGAGGAGTTCTGGGCGACGGTGGACGATGCGATTATTAAGACCGTGATCAGTGCTTGGCCCTTGCTGAAGCATAATTATCACTTGTGCTTCCCGAAACACGATAAGATACAGGCCTGCTTTCAGCTATTGGGCTTTGATATACTCGTCGATTGGAAGCTCAAGCCGTACATACTGGAGGTGAATCATACGCCCAGTTTGGCGGGCGGGGAGCCCGTTGATTATGAAGTCAAGCGCCCGTTGATACGCGATACATTGAATTTGATCAGCATGCCGCTGGTCGATAAGGAGGAGATTATACGCGAGGATCGAGCATTGCTTCGCGATCGTTTGATGCGACAACTGAATCGACGCCGTGTGGTAACTCCGCCCAAAGAGGCGCCAGGTCAACGGCCGGCAGGTGGCGCTGAAGAAAATCAAACGTGCTCTCTGGGCGCCCTGGCACAGCAAATTGCTTGGGAGGAGAGTCATTTGGGCAACTACAGGCGTATAATGCCGCCCACAGACAGCGAGCGGGTCAATTACTATTTCAAGTTCTACAATCAATACGACGAGATCCCAATGTTTAAGGAAAACACCGCCAGCAAAAGTCGCCTTCACCTCAATCGTGAGCATTCCAAATATGAGCAATTGAAAGCCGAACACGGTCAAATGCATGATGGGCTAGCGCGCAACGAGAATCTGAAGCATGTAACCTGTCTAAACAATATAAGGAATAGCGCAGAAATGCTCAAGCACAAACGTATACAAACGCTGGCTATAATTAAGGATATACACTTGCAAAAGGCCAAGATGTTGAAGCAAAAGGAGGGCAAGGAAAAGGTGGGCTTATGGCAGATGCTCGAGACGCCCCCAAAGGAGGACAAGAAGCGAAGGGATCCAGGAAATTCTAGGAAATCGTCGAGACCGGCATCGAGGCTTTCCTCGGAAAGAAATCCAGTGAACTCTAGGAAATCCTCGAGGCAGCCATCGAGGCGCTCTTCGACGCCGTGCTCGGGGCTATCCACGAGGCCGTCCTCGAGGCATTCTTTGGGGCTATTGAAGAAGCAAACGGATTCAGGGATGACAACGGATATAAGCGAGTTCGAATGGCGCAAAGCGATGCCAGAGTGCTGGCGCAAACCTGTGCCGGAGAGCTTGCCCAACCGCATCAAACGCAGCGTGCCTACCGCCAAGGCTAGCCGACGCGCTAAGCATCGCAAGCTGCAGCATCGAATAAAGCATTCGCGTCGCCTGGAACGTGAATCCCGACTCGACGCCGAATTCCTGGCTAAACATAGTGTAGCCGCATCTTCGCGTCTGGTGGCGGGTAGCTCCAAGCTTCCAACCTCCACCTCGCAAATAAGCAATGATCTGCGTATGCAGCTGTACGAGATTGAGTCCAAGTTTATGGCCCAACTCAAGCAAAAGCCCTCTGAACAACTCACACACAGCAGGTGCAGCAATCGAAGTTTTGATTGGCTGCCTGAACCCATCGACGAGATAGATACGCAAACACAATACGAATGGCGATCACAACGGGAAATGGCTGTCAATAACAGCATGTTTAAGGAGGTGGTAAGTCGCATGTCTCTGGATCCCATGGAATGGGAACTCCCTTTAAGATTATCCCCTTGTGCTACTTGACTTTTAACAGATGAGAACTACTATATCATAGACGCATTTGTTAAGCTAGACTTTCTAGTTGATTCGATTGCTTAGTTTTCCGATTTCCGATCGATTCTTAACATATAATTCCATGTTTTTCGTTGACTGATCGATAATATTGCAACTATATTAATATAGTAGTTCAAACGATGTTCTATGGTAACTAATTTGAAGCTGTTTTCTTAGCTGTTCCATGAAATGTACGAACGCGGTGATCTAACCAAAAATGATATTAAACTATTTCCAAATCTTCTGTATCGTATACTGCGCCATCAAATGAATGATAATAAAAATAATTATACTTCTTGTAATGATACGGATAAAACTAAGGCAAGTATGCTGGTGGCAATGAACTAAATGAAGCATATTCTTGAAATTACATTTGAATGAGATATATAAAGCACAACGAGTTGGTAAGTTGTTTAGCCTAAACTATTCCAGTCAAACTTAATTTTCTTGCATATTCTTTAAAGATCTCCATTAAAACGTAATTTTCGAATATTCATTATCGTATAAGACCCATTGCCACCACCAACAAGGAAGTATATATATATATATATATACATATATATATGGAAAACCAAAGCGCGCTTCATCGTCATTGATACCTTCTCAGGCCTCAATTAAGTTAGCCGAAGCCTTTTATATAAACTTAAATTTTAAGTGTAAGTTTGCCTAAATTTGAACTTGTATCATAAATATGGACCTAAAAAAAAAAATGTTTGAAAAAAAAATCACGAAAATCGTTTATTTTCATGTGTTTTTCTTCTAGATATTCAACTAGCCTTTCGGAAGATATCAGAGTTCAGCATATTTTGGTATTATCTAATATCTCGTATTAACTAAAGCAGAGTAACTGTGACGGCGGAAGAGAGTGAGTGAGTGCCCAAACCCAAGCAGATCGTAAAAGAAAACTCACGCAATAAAATACAATATATGGATAAAAAAAAAAGCATCGAATACATTGAACTTATAAAACGAAAGTTAAAAATAAACAGAGCAGAGTATTGCGGAAATATGTTTCAGATTTTTTTTAGCTTTGGAACTTTACTTCACTTTACTTTACTTGTCGCATGTTCGCTCAATCCGAGCTGCCTCGTCATCTGTTATTGATTGCAATCGCAATCTGGAAATACAATTTTCATAAACTTCTTTCATAAGCATGACAGCCCGACCGCCCCCACCTGCAATGATTTGTCAAAGGCAATGCCCTAACCCCAACGAAGCCATTCTTCCCTTTAGATAACTCTCGGCTGCCAACATCTTTGCGCTTTGATGCTGCTCCAGCATGCATAAACAAAATGCAACACAATACGCTAAACTTGGGGCTTGGCTTGGGTTGGCGCTTGGCATAGTCTTCAAACTTGCATTATTGAAAACTGCAGTTGGATACGCTTTTAGCTGCCGTTGTCGTTGCCGCGGCCGCCGCTGCCGCCGCCGCCATATGCAAAACAGCCATCGCATTTTTTCACTCGGCAACGGCTGCTCGCTGCTGCTGCTGCTGCCAAGCCAAAGGACCTGCCTTTGGTCTAGGGGCTTATGCACTATGGTCTATGTCCTATGGCTTTGGCTTTGGCTTTAGACGTCAACGCATGTCCTGCGTCCTTTTTTTGTGTACATGCCTTAAAAATGACTGTAGATGGGGCATGATGTTGTCGTGCAGGCATATGTAACAGGATATAGAAGACTAGTTTGAGATAAGAAATTATATAAATACTTGAACGAGTCGAGTCGCTACAGGCTGATAGTCCAGGCAAATTGCTTAAAGAAATATATATATTATACCCATAATTCCTCGTGTTTCAATACATATTATAAAAGTTACTCCTTGGTATATTCACTTATTTATCAACACATAAATCTGCCAAAGATCTAACAGAAAAAGTCTCGTCTCATCACTCAAACATTCTGGTTCGGGTATCTGCTAGTCGAGCACTTCCTCTCAAAAACTCCTTTTGCTCTTTTTCTGTTGCAACTGCCTTTTGCTGCTGTGGCTTCTACTTCTACTGCTACTGCTGCTGCTGCTGCTGCAGCTGCCTTGCCATGTGTCACATATTGAAAATTGTGCAGCAGCAGTCACAGCAACCAGCCGTCTTTTGGCTTATGGCTGGCTGACTGCCTGGCTGCCTGACTGCCTTTTGGCCAACAAAGTCGAGCACAGCGCTCTGATAAGCCATTTGAAAGAGGGTTTTACATATGCCAAGCTCAAAGAGTGGCCGTCCGTCTGCCTGCCATAGTTTTGCAACGTATTGTGGCAGCTGTGGCACATGGAGCACGCTTAATATTTGATTGAACATTGTTGCGCCTGCTGCTAATACTTTTATTGCATTCTATACAGCTTCTTCTTCATTTTCATCATCATCATCATCATCATCATCATTATTGTCTTCTGTTGTTCTGTGATCAGCTTAAAGTTCAAGTCGTGCTCTTGCCAGCTTGAAAACTTTGGCCTGCACTTTTCCACATATGCAGCAAAAATTTTCCGTTTGATGCTTTTAGTGTCGTCTTATTAAAAAGTTTTTAATCTTATCTACGAACCAGCCTTAGCCTCATCCTCCTTCTGCTCCTCTCTTCACTGCGTAGCCCACAAGAGTTGCCTTTTTATTCCCTGATAAGCTCTTAAAATTCCTAGCATCTATTCTTTGGTCTATTCCTCTACCAGCACCTCGTCCTCCTCTCTTATTCACTCCATCTATAACAAAGCTGCGGAAATGACTGAAGCATTGCAATGGCAAAAGTTTAGCTCATAGTACACTATGTGTGTATTTTGGGTGTGTGCGTGCGCGTGTGTGTGTGTGTGTGTGTGTGTGTGTGTGAGTCTGTCGTCTACATTGTTGACAAAAGTTGAGGCTGCTATTAGGGGTCGTTTAGCTTGCGATTAGTTCGGCTAAGTCAGTCTACGATGCTCAAACTTCCTGCCTACTTTGCAAGTTTTTCAAAAGTTCCTCAGAATTCGGAAATGTCTCAATTTGAAATTGTGCAACAAAAAAAAAAACAAGAAAAACAAAAACTTCAATCACATTAAGGGTATTAATTTTAAAGTGCTTTTGCGCACATTGTTTATGTTTGACAAGTATTTAAAATTTTTAATTTAAATCGATCCATCAAAGTAACTAACTAAGGTAACTTGGGTAAATAACAAGCAAATTTCTTGAACTAATCAAAAATTTGTTGCTTTTTAAACATAATTTGATTTTACTTGAGTGTGAATAGTCAAACTTTTGACTTGCCTATTGTAACTTGGCTAAAACTTATGATATATATGCAAAATAGATTGCAATCTTTTGCTATCAAAACGTACTTTTAATAAAAACTAGTAACGAGTTACTATTAAACCCACACAAAACCTATTTTTCTCAGTGGACAACTACTCGAAGAATACACCTTTCATTCCATTAACAATTACTCAAGTCGTAAACATGTTGATGCATTTTTTTTGGCACATATATTTATTGATGCTTCGCCTCTGGCACAAGATCTGCAGCACACGTTCAGCTCGTATAACATATATGTATATATATTCCTTATCAGTCATAAAGCATAATGTGCACTTAATCTTCATTTGCTCTGGGACAGCATTACGACACAGCGAAATGCATGCGAAGAGACACAGAGAGAGCGAGAGCAAGAGCGAGATGTATAAAAATTCGGTTGAGTGGGGGCGTGAAGTTTACTTCAGCTGCAGAAAGCCTTTTAATTTGTGCCATAAAGGCAAAAAGGAATTGCTTAATTCCATGACAAACACTCGCAGCTGGAGTGCATATAAAGGATAGGCCCCGAAGGGAAGACAGATCTACCAGCCAGCCAGCCAGCCAGCAGCAGCAGCTTCCCGAATCCCACGGCGATGACTTAAATCAACAAAAGATTTATGCCAGACAGCAGAGAGAGCAGGAGCAGAAGTTGCATTGAGAAAAAAAAAAAAAAGGAAAAATGAATCTAGGCGTATATAAATCCTGCAAGTCGGACTTAACGGCAACAACAACGGCTGTAAGGACGAAAATAGCGCTCGGCTAAAAGTCAGTCACTCAGTCAGACAGCCAGTCGAAAGGGGGCGTGGCATGGGGTAAATTTGGTAAAGCTGCGACAGAGCTCTTGCTTTTGTTGCATGCGAATTAACATGTCTGGCCCGACTGTAGCCAGCCAGTGCTCTATATCCCCAGCTAGATCCCTGGCTATATAGCCACATGTGTACCACACACACACACACACACACATACACACACATTTATTTATATATATGCATGTATGTTCCACAACTGACGACTGGCACAAATAATTTGCAGTTTTACAGTTTTTCAGCGCTTTTATGCTGCATGTTTTCCACTTCACAGGATTTTATGTGCCACTACGCTCGGCTCAAGTGTTGGAAAATACAATTGCCAAGCTCACACACACACACATACACTGAGCGAAAAAAAAAAAACATTTCCGCATTTGTTGTTGATGTTAGTTTCTTTTTTTCTGCTGCTGCTGCTGCTGTTGTTTGTGTTGTGCCGCCAAATGTTTTGCCTTTGCTAAAAAGACAATAAACTGTGTCAGTGCGGGCCAACACATGTGTACGTGCTTGTGCGTGGCATATATACCCTGGAAAGCTAAACAGTTTGGGCATGTTAGTTTTAGACAGCAGCATTTTCCATTTCTGCATATCTTGAATACCCTGTAAACTAGCTCAACTGTATATCTAGAGTGTGAAGCTTAATAGTTTTTCTGACTCATTAACTTTAACTTCTATGGGGCATATTAGTTAAACAGATAATTTTGACTATATAAAAATATATTTGAAGATGTATTAAAAATATTTTAAAATATTTAAAAAATATGTTTAAAAAATATAAAAATATATTTTAAAATATATACTGAAAAGTCTTCCTCCCATCCTATCCTCACATGCAATTTATCTCTATTTACAGGGTATTTAAAAATCGTTTAAAATGTGCGTTTGTGTTCGCGTTTCTTAAATGTATCTGTAACAGTATTTGTTTTTGCATCTGTAACTGTGTTGCAGAGCACGGCAAACACTTGAGTTCTTCATGCATTTTTTATGCACTTTTGTTGCATTGTTTTTTTGTAATTGCTGTTGATATTGTTGCTGCAACTGGGCTGCTGCTGCTGCAGGTTGTTGCACGTCTAACAATGCACTCTGGCTAAACACTCAGCTTTACAAATGCACACAAAATCTGTGAGTGTTTGAGCCATATTTGTTGGCGCTTTAAGATGTCACACATTTTGTGTCCAGTCTTCTGGCTAAAAAGTAACACATATATAAATATATATATATATATATATAGCATATCTGGCCACAAAAGCCACTAAGCAAGCAGCATCAAGTGTTCAACAAAAGACACCAATGAAAAATCCTCTTGAAAAACTAACAACAAACCGAAACCGCCGCTTTTCAGCTGCCAACACTCAGAGCACACGCAGTGAGGCAACAGTGTGGCAAATAACTGTTGTCACACCCTAGACCACACACACACACACATACATATAGACATCTATATATTTATACCATCTATGTATAAGTATATCCTTCTTGTTGAGCTCTGCTCAAGTGTGTGACAAGTTTTTGCAGCCACTCACAACAAATTGCCATGGATTTAGGTATTTTCATCGCCTTGCCAAAAAAAACTTTACTACAAAGTAGCTTAAAAAACTGTATGATAATAAGGATAAACGACTTAAATATACCCTGTATTATTGATATATTTATATAGAAAGAGGATAAGTATTTTTTTTTATAATTGTTAGAGTCTGTAAACAGTTAAAATAATATTATAAAACTAAATAAAATACATAAAAATAAAATAAAACAAAATTAAATTTAAAACAAGTAAGAACGTTGCAGTCGGGCGCTACCGACTGCGGAATACTCATTCACACCCCCACAGATCACGCCCATTGCCACGCCCACAATTGGTTTGTACATATATAATTTTTTGGAAATTAATAGAGGAGATCAGCAGTAATATCTGTATATAATTCTGATTTTCTCACTGAGAATCGGAAAAACGTATAGTTTTTCCCGATTTGCCACGCCCCCAGTAGGCGTAGACATATAATTTTTGGCCAGTTCTTAGAAGTAGTGAAGGGTAACGTAAGTGTGAAATTTGGATGCTTACACTCAAAAAATGCGAAAATTACAGGGTATTTTTTAGCCGGGCATACCCCATAAGGGGCGTAAAATTTATTTTTGGCGCATCGATAGAGGAGCTCACCAGTAACTTACCATCCAATTTTGAAGCTTCTAGCTCTAAAACTGTAGGAGCTACAAACTTTTGCGGTTTGCCACGCCCCCTATGGGCGTAGATATATCCGCCATATCTTTTCCAACTTGGGTTGTCAACCCGAGTATATATACCAAGTTTCAAGTCTCTAGCATCAATAGTGCTCAAAATATTACAGAATTTGAAAAATCACTATATAGTCAGATCCGATTTGCCACGCCCCTAGTAGGCGTGGATATATAGATTTTTGGTCGATCTTCATAGGATCGTATCAGTAACCTACGTGCCAAATTTGGGCGTTTTAGCTTTAAAACTGTAGAAGATACAGTTTTACCCGATTTGCCACGCCCCCAATGGGCGTAGATATATCCGCCATAGCTTTTTGATCTTGGGTTGTCAACACGAGTTTATATTCCAAATTGCAACTCTCTAGCACTTCTAGAAGTAGTGTTTCTGAGGTATGGGCAAATGCATTTTCCGATTTGCCACGCCCCTAGTGGGCGTATCGGGAAAATCTTGACACTTTATAATTCGAGGGTATACACGAGTATATATTCCAAATTTCAACTCTCTAGCTTCAAAACTGTGCAAATGGTTTGCGTTCATACGGACAGACGGACAGACGGACAGACGGACAGACGGACAGACGGACAGACGGACGGACAGCGTGACGGACATTGCACAAAACCAATATACTCATTTCACTTTGTGAATGAGTATAAAAAATTATATATAATAAAATACAACAAAATAAAATAAAACAAAATGAAAAATTAAATTTAAATTCAATAAAATAAAACAATAATTATGAATAAAATAAAATAAAATATACAATTAAAATTTTTAATTTTTTGTATTTTTGTCCAATATTTAACTTTATTATAATTTATTTATTTTTATTTTATTCAATAAAATTTTTATTAATTTTTAAAATTATTCTTTAAGTTTTATTTAACTTTTTTATAACTATATTTTTACTATGTTTATAAAACCCTCCATCTATTCAAATTAAAATAGGTTTAAATTGTGTCTCAAACGCCTCTTTCAATTTAATATATACTCTCACTACGCACACTCGATTACAGGGTATATAAAATATTGTGCGATTTAAGGCTCTGGCCCAAAAATAAGCAACAACAATAAAGATGATAACAAGCAGGCGAAAGAAGTTCAGTAGATGAAAGTAAAATTAATGTGCATCTATCTATATGTATATGTTTATCTATCTATATATATATAAATATATATAGATATGTACATGTATATAATAATTTTAGTGTGTACTTACAACTGTGATGGGATAGAAAGGATTTATGATAGTGAAGAGTAGAATGTGATTTGGCCGTGTAGTCTCAGGACGCTTTCTCCTTAGGTCGTCGTTTGACTTGTTCAGTAGTGCTTGCTGCTGACTCTGATTTTGTGTGGACTGTAAAGAGTAATATATATATATATATAGTCAGATATAGGTATTTGTCAGGTGTATTTTTGGTTTTATTGTAAATAATTACATTAAATTTTACTTTACACAAATCATTCAGTAAATAATTTTGTACACTTAAATAAATTAAAAGATAACAAACATGAAGATGACCCTAAGTCAGTGTTTGCCCAATGAATTCTCTGGTCAACAGTGCGCCCAGAAGAAAGAACGTCGTGGATCTCAAGAGCGTTGTATCAAAATTATTCTTATTGATAATCTTATACAAATTGTTGCCAATCAATTTCAGCTGCTCCACATAGCCGAGAAAACTGTAAATGATTTGAAATTAATTTGAATTTCCGCTGTTCAAAGTATTATTTACCGCTCTACAAAGGGGCTCATCTCTAGATTTTATTCACTTGAATTAATTATCAGAAATTTGCTACATATACAAAGGAATACTAGTCGCAAGGTTAGTGAGTAACTGAGAAATTTTACGTTTGTTGGAAAATACTTTTGAAAAGTGAGTTCTAAATCGAGGCATTCGAGATAGAAGAAAGGAAATATTATTTTAACGTCACATGTTGAAATTCTTGGTTAAACATAATATGCATTCCACCTTCTCTCTCTCTCTCTCTGTTTGAGTCACTAAAGAATCAATGCATTAAAAGTCTTTAGCCATTAGCTGGCAGACCACATGTCAAACTGCCTGTCAAATCATTGTGCACACAACAATTTCCAATAGCCTCAAATGCAATTGATTTTTCAGTTTCTCATTTTTGCCGGCTCTAATGACGTTCGTTTATTTGCAAAAAAAAATCAAGTCAAAATATAACAAAGTTTTTCTTTTTTGCATACATTTTCACGTTAATTGACGCTGTCAACAAAATACTTAAAAAAAAAAGAAAAACAAATAAAAAGAAAATACAACAAAAAAGTAGGTGAATTCTCTTAGCATAATTTGTTTCGAGGGGCTCTATAAATAATTGCGGAATTTAGGTAAAACATGTTCATGTCACGTTCAAATGTCAATCAACGCTCGTGATAGGCCAGGCAGATGGGTAAGCGGGGGCCAAGGCAAAGCGTCACACATTCAGGTGAGAAAAATATTGTTGCACATGCATGCCGAGAAGAGAGTGAGAGTGAGTGAGAGAGAGACAGTGGGAAAGGCAGCACATTATGGACCGATGGGTGCTGGCGGGGAGAGCTAGGAGCTTGCTTTAGCCTCATAGACTTGACATCAAAATGCCAGACATGCGCCGATATTTGCGCTAATTAACTGGGTCATATGCCAGGAAATGATGACAACGTATCTAAACATGTTTATTTGGAATTTTTGCATACCCTATAACTAACAATGGGTAGCTAAATATGTATATTTAATTAACTATCTATATATCTTTTCATGACTATCAATGATGTACAGAAAGAGATATATATTTAACAAAAATAACGTATAAATATTTAAAAATTTAAAAAAAAATTATATATGAAAAAAAAATTCATAAATTAATAAAACAAGTACTAATAATTTTTAATAAGTTAATCTTTTATAAGAAACAATTTAAATTGCAAGAAAACAAAGTTTAATTTTATTAAAAAAATATTTATAATTGGACAAAATTGCAAAAATATTATAAAAATGTTTACAAATGTTCGATAAATATATTAAAAATAAATAAAACAACAAATAAAGACTTAAAAAAAAATGTTTAAAAATTTTATTACAATATTTACTTGGGTACTGAATTATAATTAAATAATTAATAATTTCAAAATAAAATTTCAAAACTCAAAACTCTTTCTTCTAGCCCATATTCATTTGGTATATTTATAAAAAGTTAAACTCACAAAAAATTCGTTCTAACTTAATTTCTTTCACACACACTCTCTCTCTCTCTGTCTTTGATTCCTCTGTCTGTCCCTCTCTCTCTTTAACTTTTTCGCTAATTGACTTCATTTCTCTTTTGCAATAACTCTCCTATTCCTCTTGCATAACTTTCGCTGTGTATGTCTGTCTCCTTGAGCTGCAATTCATTAACTAATTAGCGTTTGCCATGATTAACTTTCCCACACCATTCTACGCCGCTACTGTTGCGATTTTAGCTGCCACACTTTCACGTGTCTTTTTTTTTGGTTTTTTTTTTTTTTTTTTTTTTTTTTTTATATTTTTAATTTGCTGCATTTTTAACAACATTCCCGCCACAACTCTTGAGTCGCTCACACTTAACCTTTTTCTCATTTTATTTGTATACCTCGCAGTTAAGTATCTCCGACTTGAGCTTTGTTTTAGTTTTTTTCTCTCTCTCTTTTTTAGCTGAGCTCAACAATTAGGTTAATGGATCGCTGTTGCCTGTTGGCTGCAGCAGTGACGCATATTTAGCACCCAAAGGGTAGACGAGCGACAATTGACACTGTATGTGGGCAGGCTATCCTAAGGTCACGAGTTTGCTATTAATTGTAAAAGTGATTGACATCGTGACAGCTATGACAGCTCTATATATAGTGAGTGAGGTGCTAAAGTATTTAGATCAGTTTTTGCTTCTTTGTTGATTTTTGCAAAGCATTTGCTGTAGATTTATATGATGATCTAAAACTCCCTTAAAGACTTCCCAGTGCTTTCTCGAGTTTCAATTTCCAGCTAATCGACATCTGTCTTACAGTCAGTCCCCTTCAAATATCTCAAGTTCAAAGAGTTTATCATGTGCCACACAGCAGAACGAACACTATCATTAGCAATTTTCAATATTTCCACACATTATCTATTGCCTTTTCCCACAGTGGCCTCAAGTGCCGACAAAAATGTGTATTTACCTTGTAACATAATCCAACAAGCAGCCAAGCAGCTTGTGAGGGTTTTCAATCAAAAACAAGAACCAAAGAAAAAAGAAAAAAGAAAAAAAAGGAAACAACGACAACAACGAAATATCTCAACAGCTTTGACGCACAATTTGTATGCGAGGAAAACCTCAAGGCGAGAGACTACAAAAACATTTGTTTTCTGTCAAATTTGCCTTTAATAATAATAAAGATCATATATTCAACGCCCACCCGCAAGGAAGAGCCGACGACACTGGAAACTGTTGATTAAATTACAACAAAAAAACCAACGAGAGAGAGGAGCAGCACAAAGTGGAGGCTGTAAGTGAAATGATTGATGGATGTATGCCTGGCCGGGTTTGGACTTAAGTGCATGGCAACCAAGTAACAAAAAAAAAAAGTGGAAAATGATTTCAAATTTTAATTTATTTTGTGTTATTTTTCTCTTCCTCTATTTTGTGGCTAGCTGGGCATATGGACGAATAGTTCTATTCGTATTTTAGTTTAGTTTAGTTCAGTTTTTCTTCTTTTTTTCAGAAAAAGCATTTGAAACATTTCTGGCACAACGGCGCGAACGATTTGAAAATAGCCGTGCGGCTGCATACCACGGCGCATTTCAACTCGAACCGCAACGAAATGAAGATGAATTACCCACGAACTATTCGCTAGGGACGATACGACTGACCAGACAGACGCGTCAGCGCCCATCGTTGCGGCTAGCAAATCACAAATAAGTTTTGCATCGAGCTAAAAAAGATTTGCACTCACTGTTGATCAAATGGTCAACAAAAAATAAAATAAAAGAACCAAACTGCGGCGACATAGCCAAAAGATACAGATACAAGCGACGAGCTACAGATACAGATACAGATACATTTACAAAATGCTTTGCCAAGAAATTTCACACAGCAAAAAAAACGAAAAAACTGCGTCGAGTTGCAAGTTGCGAAATCTCAGATAAAGATTCGAGGCAATATAAATAGCCAAAGATATATGGCCAGAGAGTCAGTCTATCATGCTGTCAGTGCCGACTGATGTATTGACATTCATCAAATCGACTTGAGATCCATAGTCTCCTCTCTGATTTGTAGCTCTATCGATAATTGTTGAAGACTTGCCGAGAGAAATGTGAGAAAATTTGTTCGATGATTAGTCGAGAAAACAACAAAAGGAAATGCATATTAAGTAAAGAAATATTGTAAGTGAAAATCTAAAAAAAATGGTAAGGAGTACTTAGGCAGAAAGATGAGGTTTGTTTTCTGAAAGTTTAGGATTCTGCAAAATCAATTATGAATACAATGAACTAGAGCTAAGATAACAAATATAGATCATATACTAAATCTAAGTTTTACAATAGAAATAGGGGGAAAAAAAAAACTTTTAAGAAATATTGACAATAACAAATTTAAAGCAAAAGTAAATTTCAGACAAGCTTAATTGACTTAAACTTTGCTTAGCTCCAAGCCGAAATATACAAAAATAAAATTACAATTATTTTTATTTCATAGTAAGTTTCAATCAGCAAATAAATATATTGAATCCATTTTTTCCCTTTTTGTCTATTAATAAATTTAATTTAGAAAAAATGAGTTGTAAAAATAAATATAAATTGATATTTTACATATATTTCAATCAATATTTTTTAATTTTAAAAAATTTCTGACAATTTTATTTTTATAAATAACGAAGTAATATATAATTATAATTTTGAAAACCATTCCAATTAAAATTAAAAATTGTTTTCTTAAATTTATATTTTAATAAAATAAATATTTATTATAAAATATAAATAACATTTCTAAAATTTATATTTTAATAAAATAAATATTTATTATAAAATTTAAAAAATTTCTAAAATTCATATTTTTATAAAATAAATATTTAATATAAAATTTAATAAAATTTATATTTAATAACATTTATATTTTATTAAAATAAATATTTAATATTAAACTAAAATTGTCAAACCCAATTTAAATTTGATTTTCTTTCAACTTTCCACGCAAAAAAAATAAGAAGTTTCATTAAGAGTCTCAGCTCATTAGGGCGTGCCGCAGCAAGCAAATTGAGCTCCACTGCTGCCAGGGGACGACTGCTGACGACTGTCTCAATAAATGACTGACTGACTGAATGATTGACTGACTGACTGAGTGACGTTAATGCGGCCCTAGCCGCATGCTAGGCACATGTTGCTGCCCTTCAACGTCGCCCCACAAATAAAAATTTACAAATGCAAATAATATTTTTTTTTCGTTAGATTTTTTTCAATTTTTTTTTTTGGCTAGAGCTGCGTGCGACGGCGACGGCAACGGCGACAGCGACACACGAGGCGGCATTTGTTACTCGCAATTAGTTGCACTGTATTTTGCCAACAGACGCTGCATGCAACAAGCCCGCCCCGCAGGCCCCTGCACAGCCCAACGCCACACCATAAGAGCCCGCGAGACGAGGCCGGCAAATGTCGAACGAGAATTGCACATGAAATGCAATTTACAAAATGTTTTCTTCAACGTTTGCATTGCGAAATTTAATTAAAACACAGCAGCCGCTACAAAAACAACAACAACAACAACAACAAGACAAACAACAACAACAACAACAATGAAATTAAATGCTGCAGTTGAGTGAGCGACAAGAGCGCCTGGTTGGACTCGAGAGTTGTTTTTTGTGTTGTTGGGCAACTGTATTTGGCCAAGTCTTTGCATTTGTGCCCAAAGTAAAAACATCAAAAAGTTCAAGTCAAGTGGCAGCAGGCCAGCAAACACACACACACGCACACACACACAGATCTACAGAGTGAAAGAGAGAGCACGAGCTACGCCCGAATTTTCACAAGATAATGAAACAATATGTAAGTCACATACGCATCAGCCAAAGGCTACAAATGTTGTCTCAATCAATCATTTATAGAGAGCATGGCAAAAAGATCTGAACAAAAAAAAAAAAAAAAATACTGCAAACCTTTTAAACAATATCTATTTAGAGTTCGAAAACATTTTCGTAATTTTTTTTTTTTTTTTTTTTGGCATTCTATTGCCATTGCTCATCGGGGCCCATTCACTTGTGCAAACTGTCGAATTTTGTATGTGTGAGAGAGTGTGTGTGTGTGAGATTGTGTATGTGTGTGTGTGTATATGTCTGTGATTGACCAATAGCAGCAGCAAAAACACGTCAGAGCAAATTGGCCCGCTGCCTCGTCAATGACATAAGTACAATATAACCGAATACATATATATATATCCAATACATTATATATATAAATATATATATATACTATACTATATATGTTACACATACAATCTATCTATCTCTATACTAGAACATATATCACACATATCACCTATATATCTGTAGTTTTTATACACTTGTTTAGGGTTGTTACATTTTGTAATGTATAATTGTATATAGTAGTACAACCAATAGACTATTTCTAGTAGCAATTCTCTCCTACACGACTACATTAAGTATATATATTAACGAGCAGCATCATGTCATGCTTCTACTCAAGTCTCAATTGAATGTTTTGGTCGTGAATTACATCAGTGCTTGGGTTGCAATTAGTTGGATCGAACATTTTATATCATATATCATTGAAACAACAATTGTACTCAAAGTAAGCTTATATAGCTAAACATTATACTTTATAGATATCATAAGCATAAGCTATATATTGCATTTACATTAAGTGAATTATTGAATTTGTAAATCATATATAACAATTTGAGAATGTTTTAAAATATCTCAACTAAGTTTTACATGTTTCAAAATAGTATTTAAAGCTTAGATCAATATGGAATTACTAATATAATATCTATATTACCAAGGTGTAAGGGAAAATATCTATGAAAAATACTTCAATATGGAATTACTATAATATTATCTTTTTATCAAGTTGCCAAGGTAAATATCAATTGAAATACTTATTTTTCATAGAGTTATATTGACTAAACTTAACATTTAGGACTATCCACACTATCCATACGTCTATCCACATTCTAATGCTAATATTATCTACATTATATCAATATAAACCAATATTATACTACCACAAAACTCTCTTGAAACTATCACTTGAAAAAGCTATGCCTTCAAGATTTCTAGCCTCAAGTCTTTATACCTTTCTCACAACCCCTGCAAGGGTATATAAACTTCTATATAAATTTACTTTCATGTTCTATAGTGCCTTTGTACATGTATTTGTATTAGTTTCTGTTTCTGTTTTTTTTTCCTCTTTTTTTTTTTTGCTGCCCGCCATTTGGCACAAATCTTTTTGGTGCTACTTGGTAACAAATGCCACGCCCCCTGCCCAGCCCGCTCGCACTGTTCTGTTCCGGCCGGTTCATTTCTTATCTAAGTCGGCAATGCTCATTAGTCACAGCATGGGGGCGTTGCAGAGGGCGACGTGGATACGTTACCCCGCAACGCGTGAAGCATTGAAAATTGTCATTAGTTCAACGTTTGATTTTTTCTATTTTTTTTTTGCTCGTGTCGTAGTTGTTCTTTGTCTCCCTCTCTTTCTGTCTATCTACTGTTCAGCTGTCCGGCATCAATAGATTTTCGCGAGTGTGTGTGTGTGCGTGTGTTTGTGTGTGTGTGTGTTGTTTGTGTTTGGCTTTTCAATGATTTTCAATTAGAGTTCACAGATTGCCGACACTTTTTCTTACGAGCAAAAGGCGTGCAGAGCTTTAGATTGTCTCGGGGCAAGCCGCAATTGGGATTTATGTGACGGGTTAATCCGCCGTCTATTGATGAAGAGGTTTACGAGAGTCGCGCCAAATGAAGAATGAACACAATTCCGAGCAAAGGGGATTTACAATGAAGGGTAAGAGAGTAGGAGAGAATGACATGAAAGTGATTACATGTGAGAATCAGAGCTTTAGCTTTAAAAGTGAAAATTTGCTTTGAAAAAGTACTTCAAACTTAACAGAACGAGAGAGGGAGAGGGAGAGATGGATAAAGAGAGATAAAGAAAGAGAGAGAGAGAGAGAGAGAGAGAGAGAGAAACGCAGAGAGAGAGAGAGAGAGAGAGAGAGAGAAAGGCAGAGAGAGAGAGAGAAACGCAGAGAGAGAGAGAGAGAGAGAGAGAGAAAGGCAGAGAGAGAGAGAGAGAAAGGCAGAGAGAGAGAGAAACGCAGAGAGAGAGAAAGGCAGAGAGAGAGCGAGAGAGAAATTTATAGATCAACTGAGAGAGAACGAAGGAGAGAGAGGGAGGGATAATGAGCGAGAAAAAGAAAGAGAGAAAATCAGAGAAAAAGTGGCAGAGAGAGAATGACAGGCAGAGAGAGAGAGAGAGAGAGAGAAGATCTTTATGTAAAAATACAATAAAAGCAAAGACTGTGAGAGGGACGATCATAAAGAAAAGGAGCATAATGGAGAGAAATATATAATCGATTCACGACGCAGCTCTGAAATTTTAAACAAAGAGCTACAATAAATAAGGAAAACGTAACTATAACAGGGAAAATTCTTTAAAAATATGTGGTACAGTAAAAATATTAGAAAATTCAATGTTTTTCCAGCAGCACATGTGAAAATTGTACGAAAACTAAACCCAAAAGAAGAAGAAAACAAAGATAAACAACAGACATTTATAATCAAAGATAAGAGATATTGTTAGTGCAAGCCGCCCAGCCCATCTGCTAGCTACCCCAGCCGCTTAACTCATTAATATAAACAAAGTCAGGCGAGACCCTTTTGCCAAAAAGGTCACTCAATTACAGACAGGGCATAACTTAACCCCTTGACCGCAGGCGGGCGACCACAAAAAAAAAAAAAACAAAAAAAAAATAAAATCAAGAAAAATGTTTATGTATAGATGAAGGAAGAGGAAGACAAGTTTGAGTGGATATATATATATGTATAGATGGTCTCGCCATGCCGCAGACAAGCCCAACCACCCACCCAGCAACCGAGCCATGCCCTGACCATAAATCCATCCATCTTTTCAACAAAAAATTTTCTTTGCTTTACTTTTTCACTTTTTTTTGTTCTATTTGTTGTTTGCTGTTTGCTGTTGATTTGCGTTTTCGTCATTTTGATGTCAGTTTGCTTGACGTGCCCAGCAGCAGCAGCAGCAGGAGCAGCAGCAGCCGAAGAAGCAGCAGCCGCAGCAGACAGACAGACCGCATGTGAGAGCGTTGCCTCTATATAGACAGAGCCAGAGGCAAGCGTTGATCACTTATGACAACAGTCTTTATCCCTTACTCTATCCCTTTCCCTCAGTCTGTCTCTGTCTCTATCTCTGTCTGTGTCTCTGTCTGCTCATGTAATTTATGTGGAAAACTCTGTCGCAACATAAAACAATTTTCATTTTTCGTACGCACATATAAATACATATATGTATATATATATATATATCTAGTTCTTCTTCTTGACATTTTGCTTTGCGCGTAATTTACGCGCCCGCGTTTCATGTGAACAAAAAAAATCTTTACTAATTCGTCTGTTGGTTTTGCTTTACGATTTTCATAATTTTTATTTATGGAAAATGCTTTTAAACGAGCATCAAACTGCGTGTGTCTATGTGTGTGTGTGTGTGTTTGAAAATATTGATTTAATATAAAAGTTGCTGGCAGATAAATTATCAAATTGACTTAGTTATTGGGCCTAACAAATCATTTAAATTTAATTCAATTAAAATGCATAAAAACAACATTATTTATTGCTGAGTGACTTGGAAAATTGTTTTATGGATGCAGCAAATCTGACAGATTTTCACACAATCTGTTTGACTACTGTCATGTGTGGGAAAGCAAGAGACAGAGGCATGGACAGAGCCATAGGCTGACATACCTGACCTCTCTCACCCCTCTCTCCATCAACTCGTATTAAAAAATTTGCTGAGAGTTGTTTTCTCTTTGTTTGTTGTTGCAAATGTCGCTGTTGAACTCAAGGTGTTTTGCAGCTACAAGATGAATTTTCTTTTACTTTCGGTTTTTTCTTTTTTTAGCATTTCTACGTCAATGCCTCAAAAATATTCGCTCTATTTTGTTGACAATTGGAATAAATATTTGAGCAAAAGTATAAAATAAAACGAATTATATACGTACGTACGGACGTACGCATTTGAAGCTACCTCAAGAAATTTGTTTCGAAACATATATTTTGCGGTCTGACAGAAATTGGGCATAACGGATCATGTTGAAGTGTCTTATATAAATCTTTGGCACGTGTCGGCGCCTTTCTGAATATACTTTTGAAATATACAATAGATGACACAATAGAAATATGTGACACATATAATGTAGGCACTACAATATATAGATATGAGTGTAAAAAAAAAGATAGTTTATGTGATATATATATTCTGATCTGCTGTAGAGTTTTAAAATATTCTAAAAATATTACAGATGAGTTTTAATCAACTTAAGATCAGTTTTGCAGTATAATAGATCTTAAACTGATAAAAATTTATCTGTAATGTTTTTGGCAAATAGGGAAAAACAACAGTTTTAGAGCTAGAACCAAAAAGTCTTTATAAATTGATATATTTTCTATTGTATATTTTATATTTTAAATTGTATATTTTAAATTTTATATTTTATTTTTTTTTATTTATATTTTTTATTTTATATTTTATACTTTATTTTAAATTTTATATTTTATAATTTATATTTCATATTTCATATTTTATATTTTATATTTTCTATTTTTTAATTTCTATTTTCTATTTTTTAATTTCTATTTTATATTTTATATTTTATATTTTATATTTTATATTTTATATTTTATATTTTATATTTTATATTTTATATTTTATATTTTATATTTTATATTGTATATTGTATATTGTATATTTTATATTTTATATTTTATATTTTATATTTTATATTTTATATTGTATATTTTATATTTTATATTTTATATTTTATATTTTATATTTTATATTTTATATTTTATATTTTATATTTTATATTTTATATTTTATATTTTATATTTTATATTTTATATTTTATATTTTATATTTTATATTTTATATTTTATATTTTATATTTTATATTTTATATTTTATATTTTATATTTTATATTTTATATTTTATATTTTATATTTTATATTTTATATTATATATATCTAAACTTGTCTTTCATTTCCCGTTCAATTTCCAAACCCTTATCTGTTTATCGACATATTTAAAACTATTTATAATCAAGTCAATTCCAACATTTGCCTCTCTATATCATTATTTCATCTACCAAAAATACATTTTTAGCCGCTTATGGTCTCTAGGCTCTTTGCCAACTTCTATATATGTATATAAATATATATATATATACATGAATATCTTTTAAGGCTACAATTCGATCAAATAAGCAACAATTTTGATGTAGTCAAATGATTCGTTAATGGAAACTCTTGAGAAATTGCACAACTCAAGGCAATTCAACTCTCAATTATAGATTTAGTGAAATGGTTTCTACCAGATTTGCTTTGCTTATCAAATAAATCTTTTATAATACGCTCAAAATTTTCTGCCTTACGGTAAGCATTCTGTAATACCTATATAATCCGGCGCTGTCTCGTAAACCTTAAGGAAAATCTTTAAAAAATCTTCATTTAATGCGACTGCTTGCTTTATTTTATTTTTTTGAAGTTGATCATTTGCATTGCCCACTTGGCAACTTAAACAACCACTAAACCGCACACACACACACTGACACACACACACACAGCCATAAAGACGGCACACACACACCATGCCACACACATTTTCCTTGGAAAATCTGCTGAGCAAGCAAATGAAAAGTACTTCATGTTGGCGCTGCGTGGAAAATTTATAACAAAAGCAATTGCTGTGCTATAAAAAATTACATTTAGCCACACGGCCAAAAGTGGCTTTGTGGCTCCGGCATAGACCCATAATAATCAACACCACCTGCGACGATGGACGCGGCGAACGACTATGCAAACAACAATGGGCGCGTCGACGTCCGCAGCGCCCACCCTCCTTCTGCCTGCCTGCCTGCCCCCCCCCTCTCCGCCTATGCCACTTTCATCTCTCAACACCCACTTTAATAGCAGCCAAAAGTGCGAAACGTGTGTGTGTGAGCGAGAGAGGGCGCCCTGTGGCGGAGGCAAGGAAATAAGACAGCAGCAGCGGCACCTCTATCTCTGCCAGCCGGAAAACTCAGTCAAACAAATATTTACTTTACTCTGCGACTACTAAATTAGCTCCACAACTCGCTCTGCAGTGGCATTCGAAACACTGCCGAAAACTTTTAAATGTGTTAATCAGCATATGAAGAAGAACTCTTGCACACCTACACACGCACACCTGCACATACATGCACACACCTGTACTTCTTTTAACTGCATTTAATATTTGTTTGTCAGCAAAAAAAAAGAGAAAACAAAACAAAAGTTTGCAAATTAACACATGTTTCTGTTTGTTCACTCTTTGCACTTTGCTTCGTTTTGTTGCTTTTGTTGCTGTTGTTGTTGTTGCATCAATTTTTCAGCTGTTTTTTGTTTCTCTTTTGCCTTTGTTTTTATCAATATTTAAACATACTTTTTTACTTTTGACGTTCCTTTTCGGGTTCGATTGAAAAAGTTGTAGGCGATTCAAGGTGGATTTTCACAGTTGACTATATAATCTGATAAGTTGGTCAAACTTTTTATATGGGTTATAATTGTGTATATACATAATACATATATAAACAAATATCCCGAAGCATTCTATTCTATTCTATTTTTTTCACATTTTTGAATATAATAACTAAATAAATATTCTTTATCATATGATCATTATCATATCATCCCTTTCACATTATCTATCTATCTTTATCTTAAGAATATTCATAACTAATCTAAGGATAAGTGAATGGAATAAACAATCATAGTTCAATACAGTATTAGAAGGAATAAGCCCATCCTTGTTCTTTCCGTTCATATATATATCTCTCGTATTCCTATCCTGAATCCCTTAAGTATACTAAGCAATACAAAAATCTATAAAAACTACTTTATAGATCATATTCTTCTTGCAATATGTTCTTAAATGTTCTATACAATCTATACCCCTCTATTAGCCCAACTATTTGCCAACAAACAATAAGAAACTAATCCAAATTGCATTCCTCTTCAGTTTAAAGTGCATTCCATGGATTCCACAAACATCCATAAACTCTCAAAAAAATTTATGTAAGCACTCCACAATGCGTAAACTTCAGAGAGCATTCTATTGCCGACTTATACAAACGTCCATGGATTTAACATATGCATTCAGATGTATATATAAACATGCGCATATATATATTTAGATTGTTTTCATAGGTGTTTGTTTTGCAGGCCAGTTGCTGTTGCTGCTGTTGGTGTTGTTGTTGTTGTTATTGTAGCTGGTCTTGTGAAATGTTCCACTGATAACAACAAAATTGAGCCGCGGCACAATTTAAATATTTTACGATAAAAAAAAAAAGAAAGAGAGAGAGAGGGAAATTTTTGTTTGTTTCTGCTGGCGTTTGGTGTGAACGAACTGTCAATCGTTATTTTCGTTGCAAAAATAAATACTACGCGTATATCTTTTATCTTTTATCTGGCGAGCACACACTCAAAGCAATTGTCATGGTTCGCTGCATCAAATGCAATCGACAAATAATAATAATAATAATAAAAAACGGGGCCAACGCTTAAGTATTCAGTTTTAAGCATATATACACATAGCAAACGATATAAGGTCTGCTATCGGGCAATAGTTGAGCTATCAGTTGAAAAACGTGAGCGTTGCTTAATTTTGGAATCACTTCCGCCAACTGCAACATGTTCAGCAAAAGCCAAGCAGCTGTTGATAGTTGATAAAGAGCAAAAAGAGCAACAAAAAAAAAACTGCATAAACAAACGTTCAAGCAAAAAATAGAAAAGACATCATAGACTTAAGGCAGATAGAGTAAAAGTTGTATATATAAATATACATATATATTCTTTTTTCTAAAACTATTAAAATATGTTTCTTTTTTAAGAATCTTAACTCTTATTTTCTTCTTTGTACTAGATTAAGTACTGCTTTATTTTTGATACATGAACTTGATTTATGAGAACTTAAAGATAGATAAAAGACAGATAAGCCTAGATGTTTTCCTCTAGATGTATGTTTCAATTTCTTTTGCATATTTACCAAAAATATATTTATATGTATACATTTATTATTATATTTATCTAATTTATGTATTTATTTAATTCATTTTTTCTTTTAGTTTTTTAAAGTGAACATGGAGAAGAGTATTGAAAATGCAGCAAAAAGAAATGATTTATTGCCTATAAAGTAGCGCATACATTATATAGATAATGAGTTTTAATATAGAAATAAAATAGAATAACTCTTTAATATATATAAATTGAAAGAATTGAATGATATTAAAAGCAAACATGGAATTTATTAATATAATAAATAAATAATATGAAAGCATGAATTCATTTTAGGCCAAATAAAATGACTGCTTGAATTATAAATACAGATAAATTACAAATCAAATCAAAAAATTTATTTGTTAAAAAAATCTATGCAAACAAAAACTGCCTAACAGAAAATGCATTTATGCTTATTAAAGTTTAAACAATAAACTGCATTAAAACAAGATAATAACAATACAATGCATTTAAATATATAAATATTTTATGCAACATACCAACAATTAATTAACATCAAATGGAGAAGGCAGCAAAACTTACCTATAAAGAGAAAAAGAGAGAGAGAGAGAAAGAGTTGATAATTAATAACAATTAATATTATTTAACATGTGCTTAAATGCTAATAAACAATGGCTAACAATAAAAAGCATATTTATATTTATTTAATGATTCAATCAGCAAAAAAAAAATATATATATATATAAATTTATATATATACATATTTGAAAATCCGCTGACCTCAACAGTTAATCAATTTGGCAATATTTTGATTAAAATTTTATTTATGGGCCTTTTGTTGGTCTTCTCTGTGCGTCGCAAACATTTGATTTTCATGCGGATGGCATTAATAACTTGATTAAGTAACACCATCCATCCCATCGGGACCACGCCCCTACTGCCCCACTTGCCATATTGCAATTAATCGCATTCGTAATCAATGGCAATTGCAATTGCATTCGCAGTTCAATGCATAAAATATTTGCACAAAATAAAATTTCTACCTTTATATAAATCAATGCAGTTTTTTTTCCTTTTTTTTTTTTGTTCTTTTTCATTGACCACGATATTTTTGCTGCCAATTCAGCAATAAAAATTAAAAGCTAACAATAAAAAGGAAATAAATAAATATGTATTGCTTCACAAAAAAAAAAAAGTAGAAATAAATTATTAGGGTAAAGTGTGAATGATGGGAATGTATGGCTAAAAGATATGCTAGAGAGAAATGAAGATAGAGAGAGCGAGAGAGAGATAGATTCTATCTGTGTGTAGAATTGAATAGAAATGAATTTTAATACAGAAAAGTCTAGCAATCAAAATGGAATATAGAAGAAGATTATACGAAAGATATTTATATACAAATTTCAAATTTTATAAAATTCATTTCTATGAAAGTTGCTTTCAATTTAATTTATAATCAACTTATATAACTTTTATATAATAAATAAAATATATATTATAGGAAGACAATTTTCTTGATCTTTTATATTCAACCAACAAATCTTTAAAAATATTTCTGCTATATAAGTTTTTCAACTACTTAGTAAACCCCATTTTGCAATTGAAACCTGTCACTCTGCACGTGTCCATTATAATCCTGCATACATATAGACATTATATATATTTATATTTATATATATCTACACACACTTTCTGTCTTCTAAGTAAAATTCAGTTTATTGACTTTCAATTAAAATGCCAAAGCAGCAAAAAAGAAAAGAAGAAAAGTGAAAAAAAAACTCAGCAAAGCAGAGAAAAATTCCAGGTAGGATAGTTCAATTTTCAATAAGCAGGAGAGTTGACGGCAAATGCAAATTGAATTTTGATTTGTGACACGAGAATTTTGCAATTGCCATAACTCAAAATTAATCTGATTAATTGCGTGACAAGGCATAAATTTCATTTTTAAAGCACTTTATTTACTTAAAACAATTCCAATGCCAACGAAATGGATGTGCAATGCGAAACCAATAAACGAATTAAATAAAATATATGTATATATATATATATATATTTTACAAACATTCAATTTTTTTAACAACTCAAAGTGGGTCAAGAGGAAATGAAACATCGAATGGCGCTCTTCTCTTTTTGGGCAAAAAGTCGCCAAATAAAAATGCAGCAAAACCAAAAAATAAAAAAAAAACAAACTTTGAGGTATGAAAAGTTGAGGGAAGAAAGCAAGGAGTGTCAAGGCATGCGAGAGGCATGGCGGAAGAGCTACCACAAACGGTTGGAGCAGATGCCAATGCCAGAAGCAACAAGGCAAACAGCCAGACACAGAGAGGGAGAGGGAGAGGGAGAGAGAGAGAGGGAGAGTGAGAGCGAGCGAGTGAGCAGGCAATATGCACATAACTTAACCCCTTAAGTATCAGAATTTGTGGAATTTCGTAATGTCAGATTGTTAAGTAATTTATGATCTTTAATGGAGTAAGGTTCGAAGGAAATTTTAAGGCATTTATGCTAAATGATTTTTGTATTGGCAATTTACAACCCTTAATAAGATAAATAAATAATATTTTTATTTAAATATATTATTTAAAAAAACACATTTTCTTCTCATTTTATATACTTTTCTCTCAATTTTAATAAATCTCCTTTAAGAAACTTCCATTTTCTATCTTTTTACCCTTTTCATCTTCAATCCTAACCTTTTACTTAACAAATGGCTGCTTTAAACAGTTCGAACTGTAAACTTAACAGTATCCCTTACACAGTGTCCTCAGCAGTTAACGGGTTAAAAGCTGCGTCAGGCATTATTGCATATCATTGGCATTTCGCAAAGCGCAGCTCCGAAAACATGTTTATGTGTACAAATACACACACACACAGCTGTATATAAATAAAGCGCCAGAGCACCGTTAGCAACGCCAAAAATATAAAAAAAAAAGGAATGGCCAACAAAGAAGCATTGCCTTAAGCAGCAGCAGCAACAACAGTACAAACAGAACCGAAAATAAAACCGTAAGCAACGCCGCAGCAACGCTTTGCCAAAGTGCAGTCGACGTTGACGCTGCTGCCCATGCACATGGCACTGCGACGCACTGCACAAGTCACGCTCTTTCTATATAGCTATCTCTTTTCTGCGCTCACGCTGCATTGTCTGAGCTGGGCTTTTTTCTTATTTAAGAGAAACCAACTGAGACGTCGCTGTCGCAGTCGCAGTCGCCATTGTTCTTGTTGTTGACATTTGTTGCTGCTCTTTATCTTTTGAGCTATTTATGCATACATACATTGAAAAGCACTCACATTTAATTATATTTGGCGCGTTTTTACTGTTTGCTTATTATTATTATTTTTTAGTAGGTCAGCGAAATGGCGTTTTGTGCGCAAACGCCGCTGCGTCAGCGTCGCGGTCGCGGTTGCTGTCGCAGTTGCAGTCGCAGTCGCTGTCGCTGCGCTATTTATTAATGCTCAGTCGCTGCAGCTGCGCAAAACTGGATTTCAAAAGCAATAACAACAACAACAACACAATTGAAGGTAAACCGGCGCATAAAAAGCGAATAACGAAGAAGAAGCAGAGACGAGAACTGCATTGAATTTGTATTTGCATTTTGCGCGTTGCATTCGCAAAGGCTTAAAACGTGTTTGTGACCCAGCCACGCAGCAAACGAAAAAAAAATATTTAAATGAATATAAAGAAAAATGCCCACAAAAATAAAAAAAAAAAGACAGCGCAAAAAAGCTCTCCAAAGAAGTCGACCACAAAGTTCAAGCACCTGCCCAAAAAAAAAAAAAATTATATACAAAGAGCGTACGTAAAATAAAGAAATAAATGAGTAAATCAACAGCAGCTGAAATGCGGCTACCATAACAATTCCATTTATTTTATCTACGTACTTAACAGAGGGAAAAAAAATACCGCTACAACTGCGACGCCGAAGCCGACGCCGCTGTTGCCATATGAGCAATTGAGTAATTACAATCGACAGCGCAGCAACAGCAGCGGCGAGCGCCGCAACAACGAAAACAAAAGCTGCCTCCTCCACACACACACACGCACACTCTCTCTCTCTCCCTCTCTCTAACAACAACAGCACATTGCAGACCCTAAAAATAGCAGTGCAAAGGCAACAAAAGAACGCAGCAACATTTTGTTGTTTTAAAGAGATCCAAGCAATTAAAAGTTATGATAAACAATTTTTTTTCATTCGCGCACGCACGCCAAAAGAATCACAGGAGAGAACGAGAGCGAGAGAGTGAGCGCAAAAATGCTCTCAGCGCAAAGAGAGCGCGCATGGCCCAAGAGCCACAGCCAGAGAGAGGCGTCGCGTATGTGTGATAGTATGTGTGCGGATCGTGAGCGTAAGCGTAGAAAGCCAAGCGAGCGTGGCAAAAGAAAGCAGCAACAGCAATAGCGGCAGCAAACATACAAAATTCTTCTTTTTTTTTTTTTGCTTGCCTGCCTGCTGCCAGTGACGAATTATGCAAAGGGGCATGACTTAAAGCTGCGCAGCCAGTGCTGTCGCTGTCGCTGTCGCTGCCGCTGCTAGGCGAGCGATGAGTCAAAATTGCCAAAAATTGCGCGCCAAAAATAAGCGCAAAGAATTGGCATTAACAAATTGCTCAGCACTTTGTAAATAGCAATTGTAATAGTCATGCAGCAGAGATGTTAAAGGAGCTTTAAATCTCGAAAGAGCAAAATAATCAAGTGAAGATATTTAATAGAAATAATATAAGTAATTTAAGAATTACAATTTTAAAGATTTTTCTTTAAATTTAGAATTGATTTCGTTTGAAAAACTAAAAAATGAACAATTACAATTACAATATATCGGATACAATATTCAATATATTTTAAAAATAATATTAAGTATATACATATATAAAAAAAAAATATTCCAAAATATTTTTAAAAGAAATAAAATGATTCAAATATATATTTTTTTTTAATTTTTATTAATTCTTATGAATTTTAATAGCTTAAATATTAATTATATCTAAATAAATAAAATATTCATATATAATTTTTAAATAATATTTATTCATTTATATATATTTAAAAGATATTCAAATATATTTTTTAAAATATTTATTTATTTATATATATTAAGAAAATATTCAAATATACTTTTAAAATAATATTTATTAATTTTTAAGCATATAAATTAATAAATTATTACTTTTACTTAAATAAATAATATATTCAAATATATTTTAAAAATAATCTTTATTCATTTATTTATATAAAAATATTTTAAATATATCTTTAACAATATTACTTATTCATTTTTATATATATTTATATTTGCATATATATATTTATATTTTTATATTTATTTATTTTCAGTTTCTGTTTTTAAGTGCATGCATAATGCTTTATAAATTTAAATATATGAATGTCGAATTGCTGCGCACTCAATTGCAAATTATTGAGGTTATTCTCGTGGTTATATTAAAAATGAATAATAAATATTAAAATGCATTCCAAAAACAAATCAAGTGCATTTCATAAATAAACAGCATAATTAATTGCAGCGTCAACAAGAATGCAAAACTTAAAAGCATAATTTTCGAACACAACAACAACAACAATAACAATTAGCTGACAAGTTGTCAATGTTGTTGTTGTTGTTGTTGTTGTTGCTGTGTAAAATATATTTATGATACGACGAAATGTTGTCGCATTCTCATTTCAATTTATTTATTGAGACACGTAAAAATGGGGGGCGTAGAAAATTCTTCAGTTCTAAATAGAACTAGGAACGCGAAGGTATGGGAGGCGCTCGAGGGGGAGGCTGCAGCTACATGTTAAGCTTGAGCAATTGGTTTTTCTTATTTTTTATTTTTTTTTATTTTGTAATTTTGTTTAGTTTTTTTTATGTCGCAGAGAGAGACCGGTAGACTAATTAGATACAATTTCCAGTTGCTGTGGCATGCCATTCTAAAAGCACGTTTTCTGCCCAGTTAAAGTTGTGTAGCAGACAGCGCGGGGCTGCTGGCCAACGGGGGGCGGCTGGTGGGGCGTGGCGGCTCGATAAATAGCGTACAACGAGCGATGGCTGCAATACAAAACACGTTTTTACTTTATCGTTGAGCCCGCTACCCTGGAGCCGTCTTATCACCATGCCCCGTCCCGCCCCGCCCCCCTTTTTTCTAGCTAGCAACATTTATTTACCTGTCCGTGCGCTTCGTCACAGGTGAACGTGTTGTTCTAGTTGGCAATTGCACACGTTACAGGTAGTAGTAGTAGTTGTTGTAACTACATTTGAGAATGGCTCTCTCTCTCTCATTGTCTCCCACTCTCTCTCTCTCTCTTTGCCCATTGTTCAATGTTAGCAAGCACAATGCAAAAAGTTATCATCTTAAGTCTATGAAAAGAATGTCAAGAACTAGAGCAAAAGATACAAAATTTCAAAAGATACTTTTTTTCCTGCGAAATAGCTCTCAGCGGGTGGCTATAAAGTTCATTTGAGCAAAGAAGAATATGGAGGAGAATAAGTAAAACGAGAAACAGTTAAGGTTCAAGTACAAACGATTTAATAGCTACGGCTAGGTTAAATATTTGTGATATATAAGGGGATATTTGAAACATCTTTACTATATGATATGATATATAAAGAAAGTACAAAGATTCAAGAAGAGTTTAAAGAGATGCTTTTATAGCTAATTGATATAGTAAACCATATTGGTTACATAAAGTTAAGATTTATATTTTTCTTAATCTCAAAAAGATATTTAAAGGAATTCAACAACTTTTTCATGCAAGAACTTGTTTCTTAAGATTGGTCATTATAGCTAATTGATATAGTTAGTTATATTGGTTTACTAATATATATAAATTAGTTTATATATAACTAGTTTAGTTATCTTAAAGTTAAGATTTGTAGTTTTCTAGATTTAAATATCTTTTATATCTTTTTAAGATATCTTTTATATTTTTTTATATATTTTATATATTTTTTCATTTATTTTTTATATATATATTTTTTTTATGTATATTTTATATTTTCTTAATATATATATTTTATATATTTATATATATTTTTTATATATTTTTTGTTTATATTTTTCTTTATATCTTTTATCTTTCATCTTTCAATATCTTTCAAAAGAATTCCAAAACTTTTCCTATTCAAGAACTCGTTTCTAGAGCCAATATAAATCAAGTCTAAAATTGCCTTTGCAATTAATATTATTATATAGCGATTAAATTCAAGCACTTTCTAATCATGAAACATGACAAACGTTTGCACTATTTAACTATCTAACTCTTGGCTGTTTCCTATTGAGTGCTCTGAGTTCAGCGTGGCGTAGATAATTTGTTGATTAATAGACGCTGTAGAACGTAAAGATCGATTTCTGAATGAATGAATATAGCGATAAGAAGGCTACTCACGCTCCCTCTCTCACTCTTCTTCCTATCTCTCTCTTTCACACTTTCTTTATTTGTGCCTGCCTGCCTTGTGCAACAGCTTGCGGCACAGAATTTTGTGCAGATCATTTGCTTGGCTTTGCCTTGCCTTTTGAGCCACGATCATTAACAGGGCTTCGCTTCGCTTCAACCTCAGCTGCAGTTACAATAAAAATACAAAGATACACACACACACACACACGCACACACACATTACAATTGACTAACGCCAAAGCGAGCATTAAAACGACACAAAAAAATAAACCCAAAAAAAATATATATATAAAGAAACCGAGCAAAAGTAAAGCCAAAGCCAGAGACGGGGGCCACACGTCACTTGACGACGTTCAAGTTCAATAACCTGGCCAACAGTTACACTCGCGCACACACACACACTCACACACTCGCACACACATACACACACAAAGACAATTACCAAATAATGTGGCACATGCACATGAAGCAAAACGCCGGCAAGGAAAGGCAACAACAACTCAAATCTCAGTCTCAGAAAAAAAAAATGGTATTGAAACTGTGAAAAAGAAGCAGAAGAACAAAAAGAAATATATATATGTATATATACATTTATATATAACAAAAAAATAAAGTGAATTGAAACACAATATGCGCTCGCCGACTGCTTACATAACAGCAAATAATGTTTAAGCAGCGGTAAAGCAAAGCACAAGAGCAAAGCAGCAGGAAGACCGAGAGAGAGAGAGAGAGAGAGAGAGAGCGGCCAACGGGCGGGCGAGCGACTCAAGCACAAATAATGAGAAACAATAACAAAAAAAAAAGCATGAAAAAACGTTTCCAAAAAAACACAAAACGCGCAATCGAAATTACATTCGAAAAGGGGCAAAGCCGAAACACACAAAAAAATCTGGAAATACAAAAACAAACGTAAAACTGATCTGTATACGAAGAAATTCGATTTGAGTTACAGATACAAATGTATATCAATATATATGTATCTGTGTATCTGCAGCTGTATCTGTGCGCTACTTTGGCTTTTGCATTTAGCCGTTGTGAAAGATTTCCTTTTCTGCTGTTCGGAATCGTTGCTAAATACTGCATTAAGCAACTGTAAATTGTAATCAATTCAAATCTTGATTAATCCATTAAGCTAAAGTATCTGAAAGATACGAAAGGGGATGGGCGTGACTAGGTCAAGTGAGCAGATAGTTTGAGGGATGAGTCTACAGAGGAAAGAGATACAAAAGTATCTCAAAGATACAAAAGTTTTTGAAAGATACAAAAGTATCTGAAAGACGCAAAAGTATCTGAAAGATACAAAAGTACCTGAAAGATGCAAAAGTATCACAAATATGCAAAAGTATCATAAAGATGCAAAAGTATTTGAAAGATACAAAAGTATCTGAAAGATACAAAAGTATCTGAAAGGAACAAAAGTATTCTAAAATACAATAAAATCTCTAAGATACAAAATCTGAAAGATACATAAGTGTCTGAAAGATAGAAAAGTATCTGAAATATGCAAAAGTATCTGAAAGATGCAAAAGTATCTGAAAGATACAAAAGTATTTTTAATATACAAAAAGACATCTAAGGTACAAAAGTATCTGAAAGATGCAAAAGTATCTGAAAGATACAAAAGTTTCTGAAAGATACATAAGTATCTGAAAGATGCAAAAGTATCTGAAAGATGCAAAAGTATCTGAAAGATGCAAAAGTATCTGAAAGATACAAAAGTATCTGAAAGACACAAAAGTATCTGAAACACAAAAATATATCTAAGATACAAAAAAATCTCTAAGATACATAAGTATCTGTAAGATACAAAAGTATCTGAAAGGTTCAAAAGTATCTGAAAGATGCAAAAGTATCACAAAGGTGCAAAAGTATCTGAAAGATACAAAAGTTTCTGAAAGATACATAAGTATCTTAAAGATACATAAGTATCTTAAAGATGCAAAAGTATCTGAAAGGTTCAAAAGTATCTGAAAGATGCAAAAGTATCTGAAAGATGCAAAAGTATTTGAAAGATACAAAAGTTTCTGAAAGATACATAAGTATCTGAAAGATGCAAAAGTATCTGAAAGATGCAAAAGTATCTGAAAGATGCAAAAGTATCTGAAAGATACAAAAGTTTCTGAAAGATACAAAAGTATCAGAAACATGCAAAAAGTATCTAAGCCAAGCTTAGTATCTATCGAAAATTCCCAATTACTCCAGATACCAAAGAATTCGCTCAGGATACCAAGATTTCACAAGTAACTTGAAGATTTATAGTTACTGTATCTGAATTGAAATACAAAAGTATACAAACTATATACAAATCAAAAACATATAGCACAAACAATCATCCCCCAAGATTTTAACAGCAAATTTATGCACAACTCGCTGCTGTGCGTTGCAAAACTATCTGTGAGTTACAAATGTATCTGGAAATCAAGAAAAACTAACCTGACTTTATAAGAAAAGAAAGAAAAAAAATGAACGCAAACGTAACTGACAGCTCCATAAGCTCTTTCGCATGCAATTCACAACAATTTCTTGCACTTGACAACGTTGAGCGCCAGCAAATATGTTGCAAAAGGCTAAGAAAAAAAAACGTATCTGACAGATAGACAAGACAAGTTTCAGTTAAACTTAAACAAGGTGCATGAAAAAGTTTTGCCAAAGACTTCTGTGCAGCTAGAACATACTTGCGGCTTAAAGTCAAAGTTTAAGATACATTTTTTCTCTCTCTCTCTCTTGGCCAAAATATTAATTATAAATTTTGACGGCAAATCAAAACCAATTTCATCATACAAAAAGCGCCACAGAACTAAAAGATACTTTCCATGGAAACTTCACAAGAAGCGCGCGTAGGCAAAAACTTTGGCGCCCTGCTTATTGGCAAGGCGTGGCCGCGCCCCCTTTTCTTTTTTTTTGTTTAGCCGAATATAATTCATGGGTTATTTCACTCACGAATTTCATTTCGACAAAATATTAGAATTCTTTGAGCGTAGGCAAGAAGTGACGAAAGCGGCGGAAGGGACAAAGAAAGCAAGCAGAAAACGTGGCACAAGCAATAATCATAATAACAATAATAAACAGCAAAAGGAGAAATAGAAACAGAAGCACAAGAAGAAGAAGAAGAAGAGGAAGAACAAGTAGAAGTACAAACATGGCCCCAAAAATGTTGTAATGAGTCGCAAGAGTGAAAATTAACTGGAAGAAAGGAAAGGAAAGTATGCAGCAGCGTGCTGGAGGTGAGGAAAAGCATGCCAAATGAAAAACTAATTGTAGCGTAGCGAATTAGGCAGGCATCGAAGTTGCCAACGCAGATGAAGTAGGAAACGACGAAAAAATACCTAACAGAAAAGAAAAAACAAAATAAATATCATTTCTATGCAAGTCACGGCTTAGCCGCAGGCTGTCCACGCCCATCTACCCCCCAGCCACCCACCAACACACACAGTCGTCTGTAATTGACGCAAGTTTCGAAACAAAACAGAAAAAAGTGCTGCAACGACAGCAGCGATTGGAACAGGAGGGGGCAACGGTGGCTCACTGGCTCGCTCGTGTGTGTGTGCGTGGCATATTGAAAAAAAAGTGAAGAAACAACAAAAAACAAAAGCCAACGACAGTGTCAGTCAGATAAGGCGTGGCAGAGGCGGGCAGGTAATAGAAAACCGTTAGCAGTGGCTGGTAATTGGCATTTAAAAGTATGTCGCACACCAAAAACAAAAAACAAAACAAAAAGAAAGAAAAAATAGAAAAAGCGAGCGAGCCAACAGAACAACAGAAACCCCGATGAGCTGTGCATGTGAATCGACATGAAGGTGTCAAGGCAGCCGCCGCCAATGGGGTGTATTAACGGTGGTTTAGGGGGCCAAACTGTATCGTTTGAGTTGGCGAGCCATAGCGAAGCATAGCTGACAAATGGCCTGCACTTAACTATGAGATAATTCAGAAGGCAATTCGAATCACTAAGTGACATTTCTACAAGTCAATAGATGGCATATTATAGAGAGAGCATAGATGAGTACTGAGTGAGAACAGATGAGTGCAAGCAGTGTGTTAAGGAGTTCTATTTGTAGGAGTTTAGGATACGTACACAGTGTGTGAAGCAGTTCTGGTTGTAGAATTTGAGGATAAGGTGAAATATATGTATATATATGCTAAGTTACTGTGATATAAGTATATCATAGTAATGTTAACATCTAAAAACCTGAGATAACTCATAGAGATATAAATTGAGATCTGAGTAAAATGATTGCATGATTGCAAATGATTCAGTGTACCATGATTATCTCATGCTCAGGCAATGCTAAGCAAAATATTCATAGTGAATATGGTGTAGTAGGCCAATGTAATTAGAGGTGGAGAACCATCGATGACTAACGATAGTGCCATCGATAGAGAAGAAAAAGAAGTAGAAGTAGTTAGTTAGAAATAAAGCAAAGAGAGCGGACGTGAAAAGAGTTTTGGAGCGTTTTATTAAAAGGAAAAGCCACTCACAATAGGAAGTTTTCTCTCTCTAAAAATATATATACTTCATGATGCTGTGCTGAGATATAACTATATAGTGATCACATTAGTGTGATTGGAAAGATTGGAAAGGAAAAGCCACTCACAATAGGAAGTTTTCTCTCTCCCTAAAACTTATATACTTTATACTACAACTATATTGTGATCACATTAGTGTGATTGGAGCTATTTCATGTATTATTATAATGTATCACATCAGCATTTAGATTAGGCTATATCATACACTGATAAATCACAGCACTGCACTACTTCATAGTACTATGATCACACATATCACACTACTGCGACTCCAACTACTACTACTACTTATACCAACAAACATCCATCCGACTCACTATCTTCACTCTCAACCGCAAACTCACATTTCAGTTTGCAGTTTTGAATCCATTATTCAATTGCAGCCCAGACACGCGTCAATAGATCTGCACTCATAAATGTAAAGGGATGCGCACATGCATTCAATTTGAACTTGACTTCAAGCACACGCTCACAGAGCAATGTTTGACTCTGGTTGAAGCCAAGCGGCAAGAGCAGTTCAACATTTTCTTGTTAACTGCACTTGTAACAAAACGTCTGTCTCTCTGTCTCTCTCTCTCTCTGTACCTCTCGGTTAGTGCATTATTCTTCTGAAAATATTACTTCATTAATGCAAGTAGATGACCTCGTTCAACTGTTCCATTTCACAAGCAATTCGCCAGCATCTTAAACGAGCTTTCCCATTCGCATATGTGTACATGCAGGCGACAAATGCAGATGCAGATACAGACACAGATACAGATACAGATACAGATAGAGATACATGTGCAGCTGCAGCTACAGATACACCAAAAACAATATATATATATATATAAATGTGGCCACATGAGATGGCAAACGACAATGCACCATATATCAAATTATATAAACGTGTACTTAAAAAAAAAAAAAACGAAAGAAACTACACTTCCGACCTTCGAGAGAGACCCAGCATGACATCCGGGCAAATACACGACTTACTATATATATATATATACGAATGTATCTAGCTGTGTGTATATGTGTGTGTGTTCGCCTTGTAAGTAAATGACAAGAAAATAAAAAAAAAAGGGAAAAGTGAGTAAAAAAAGAGAATAAAACATAAAGAAAGCGCAGGGCGACTGAGGCAGGGGCTGGGCTTAGATGGAGAAAGATGACGAAGGAAGAGGCAGCGGCAGGCAGTGCATAACAGCGCGACATAAATTGAACTTTTTGCTGAAACTTGTCGCAAGCACACACTGAAAACGCGAGATGCTTGAGCAAAAGAACAAGCAACAGACAGAGCGAGAGAGAGGGAGAGGTAGAGAGAGAGATAGAGTGGGGGCAGCTTGAGCGAGGGACTCTGCCCCTTTGGCACTTGTGCGTCGCTTAGCACTTGAAGCACGGACTCATAATTTGTTGTAATTGGAGTTTAAAACGTCAACAACAACAACAACAGCAAAAAGAGAAATGAAAAGGGAAACACTTGCTTGGGGTAGCTGCTGCTGCTGCTTAATATTTGAAAATTCTTTTGTTTCTCTTTTGTTTTTTAATTTCATAAAAAAGGTGCGACAATTGATAATTCCAACTAACAGTTCATTAGGCCTAAAAGAAAGCCACGCACAAAAGGGTTTGAGCATTTTTAATGAGCACAAAAGAATGACCAAAAAAAAAAAATAAGCGCAGTTAAATGAAAGAAAAACCAGCAGAAATTAAAAAGAGCCTGAAGTAAATATTATATAAGGGCGTAGGAATGTTCAAGAGCCATAAGAAAAAACTTCTTTGAAGCAAGAAGAGCTTTGAAATATAAGGAAAATTCTGAAAAGAGAAAATGGGTAACATAATATTGGACTATAAGAAAAGATATGAATTTATATTAATATATATATTTTATATTAAACTTTTTTAGAACACAATAAAATAAAGAAATATTTAAAAATAATTTAAATACATACAGAAAAAAATCTAAAATATTTTTCAACTTTATAAACATTGTTTAATTGATTTAAACTCTCATTAAAATAAATTCTATATTTATATAATTTTTATCATATTATATATGGGAATATGAATGTTCCACAGGCATAAGAAAAAACTTCTTTGGAGTAAGAAGAATTTTAAAATTTAAATTTAGTTATGAAAAGTGAATTTTATACTCCAAATTGAGAAAAATATATTGGAATATAAGAAAAAAAATATATATATTAAAATTAAGTTTTTTAATAATAATAAATATTAAAAAATAATTTAAATATATACAGAAAATACCTCAAATATTTTTCAACTTTATAATCAGTTTTAACTGCATTAAAACCAAATTCTAATTTCGAAAAGAAATCAACTTTTGGTAAAACTTGACAAATCGAATTCCAAAGAACCTGCAACTATTTATTTTGTGGGTCAAATTACAATACGAATTTCTAATGCACAGCTGACCGAAATATGAATGAAAATCAATTTGATAGACAGCAACAACATATAAAATTGTACTCGATCAATATGGAAAGCTCGCAAGCTATATATCGCAGTAGCAGCAGCAGCAGCAGCAGCTGTTAATTTTGTATGCTAGTCAGGCATGAAATTTCATTTGCTACTCTCGGCTGTCGCTCTAAGTGTGACCAAAGCGAAATAAATAATAGAAAACTAAAAAAAACTGGTCAAAGAAAATGCAATCGAACAGCGATACAAATCACAGAGAGAGAGACAACAGCAATCAGTTAGTTATTTCGACAATTGGCAAACCGCAAATATATATATAACAGACTCCGATTGGAGGTTTTGTCTTCATTTTTGGCCAAGAACTGGATTTATTACAATGACAAATTGCATGCAATTTGATGGCCAACACTTTTATTACCTGCCCCGTCCCCTCCTCTCTCTCTCTCTCTCTCACTCACACTGAGACTACAACTGAGCTCTGTGGTCTTAACTTGGCTTATGTATCTGACAGAGAATTTTTGGCTAAGACTGCAGCTGCTGCTTGCTTGCTGGCCATAAAACCTGCTGAATCGTCATCGTCGTCGTCAAAGGTATTTTACCAATTCATTCATAACTAAGCTGGCACACACGAACGCCTTCAGTACTCATAATCTCTGGCATCATCATCATCATCATCATGGTCATTATCATCAGCTGCTGCAAATTTCAATTAGTTCAATTACGAATACCAAACACAAAAATATGAGAAAACAAATGGGAAAACAAGTTAAGGGCGCAATTTACATATGTAAGTCTGCACACTCTCTGACAAAAATCAACCCTTTTCTCTCTCCTCCTCCCTCTCTCTGTTTCTTTCTAGCAACCGAATCGAATCGAGCAACTTTTAGCAATTAAAACTTTCGAAATGAAAGGACAATAAAAATCAATTATTTTTAATAACACAAGCACAACCAAACCAAAAAAAAAAGAAGTATATTCAAATATTAAATAAAAGTTTTCAAAATGCTCAAGAAAACGAGGTATATTTCAAGATTTTTTGCTACTGATTTGAGAGAGATAAATATGTTATTATATATATTGCATTTATTATTATATATATTGCATTTATTAAAAATAACATTTTGTAATTGTATAGATATTTTCAGTGGTAAAAAATTGATTTCAGCATTGATTTTACTTAAAGTATTTATAGTCAAATCAGAGTCAAAATTTCCTTTTTATTACCTTTCATTTATTAGATTTTTATTATTATTTATTATATATTTATATTTTGTTATATATTTATATTTTGTTATATATTTATATTTATATTATATTTATTATATTTCTTTTTATATTTTCTTTTAACTTTTAAATATTTTTAAAAATTTTTATTTTTTTTCTATTTTGTTATTTTTAGTGTTTTACTTTATTTAATATTTTATTTTATTTTTATTTTTATATAAAATATATATAATAAATATATATAAAATAAATATATTTATGTTATATTTTATAAAGCATAAAATTTGTATTTTTTAATCCTTAAATAATAAAATATATTTACATTCTTTTTGCTATTTATTCATGCCCATTTTATTATATTACATATCAGCTTTTTTAAAGACTTAAATGCTAGGAAAGTAGCTGAAAAAAGCCACCTTTAACTAATTAATTAATAATTGAAATGCAAACTTAACTGACAGCCCTCGCAGCAGGATACGAGTGCTATAAGTGCCACCCCTATATATCGAATGATGGTCAAAAATGCAGCAGAGTTCCGGACGTCGCGCGGACGTTGCATTTAATTAAAAGCATAAAAAAAGGCCAAAAGCAGCGGAGGAGGAATAGAGGGAGAGCGGCCAGTAAAGAATAGCAGGTGGACAGAGAGGGGAGCCAGAGCAGAATAGGGAAGAGGCAAGAGGCGAGGCAACTGCGATGCAGGCGACACGCCAAAAGAATGCTCCGATGACGGATGCACTTCTGCCTACTGTTTCGAGGCCTTGGACGCACATAATTTGCAAAAGACCTTGCGGCGAATACGGCGGGTGGTTTGGGTGGGTGGTCGTTCGGTTGGTTGGGTGGCTGGATGGCTGGGTGAGTGGGTGGTGCAATGGCCCAGGCCACGCCAGGTAAGCAAATGCTTGATGGAAATTGTGAAAGCTGCGCAAATGGGGGGTGGCATTACAACCGCCGGCAAATGGCCTCGAAACGCACCACCGAAAAAAACGCACTCGCACATGATTACTTCATTAGGAGAGTGGGGCGGGCGCAAGGAGAGTGAGCTGAAAAGGATGCTAAAGAGGAGCAGCTGCCGAGGGCAGGCAAAGGCTGGGCTGGTTTCGCTGACTAAGCAGAGCTACACTGAAACGATGCCTCCAGTTGCTAATGCTGCATCGGTCAGACGAGTATGCAATCTATTTTTAACTGTCTGGCAGAGGATTGGAGATGGCTGCGGTGTGGTTGGGTGGTGCAACAGCAACAGCAGCAGCAGCAGCAGCCACTGTGTATACATTGGCTGGCTGCATGCAATATTTATGTGCTATGGCTGTTGATGTTGCTCTGCTGTTGCTGTGCTGCGTCACGCAGCCAGACGCAACGGCGTCGCCTTTTCGGCGTGGAGGCGTGGCAAACAAGCAGCAGGAGCTGGTGGTGAGCAGGAGCAGGCGATGCGTCTACATAACAGCAAATTGCAAGCTGCGGTCAAAAATTTGGTGAGCTTTGACAGCACTCAAGCGAAGACTCAAATGTGAGCGAGCAAAGGCAAACAAGCAAATACATCAAATATCCAAATATATATATATATATCTATATACATATTATAAACTGAAGTATTATAAACTGAATGATGACTTTCACAAATTATAACACGCCATATTAATATCTGTGTTGTAAAACATACCATTTTAGTGCCGCAGTGACCCTGAGAACTTTCACAAATTACGTTTGCAATCACAATTGACGTAGTGTTGTAATACATGCTACAGTCCGCTCAGTGCTGGAAAACGTCTCAATTGGACTCTAAGATTTTACAGCACTCTTTTCGGGCAAGTATTTTTTTGAGCGGTATTTTTAGTGTTGTCAAATGCAGTAAAACAGAATTTTATAGCTTTTATTTCTTTTCACACTTCAAATTAAATTTTGTTAGAGAGATTTTTCTTTTAGACATTCACTTTTCAGACGCAGTTTTCCAAAGGGGAAATTTTAAGTCTACCGAAATGCGATTTGCTAAAATTTTGAAACTTTTCCAATCTGTTTGCTTGCGACAAGCTCCATAAACGTACGACTGGGCGCTGCTGACATTCACTTTTTTTTTGGGACAGTGTTGCGAATTACTATTTGAAGTGTTGTAAAGTGCAAGCGATAGTTTTACGCAAACTAATTGCTTTAGGTAAGATCTAGAAATGCAAATATTTTAGATGAATTTTTGTAGACATTCACTTTTATGGGACAGTATTGGAAATTGCAACTGAGTTGTATTTATGCACTTTTCAGTATTGTAAAATAAGCGAAAATACAATTAATTAGTTTTTCAGCGTCGTTCTATCTTGCTGGTTACGTCTAGGCATTAACTGATTGCCATTCAACACCTTATGCATGTTTTTTTCTGGCGATAAATGCATCGATAACTTATCATCAGATCTATCTGTATTGTATATCGCATACAAATATCAACTTTGTCTCATTTGGACTAAAACTCACTCTCTCTCTCTCTCTCTGACCTTTCACTGTCTTCGCCAAAAACTTTGACAAACTTCCAATGCTGCAAAAAGTCGGCTGTCGTCGCATTTGTTTTGCTATTTGCGTCGCCTTTTGGTGCTATCAGACAGTCAGACAGACAGTTAGAGAGCCAAAAGGCAAGGGCCGGCGCTGTGCCACATGTTGAGGGTTGGAAAAATCGATTTTGGCCAGTGCCAACGGCGTCTGTTCGAGCTACAAATTTGTGTGTTCTTGTTGTCTGCTGTTGTTGCCGGCGCTTTATCTCGGCATGCCGATAAAAATGCTGCTGTTGTTGTTTGTTTTTGTGTCTACTTTGTCGCCCATATATACATATATATATATATAAATATAGTCGAACCGATAGACCAAATGGGAAACTGTTCAATGGCCTGAAATTTGATGCGAAAATATTTCTGCGATATTTTCAATGCGGTGAAATTTTTGCTCTTGTAGCAAAGTATGCAACAAATTTTGTGTGTAGGTGTGGGTGTGGGTGGGTGTGGGTGTGTGTTCGTGTGTGTTTGTCTCATTTGGCATTTGAGCTGTTGCTTCCGTCTGCGCTCATTCTCTCACTGTCTCTCCCTCTCTCTCTCTCTCTCTCTCTGTCTTTTACACACACTCAAGCTGACAGTGCAATTAGCACATGAAGCAGCATCTTCTCAACATTTGAAGAGTTTTGGCCATGTTGCTCTTTGGCCCTTTCGCTGTAGTTGTGAGGCTCAGGACAGGCCAAGCTCGAGCCCGTGCCCGCTTGCCACTTGGCATCGTTTAAGCTTTTTCCTTTTTCGCTTATGTTCTCTGACAACGGGCGCCGCGAGCTGCGTACGTGCCTTGCTAAAAGCAGCGCATCTGTCGCCCAAAACGTGCCACCATGGACACCTGACTGACTGACTGACTGTCACTCTCTCTCTCTCACTCTCCCTATCTCTCTCTAGCCCCCACTCTATCTGTATATCTGCCTCGTCCTGCATCCTGGCCAACACTTCCATGTGATTAAGTGCACTTGGCCTGCGACGGATGCGCTAAAACAAAATCTTATGTAAAAGTTCAACACGCTTAACTGCACTTTGCTGACGAGTTAAACTGTTTTTTTTTTTGTTTTAAATAGAACCAAAAGAGGTGCTAGAAAATGAGGGATCAGCATTAAAAAACATAAAATGGAACGATTATAGAAAGCTGAGAGTTGAAATGCGACTGGGAATCAAATATTTATTTGAAATTCTATTTGCCTTAAAAAATGTCATACTCTCGAAAAGTTTTAATATTTAATAGTTTAAAATATATAAAAATATATATTATATTGTGCTAAAAATATATTTTAAGTACCTTAAAAGATAACTGGGCTTTCAAATATTTTTCAATTGATTTAAAATATATTTTTATTACAAGTTTTTAATTTATTTAAAATATATTTTTATTATATATTTTTAATTTATTTTAAATATATTTTTATTATAATTTTTAGAATTTTATATCTTTGTTTTTAGTATATTTATCCTTTTTTTCCTATTAGACATTTATTTTTCCCTCATTTTATTATATTTAAAAAAAGCAAATCATATTTCTTTAACCCACATCCAACTCGCTTTCAACTTAAGCTTCTGCACATATTTGTCTTTGAAAAACAGAAAATTCTGTCAAATATCGAAATGACATCGCAAACGCAATGAATAACATTTGCAGCCGTCCTTGGCTACCGTTAGAAAACTTGAATGTAAATCAAATAATGTGAGCACCCCTTTGCCGCGCTCACGCTGCATCAAATGTAATTCATATGACAGTTGAGAATCAAAAAAGAACTGAAAGTACAGAAAGTACTCGCTGCTGCTGCTGCTGCTGCTGCTGGTTGATAGCCTTAAGAGCGAACTGCTCTTGCCAACAACTGCACTTCAACCCCCAAAAATAACAACAACAAGCAAAGCAACTACAGTTATGGTCGAAAACTTTATCAGGAATAGAATGTTTGGTGCTGCTTCTGGTTCTGGCCGCCATCCCCTTTGACATATCAGCCGAAGGGTGCGGGCTCTTGGCAAAGCTTGGGGTGAGAGCCTTACCCCAAAAACTGATTGAATGAAACAACTAAGCCAATAGATGAATGTATGCGTGTGTCTCTGTGTGTGTGTGTGTGTGCGTTGCAATCGTTAGCTGATAGGGGTGGCTAAAGTGGAGCCAATGCACGCGTCTATCGAGTCGTTTCGCAGGTAATTATTATTACATATTTTGTGGGGTGGTTCAATTTTGTGAGAAATATTCCTGCTGATAGCAAGTCGAAAGCAACTCAATAACGACATAATGAAATAAAAACAAGCTGAGTGCTTGAGAAAGCCTTGTATGCATTTATTATCGATAGAATGTATCGATAATAAGTATAATCGATCATTTTTGATTGAGTTGAATAAAAATAAGAGAAAAATCTTAGAAACATTTTACAATAATTGAAAGACGCTAAATGAAGCTGATTATTATGATTTTAGCTGGCGATAACATTTATCGATAAGGTATTTATCATTCACTTTGCAAAGCTTCCTTGATTTTTATTTCAGATTTTAAATGTTGATGATTATATATTTTAATTAATTATATTTTGTTCATGTATTAACAAATAGTTTTCGATTATTTGCAAAATTTATCGATAACTTCAACAATATGCATAGATCTTTTTCTCATCATATTAATTTTTATTTATAACATATTTCCACTATAAAACTGCATATATTATATTATCTGAGCACTTTTCCACTCTAAACCTATCAATTATTTAAGATATCAATATTTATCGATAACTTATTTACTCTGCTGCAATATAGTGGTTTATTTATCCTCTATTTTATCTTGCTCATAGTTATGAATCAGATTTATGCTATATTTTGAACTCCCTTCTATTAAATATCGATAATTATCGATAGGTTTCAAAGTCATCGATCGCACTTACCCGTGAATGCATGGTGACGTCGTTATCTCCGGCCTGAACGCCTGTGCGTATCTTTTTATTCTGGGGTCCCTCGCTGACGACGATGGTGGCCCCGCCACCGCTAACGCTGCTGCCTGCTACGGCACCGCCAACTCCACCGCTGCCGTTGCTAGCACCGTTATAGGGCATTGTGGTCGCCGTGTTATAGTTGAGCGAAGCCTCCGTCGTGCTGAGCAGTGTTTTTTTCGATAGAATCTTGACGTTTACTTTCTGGCCGCAGCCTATTTGCACAATTCACAATTTAGTTTAGTGGACAAGCAATCTGATGCGTTGTACACTAACGAGTTGTTGTGTGGTGTTGCCTGTCTGTGTGTATGTGTGTGTTCGGTTGTTATTGTAGTTGTTGTGTGTGTGTGGGTGTTTGTGGATACTGATGTGTGACACTCACTTGAAAACGCAGAACGTAACACAGAATATATGCACCTGACACGAGACTCCGCAAAACTTGTATTTGGGGAGAGGGGGAGACAAAAATTGATTGCTAAAAATGTTGATTAAACACGCGCGCGATTTTCCAAGCTCCTCCAAATTCGAAGAGTTGTAAATATATCTCTATATATATATATAGGAAATGTTGATTTTTTTATTTTTAGCTATTTCCGTTTTCAAACACTTCTTGCATCAACTTGAACTTTCAACCGCATTTGACGTTTTCTTCGTCTTCTTCTTCTTCTTATTGCACTTTCAATTTGCGTGTTGAACGAGATTTATTTTTAATCGCTTGCTTTGTGTTGTGTTTGTAGAATCAGCTGCAAGTAGGAAGGCAAACAGAGAGAAAGAAAATGAGGTTAATAAAACAGGTGAATTCAAAGAAAAATATCAAAACAGCAGCAATTGAGTGAAAATCTCCAATGCAAATTGTGGTAAATGTGGGGAAAACTTTCTAATATGTAATTGAAAATTAATTTTATATGTAAATATTGTTGTTTGTTTATGTTTTTTTTTGTAGGTCAAGCAAATTGTTAATACAGTGGACATTGGCAAAGAGTTGAGGGAAGTTATCCATATTAAAGAATATAAATATTTTCTAAAATTTATTACAATTCTCTTTTAGCAAGTATCCACTGTATTTTTGTATAGAATATTGATTGATATAAGATATTTTTAAAGCATAAATTATATATATAATACTGAAAATATTTAAAATATTTTTTTTGCATTACAAAATCTCTAAATAAAATATAAATAAATATTTTTCAAGCATTATGCTTCATATAATATTTTATAAATAATAAATATATATATTTATTATATAATAAAATATTTAAAATATTTTTTAGCATTACAAAATCTCTAAATAAAATATAAATAAATATTTTCAGGCATTTGGAACCATGCAAATTCCATAATATATTGCTTATATCAAAGAAAAGCCATAGAATAGCCATATATAATTGAACTAATTTATGATTTACATAGATATATATACATAATATATGGATATACATATCTATGTATATCATAAATTAGTAATATATATATTTTAGTTCCATATAAGTATGTGTCTTCTCTAACAGTCGATCATTTATTTAATCTCCGAACTATGCTCAATTAGACACTAAATTATCAGCAATCATATCAATCATATCGATTGGCCTATTTAATAGGCAAATTTCGACTTATCAGCAAAACAATAAACAAAAATATGTATATATATATGCCAGATGGAGATAAGTCTGAGTGTTGTGCAATGCATACATATATATGAAAAACTACAGTTAGTTATAAACATATGGTAGATATATGCAAGAAAAAAATATAGAAATAATAATTGCAGCAATGCGCATATGGCTAAGCAAATGTGAATAATATTATTTGAGAACAAATCAATTGAAATATTAAAATGAAATTTATATATCTAATATATAAATTCATATATATTATATACAATATAATTGATATATCTAATTTTTCTATTTTGCGACAAAAAATTAAAAGAAACAAAAATTAATTTACAAGATTATTTCATGATATTAAATCTCATCCAACAAAAATTAAGTCAACTAAAAGCTTGTTTTAATAATATAATAAAAGCAACAGGAAGCTTTTCATAATAATCAAATATATGAAAATTTAACAGATAATATATATATATATATATATATAATTTTATATAAAATATTTGTATATATATAATAATATTTTGATGATATGCTGCAACAATGGGGAATTCATTCTAATTGGAGACTCGAGCGCATAAATCAGTCGCAACAGCAGACAAAAACACAATACACAAACAAACACACACACGCAGACAGAGACGTGAATTGCAGAAACAACCCTCGTAAAGACGAATAGAAAAAGAACAAGAAATAGCAACAGCAGCAGCAGCAGCAGCCAAAAAGCGCCGGCAAAACGGCAAAATTTAGAAAGAAACGAAATTAAAGAAATATGGCCGAAAAATGTCAAAAATGAATGCAAAGGATAACGGTTAACGAATAGCCGTAACAAAGCACACACAGACGAACGGCGTGACAAGTGTGTGGTAGAAGCAACAGCGAAACAGCAGCGAATGTGCATGTGAAACGAAATGAAAATGAAACACGGGCGGCTGGCAGCGCATAAACTTTGAACGGCGGAAAAACCGCGTACAAAAGTAAACTTGAAAAAGTTGTTGCTATTTTCTTTCTATTTTATTTTTTTTTTTTTGGTCTTTTTGTTTGCTGCAACCCTTAAGGGAAAATGGGAAAATAGAATTGCTAGAGAATGAAGAAACAGAAACAGCCGAAGAAGAAGAGGAAGAAGCAGCAGAGGAGGAAGAACAGCGGCGGCCACTGTTGATTTCTGCTTTGTTTGTGGGGGCGCTCGCTTGGCCAAAAATGCCGGGGGTTGATTTTTCATTAATGAAACAAAAAAAGCCGCGCGCTGGAAAAGCGAACGAACTTTTTAAACACAGAGACACAGTCACACACACACACACACGGGGCCTTTTATTGTTGTATTTCATTAAGCTTTGCACAAATTTTCTTTTGCCATTTACCACACTCGAAAAATGGCGGCGAACAACAACAGTTAATTTTGCTGGAAACTGTTGAATTTGTCAGATCTTGTTTTTATTTTCCACTCTATGAAATTAGCTAAAAATTTGCAGGCTTTTGTGTGTTTTTTTTTATTCTTAGTACATAAATGAAAATTGTTGAAAATTATTAAAAATTATTTGATGGGCACAAAAGATGTTTTGCTTATTTTTGTAATTTGTTTGTATTTATATTTTTTTAAAGTTAATTTTTATCTATTTTTTTTTTTTTATTATTTATTGCGAAAGAAAAACTGCACTCTGTAAAATTTAAACTGTCAATGGGCTTTGACAGTTGGACGGCGCCTACTTACAGTTAACTTTGACAATTGACAACTGAATTCGCTCTCGAGCACATACATATGCGTGCGTATGTGTGGGAAATTTAACTGCTTTTAATTTTAATTTTGTTTTATTTTTATTTATTTATTTATTTTTTTTTGTAATTTGTATTTATTTTTGTGTGTTTTTTTTGTGGTGTGTAAGTGATTTTCATCCGTTATATTGAAGACTTCTGCTGTTGTACACTTCGGCGCCGCGCTGGCGAATGACGGTCAAATAAGAAATGAAAACCTGTGAGAGCGTTCGCAAGCGTCAACGTCGGCTCTTTTTCGTCGTGTGCAGCAAATACGAAGCGTCAGCAGCGACGCTGGCAGCGAAAGAGAGCAGGCAGGCAGGCAGGCAGGCACACGCACGTCGCACAGGTAGCCGCCAACAGCAAAAGCAGCAGCAGCAGCAGCTGCACGCGTTTTGATAGGGGTTGCAATAGGAGAGAGAGAGCGCCTACAGCATAAGAGTGCCACAACGAGAGAGAGAGCGGCAGCCAGCCAAGAGCAAAAGTACCTTGTGCCTTTGCCTTTTTTTGCTGCCCTTTTTGTTTGGCTATTTCGTGGGTGGCAGAGCAAGCTCCTACCGGTTACGTTTTGTTGTTGCTGCGAAGCAAAATAGCAAAGCAAACGAGGCGCTAAGAAAACTTTACAAACTTTTTACCAAAGATATTTGCAATACACAAAGCACACACACAGGCACGGGCACAGACACGCACGCACACACACGTAATTACCGTAAATATGTACATAATTGCATATGTATGCAATTGCAGGCACAATGGAAACGGTAAAATAACACTTTCACCCGTTAGGCGTCGGCTTTTCTCCTTACCTTGTGTTTTGCCTGTTTGTTGTCGTTGTTTTCTGTTTATTGTTGCATATATAGAAATATATATTGTAGCTGCTGCACTTTAATTGTAATTGGAATAGAAATAGTTTGTTTTTTGCTTTTGTTGTTGTCTAAATTCGAATGCAAACGATTATTTGGTGTTGTTTTGTTACGACTATCGCGTGTCCGCGCTGCTTGCTGCTTGCTGCTTACTTCTCTCGGCGGCCCTTTTTAATACAACACAAACAAAACGAATGCGACAGCCGTTGGCCAGACTGAGACAGCAACTACAGAGCAGTGACAGTGACACAACCGACAGAGATAGTTGGCACCCAAAAAAAGCAGCGAGAGTTGCGAGAACGAGAGCAGCAACAATCGAGTTCCACAGAGAGAGAGAGAGAGTTATGTGAATGTGTTGGCGTGTATGTGTGTGTTTTTAGAGAGAGTGTCTAGTCTGTTTGTGTGTGTGTTAGTGTATGTGTGTGTTTGTGTGACGTCGACGTCAATGCGGCGAGGCGAGAGAGCGAATACAGCCGCACGCAATGGAAAAACTGGCGCGGCGACGAGAACGACGACGACGCGCGCGGAAGTATTTAATTAAGCCCAAAAAAAGTATTTCATTTAAATTGATGGCTATATGCAAAATGCACACACATGCACGTAACTGTATATATATACATATACACACAATACAATTATAATAATACACACACAAATTGCCGTCTCTCGCTGTTGTTGGATTGGATTTGGATTTGGATTTCTCGTGTGCGCTTTTCTGCTGCTTGCTACTGAAAAGGTTTTCAACCGTGCGCCACAGTGTCTCAATTCGTACTGAGAAAATGAGCGGCGCGCTCAGCGGTAAAAAACCACATTTGCCACATTGTGTGTGAGCAGTGCGGCATGAGCACATTCGCGCTCGTGTAAACGCACGCTCTCTTTTACAAGCGTGCGCACCTCGCACCACAGCCACAGACACAGCTACAACCACAAAACGAACGGAACAAACACACAAACACGCACGCAACGCGACGCAAGTGCTGCTGCCTGCTGAGAGCGCAACCAGAGCGCGCAAGTGAAATATGCTTGCTCTCGCTCCCACTCTCCCACTCAACGTTGTAATGAGCGCGAGAGCGTCGTTTTCAATGTACATAAACATACGCATGATATTTTGTATGTGTGTGTGCGTGCGCGTTTCGCTCAGCGTGTTGTTTTTGTTGTTTGTGACTGGCAAAAATCGTGCACAGTGGTCAAAGGCTGGTAAAAATATTGCGTGTTATACAATAACTAACATGTGGGTATATTATTATAAAATTTTTTTTATTGATATTGATTTATTATATTATTTGTTTTTAATTGTGTATTTTAGCCTTAGTAATTTTAATTACATCAAAACATTCGGAATAACTTTTAAAATGTATTTAAATAAATAATGAATATATTTGTTGTTGTTTATTTATTTTTATTTATTTATTTATTATTTTTTAAAATCATGTTTAAAAAATCATTTAATACTATTATAAGTTTTGCACAAATACATTTCTTCAGAACTTGCAACTTTATCGATAAATTCGCTGATTGGCAGTTAAGTGAAGTAAAGAGCGAAAGTACTTTGCTTTGCTCTTAAGCGTAAGTTTTGCTCTTTGAATTGCGCTCACGCTCACCCACGCGCAACAACATTTACGTTTTGGCAGCTCTCTGCAACTCGTTGCATTTTCATGCAGACGCCACAAATGCTTTAACAGTACGCTGTTAAACAGCAGTAGAGGTACTGTAAAAGACGATGGCTTTAACATTAACAGCGCGTGGATATATGTTAATTACATTAAACGTTGTTTTGAACTGTTTAAAATATAAGATATTTAATTTTATATTTAAAAAAATATATATAAAATATTTATAAAAAAACATATATGTATTTTAAATAATTTTGTTATGAACAATGTTTTTATTTTAACATTTTTTTTTTATTATTTTATTTTCCTTTTAGAACGACAAAGAAAAGAAAAATATTGTGAATCGGACTCGGTTTTTCCTATTTAAGCACTGCATTAACACGTCTCTTATCAACTGTGCAGCACTCAAAAAAATAAAAGGAGAATAATAGTAAAGGCAAGAGATGTGCTGCGTGCTTTTTCCTATTCTTCTATTATTTTCTTCTTATTTTTTTTTTTTATTAGATTTCAGATGCGGGCGCTTGGAGAAGCCAGCTGGACAACAATGGTAACCAGGACAGTCAAATAGCAGGACATGCCACGCCCCCCCGAGTCCACTGCCAGTTAAGTCGCATACAGTCCACATGAATGCCGCTCGATGGCGTTCGCTACGTGTTTTGCCGCTTCACTTCCCGCCGCATTGGCATTGGCATCCTTGCCAAGGCTCAGGCGCTTTTGCTTAATGCCAAAGTGCAGGACAACAGCAGCAGCAGCAGCAGCAGCAACAGCAGCAACAACAGCAGCAGCAACAACAACTGCTGCTGCTGCTGCTGCAAGCTGCCTGGTAAACAACATAAACTATTTAGTCTATGCGTGCGTGTGTGTGGGCGTATGGGCGTATGGGCGTGGCCATGCATTGGTAACAAGCGTGGGCGGCCTCTAGCTGCTGGCATATACCCAGCACTGCAGCCAGGTCCCAAGTGGGGCATATTAACAGTTCAAGTAACTTAAATTTGAATTTAATATATTTTACTATTTTAAATATATATATATTTTTTTGTATTATTTCCTAAAATCCTAAATAAATTTATATATTAAACTTACATTTCATAGAAAAAAATCATAAAAAACTTTACTAAAATATATAAAATTATTAAAATAAATAAATAAAATAAATAAACAAAAAAAAAATTTTTTTTTTTAAATTAAATAAATAAAATAAATAAATAAAATAAATAAAATATTTAAAATAATTAAAATAATTAAAATAAATAAAATAAATAAAATAATTAAAATAATTAAAATAAAGAAAATAAATAAATTAAGTTGAATTAAAAAAACTCTCAAAATTAAATTTTATTAATAAAAAAAAATATTATTATATATGGCAGTTAAACTCCTTAGGTGCTTTAACTTTCCATTTAAATCATAACATAAATCATTTCCACTACAAATTCTCTCTGTTAATTACAAATTACAGGGTATTTGCAAGCTAGTTGCTGCTCGTATTGACCTGGCTTAAGTCTCCCCTTTGGCAATTCAAGCAAAACTCTTTGCCAATGTTTGCATCATAAAATATGGATTTAGTTGTGCGCGTGTGTGTGTACTTATGTGTGTGTGTGCGTGTGTGTGTGTGTTGTGTGTGTTCTGTGTGTGTGTGTAACGGTCGAACGCACTTATCGATGGAAAATATGTTGCATTTGCTGTCGTTGTTGGCATCGCATTCACACTTGTTGCCCGCTGGTCTTTCAATGCAATTTCCTCTTTTTCTTCTTCTACTTCTTCTTCATCTGATTCCTTTGTTAACCCATACAATTAAAAACATTATATAAAAAAAATGGTAGTTTTCTTAGCCATGGCCAACATACTTTTGAGCGTTCGAATATTTTCTTGAGCAGTTGCGTAACAGGCAGCTTTGTGTCATTGTTGAAGCTGAAAGTTATAAGACTGAGAATTTTATAGCTGTTAGACATTTAGGCATAGGAGAGGCAGAAGGCCGAGAGGTGGAAGAAGAGATTAAGAGGGAGAGAAAGGGCGTACGATAGAGATAGAGAGATAGGGAGAGAGGGGGAGAGATAGAGAGATAGAGACAGATCGGGAGAAGGAAAGAGACAGATTTATAGGTTCTGTTACGCCACCTTCTGTCTGTTACATACATTTCTACAAAGTTCTTATACCCTGAAGCGCCCCTTTGAATGGATTTAAGATATACAAATATATTAAAATAATACAATGAAATAGATCTAACCCTATAGCCTATGGCTATTATATTACTTATGCAACATGTTGTTCACTTTAAATTGCAAATTAAATAAAGATGCTTTAGTTCAAATACCTTTCCTTCAATATTTTCATCACCTTAAGTTAAGTTACTTTACTATTTCTGCTTACAGCTTTCGTGTAAAGTCCTTGCTGGCGTTCAAAGCTTTAGCTTATTTTGCTAACCCAAATCCCCAACTTTCACCCGACCGACCACTCTGAGTGCTGCACTTTCTCTCGCACGCCTTAAGCCACTTTCTATGCAAAATCTAATGCACCTTTAAATGTCTGAATATGATGAAGGATGGGCTTGCTGCTTGGCTTCTCTCTGGTTGACTACCACTCAAACATGCTAACAGAACCCGGCCACCTCTTTGCCGTTGCCGTTGCTGTAGCTGTTGCTGTAGCTGATAAGCTGCTGCTATCAACGCCTTACACCCAAAAGCCCCCTCGCTGGTACACATCAAGCAGCGCAGCATCCGCTTCCGTTGCGCTGCAGCGTCAGCTTAGTATCCTGTTTTGCCCAGATTTACAGCTGAAACTCCTTGAAATACCATGCATGTGTGTGTGTGTGTGTGTTTATCTGTGGCGTTGCCGGAAAGTGAAACGTTTATGAAAACGTCCGGCTAGGCGCCCACACACACACACACACACCCTTGAGGCCTGACCTTCTTTGGTTTCTGCTATGCTAAATTTCATATTAACTTTCATCAGCTAATTTCGCTAGCTGAACAATGCTTGAAGAATTTAATATCCTACTGTTCCTTACTTCGCATGACCCCAACTGGACGTTGGCTAAGTGTGAATCCTAAGCCATGAATCCTTTTCTCCAGCTCGGACTGGCCCTTGTCCCAAGATAAACAATCAAGTCTTGACCTAGTTCTATGCCACTCGTTTGCCTTGCCCTTTGTCATCATCATCGTCAGCAGCAGCAGCAGCTTTGACATGGACAAGTCACAAGGAAAAAAAAAACTAAAACTAAAGTAAGCAAAAAGCGAGCATGATGAGCTATAATGATGCTCTGTGGTATGAAAATATACTGATATTATATATAAAATTTGATTTTTAGATTGTAGAGAGCAATTGTATCAAATTTGATGTGTGAAATGTGGATAATTCATGAGTTCAATGGGTAGTTAGGATTAAGGAAAGTAAGAAAGAGCCTAAATATTATTAGAATTTTGTTTAGCTACGGCATGAACTGGACATACCAAATATCAAGTCTGTAGCTCATGGAGTTTCCAAGTTCGATGAGTACATCATACACGAGCAAGGCTTGAACAAAGAATATATATACATTGATTTTAAAGATATAGTAAAGATGATATATAGCTAATCATAAAACTCTCTAATATTAAGAATTCTCGAGTTCTAAGGGTATATTGAAATTCCTAAAACGCTAAAGTTATATAAATGTAAACGTTGGGCTGAAAAGTTCGTAGACTAGCACACAGATGGCGCTACTAGTATTAACAAAATGTATAAATATATTATTAAGATATAGTTAAGATTCTGTATAACAAAAGATAAATCTCTACTACTTGGAATACCCGAGATATATGAAATAATAAAACAAGTAAAACTCTAAAATGTTATATATATATATATATATATATATAAGAAATATAAAATCTCTAGAACCTCTTTTATTTAATTTTTTTAACAAAGTAATATATAACACAAAATTCAATAAAGCCTCTTCAGTTTTCTTCACTTTCTCCATATCCCATTAAAAATATTTTGTTAGGGTATAAGAAAAACGAAAATTTCGTAAGAATGGGATGAAAAATCCGCCAAGTTTACATGCAGAAATGTGCGCTAACCCAAAAATTGAGACAGCTTTGCCCCGCTGAACACACACACACACCAACACTCACACACACCCGAACACACATATATAACCCAATATATTTGACTATAATACAATTTCTTTTTTTTGTTTTCGTTTCGAGTCGGGCTGGGGTTAGGAGTTAGGTGCATGGTATATGGGCTCTGATGGCTCTGGGTGGCCAGGCTAAAGTGCAGTCAGACAGCCATTGGATCATTTGTCTTGGCATTGTTGCCTTTTACAGATTTCTTTTTCCTGCTGCTTTTTATTGCTGCTGTTGCTGCTGCTGCTGTTGCATGAAAGTTTCGGCTTCGTAGAGCTGCAATGGGGCTTATGGGTTTATAGGCAGCTTATAGGACAGTCAAGTTTGCAGCAGCAACAGCAACAGCAACAGCAAAAGCAAACGAAAATGAAAGTATGCAAATAGTACTTGACAGTTTAGTAAAGTTTTGCACAAAGAAAAAAATCTAGATAAAAATAGTCAACTTTGAATAAATAGACAAACACATTTGAGCGAGTCAATAAGTATTAGAAAACACTTAAGAAGGGCTGAAAAAAAGATTGAACAAAAGATATTAAAGAAGTGAAGGAAAATGTTGATAAAGCAAGGTATATTGTATGAAATTTGTTGTATAAAGAAATAGAGAAGCAGGAGAAATATAGTATAAAAATATAAAAAATAAAAAAAAATGTTTAAGGAAGGATCAAGTGAAAGAAGAAAGAAAAAAATTAAATTTAAAATTATATTAATAATGCATGAAGAAATAAACAAAATAAATATATTAAATACATTTTCTAGAAACAAACCTATATCAAATAAAATCTTCAGAATTTAAGTAGGCAAAATGTTAAAAAATAAATACAAAATATATTTAATATTTTAATTTCTGAGCTAAGTTTATTATACCCTGAACCCATTGAAAATGGGAAAACAGGGTATAATGGTTTTGTTAAAATGTATGTAACAGGCAGAAGGAGGCGTGGCAGACCCCATAAAGTATATATATTCTTGATCAGCTCGACGAACTGAGTTGATATAGCCATGTCCGTCTGTCCGTCTGTCCGTCTGTCCGTCTGTCCGTCCGTCCGTCTGTCCGTATGTATGAACGCGTCGATCTCAGAATCTATAAGAGCTAGAGACTTGAAATTTTTTATGTAGATCCGTGTATAGCACGCGCAGATCGAGTTTGTTTCAAAAAATCGATAAATTTGATCGTTTTGAAGTTATCGATTTAAAACGTTATCGAAACGCAGTTATAAATTTATATCTCCCACATCTTTAGAGCTAGAGTCTCCAAATTTTGCATTCAGTATAATGTAGAGTTTATACAATTTTGATTTTTGTCAGATTTTTGATACCACCCCCCTTTCCTTCCCTTTCCCCCCAAACTTGTAAAATCCGTATTTCAAATACTAGAGACTTGTGCTTTGGCAAACATACACATATAAATGACAGAATCACGCTCTGAAAGTTTGATTAAGAACGTCCATCTACAAAAGAAGTTATTAAACATTTAATTTCCCATAGTAAAGCCTATGAGCGCAGCCCACGCTCAGTCGCTGCGCTAATTGCGCAGTCAGCAGAGCGCTTGCTTATGCGTATGTGTATGTGTGTATGCGTGTATGCATGTAATGCTTGTAGACATGTATATGTTAAATAAGCATAGAATGTTTGGAGTATCGGCTCTCGCAGGGTAAAGGGGATCTCCTAGTCGGGTACCGCCGACTAGAGCTTTCTTACTTGTTTTTTTTAATTAATTTTATATTTTATATATATTTATTTAATTTAAAATAAATAAACTTAGCTGAGTAAAAATTAAGTATTAAATATGAAAAAAATATTAAATATAAATATTTGTAATTTAAATAAATAAATAAACCAATAATAAAAAAAAATTTTAACAAATAATAAAAAAAAGAATCAAACATCATATTATGCCTAATCACTACATATAATCAGCTCAAGAACATATCAAAAATTCTATAAAAATCCATGCAGGGTATCGCTTCAAAAGAATATACAAAAAAAGTAAAGAAAACTATAAAAGAAATTTCACCAAAAATTACAATCTCACACACACACACACGCACACACAATTTAGCCAACGATACGAAATAAAAAGGGAGAAAAAAATGTAAAAGCTAACAGAGCAACAGAATCAGGGACCTGACTCTGACGCTGAATGTTCGGAGCAAATGAAGGTGTCAAAATGACAGGCAGACAGCAGCAGCAACAGCAGGAAAATAAAAAAAAACAGCAGCACAGAGAAGGAAACGAAGGCCTCGAACAGACACACACACACACATGAATAGACGCCTGCCTGGCTGGACGTGCAGTGGATGGATGGATGGCTGTGTTGCAGTGCCTGGCAGAGAACAGGGTATATATATAGAGGGACAGTCTGTCTGCCTGGTTAACTGTATAAACGCCAAAACGACAGCAGCAGCAACAGCAGAAGCGGCAACAGCAGCATTTGCTAACTTGCACCATCAACAAGGACAACAAAAACAATAACAAAACACAGACTACATAATTGTATCTGTATCTATGTATCTATACGCTGGACCCCGTGCATTGTATTGCAGTTACGTGCTCGATGGTCCAGCAAAATGGCGAAATAAAAAGCGAATGAAAAGGAAACTAAAGCCATGGCTAAAAATGCACTTGGTTACATGTTTGGCTAAAACGAATAGCAAATGCTCTGAAGGGGTTTGCAACAGGATTAAGATTTTTTAAAGGAAGTTAAAAAATTTAAAGAAATATTGAATGAGCTTATACAGAAGTTGGTTCTATTGAGTGATTCAATATAAGGTTACATGTTTCATATCATAGGCTAAGTAAGTTTTACATAATGTTAATGACTTAACAGTTTAAGACTCTAACAGTTCATAAACTTAACAGTTTAAGTTAACAGTTAAAGACAGCTGTTAAAGATTTAACAGTTTAAGACTTAATAGTACTATAAAAATGGTATATACAAATTATATAAGCGCTATAATCTTTGCATCCTCTTCAAAGGCAACTTTATTAAATAATAATATAAAATTTTATCTCAAAAAAATTGTTTTTCTATGTTATCTGACGCCTACGAACCTTTCACCCCAACTGTTATACAAACTGTTATACAAATATTCTAGCTTTAAAGAAAACTCTCATCAGTAAACGCCATAAAATTTTAATAGCCCACGAACTCAATAAATTATGCACCTTAGTTACATTAAATATTTGGCTAAAATAACCTCAACAGCCCATCAATCTTGCCAGTGAGCCAGCCACCCCACACAAAAATATAGGGTATATATATATATATATACGTCTATAGGGAGAGTGTGGGCAGCAAAAAAGCTTAAAGACTTTGGCCAACTACTGACATGATGGCCAAATGCCAAAGCGGATTTAAGTTGTAGCGAAACTTTAAATGAGTTCAAGATTGTAGATTTAGCACCAGCCACGCCCACCATTTGTGTGAGTGGGCGTGCCCGATGAAGCGTAATGATGATGACTTTGTTAGATTGATTGATGGCTGGCCAAGAGAGATTGAGCTGAAGGCGGGCGGGCAGTCGGTTGCAGCACAAAATAGACAATTTACAATTTACAATTTACACTTGAAAATTTCCCAAAGAAGAAGAAGGAAAATATATATATATATATATATTGTATAGATATATATATGAATTTTGTATTACTCATACGCCGTGTTATTAATAAATAGGGGAAAACGCATCTGCAGATGACCAATTAAATTTTTATGTTTTCACTCATTGTGGCTCGTTCGGTTTTTTATGTCACTCGTGAACCGGAAATGCCGTCAAGGTTTTGGCTTGAAGCGAAATAATTTGCTCAGTCGCAATGGATCAGTGGACGGGCGTGCATCGAGCGTTCATAATACGCGCCTATTATAGAAACAATGATTCCATAAGCACAGCGCAGCGCATGTTTAAGAAACAGTTCAGCATTTATCAAATACCGCCCACGAATGTGATCAAGAGCTGGCTGCGGCACTTCGAATGCACGGGTTCCTCGCAGGCGGGCGGCTGTACGGCGCGTTCCTCCATTCCCGTACGATTTATCAGTTTTTCATTATCTATTATACTAATAACTGTTTTTTGTTCTCCAACAGCAAATCTTTTGCACCATTTGCAATCAGTGTCTGAGCAATGAGAAGAACTTTAGCAGCTCCATCAAATAGTTTAACTATTTTGTTTTAATTCATTAAGTATTATAAATATATTATAGTTTCATCTTCTTCTTTAAAATTTTATATAATAAAAAACAAAAAAACAAATGCACTTTTGTTTTCTGCTAATTAACAAGTTTGCTGAACATTTCAAATCAACACTTTTGGGCGCTGCCAGTCGCTGCTTTGTGTGTGTTGAGCATATCAAACGCTCGCGCTCGCCCGACGCTTCCCTCCGACGGAGGTTCGCGCACATTTGTCTTTCATGCTTGGCAAAAGATCGTCGCTGCGCTTGGTTTCATCCGAAATTGAAAGAAATCCCAAATTCTTTTGACTGACAAACGTCCAAATGTTTTCTGCACTTTTTTATTATAAATATATGCTTAAGTTGATTGTTATTTGTATATATTGTGTATTGACCTACAATATTAATAGCACGGAAATATTTAGAAAATAAATAGAATTCTTATTTTTAAGCACAAGCAAAAGGTATTTGATTAATTAATGCATACATTTCAATGCATTGTTAATATATAAGCCAACAATAACTGGCCAAATGAGTGATGAACAAGAAAGAGTGCTCTAGTCAGGACTGCCCGACTAGAAGATACCGTGACCACTTCGCAGAGCTGATATGCCTATTTTTCTACGCTTCTTTTGTATACAATATTTACAATACAAACTATCGAGTTTGATGGGAATGAGATAAGTTATCGTCTATAGGAATATATATTTAACATTTCAAGTCTATAGCTTTTGGGCTGCATTCATATAGAAGGACAGCCGGACGGATGGAAGGACAGACGAATGGAAGGATGGATGGATGGAAGGACTGACGGATGGAAGGATGGAAGGATGGACGGATGGAAGGACGGACGGATGGACAGCCGGACGGATGGAAGGACAGACGGATGGAAGGACGGACGGATGGAAGGGCAGACTGATGGAAGGACGGACGGATGGACAGATGGACTTGGCTATATTGATTCAGCTCGTAGTCCTGATCAAGAATATATCTGTCATGACTCCTTCTGCCTGTTACATACACTTTAACAAAACCTATATACCCTAAGTTCCCATTTTCAATGGGTTAAAGGTATAAAAACTGAACATCTTTTAACTAAAGTCCAAGTCTAGTATCTAGTCTTCCAGCCTTCACAGTGCAGCCCGTAAAATGTTTACAAACAGTAGAAAACTTAATCAAAACATTCAAATTCCTTATAGCAATTTACAGTTGTAAGTTAAGTAAGTCAACTCAAACAGTTGTTAAGGTTTGTGTCAACTTTCGAAAAATGTATTTGAAAAACTACTCAAAATATATTTAGCTAGCAAAACCTAATCATAGTCCCTTAAATCATATAAAGTATAACATCAAAACATCTTCAGAAAAAGAAAAGTTCTAAGATTCGTGAATTTTATTATTCGTAAGTTCGATAAACGGTAAAATCTTGCCATTATAATTTTCTCATTGCGTTCCCATTTCAGATAACATTTCAAATTCCTTGAAAGTGCAAGCAATTAGAATGTTACCATGGCTACGTCTGCGTCTACGTCCCAAATATTGGTTCTATTTCGTCTACAATGATCCATCGTTTGGCGAGTTCTTTAAGTGTAGTATATTCTTTGTTTTAGGAATGTTTGTACTAAGGCGTCTAGGAAAGGGCTTTCCCAATCTGTCGGTCCAGTTTGAAAAGTTTCTCCAGTCCTAAATTGAGTCGTATGCGAAATGGCAATAGGACACACAAAAAGTTGATCTTTTTCTTTTATTTTGGCATTGAAAATTGAGTGAAATAATTAAATATTATATTCATAAAATATATAGTTTTTTTTAATATCAGGATGGATTCGTTGAAGAAGAATAGATCTGTTGGCAAGGAATAAGCCTGATCACAGAGAGAATTGCTGATCTCTTGGTGCATATATATCTCTAATATCCGTCTTGCTGTCGGTCCGCTCTCTAGTTCGTCCGCTTTCTTGCCCGTTCGTCCACTCTCTCGCACGTCCGTTCGTCCGTCTGTCCGTTCGTCCGTCTGTCCGTCCGTCCGTCTGTTCATCCGTCTTCTATTGAAGCTAGAGACTTTAAATGATGAATATATATTTGTGGGTACACTCTGTCTGATAAAATGCTCTTTGCAGATACGTCCACTAGTGGCTTGGCAAATCGGAAAATGCTATATCTAATATCTTCAAAATGGGACAATTAAGCTATTGCAGACTCCTTTCTGACTTCTTAACCAATTGTTTTTGGACCGTGAATAAGTGAGCTTCCGACTGCAACATTCTTACTTATTACATTCTAATTTATAAAGAGTTAGCTGTTATTTCTATCAACTCATTTCTTTTAACACAAATCCAAACCATAAGCTTAATATATGTTATTCAAATCCCATTAAATATAATTTAACTTTACTTCTAATATCTTTTTGCTTAAAAACTCCTCCAGTCAAAGGCTGGCTTTTCGCTTCAGTTGCAAGTTAATCAAAGCAAATCAAAAGTCCAAGAGCTTATGGTATTTGCAAGCTTTTTTTTTTTTTATTTATAGCATCAACTAGCTGAGATCTACGCCCATTTCGGCAGGGGGCAGCTGTCAATTTGAAGTCAGCTAAATCTCATATTAACTTTGGCCATCAACAAATACCTCACATAACTTACACACACAGTCGCCCTCCCGCCCTTTGTTGGCACCTTTTAAAGAAAAAAAATGTCCACTTCAAGGCAATGTCAGCCAGCTGTCAGCATGTCATATCAAATTATATATATATATATATATATGTATATGTTTTCTTCTCTGTAGAGCAGCCTCACGGTTATTAACGGTTAAGTATTATGCTTACAGATTACAATCGGAAAACGCGCATAAGGTTTTACGATACAGCATTAGTTTGAGTTACATAAACATAACATATATATATATATATATATATATATATATATGAGCGGGGCATATAAAATTAGGTGCCACCTCCTCCCCTTTCCGCCACTCACCTGCTCCGGCAGACATAAAAAAAAAACTCCCAGGAGATGGCAGCGAGTGTGTTGGTAGGAAGGATGCCGGAAAGCAACGTCAACGGCACAGCCAACGGTTCTTGCTATCATAATTTCGAAATGACAGGTAATTTGGGCCACAACAACGGGCAGGTGGGTGGGAACCGAGATGAAGTGCGAGCGCCAAATGGGAAAATGATGCGAGTTTATTAAGTACCGTTACTCAAAGTGTGTACCGAAAATCCTCACAAGAATTTATGATGCGCAATTTCCAAAAAAAAAAAAACAGAAAAAACGAAAACTCACAAATTTATATTGTAAATATATGAAGTGGTGCAGACGTGGTGGGCGCGAGCTATCTCTGTGCTATCTCTAAATGATACACGAACATGCAACTAATGAGTGGAGCTTGTGCTCGCAGTGCTCCACCACCAGCACCACCATCACCACCTGTCCCATTCAATCAGGACACTAGCTGTGGCTGCTGCCCCATAAACTCAATTCAGGTGTTCATCGTTTGTCTTAGCTTTAAACTTCAATTGAAATTTAGAGCGCAGCTACGTGTAGTTGGCTCATAAAAGTACTAGTGCCTGAGTTTCAACTGTCCTTAAATGCTTTTTTTTATAGCCCAGAAGGTTGTGCAAAGGCAGAGTGGAAAAGTAAATCAAGTTTCGTTTAAAATAAAGCTGTCACTGAGTTGTCATTGCATTAATCAATGTCTAAATTGAAAGGCTGCTGGACGGGCTTATTTAAATTTTTTTTTTTTTGGATAGCAGAGAGCGAGAGTGAGGAGTTTTAGTTAAATTACATTAATGTATTAATATTATAAATAAGTATTAAAAAAATGTAAAATTAATTAGTGTTAAATTGCATTCTAGTAGCTCTTAAAGCTGGCTAGTTTTACTCACAAATGCCAAGTCAAAAATTTCAACTTTTATTTTATATTATTTGATATTAATTATTATATATATTATAATTAATTTTATATATTATATTTTATATATTATTATTAACTAAAATGATTTTGGTGAGTGATAGAATTTTTCTAATATTTTTCTATATTAATTGGATGGAAATATTATATAATAGATTGATGCTATCATTTTAATTTCGGATTTGAAAATTATTTAATATTTTTTTTTTTAATATTTATATATTTATTTATATATTGTATTATATATATTAATATATTATTTTATATTTATTTATATATTATATTATATATATTTATATATTATTTTATATTTATTTATATATTTTATTATATTTATATTATATTATTTTATTATATTTATTTACAAAAAAATCTTATTTTAAAATTTCTTTTATATATAAATATTTATATATTAAATTTAACATTTATTCAAACATTCAATTCCGTAAATTTTTATTATATTCTCCTTGCAGTCCCTTAACAATTTCCTTTGCTCAAACACACTTTCGCCTTTAATTATCTTTCAAGATTTGCACATATGACTTTTGCATATATATTATTTATTAACATATAGATATATCCCATATATAATCCCTTGAAAACCCTCTCGCATAAATCATTATGATAAACCTTGTATATATTTTTGTGTGCTTAACGATTCGCTGTTAAAAATGCTGCGCTATTGATGCCAAAATATTTATTGTAAGATATCTTTTCATAATGTGGGATTATCTAGGCGCATGTCTTGCCACGATTTATGTGTGTCAAGAATCAAACACACACTCACACACACTCACACACACACACAGAGAGCAGGAAGTGCCAGCTTTAAGCTCTTAGGAAATTGAATTCTTAAGCTTTATTGTTTTACTGGCCTCCGCCTCCCTGGCTGCCATGTTGTAGGCCGAAAAAGGAGCGCATGCAAAGCAAGGACTTGCTCGGCGAGGACATGGAAGTGAATAAAACTGCAGCAAAAGCAATTTTCATAAATATTTAATGGATAACGGCGGAAAAAATAAGCAGTGAACGGCAGCGAACACAACACTGAAACGGGACAGACTATATAAAGTGAGATGCAGATGTCCTGACTTGTTTCTGTTCTGGCCGTGTATTGTAATGTATCGCATAGATATATGAGCTGCACATATGTCACAGACACACACATTTGTATATATATACATATATGCTATATATCAGCTTTGTGTATGCCTATATACTCTATATATAAATCTCGGCTTTTAGTTGGTATCATTAAACGGGATTTCACGCTGCCTCCGCGTTGGCTGGCTGGATGGCTGGATGGCTGGCCAAAGTCCTTCAAGGGAAGGCCATTACAGCCGGCAAAAATCATAACAATAAAAGCGAGACACCCAGCCAGGGGAGTACGGCACGAAAAAAAAGGGGCGAGTGGGGCGTGGCAGTTGAGGGGGGGGCTGGTTGCTGCTCTTACTTAATCGATGATGATGAATAATTGATTCGTGCGAAGCGCCCAAGCATGGAAATGAAAATGTCGGTTGGCTGGTAGATTGCTCTGCCTGCCCCCCACACTCTCTCTGTGTGTGTGTGTGTGTGTGTGTAACGAGTGGCAAATTTCAGGAAACGGAAATGGCAATTGCAGGCAACGCAAATGTGAAGTTGTGCGCTAAATGAAATGCCAACACAGCAACACGGCAAGAAACACGGAAACAGAAATGTGGACAGCAAATTTACAGCAACAAAGCCCAAAAAGAGCTGGCGCCAGCAGAGCGGGGGGGCGGGTGAGATAGTGATGGGCAGCGAGAGCTGCTGCTGCTAAAGAAAACGAAACGTCAAGTTACACAATTCGCTTGGTATTTAAATTTGATTCTCAAGTTCTCTATTTAAATGGATTTTGTTCTTGAGAAATGCGAAACTCAAAAGTAAATGCAGCGAAAGTTTTTAAATCAACGGCAAGCGAAAGAGTAAGCAGAGTAAATAACTAAGCTTGAGTAGCTAAAGCTAATATTGCAAAATGATAGTTAAGTATTATATTTAATGAGATTTGTGTTGGAATAAGTGAATTGTTTATCTGTGGAATTGCATTACTGGAAATATACTCTGAAATATCTGTCTGCTTAACAGTTCTTAAACAAAGGCTAGCTTGAGTCAGTTGTTGTTGCTATTGATCAATATCTGTACAGCAAAGCAAAGAGAAGTTTCTGGTTCGCATCATTGTTAGCTCCAATTATATAAATATCATATATAAATATGAATGCCATATCTAGTTTTTATAAACCTTGCCAACACTGTTGTTGCCTCATTCCATTAATTTTAAAATATTATATAAAATAATTTAAATTAAATGAATAATTGAAACCAAATATTGTTATGGAAAATATTTAACAAAAAATGTAATTATTCTGATGACAAATTATTAATAGTCATATTCCATATTTTTAATAAAAATATTTGCTGAAATGATGCAGAATTCAATAATAGATAGATAGAATAAAATATAAAAAAAATTGTTATACCATAGATCGATTGATATATAATATATGCAACATTGAGGAAGAACGTAAAGGATGAGTTATGGGCTGCTGATAAATATTTTGATTTCATAAATAACTAAAGAGCTGAGCTGCATTTTAGTATCTATCATTTGTTTTAACTTCAGGCATGTTTTACCTCTTCCCATATTATAATCAGCCTTATTAATATTTAATATTATTATTATTTTAAGCTTGCGGAGCTATGTCGACAATTTCCTAGTAGACAACTAAAATGTGTGGCGATGCTAAGAGTCTTGTTATCTCTTACTAAAACTTTAGACATAACTCCGACTCGTTTCACTATTTGCAATTTCTAGTATATCATAGTCTTTTGTGCATTTCCTTCTCTATAAAATTAGAATATTTTACTCAGCATGTAAATATTTTCTATACATAACTCATAAGTAGCTCAAATGTAAGCTTCTAGCAAAATTCCTGACATTCTCTGGAATTTCTTGACCATTTCGAATCTCTCTAATGCTCAACATTATAATATGCGCCAAGGCACATTACAGTTAGCAACTAAGTGCCACATAATATGCAATTAATTTGTGATGCAGAACACACACACACACACATGCACACACACACATACATAACCATGCACTCAGTGTAATGCAGCGAGCAATGTACAATGTTAGCAAGAACAATGCAATTTGCCAGGAGTTGGCTATGCACTGAGCGCGTTGGGTCAGGCAAAGTGCAGCAGCAGCAGCAGCAGCAAGATAGATGCTGGCATAGATATGCCGGAGCATTGCTAATAATACGCATTTCGCTTTAACGGGACATTGGGGGCAAATCTGGCATGCAGCTTTTGTGTGTGAGTGTGTGTGTGTTGTTGCTGCTGCTGATGTTGCCGCTGATTGCGGCTGTTGCTGTCTTCGTTGTGGAAAGGACAACGACAACATTGCCGGCAACTGTCGCTGGTTCGGTTTGACTCGACTCTCGACTCTCGACTCGACTCGTCTCTCAAAATAAATTGCAATTTTATCGCGTATAATTCAATTAAATGATTTGGTTTTTGCTTTCGCTGACGCTGACGAACGACGAACGACGATTCGTCTGCATTTTCTTTCGCTTTTTACGCATTTTCCCTTTAATTTCCCTGCTCTCTCGCTTTCGTTTTTTTTTTTCTTTCTGGCTGCGCTTTTTGGTGATTTATTGTGCATTCGCATTGTCTGCTCTATTGTGTCTTCTGCTATCTAAAAATATATATGCGACTGCATATTTAAATCGTTGGACTTGCAACTAGCTCGCCTGGCCACAGCTCGCAATCTCTCTCTCTCTCTCTCTTTCTCTTTCTCTTTCTGTTCAGCTGGCGCCGCCACAGAAATTAGATTTAAATATTTTGGCATTTTCCATCAATTTTCATATAACGCTTACTCAGATGTCAATTCGTTGCATGCGAACCTTTTGTTGCATGCAAGAATGCGGCATGCTGATAGCTGCCGCCTTGCAGCAGCCCAGAATGCTAGTGGCAAGGGCTTACTGGCAGCTGCAGACACAGCCAATCCTCTTGCCCTATGCCCCGGCTATCCGTTATAGCCGCCCACACACACATTTTCAATCATTTATGCAGCAATCAGTGCCAGCTTCTTTTCCACACGTGCGATTACTTACTTTGCCATACCCTGCACTATGGGGCAAGCAGAGTTATAAGAATAAGAAATTGATTTAAGCAGTGCATATTTAAAAGATTACGTTACTTTGATATATCACAATTCATTCATAGTTGATTCCATTAGAGATTCATTCCATTAGGCGAGCTGAACCTTAGACCTAAAGACTTAAATATATTTTTATATATTTCTATCTTTAATAATTATTCTCTAAATTTTTGTATTTATTATTAATATTAATAATTCATAATTATATATTTTGTTATTTAATATAATTTTGTAAAATATGTACTAAATATTTAATTATTATTCAAGATAGTAAGACGTCTATCAATATCTGAAAGTTTTTATTGTAAGAAAAGCGTCAAAAGTTTTCACATCATATTCACATCATAGTCAATTCAGCTTAAACGAATCTTAATAACTTAACTTTTTATAACTTTAGCATGCACACACTCACACATTTTAGATACTCACATACACACGTACACACACACACATTTAGTAGAGTGTTCAAATACACAGATTGCCTTTGGCTAAAATGCGAAAAGAATGCAATTCTGTGATTTCAGGCCAAAATCAAATTAAGTCAACTGCATAAATTGACTTTTAGTGCATGCCAGAATAGGAACTGTGTCAAAATGACTATATATATATTTTATATATATATATATCTATACATATATATATATATATATATATATATATATATATATATATATATATATATATATATATATATATATATATATATATATATATATATATATATATATATATATATATATATATATATATATATATATATATATATATATACAGCTCTATTAAAAAGTATTTAAACAACAAATAATTTACTTTAAATTTACATATAAATTATGAGAAAAATTCCAGTTTTATTTGATATTTTGTTAGAGTATAGTAATTAATATGATTTGTATATTAATATATTATTATATAATTCATATCATATTTTTTCTTAATTAAATTGTAATATATACATAATTTTCAATTTGCTGAGCAACAACTGCACAGATGCAAAAAAAAATCATCATAAAGTAAACACAAACATATTATCTGTAAATAACATGTGCATAAATACTCTTGATAACTGATATTTGCCTTAATTATCGTCCTATGAACTGTTATATAGAATAATACAGTTATTTTGTAGCTACTGCATAGATAAAGCTTTGTGGAATATAAAACTTGCATCAAAAAACAATAACAAAAAGCAATAAAAATATTCATTGAGTAAATACTTTTCACTAGGACTGTATATGTATGTATATATATTTATATTTATATATATAAAATATAAAATTTCAAGAAGAAAATTGCTGCTCAATCGATAATAACTCGCATAGATAGAGTTAGAATTATTCTAGTAAAATATTCATGAATATTTGTTTATGGGTTTTAGTATTTAATTTTATTTGCCGATATTAATTGAAATAACTGAATGAAAAATGTGACTCTAAATTAGACGAAGTTTAGATGTCCTAACATTTGTTAATGTTCAGTAAAAAATCTAATGAGTCTATAACTTTGAAAGTATATATTTATATATAATTATAAAATATGCATTTGATATATCTTATAAATATATTTATTTTTATATAGTCAATTGCTTTTAAATTAGCTCTCTTATTCTCTATGAACAATGCACTTTAAAACTTAAACAAAGATCTCTTACATTCAGTTTACAATCTCTGACAAAATTGCAGTATCCTCTGTCAGGGCAATAGCTCGTTTCAATCAACGCTTGAAAAAAGAGAAAACTTTCAGCTTTCATGTGTGTGTCAATTGGAATGTTTGAAATCGTTAATTAAATAGTGGACAGAATACGAAATTGCAGAATTTAAAAAACGAAAATTTAGTATAAAACTGTCAAAAAGGCAGTAGTATAACAGCTAAATTGAATTGAAATTCTATGAAACGTGAGAGAATTGACAACAGATAAAAAACTATTGCATACTTTTGGGCGGCGCGAAAAAAGAAAATAAAATGCTGCCAAAAATTTAATCTACAATATATATAAATATTTAAAGTATTTAAAAAATATAAATAAAAAAATAATAAAAATGTAAAATTAATGTATTAAATTATTAAATATATTATTTAGCTATACTCAAGGCAGGCCTTTAATATTATTTCCATTAAACAAGCACTCAAATTTATGGAGAAACATTTGTCATAAAATAATTATCTGAATTGTTCACATATACAGTATATATATATTATATATTATTTATTCCAAATGGGTACTGCAAATCTGGAGATGCCGGAATTAATTTCCTTGAGCGGTCGCACCAATCACTTGGCACTGCCCGACGTGAAGCGCATTACGGACATACGCAAATTTATGAGCGAATCAAAGAATACAAATGTTGAGAAACTAACGGATTTTATAGCTGGCCAAGAGCAACAATGCCAGGATATAACGAAACTGCTCAGAGAGCAGGTACAATTGAAAATGGATGCACTGCGTCAGGTGAAGGAGGATATGCTCGAGCTGCAGCGTCAGCTGAAAGCGCCAGATGCCACTGAACGCTTTGTAAAAGGTCACAAGGTGTTGGTCAAGTTCTTCGATGAGACGGAAATCAATGAATACGAAGTGCCCGATGCCCTGGCACGCTACAGTCTAAAGATGAGTGCGCTCTATGGCGAAATTCTGGCACTCGATAGCGATGTCGACTATGTGGGCTATCTGGCCAGCATTGCCAAGGTGAACAAGGAATATGTCGTGGACTGGTACAAGCGCGATAAAAGCAACAAGGGCAAGCTGCCAATCGTTAGAGCCAAAAACACTGCTGATGCTTAGCTACATATATATATATACACTTCTATACATGTATATATATATATAGATTTTGAATATTTGTAACAGTTTGGATGTAATGCTATGCTTGTATTATATGAGGGCCAAAGGGGTACCATATATACATCTTGTTTACTAAATTGCATATGATAACAAATAAATGATTATGAAATTGAACAGAATGGAATCTATAAGAAATATTGATATAGAACTTGCTGACAGAGAGGCAGCCTCAGCATCAGCCATACAGCAGCCTCAGCAACAGCTTCTCTGCTCTCAGGCTGCTGCTCAGGCTAAATGTTAAGGCTGCTACTCAGGCTGATGCAGAGGCTGCTGCTCAGGCTGACGTGGTGCTCAGTCTGAGGCTGGTGCTCTGGCTGGTGCTCTGGCTGCTCAATCTGCTGCTCAGGCTGCTGCTCAGGCTGCTCAGGCTGATGCTCAGGCTGTTGCTCAGGCTGATGCTCAGGCTGGTGCTCAGGCTGATGCTGAGGCGGCTGCTCAGGCTGATGCTGAGGCTGCTGCTCAGGCTGATGCTCAGGCTACTGCTCAGGCTGATGCTCAGGCTGCTCAGGCTGACGTGGTGCTCAGGCTGAGGCGGCTGCTTAGGCTGATGCTGAGGCTGCTGCTCAGGCTGATGCTCAGGCTACTGCTCAGGCTGATGCTCAGGCTGCTCAGGCTGACGTGGTGCTCAGGCTGAGGCGGCTGCTTAGGCTGATACTGACGCTGCTGCTCAGGCTGCTGCTCAGGTTGATGCTCAGGCTACTGCTCAGGCTGGTGCTGAGGCGGCTGCTAAAGCTGATGCTCAGGTTGATGCTCAGGCTGCTGCTTAGGCTGCTGCTCAGGCTGCTGCTCTGGCTGATGCTCTGGCTGCTGCTCAGGGTGGTGCTCCGGCTGCTGCTCAGGCTGATGCTGAGGCGGCTGCTCAGGCTGATGCTGAGGCGGCTGCTCAGGCTGATGCAGAGGCTGCTGCTCAGGCTGACGTGGTGCTCAGTCTGAGGCTGGTGATCTGGCTGGTGCTCTGGCTGCTCAATCTGCTGCTCAGGCTGCTGCTCAGGCTGCTCAGGCTGCCGCTCAGGCTGATCAGGCTGACGTGGTGCTCAGGCTGAGGCGGCTGCTTAGGCTGATGCTGACGCTGCTGCTCAGGCTGCTGCTCAGACTGATGCTCAGGCTGTTGCTCAGGCTGATGCTCAGGCTGGTGCTCAGGCTGATGCTAAGGCGGCTGCTCAGGCTGACGTAGTGCTCAGGCTGAGGCGGCTGCTTAGGCTGATGCTGAGGCTGCTGCTCAGGCTGATGCTCAGGCTACTGCTCAGGCTGATGCTCAGGCTGCTCAGGCTGACGTGGTGCTCAGGCTGAGGCGGCTGCTTAGGCTGATACTGACGCTGCTGCTCAGGCTGCTGCTCAGGTTGATGCTCAGGCTACTGCTCAGGCTGGTGCTGAGGCGGCTGCTAAAGCTGATGCTCAGGTTGATGCTCAGGCTGCTGCTCTGGCTGATGCTCTGGCTGCTGCTCAGGCTGATGCTGAGGCGGCTGCTCAGGCTGATGCTGAGGCGGCTGCTCAGGCTGATGCTGAGGCGGCTGCTCAGGCTGACGTGGTGCTCAGGCTGAGGCGGATGCTGGTGCTGACGCTGCTGCTCAGGCTGCTGCTCAGGCTGCTGCTCAGGCTGCTGCTCAGGCTGATGCTGAGGCGGCTGCTCAGGCTGATGCTGAGGCGGCTGCTCAGGCTGACGTGGTGCTCAGGCTGAGGCGGCTGCTTAGGCTGATGCTGAGGCTGCTGCTCAGGTTGATGCTCTGGCTGCTGGTCCGGCTGCTGCTCAGACTGAATGCTCTGGCTTCTGCTCAGGCTGCTCAGGCTGCTGCTCTGGCGGCTGCTCTGGCTGCTTCTCAGGCTGCTGCTCATTCTGCTGCTCTGGCTGCTGCTCTGGCTGCTGCTCAGGCTGCTGCTCTGGCTGCTGCTCTGGCTGCTGCTCTGGCTGCTGCTCTGGCTGCTGCTCAGGTTGATGCTCAGGCAGCTGCTCTTGCTGCTGCTCTGGATGGTGCTCAGACTTATTATTATATTTTTCCATTTAATATTTTCTTTTATATATTTTGTAATATATATTAGATAATATTTTAAGTTATATAAGACTCTTCTTATTTTTATTTTAAACATCTTTCTTATAACACAAATACGAATTACAATAGATCTTTTTAAATTTTCATATTTGTTTTTATAATAAACTTCTACTAAGATAGATATTTCGTATCAAACAGCTTTACAGAATTTTTCCACATTTTCCAACACTGAACCGTTATTCAGTCGCCCAGTTCGTTTGCTTGGCTTCACGATTTGCATGCTCCATTCATGAATAATCCGTGTGACACTTGCGTTTTATGGCTTTGCATAGTTAGTTATTGTTGTTGTTGTTGTTTTTGTTGTTGTTGTTGTTATTGTTGCTGTGGTGGGGAATCAGAACCAAACTGCAGTTAGAAGAGCGCAGCAGTAGCCAAGAAGAAGTTGCCCAACAGGTGGCGTTGCCAGGCAATTTTTCATGCTGAATGTCGGTGCTGATAGCGCACTGTAATTATTATGCTGGACTCTCGCAGCGCATGCATAAGTAAACGAAAAGGGCGAGACAAGAAAGGGCGGGAACAAAAGGGAGCACGAGACGAAGGTTTATGGATTGTAAATGGCTATGGAAATGGGATTCAAGTAGTTGCTGCTGCTGCTGTTGCTGCTGTTGCTGAAACGCATAAACGCCTCCAGGTATGCAAATGGATAAATACATTTGGATGCAAACTTAAACAACAAAAGCCAAAAGGTATGTGAGAAGTAACGAAATCAAGATACCCTATATAGTGAGGTGTTATAGGAGAGTAATTGTGTTTAGCTATTGCTATTTGGAATTTAAATAAAAATAATGAATATTCTTTAAAAATATTTTATTTCATTAGAGTATATGTTTAAGTAATTCATAATAATATTTTATAGTTCTCTATTTATATATTATTATAGAAAATATCATTCATATTACATGCTAAATAATTTGCATTTATTACACTTAAAAAAATACTTATTATAATTGTGTTGCAAAACATTGAAAGCGGAATAAAGCTCGCAATCAAAATGGTTTACCAAATGGCGGCCATGTTTGTGCACAACAGCAAAATGGCGTCCGACATCCGTTAAAGCGCCCAGCTACCTAATGCCAACTGCTGACTCGCTCTACCTCCCTCTCTCACTCTCTCTCTGACTCTGTCCCTCAGCAGCACTTCCGCAACACTTTCACTGTAGTTTCTCCTCCCACCACTTGTTGTTGTTGCTGTTGGGTGTCTGCTACAATTCCGCTTGGCAAAAGTTTGTCCAGCTTTGTTGTTGTTGTTGTTGTGTTTGGGCTCAGCTTCCGTTGTCGCCAGGCTGCTCAACTGCAACTTCCTGTCCACTCAGCCCAGCCCAGTCCAGCCCACCCAACTCTTTTCAGCCTTCATTGGTGCTGCCTGGCCAACTGGCTTATTTAGCTTTGGTTTAATTTGACAAAACAGCGTATTTAAGCGCTGTGTAATTTACGTAGTTGTTGTTGTTGTTGCTGCTGGCGCTGGCGATGGCGCTGGCTATGGCCGAAAGGTCAAAGGATACCGTGAATAATGCAGCAAACAAAAGCAGCAGACGCAACAACAGCAACAATGTTGCACAGTTTGCCCAGTGCCGCTTACAGTTGCTAATTGAGTTGCGATGCTGTGCAGGTTGCCTAATGTAGGTAATTAGTGTTGCAAGTTGCCAAAAATAAAAAAAAACAGCAAGAAAATTGAAGCTGGCCAAGACATCAGCAGCAGCACCAGCAGATGCAACACCAACACCAATAACAACAACAACAACAACTGAAACTGTCACAGCAGCTGCTGCTGCTGTCAATTTGCATAATCAGGTGCCTTGGCAGCGACAACTTTGTATCTTTTTGAAGGATTACGAGTATTTCGTACTTTTCGGACTACTAGATTAACAATGAGAATGAGAAGTAGAAGAGGAGCGGAAGAACAAGGAATACAAGATAACAATTTCATGGCAAAGAGTAAATGAGATTTGCATGCTTAAAATTTTGAATGTAACCGGAGAAAAATGTTAAAAAGCCGTCAAATATGAATAAGAAGAAAAGTCAGTGAAAATAAAGCATTATTTACAGCTGTGTTTATGATAATAGTTGTGCGAGTGAGCATTAAATTTTGGATAGCCACTAAAATGTTAAGGGAATTATTAAATGTAGTTGTTCTTATATTACCTTGTTTATATGTATATATATGCTTATAATCATTTTTTGCTATAGAGACTAATGTCGCTATTGGGCTGAATAGAATATAATTGAAAAACTCAAGAAACCAACTAGTTGTCCTTATTCAAGCAACTTTACTTGGATAGAGCTGTAATCTGTGCCTTCTGCCCTCTGATCTGGCAGCAAAGAATAAAACGACTGAACGCCTCGAGTTTCAAATTCCAAGTGAACTTTTTGCTATATACGAGGGGAGTATGGTGCATGCTCTTACAACATCATTTTTCCACCGCTCTCTCTCTCTCAGTTCTTCTTCCCTCTGATCTGGCACCAAAGAATAAAACGACTGAACGCCTCAAGTTTCAAATTCAAAGTGATTTTTTTGCTATATACGAGGAGAGCATGATGAAAGTGCGCTTAAATGAATGCTCTTACAACCTCTTTTTCCCATCGCTCTCTTTCACTTCTCTTACTTACAGTGTAGCAATTCAAATGTCATAACAGACTTTATGTAATTATATATACTTAAATATACGTTATATGTATGTCAAAGATAATATTCAGCTACAGAGAAGTTCATTATTCATAAGCTGAAGGCATTGAGTGGCTTGGAAGTCTTAAGCAAACATATGTTTTTTGTCAATAAAAATGAAACTGAACAACCAAAATCCTGATACGAATCCTTTAATAATTTATGGATATATTGATTATATGGCAATAAGACTAGGCTACCAAGAACACTAAAGAATAAATTTATTTCAAAATTCTAAAAACTATTCTAACTTCTAATAACAACCTAAATTATTATTATAAATTTATAATAATAACAAAAAAATTGCCAATAATTTTGTATTTATTATTTATATTATATATTTATATATTATATTATAATTTATATTTATTTATTTATGTATTATTATTATTTTTTATATTAAATTCATTTATTTTTATTATTTTTTTTTATATTTTTTTATTATTATTTATTATATATTAGATATTTTATATTTTATATTTAATCTGATTAAAAATCAGATGTTTACTATATTATATTCACATATTTATTTACTTATTAAATTTGCATAAATATCCTTAACATTCACAAAGAATTCCTATATTCCATAACGAGTTGAAGTCTAAATATAATGTATGAAAATAACTCTACTCTAACTATTTCTAAATACTTACAGTTAAAAGTTACTTTCATAGTTTTTCTCCTTACAACAAATACTCTGTACTTTTTGATGTTCATAACTAATGCAGAATTTAAATATTTTGCATGGCATATTCTTTTAAATGTTCGCAAACTGTTTTTCAGGCATGATAGCATTTAAAACTTGACCAAGTGTTAGGATGTTAAAGTTTTGTGCCATGCAAAAAGCCCCAACTAAGGCAAACGCACACACACACACACTCAGGCAACCACACACATGAACACCCGCAGAGACACAGTTGTTGTCGTTGTTGTTGTTGTTGTTATGGCAACAAACCAAATTTTATGGTTATCCGAAGAGAACGAGCAGTAATTGGCTGGCAGAAGGAGCATGAGCAAAGGCAAATGCACGTGTGAGCAATGGGGCAAACAAAACGAGCGAACACAACTTGCCACATGTGGCAAATTAAGTTAAAATTAAGCAATTAATTTAATTAGTGCGCTGCGTACAGGGACACACACGCACATGCAACAGTTGCAATTACAGCTACAGTTACAGTTACAGTTGCAGCTGCAGCTGCAGCAGTCGTGTTGCAATTGCAGCTGCCTCGTCGGCCATTTTGCAATGGCGGAAATTACAAACACAAATTAATGTACACACGTATAAAAGAACACCCACACACACCCACACACGCCCACACACACAAATGTATATAGTACATGCAAAAAATCATTTTATATAAAGATGAAAAATGATTTTACGACATATCCCAAACGAATCTCTCCCTGGAATAGGCGTGGCAGGCGAGTGCTGCTGTTGCTTGTATAAGAAAAACTGCTGCGAATTGCATTCACCGTTACAAAATGCAATTGACTCCTCAATTAAGTAAATAAATGCCATTGCCAGCGCAATTCATCAATTTCAATTAAAAGAAATTGCAACAAAAAATAAAAAAAAAAAAATGAAATACTTTTCACTAAAACAAAAAAAAGAAAATGAAAGGAAAACAAAAATGGAAAGTGTAAATGAAAATACGCGCTGACAGCAAACATTGAAAGTGTTTTAAATTCTGTTGTAAATATTATCAGATTTATTTGCTTAAATTTACAGTAAATAAATGCCTTAAATTGTTATAGACTAAAAAAAGGCTGCGCTTGGAAGTTTTTTAGCAGCAAAACATAATTTTAAATTTAAATTTATTTATTTATTATTTTATTTAAATATAGAAAATAGTCTTGATTTTTAATTTATATTCAGTTGTTTTGCTTTGATAACTAATTTAATATTTAATTTGTATATAAAGTGAAAAATTTAGAAAGATATTTTCCAAAATTTTATATAGAAGCTAGATTATGCTATATTTATATTAAATTCTTATACTGACATATATATATTTTTTAATATTTTATAATTTATATTTAAGATTTTTTAACATATATTCATCTCAAAATAATGTTAAACATATTCAAAGTTAAATTAACTTCTTTTAATATAGTTTTTCTACTTTTATTATTTTCCACTTTACTTTTAGCTCAACTTTATATTTTTAAACTCAAAACTCAAAGAGCTCCCTTATATTTTTCTCAAGCAGTTATTTATTCCACTACATCTATATCTCATATTGAATACTAAACCCTGCTCTATTTACACACACACCCTCACCTTACAAGCAATAAGTTCTCACGCCAATCAGAGCTCGTAACTCTTAGCTCAAGTGTCGGGGAACTATTTGTGCGTGCTGTTATCTGTTTGCGCTTATGATTAGATGCAGTTGAGCATTTAGTTGCTGTTGCTGATGGTTCATTTCATGCTGACCACTCAACTCAAATTACATGGGTACACATTGCGTGCGGTCAGCCCCTCGCCAAACCCCTGCTTAACCACCGCCCTCGAACCTCGAGAACCTTTAAGATGGCATTCGAGTGTTTGCATTTGCATAGTGCATGTAAATATTGATGCTAGAGCTGTTGTAGCACCAAAAAAAAAAAAGCTAGCTTAGATACTAGCGAGTCAAAGTGAAGAGAACTGTTTGGATTACTTGTGAAGAGAACTTTTAAAATTAAACATAAATATTTTTAAAAGAAGGCAAGTAGTGCTGAGTGAAGGGGAGAAAGTCTAAACTATGTAATACATTTTTGTTAAAGATTTTTTAAGCTTTACAGTGGATAAAGATAATATATTTATGTATCATGTTTGAAACTCTTTTGCTTAAAATGCTGAATATTCGAAAATATTTCTTTTAGTACTAAAAAATTATTTTAAACTCATGTATATATGAAAGAAAAGGCAGCTAGCTTTTTGGATATGTATATTTTAACTAAAACGTAATTTAATTTAATTTATTATAGATTGATTTATTAATTTAAAATTTTTTAAAAATAAATATTGATTAACTACTTCATAAGTTCATAAAAATATTAATATATCTTCCAATGTTTTTCATATATTTTATTTTATATATAATATTTTTTAAATTTTATAAACTAATATTTATTATGAATTCCATATGTCAACAGATTTTTTAAGCATTAAAACAACTTCATCATCTTCATTTATTTTCTTTTGCCTACTAACAAGCCTTAAACGTTTACATAAAAGATCAAAACTCTTTTGTTTGCCAAATCATCATACTCCACACACAGTTTCTTCTTAAGAATAAGACATGTGCAGAACTCGTTTAAGCTTATCAAAGCAGCTGACACTTTCAGCCACGCCTCTTGCAGCCCATACATAACACATATTCTTACACCTTGCCAGCTAAGTAGGTGCCATCGAGAACCTTTAAGTAGAGCCCTCCAAGCGGCCGGTCAGCTCAGTTGCTCGCGCATCGTTCAAGTCAACAGTTCTGCAAGAGTGTTGAGTGAAAGACAAAACTAACTGCAATTGCTACTGCTCAAGAACTGGTTTCTCGCATCTCTCAATCTCAAACAGAAATGTTGAAGCTGTCGTCGTTGATGTTGTTAACGTTTGGCGTGTTGCACGTTCAAATGCAGCCGCTGCAGTCAGAAGCTGAGGAAAATGAAGCGTCTCGTGCGCTCTACGATCAACGGCAGACGGGTAAATACAATATACACGTGAGCATCAAGGATGTGGCCATCATAGAGGTGGATCAAAATGAGCTGGCCGATGTAAGTATTTGTGGCTGGAATGTGGCCGCGACAAGTTGAACAATGAGTGTTGGCTAAAAATAACTTCCTCGTTATGCTTCTTGTGTATGAAGTGTAAATGGGTATATTGGTTTTATGGTAGACAGTTGAGATAGAGTTCATATTTTGAGAGTATACTTGGATATTGCAGATATGGGAAATGGCAAAAGCGCTATCCTTTTGAAGAGAAGTAGAGTCCTCAGAACTGGGTTACTTTTGGCCTGTCTTCCAGTCTTTTAGAGAGAGGATCACTAAGCTTTTCAAGTGGATCACAGTTAACTTTCTCTAGTGAGATACGTTTGTACATGGCCTGTTGAGAGGTATATGGTCTCTTGAGGGGCAGCAAATAAGAAAAGTTTATTGTGTTTAGCTGTTATTGAACCATGAACGAGTATTTTGCAGTTGCTTATGCCTAAGATTTTCTTCTTCATTTTATTAGGAATCGTATAATGAGGACGACGATGACTATTACTATGATGATAGTGCGCTGACTATTAAGCCCATCAAGTTTACCACCGAAGCCAGTACAGCAGCAACAGCAGCAACTGCAGCAACAACGACAACACCAACAACATCATCATCAACATCATCAGCATCATCAACTCATCCAACAACTGTCGCTACCTCGGCTGCTGCTGCTGCTGCGTCGATACCAACGCCCAGCAGCAATATGAGCGCCTATAGCGCTCAGCTCTTGGCTGACATTGCAGCGACGCAACGCTTGCGTCCCAAGGCGAACAATTTAATTATTATGGAGACGCCCATAGGCGGCTCATCAACGCTGTTGCCCAAATGGCTACATGCGCGCTCCAAAGATGAGCCCCTAACGACGACAACATCGAGAGCACCAGGCGCTACAGCTGCAGCTGCAACTGCTTCGCTCAATCCCTCGCATATAGAGTATACGCCCGCTCAAGGTCACGATTCGCCCATCTTCAAGGTCAAAGTGCAACGCGCCGCACCTGCTGAGACGCCCACACGCTGTCGTGCTCATCAGTTCCGCGATGCGCAGGGCAAGTGCCGCACCAAACGCAACTCCGGTTCCATCTTGTAAGCGAATCAATAAACAAAGAGTCTTCAATTTATAATCAGCTTATCGAATGTGTCTTTCTCTTTCTTACAATTCCAACTCTCTCTCTCTCTCTCTCTCTTTCTCATACGTGCTCGCTGCTTAGAAGAAAGCTGTTCAGCATGCTGGTGTCGCTGCCCTTTGCCGGCAATCGTCATGCTCATGGACATGGTCTACAGATCTCGCCTTAAGCTCTGCCTCCACATGATTGCGCAACGGTTTTTTTTTTAGTCTTAAGCACTCTAATTTGGTATTATAATAAATAAATGTCTCTAGTTGATCATTAAGTGCCTACCAATTAAGAATTTATATGCGCTTGATTTACAATTAAAGCATAAAATAGTTTGACTGACTTTCTGAATATTTTTGCTGCCTTAAATTGTTGAAGAAAGTGTGAAGTTCGTTTGATTAAAATGCTAATTCTGATAGGCAACAAGAAGCAATGGCTTGTCGAATGTTAAATGAAGTGGAATTTCTAACAATAATTAAAGCTATATAATATATTAGTCAGATACAGACAAATTGGTTATTGAAGAAAGTTCATAATCTTGAATTTAAACGAGATATTTGAAAAAAAAAAAAAACAGAAACTTTCTGTATTCATTCTATAATGCTTCCTTTCTGACAAGACTTTAATACATACATATATGAAATATAAGACTTAAATATAAACTTTAAGACTTAAAAAAATATATATAAGATTTAAAGAGAAATATTAATTTCAGTTAAAATATTTGGATAAACAAAAAGATTTGGTTTATACATATATATTTATTATTATATTATATATATTATTTATATGTATATTTATATTATAAGAACAACAATAAAACGACAAGAAATTACTTTTGAAATAATCTTAACAAAAACAATTTAATTTTTTATAAATTTAATATACAAGTTAAAGATAATTCTTCATAATAAACCTCAACTTGATTCTTAACCTATACATAATTGGGCTAATTCTCAATTCCATTCCAAAACTATTTGGTCTAATCACTTCAAAATTTCTTAGCATTAATTTGGATTAAGCTCAGCAAGGACATGTGCATTAAAATAAATATTTGTTATTATATGTGCATAATTTGAGCACCTAATTAGGCATACAAAATGCGGGCCAAGCAATTAAATGGTTGCAGTGGGCACAGGTAACCAGCAATATATATATATATATAATATATATATATGCATATATACATTTCTTAACTGAAGGCTCTTCACTTTCTGTTCAATGCACATTTTCGTACATACGCATTTAATTCGTTGCTAAATAATTGACTGCCACAGTAATTAAACATGAATCGAATAAATTATAAACGATTTGACAAGTTAAATTGTGTGGCTAACTAAATTGCGTTTTGGCTTTGGCAATGAATAGGGAAAAGTGTTCCAGATGCTGGCTAAATGCAATTAAATATTTAACAACGATTGAACAAGAAATAGTAATGAAACAATGAAATTTTATTAATTGAAATTAATTGCATTTAATGTATACTATGTATTTATAAAGAAATAATAATTAATCATAAATAAAATATTAATAAATAAATAAGTATAATATTATCTTAATAATATATTATTTCAAAAGATTTATATTTTATAGAGAAAAAATAAAATAAACAAAAATCAAATATAATTAATTAATTATTTCTCAATAAAGTTATGTAAGCCAGAGCTAAGCCTAAGCAGAGTTAGAGCAGAGCCAGAGCAAAGCTAGAGGCAGAGCCAGAGCTGAGCCAGAGCAGAGGCTCAGCAGAGCCACAGCAGAGCCTAAGCAGAACCAGAGATGAGGCAGGGCGCAACCAGAGCTGCGCCAGAGCCCTAAGAAGAGCCACAGAGAGCAGAGCCTAGGAAGAGCCAGAGATGAGCCCGATCTGAGCCAGAGCATAGCTAGAGGCTGAGCCAGAGCAGAGCTACAGCAGAGCAAGAGGCAGATCCTAAGAAGAGCCAGAGGGCGCAGCCAGAGCAGCGCCATAGTTGATTCAGAGCCCTAAGAAGAGCCACAGCAGAGCCTAGGCAGAGCCAGAGATGAGCCCGATCTGAGCCAGAGTATAGCTAGAAGCAGAGTCAGAGCAGAGCTACAGCAGAGCAAGAGGCAGATCCTAAGAAGAGCCAGAGGGCGCAGCCAGAGCAGCGCCATAGTTGATTCAGAGCCCTAAGAAGAGCCACAGCAGAGCCTAGGCAGAGCCAGAGATGAGCCCCATCTGAGCCAGAGCATAGCTAGAACCAGAGTCTAAGCAGAGCCAGAGCCTAAGCAGACGCAGAGCAGAGCCAGAGTAGAGCCAGAGCAGAGCCAGAGCAGAGCCACAGCAGAGCCAGAGCAGAGACAGAGCAGAGCCGGAGCCTGAGCGAGGCCAGAGTAGAGCCAGAGCAGATCCTAAGAGCGGAGGCTAAGCAGAGCCAGAATAGAGGCAGAACAGAGGCAGAGCAGAGCCGGAGCCTGAGCAGAGCCAGAGGCAGAGCCACAGCAGAGCCAGAGTTGAGCCAGAGCAGAGCCTAAGAATAGCCACAGCAGAGACTAAGCAGAGCCACAGCAGAGCCTGAACAGAGCCAAAGCAGAGGCTCAGCAGAGCCACAAGCAGAGCCAGAACAGAGCCAGAGCAGAGGCTCAGCAGAGCCAGAGGCAGAGTTAGAATAGAGCCACAGCAGAGCCGGAGCCGGAGCGGGGCCAGAGCAGAGCCACAAACAGATCCACAGCCAGAGCAGAGGCTAAGCAGAGTCTAGACAGAGCATAGGCATAGGCATGTCTGCACATTTAATATTTAATCAGGAAATGTCTGATTCTAAAGAAAGTTAAGTGAAAATAGTTAGCAAATAAATAAATATATTTTACAATTTATTTTTGCATAAAAAAGCGAATATTTATAGATCTCTAAGTGAAACACAAATTAAAAAGAAAATCCTTTGCAGTTGGCTTGGAAATAATTTAATTATAGTTCGCTTTGACAAGCCAAACAACTTATACAGTTCATATGAAAATTGAATTTTCTCTGTGCAATTAGTACAAATAATTTTCGGCACAATTAAATTACACCAAAATTGAATTTTCATCTTTAATATGGCAAAAGGAAATATTTCGCTCAGCCAATATATGCGTCGAATCGTAATCGTATGCGAGAGACGAGCCTATTGCAAGTCCATTACCGGCCACCTGGCCACCTGGCTGGCTGGCTGGTTGGCTGCCTGGCCGAAAGGGAAATCATTTGCATGATGAAGAATATTCAGATGTGGGGGAGGGGCGTTGAATTGTGGGCGTGCCACACAAATTGGCTGATACATAAGGGCAGCTCATTTGCATGCAGAAGCGAACTGAAACGCTGAATACCGAATTAGAGAATTGGAGAATTACAGAATGCAGAATCAGCAAACGAAAGAAAATGCACTAAAAATTAGATTAATTTCAAATGAAATTGCATTCAAAGAGGAACATTTTCATACTGCGAACACTTTTAGTCAAGGAAAACTTTTGTGGGTGAGCGAGAGACGTCGCATTCGTAATTAGTTTTAGCCGCAAACATTTCAAGGCTTAATGCATCGCTGCGAAAAACTTGGAAATTCTTTTTTTTTTTATTTTTCTGCTCTTTCTCTCTTTTTGGACGTTGCGAAGCTCAGCAGAAAGAGTGGACAAGGCGTATGGCTGGTTGGCTAGAGGTGGGTTGGGTTGGGTGTCGGTTCAGCCGGGGCTCGCATATGAAGTGTATAAATTGCACTTCATCATGAATTTATTATCAGCGCAGCTGCAGCTGCCATCGTTGCAGCTGGCTCAGCACAAGACGTGCAAAAGCTTACATTTCCCTTGGCAGGAGCAGCAGTACACAAACACCCACACACACACGCAAACACACACACTAGCATAGGCACACACAGGTGCTAACAACAACAACAACAACAACAACATGAAGAAGAAGAGCTCTGACCGTTATTCAGTTTTGGTCGCGCACCCAACTTGAAATTGTGTTAACTCAGCGAAAAAATATTAATTCTAATTTCTAAAGCCCGGAGCTCAAGGACTCTGGCTAAATGGTAGCCATTTCTAGCCACTTTTGGCCACTTTGTGCCATTTTAGCCATTTTGGCTGCACCTTTAATTGTTCGCAAAGCGTTTGAGCAATGCTCAAAGATTTCGCCTGACAGTTGCCTACGGTAAAAGCCTTCTTCTTTTTTTTTTTGCATTCTCTGCTCGCATTTGGCTCTTCACTTTTCTGCTGCTTCCTTCGTCCTTTTTTTCTTGCTCTACGCGCCATTTGCTGCTCATCAATTAGCTGTAGAGAGAGAAAAAGTAGGAGAAAGCGTAAGCGTTGAGTAGCTTTTAGTGTTGAAAAAGGCTTTGGTCGCTACGCCTTTTTATTGCCTACTTTCAGGCATTTAGTACTTGGCTGACAAATAATTGCTAGCTGGGATTTTAGGCCTTCCCCACTGAGCGCGCAGCTCAGACTAAGAGTTGGAATGCCTGAAGATGAAGATGAAGATGAAGAGGAATGTGTGCTACACTCTGCAGGTGACAGTTGGCATCGAGTGAAGCTTAGCCTATGGCATTAATCATATTGGCTTGAAGGCTTGAACGCCCAATGAAGATGAGTTTCCATTTTCTAAAGGTTTAGGGTAAACAAAAAAAAGTTGTAATTAAATTAAAATCATTTGCTCAATTAGTTTTTAGAAATTGCAAAAAAAAACAATTTAATTGATTAGATTAAGTTGCCTAAAAAAGTTAATTAAGAGTAAAAATATTTTAAATATTTTTTAATGAGGAATAATAAATAAATATTAAATAATAAATAAATATAAATATTAAATAAGTTTTGAAAATCCCAAAGTATATTTAATATATTTAGTATATTAAAAAATATATTTCCTTAAAGTCTTTTCTTTTTTCTCTCAAAATTCTCCCACATTTTCAAGTCTATTATCAATTTATACAAGTTAACAAATATTGTTCAAGGAACATTAACGCTTATATCTTAAATCCAGACTTGTGAACATTTAATTTATTTATTTACTTTAGGTTAATGCGCTTGAAACCCGTAAATTCTGACGGCGAAGGCTCCAAATAAAAATCAACATTATGTAAAATTTAACGCGGCTGGCGCGCGCTGCGTTTTAATCTCTGCGCACATTTTGCATATTAATCACTTAATTAGGTTAACATTATTAAAATAAACAAGTGTCGCAGATTGGCTGTGTGTGTGTGTGTGTGTGGGCCAGAGAGTATGTATAGATGTGTGTGTGTGTTTGAGTATGTTTACTCACATTTATCAGGCAGGCAGAAGGATTCAGATACAGCTGCCCTCGTATATGGCTTCATTTTATGTGTCGCAGGTGCTTAAAATGTTATGTATGTGTGTGTGTGTGTGTGTGTGTGTGTGTGTGTGTCTGTGTGCGTGCGTATATTGCATTAATTATGCGACACACTTAAAGCCAACTATGCGCACACATACAGCTACGCATTTCAAAGGCAATTCACGGTATGTTTTAAAAAAGTTACCGCATGCCGCAAATACCAGCGATTAGATGCGTTACATAAACTGCAAAAGCAAATGTGATGTTAAGAGTGAGAAGTAAGCGACTAGCAGATACCCTTTATGAAGCATACGTAATTTATGTTAATCTAGGCTTCATTCACATTTATGGGAAATAAAAGGCATCTACATGTATCCCTTCACTGCAGCTAGTACTTCTAGGGCATGAGAAGCAAATGTTCTCTTATCATTTGTATTATATATATATATTTTATAGATGATATAGCTTAGATGCATGCCAGCTAAAATGGACAATTAAAAATATATATTTAAGAAATTTTTTTAAATTAAAAATATATATATTTATTAAATTAATTAAATATTAAATTGCTTTATTTTAATATTATTTTTGACTCTATAGAGTGTGTAACCTTATAAATAAATAAAATAAATAATAAAAAAATAAATATAATATATAAATAAAATAAATCATAAATTAAATTATAATTAATTATAAATTAAATTAACTTTTTTAACTATATTTAAAAAAATATATTTATAAAAAAATAAAGCTTCCTCCATATATAACATTTATAATTCTCTATTTTATTATTTAAAATATAATATAAAATATTATTATAAATTTATTTCAATTAAAGTTTAACAAAAAATTAGAATTAAATAAAAATTTAATAAATAAAGTTTAATCAATGGAATACATCTGTTAGAATTCTCTACTTTCACACTTTTTAATTTTCTTTATATTAAAATAACACTCATCTTACTAAAACCCCAACATACCCTGTAAATAAACACTTCAGCTACATATATGTTTATATACACGTCGAGCAGCGTGTCCTTATCAAAGAGCACATAAATATTATTTATTGTTTTTTATGGGCTACGATTCCGCGTAGCCCAACCCCTCTAGCCTTAGGCCTTGTAGAAATATTCAAGTGTTGCAAATATTTTCCAAGACCCTGGCGTCGCAAGACCCAACCCCACTTCGTGCCCCACTGCCAACAGGCATTCCGCTTGGAATGTGTTCATTGTGCTTTAATGAAATGTGCGTATAGAGGCGAGCGGGGCGTGGCGTGGCGAAAGGTGTCGCTGTCACCTTAAAAAACTGCGCGCACAAAAGTATGCTACACTTTGTAGCTCAACCAAAAATAAACACAATTTATGTCGCTTTACCTTCGCTTATTTTATTTCGCTCTGGCACCTTTATCTTGACAAAACATTTGCGCAATGTAAACTTTTTTTTTGTTTAAAGTTACCAACTTCCTGGATATATTAGAGGTAATAATTTAAAATTGTTGCCAACTAAACTCGAGTGACACTTGTTATTAATACTATTGGAAAGTTTTTAAATGAGCTGCCAAGCGTGTGGCACATGCAACATTGTGTAGTTCATATAGAAATATCGTGAAAGCCAAACAAACATCCATCAAAATGCTTGCGGCAGATCAATCATATTTGGTGGCGGGCAAGCTAACATAAGCGAGCAATTGCGCTTGAATGAATCTGTGTCGGTTACATTGCATATAATATACACTTCAGTGTCAATGATGTGAATATGATATATATACATATATATGAGCTGTTGCTATTGCAAGCAAAGATAAGTTGCCATTGATATTGATATTTAAAGTTATTTACATAAGCAAGAGCTTATTGAGAGAGCCAAGAGCTATTGAGAGAGATATGTCTTATTCAATACAGTGAAAAAGTATTTAGCTAATACATCGAAATCTGCGAATTCTCTTTCAACTAAGCACATGTGTGATAAAATTGAATAATTGAAAAGATATATTATATACAAGGTATATGCATTGATATGTACAAATATAATGAAGTAAGAGTGCATTTGTCGGAAGTGTCTGACTAGGAGATATCCTGAATCTAAAGTCAATCAATGGAATAGCTAACTAAACTTAATTTGTCTTAGATTTCCAACTTTTTTCTTTGTTATCTATCATAAGCGTTTTCAACAGAGACAAGCGAAAGATTTGTAATATGAATTGCAAATTATTTTTCATTAATAAAACATTTTTAAAAGTTAAACTTACTAAGCAGCTAGTTTTGCTAGTGCCCGACTAGGACAGATTCTTCTTTTCTTATATATTCATGCACAAAAGTATAGGCAAATACACATATATGAATATATATATCAAACAGACTTTATGCGGGGACTATGTCTGTTCTTCATACAGGCTAAATAAATTATTGAATAGCTTTGAATAGCTAGTTGTACGCTCTTAATGAAATTTTATATATACGACCTTAAGTACTCAGCATCAAAGCACAAATTTCTACCATTTCATATATATATATATATAGTCTTATGCACAGTATTAAGAGCGAAACAAGGCAAAATATCTACAAATGAAAATGCTGAACACTGATATAACTACGAAAACTTATACTAAATGTTGTTGTGTTAAAGCTCTTCAATATTAAGGCAATTGTTGCCCTAATACAATACGATACTCTACGTTCCAAGGGCTGCTACGAAAGCACCTCAAAAATGACGACGTTGATTATGTGGCTGCTGAGCATGGCTTTGTGTTCAATGCCTAAAATATACCTAAGCTACCAGAGCACATGCCAAAAACAATTATTTACCTAGTATGAAAAATAAAGAAATTTTTAAAAATAATAACTATTAAATAGGAATGTAAAAATAGTGAGTAAATATCATGCTGAAACATCAAGTAAAATGTAGCAAAATATGTATAAAACCATTTACGTAAAATAAACCAAGTCTTGGTTCATGCATAACAACAAATTCTTTACAATTTGAGCTTTAAAAGCAATCTCAAAAATATTTTATGGTTTTATTACAAAATATGTTCATATTTCGTCAGTAAATTTTATGTTCTCTACATATATATGTATGTATACTTGTGCATCATAAAATATTTAACTACGAACAGAAATCCCATACAAATTATCCACATGATTTTCAGTTGTCTCAAGACTTTGAACGGTGACAGTTTTCACAAATTCCACAACATCTCAAATTGCATGAGCTCAAACACACACATACACACACACACACTCACATAGTCAAATATGAATCGCATATGGGAAGGCATATCTCTAATGTACAAACTGTCAGCAGGCTGTAGGCCAAGCAAAAGGTGAAAGGACATGGCCAGGACATGGCAGGCAGTGGCTGCCTGACTGCCTGGCTGCCTGGCTGTTGCCTTCTCATCATTTGCAGCTGTCACATTAAAAATGCATAAATGTTACCTAAATGCAATTCAAGAAATGCAACTGGCAAAAATAGAGCGAAAGAGCCAAAATCCCAAGTTCCAATCAGAGTGGGCGTGGCTGGGAAGGTAAGTTCATGCAATTTGTAGCCTTTGCATATGCCTGGTGTTTTTTTTCTTCTTTTGCATGTTGTGGGCGTGACCATGCCCACCAATCTACCAGAGTGCAGAGAGCCAGAAAGAGAGAGACAGAGAGAGAGAGAGGCAGGCTGAGTCGAGCCTCGGGGCTGGGCCATGTCTTTACCTTGTCTAAAGCTGCCTACGTGGCAGTTGCCACAACTGGGACTAGAGCCATGGTCCTAGCCACGTGCTCTACCGCCCCGCCCCCCGCCGCCCCCCATGCCACAGTCACCTGTCTTTGCTTTTGCCTCTGCTGTTGATTGTCGTGCTGTTGATCTGTGTTTTCACTTAGATATTGGCCCGCAGGGCAGTCTAGTGTGTAGGCGGAGGGAGGCGTGGTCGATAGATGTACGTGTGGTCGCATCGATACAGGAAGTTTGTTTGCGGCCAAGTCGGGAGCCAGATAAGAACGTATGCTATACGAATCGGACTGGCAACAAAATTGAACAAACTGACAGGCAGGGCTGGCAGGGCAGGGCAGACAGGCAGCTGCCCAGACTTCTATTGCTTTAAATTGAATTTTCTATTTACCTTTTGCTTTGATATGCAACGCTCATTCGTGCCTAACTCTCATGTTTATCTCGTTGTCTATCGCTGATATGTAATATGATGTTGGAAAGTGAATAAGAGATGTGTTTTAGTTACAGAATTTTCATGCCTTAGGCTTACGACAGAAAATAAAAATAAGTTAGCTCTGAAAAGGTGAAAACTTTTACAAATGTGGTAAAAGAATAAGCTGGTTGATCAACAGATTCAGAGTAATAGAAAGAGAAGGAGAGAGAGGGGGCAAACGATAAGGGATGATTTAGAAGCTGTTGACACATTTAGGAATGTTACACAAACAGCATTTGGAATTTATAATTTTTGAAACTTTTACGACAGAAGGACAAAGAAATATTTATAAACTATTAAAGCAACAAAGGGACAAAGAGAATTTATATATAATAACGATTTAGATGATCAATGTATACAGATAGATTTGTCATACATTTAGAAGCTAAGCAATCCAAACTCATTGAAAATGGGAATTCAGGGTAAATTAGTTTTGGGAAAATGAATGTAACAAGCAAAACGAGGCGTGAGAGACTGCTTATCATGACAACGCGTTGAGTTGGTCTAGCCCTGTCCATCTGTTCGAATGTATGTCCATCCGTTCCTCAGTCCATCCGTCCCTCCGTCAATCCGTCCTTATGAATACAGCGATCTCGAAAACTAAAAAAGCTAGAGACTTGAAAATTGAAACAGTAGTGGGCCAATAGAAATTAGAGGTGGAGACCCATCGCTAGATGATACTTATTTAAGAACTATCGATAGTTTGCAAAAGTTGCGATAGTGTCACAGTTAGTAGTCGATAGTCTTAAGAGAAAAAGCGAATAAAAGAGACATAAGAAAAATTTGAGTGTATTTTCTTTCGTTTTTAATTTACTTTCCCGTTTGGAATAGCAGTTTTGCACAGATTTCAGGGTATCTCCTAGTCAGGCACACCCGACCACAACACTCTCACTTGCTCATTTTAGTTATGTTATTTATATTGGCTGTCGTAATGCAATGCCATGCAACTGTTCGACTTTTAATGGGCCACTCGAAATGGCGCTCAATTGGTAATGGCAATGCCAAAGTCACAATTGACTGCCAAATGCATAATCAATGCAATTTTGTATGATTTGCAGCAAAAACTTGCTGCAGCACTACCACCAGCAGCAGCATCGCACACTGAATGCCACGAATGGTCGCCTGTAAGTATGCAATGCTTTTTGTGGCAGTTGCCCGTTGCCCGTTGCCCAGTTGCCAATTGCAACTTGGTGTTTATTAGCATGATTAGCTGCCCTGCAATGCCAAACACACATATACATATACACACACACACACACACACCAGCAAATTGCAAACGCATTGCATTTGGGTCACTCAAAGAGGGAAAAAGGGGGGGAGCAGGAGGCGTGGCGTTAGCCTTTTGAGTGCATGAAGCAAATGGCAGAAGCATCTTGTAATTTGATTTCAACGACCTCGTCGTTCGGCTGATGCCGCTGCCGCTGCTGCTGCTGTTTGTTTGTTTGTGCTTGCTCCACAAAGCATTAGGCTACAAGATTACACTGTGCGAAAAGTTATTGAAAAACATAAATATATTATATTTATAATAATTAAATTTAGCTAGTGGCAGTATGAGACTAAGGCTAAATAATCACTAAATAATAATAATAATAATAATAATAATATATTATAATAAATAAATGAAAGTAGAAATAAATCAGTTATTTGTATTATTAAATATTATTATTATTATTATTAAAAAATTTTTTGTATTATTACATTTCATATTATTAAATGTTTTTATCATTATTTAATATTATTATCATTATTAAATATTATTATTCTAATTAATTACTATTATTATTATTATTATTAAATATTATTATTATTATTATTAACCATTATTATTATTATTCAAAATTAGGATTATTATTTAAAATTGTTATTATTATTAAATATTATTCTTATTACTCAACAGCACAGATAACTGAAGCTTTCGACATCAACACTACGTCCATAAAGTATTTCGAATATGCTTCATTCTATATAGAGTGTCTACAGAGTCTATATAGAGTCCATATCCAGAGACATATAACTTCGCTCACGCCAAACATTTGGCTGCCCTCATTAGAGATCAGAGTTTGGTTTAGGATGATAATACTTTAGTTAAAGATTACGCATAATCAAAGAGCAATATGGACTTGGCTATATCTTTACATATATAAATATTTAATACATATTTTTAAAGACATTTAATACATCTTATTAACAACTTGCTGCACAGTGTAATTAGGTATTTAGATGCCGAAAGTGCATTGCGATATTCAATGGAAAAGTCGATAAGCTTAAAGCGCATGTTTAATTAGTTTTCTATGCACTTCATGCATACAGACAAACACACATACAAACACACACACACACACACACACACAAAGTCTTTAGCACTCTGAGAGTTGAGAGAGGTGGACGAGAGCGTCGCAGTTGGCTTATTTCGTTTCATTTCCGGTTAACCACATCCTGCGTAATAAGCGGCACTTCCTGCCCAAAATAGACTTAAACTGTTTTGTGAGCTTTGTCATTGTTTTTTGTTTTTATTGTGAGGCAAATTTTGCGTTTTGGCCACAAGGCAGAAGCGAACAACAACACCAACTACAATGATGTCCTTGGTGCTGTTGCTGCTATGGCTACGACTACTGCTGGTGCTGCTGCTGGTGCTGGAAGGATGCTGCTTGGCACTTCCGCCCATCCAGTGTAGCTTTCGAAGTGAAGTTTTTGTGCTTTGCATGTGAATTGCACGTTTATGGGCACTTTTTCGTTGCCAGCATGTCCATGGCCATGTTGTTCTGGCCGAAATTGAAAAGCCACACAACTGAAGTCTTCTCCATTTTTATTTGCACGCCCCATTGTTGTTGTAATTGCTTGTGTAGGACATGCCACTTGCTAGCATGAAGTTTTATGTGCAATACCCTCTAAAACTGATTTGAATATTTGAGTTCTGTTTATTCCGATAGAGTGTGGCAGTCCAAAGTAAACGAAAGCTAAATGAATGGGTATTACTTTTGGGGTGGGTACAAAATTTAATGTTTTTTAAAAATGGTAAATAAAGTTCTGATATAGTGGTGTTCAAGAAGAGATCTGCAATGAAATTGAGAATTATTATGACAAACAAAGTAAGAGAAATCAGAAGTAAGAATAAAGATGTTGGGCTCTGCAACTGGCGTTACGTCTAACATTGTAATTTAAGATTTGGCCTTATAGATTGTGTTCAAGTAATTATACTTTAATAGGACTGCAACTTGAAGTTTTCTTCTTCTGATCTGACATTTATACTTTTATAGGACTGCAACTTGTAGCTTTCTTCTTTTGATCTGGCAGCAAAGAAAAAGTCGACCGACCGCTTTGAGTTTCCATTTAATAATGACTTTATGCCCTAAGTAAGCGCACAGTGGGCGAACATAGGGTGAACGAGCATGGTGAGAGCGACATTCCCGATCTTGTAGCTCCAGCCTTATATATTTCTAAAAGTATTGCCGTCATTCGTTCCGCTCTCCTCTCTGTTCTATACATGCGTGTTCGTTACCACAGCGTATCGACTTGATCGAGCTAAGTCAATTCTAAGGAGAATGCTCGATACATATTCGATATTATGCTCGAGCAGAAGGAGAGACTAACTATCGTTCGATTACAGAAGATACTCTTGCGTCGACAGCTCTGAAAATTGATCAAATAGGTTATATATTGTGTTCGTTCTCACAGCGCATCGGTTTGATCATGCTAAACCAGGAGAGACTAACTGCCGTTCGATTAGTGTTGACGTTCGTAGACCGACAGGTCTGCTATGTCTGCTAGTCTATGTATATACATACATAGATTAGCAGACAGCACGACATTCATTGTCGCTTGCTCTCGCTTAGAAAAAATTGTGAAAACTTAATACGAACAATAAAGTGAATATTTAGTGTCTAAAATTTTACTGAATTTTTCTGTTGTAGAACAAAAGAATACAAGATTCAAATTTGATATATTGAATATATAATTTGTATGCTCCCAATATCTATTACAAAGCTTTAAAAATAAAAAATAAATGTTCTCTTTGAGATAATAATAAATACATTTTAATAAATTCGTTAAGGTACGAACAAATCTAATTCTATCTTTTATAATTAAATGTCCCACTCCAATTCCTAACTAAATACAGCAAACTTAACTTAACTTAACTCATAACTAAATATTACAAACTGAACGCTTACCCTTTGTGCTGCACGTAAATTGTTTTCCACAATTTCCCGAATAATTTTTCATCTAGAGACCATTGCCGTAGCAATATTTTGCATTTCCAGCTTTTCATTATATATAAATTATTATGACAAATGGCAGCAGTTTAATTACACTAATTGTTGACATAATAAACAAACGTTCGGAGACGACGTTGCCTAAAATGTTCCAAACCAAAATGTAACACAGCAAAACACTTAAATAATGTGAAATTACAATTTAATTGCACTGCAAGTTCTGCGGCTATCTAAAGTGGGGCAGGCGGGGCGGAGGTCAAATTAGGGTTGGGGTTTTTGGGTTTGGGGTTGGATTTTAAGGACTAGTCGAAGCAGCTGCTTGAGCAGCTGCAAGGACTGTACTTGGAATAATAGAGCCACAAGCGAAACCAGTTACATATGTTGCACAATCATTTTATTTGCACGAATTAAGCAGCTTGCATCACGTTGCCTTCGCACAGTGGCACCAAGTGCTTAGAAATAGTAATAAAACTATCATAGACTCTAATTAACACAGACTTACCTCTCTTACTTCTAGTTGAGCTTGAAAGCTCTCTCTCTCTCTCTCTTTCCCTCTCTCTCGTAATCCACGCTTACTTTGAAAGCGCTCTTGCTATCTCTCTCTCTCTCACTTTGAAAGCTCTCTTTTGTAATCCACAAACTATATCCACATTCACGTGATCCACACAGCTGACATATGTGGAGCAAGCTTAAGTAGCTTTCGATATTTTATTGAAGTGAAAAAACTTTACTTGACAAATTATACAAAATTAATATTGGCGATATGAAATAATATGCAATAAATAATATATATATAAATATATTTTATATTCCAATCACATAAAAAAAAAACAATTACAGATAAAAACTCTAAAAAAAAATAAAGCACACACAAACACTACCGGTGGACAGACGCATACAGACTAAAGCACGACAATTATCTAGCTCCTTCGTTAAGTTGATTTTTACTCCAAAGTGATTACAGCTGATTTAAGCAACGGGATCAAAAGCAACATTACTCAAAATTGCAATGCAGCTAGTCAGTGCTGTCAATTTAGCTATTTTCCCGTCAGTTCTAGCGTTCCACAAACGCAAAATTCGGCAGAAAATTGTGATCTAGCTGTATTTTTATGTGACTTGAATGTGGATTAAAGAATAGGAATCTTCAAATAAATCAAAATTTACTCAATGTTTGCTAAATTCGGTGTATTTTATGCGTGTTGATATCAAAATTCATACAACATTTAACTTAAAATCATAAAAAGCTTTGTTTTTAGAGTTTCCACTTGTTGTCTAGCTATTTCTGGCTTTTTTGGCAGTTGGCAGCACTGTGAGGGACACTGGCACTGACACTAATACAATCATAACTATGAGCGCACTTGTAAATTGAAGTTCACTCTCTCTCTCTCTCTTTCTCTCTCTAAACATATAGCGGGATCAAAGCCTTTCTTGCTATGCGCATATGACTGCAGCGATCATATGAGTTTGCTCACTCGCTCACACCTAATTGCTGCTCAGTGTAAGTAGCTGTGGGCTGAATAAGTCGGAGACACTGACACTAATACAATCATAATTATGAGCGCACTTTTAGTATCAAGTTCACTCTCTCTCTGTCTCTCACAATACATTTAACTGGACATTCCTTGCTAAGCGCATATGACTGCAGCGAGCATATGTATTCACTAACTCGCTCACACTTAATAGCTGCTCAGCATGAGTAGCTGTGGGCTGATGACGAGCAAGAGATCATGAGTACTGCATATGAATTTGCTCTCCCGCTCACACAATAGTCGCCCAGAGCAAGTAGCTGGGAGAATAACGGATAACAGGATCAAAGGCATTGCTGCAGCAGACAAATAAAATTGTTGTTGTTGTTTTTTCCCGCTCACATGATGGTGGTCGCGCTGTGTGCAGGCAACATAACGGAAACAATAGCATCAGCGGCCAAAGCGTAAACAAATTAATTATCTGTCACGCTCAAACGCCATCCGCACAGCTCGCTGATCCATGCTTAATTATCGTTACCGCGGTTTTAATGAGTTTTCCAATATAATAAATCATGAGAGCAAACTATTCTCAATACTCTTTAAATAATTGTGCAGGTTAACATTTTGAGCACTGTGCGGCTACTGTGCGTGGGTAGGCGTGGGTGAGTATGCTGAGGGGGCCATTACGTAGCTTCTGTGGTTGTGCAATGCTGCGTGCTGCCAGCTGCCTGTCTCTCTCCCTCCTTCTCTCTCTCTGGCCCGTTGTCACCTCCATTAGCATTCATGTGCGTGAGCGTAAGGCCCCTGAAGAGGAGAGAGAGAGATGGCTGCCAGCAGGCTGGTTGGCTGCCGAAAAAGCTAACGCCAAAGCCAAAGCCATGGCTGCAGCTGACGACGAGGACAACGTTTGGGGTTAACTGGCATTAATGTCATGCAGCCATTCTGCCATTTTGTAGGTGCACACTTTGCGGTTGTTGCAAGAACTCAACCACCCAACACCCACCTCACATTATTCGGGCAGCCCACTTGGAAAATTGCTCGAAAAGCCATTTAAAAGTTTACTTGTGTATCTTAGGCTCGTATTTCCGACTGCTCGACGTTTGAATTTAAATGCAACGCATTATTTTGCTATCTGACTGTTGCCTGTTGCATGCCACAATTTCCCAATGTTTGCTCAACTATTTTTCAACAATTTTTTGGCAGCTTTTGCTGCCAGTCTCTTTGCATATATGTATGTATGTCAACGACTTGTCTGTCATTTGGCACAATTTGTTGATTTTGTATTTTATTTATCGTTGTCGGAGTCACAACGTCGTGTTTTAAATGTTGTGTGCATAAATTTTAAGTACTTGCATTTCTAGACAGTGAATAGATAGTCAAAGAGAGAAAGACAGATATATACACATTAAGAAATTTTTAAGTGCTTAAGATGGATGGTAAGTGGGCCATTTAACCAGGTAAAATATAAAAGCTGCATATATATAATCTAATTTGGCTTAGTAGAAACTGCATACTAAATTTGATGACTCTGGTTCCTGTAGTTCCTGAGATACTATAGACTCGATATAAAGTCATAGATGCTTAGTTAGACGTGTCTTCTTTTATAGGTTTCAAAGACAATATAAGGTTATTTAAGTTAGTATCAGACTAGTCTACTTATATATTACTAATATACCCTACATATCAGACTAGTCTACCATAATAACCAGATCAATCCATCAATTGCTGTCTAGACATCTCTCTTTACTATAACATTTCAACTCCATCTCATACTCCCATTTTGTGTTTGACTTTATAAAGATATCAATTTCGTAACATTTGCCATTAAAAATCAAAATCAAAGTCAAATTTTCGACCCACTTACCAAGTGAATGGCAAATTGCGCGTTATTAAAAGACAAAAACTGGGTCAAAGTTGAGCAGAATAGAGCGCTGTCTAGACCCGCTGACTGCCTGCAGGAATTCCAATGCCTTGGCATTTATCATATTGATTTTGATGATGATGATGACGATTATTGATAGCAGGTGCAGGAGATATGAGTATTGAGGTATTGACAGGGCAGGTGCGTGCCATGCGTGCCGTTCTGTCAGTCAAAGCAGGTTACCTGGCTGCCAGTCAGCCATCAATTTTGCGCCCCAGCCAATTTCAGTCTAGTGGCAAGCCACGATGCGTGCACAACAGCCAACTGCCCAGGAACGGGAGCAGTTGCGTCGCCAACGCTCCGAATCGCGGTTGATCTTGGCGCGCTGTCGAGCATTGGGTGGCTATTAAGGACGCAAGCCATGCCAGAAGGAAAATCTAATTAACGTTCTCTCTCTCTCTCTGTCTCTGCCTTTTGCAGGCTTTGAGTATGTGGTCAATCCGCCCGTGGCGGCGAAAGTGGCCTTTGGCTCAACGCTGCATCGCGATGTAATGCCAATGACTGGTCCAGCTATGTCCAGCTACATGCGTTCCCTGCAGACGGAATTACGCGAATTTCCTAGTCCACTTGATTATGATACCACAAAGCCAATTGGATTTAAGGTAAGCCAAGCAACTGTACTCTATATCTATCAAAAACCTTTTTCTATAGCTCTCTCTTACGCCTTACGTCTTACGTCTTACGTCTTACGTCTTACGTCTTACGTCTTACGTCTTACGTCTTACGTCTTACGTCTTACGTCTTACGTCTTACGTCTTACGTCTTACGTCTTACGTCTTACGTCTTACGTCTTACGTCTTACGTCTTACGTCTTACGTCTTACGTCTTACGTCTTACGTCTTACGTCTTACGTCTTACGTCTTACGTCTTACGTCTTACGTCTTACGTCTTACGTCTTACGTCTTACGTCTTACGTCTTACGTCTTACGTCTTACGTCTTACGTCTTACGTCTTACGTCTTACGTCTTACGTCTTACGTCTTACGTCTTACGTCTTACGTCTTACGTCTTACGCCTTCCTCTTCTTCTTCCTCTCCTACATTTTGTATTGTTCTCTTTATAATTATCTCTTTTCTTACTCACCCATTTATAATTTCGCCATTTGCAGTACCCCTCTAATGCTGGCTTTTCTGCATTAGCTAACAAGATGCCCCGTCTGCCTGTTGAGCCGGAAAAGATCGTTCCTCCCTTAGGCACCTATGAGCCCTCACCTTGGGTTCTACGCGCTGGCTACACCTTTGATAAGCAGGTGTCTTCACTGCCCAAGTGGCTGACACCCGGGTAAGATATATATTTGAATCCTGCAAACATCTGATGACATCCCCTTCTGCAATACAGTCCATCCACCTATTCGATTCACAACAAGTATCCGTATTATAAGATAGAAACTGCTTTCGGCACCTGTCGCCTCATTTGGCCCGCTGTCGCCGTCTTCTGTGGCCCCAAACATGATGCCATGTGCATCGTGTGCCATGAGATACCCAAAGGGGATTACTTCCATAGCTTTGCCAGCGACAAGGACATGTGCAGGCTGTGCATGTCCGAGCACATGGACACCATCAAGAACTGCGGCCTGAGTGTCGTCGAGCGATATCGCAAACGCCAGCACATCAAGCAGTTTGTGCCCGCCCGCTACTGTGGCTTCTTCCACGATCACAACGGCACCACCGCCGCCACCGAGACCACCTCACGCAGGGAGCTACGCCACAAGATTCGCGTCGAGAACTATTTGTATCGCTTTGAGAGCAAAGTGGCTTAGAATTATCTGCAGGGAAAAATTGATTTAAAAAAATACTCCTGCAAATTATAACAGTAAAATGGTACACAGAAAATATCAAATAGTATTTTAGTAATCAGTAATCATTTTATCTTGAAATAAGTCTTTAAAATGAAATGTCTTTATGTAAAATATATATCATGTAATTCACTTTTCTTCTTAAAAAGTGTTTAATACTAAAATTCTATTATTGCAACAATGTGTGTCGACTATGCGGGGGCGTGCTTCCAAGTAAAATGACATTCATTGACAGCCCGGCAACCTTCACACACACACACACACACAGACACGCGCGCGCATAGACAACCGGAGCTCCACGAGTGCATAAAATGGCTGCCATTGTTGCTGCCACCGCTGGCTGCCACATGCCACATGGCTACACGTGTCTGGCCAACGGAATAGGAATAGGAAAAGGAAACTAAATGCCGGAAGTGCGAATAAAATTTTGCACTAGAGATAAAAAATTACAAAACTCGCTGCAAATATGCTTAAATGTGCGTGCAAAAATTTTTATTAACTGAAGACGAGCTGCAAGAACTTGAAATATTTTAAATATTCATATACCCTGTATGAATTTTAGCTGGGAATGATGTTGAGTGCGAACAGATAGATAACAGAAGAATACAAAAGTGTTTGATTGGGCAAGGTATATTCAAGTTGGGTACATCCTGTCTGAAGCTCCATGAAAGACTTTAGATTTATGTATAGAAATGCTCTTTAAATCAAGTTATAAGATTTTTTGACAGCTAGAAATCATTAACTATATAATTGTCTATATGTCCAAGTCTCTATCATTTGAAAAAAGCTTATTTTTTTTACTTTTAAGAAATGGGAGAGATATCTTATCTTCTGAGATCGACGCATTCAAACGGACGGCTTCAGGTTATAGGAAAAAGTCAATAAAAAGTCAAACATTTCAAAAATTATAAAATCTTTTATTTTTCAAAATATATATACATTTTTTATTCAATAAATAGTTAATATATACTGTGTTTATATCTAACATGTTGAAATAAACTCCACATAGCAGTTGGGGTATCTTCTAGTCGGGCACTCTCGGCTGCATCACTCTCGATTCTAAAAGTTGATAAATTGTTAAACAAAAAAGAACAGCCACTGTGATATATAGATAAAATGAATTCGACTACATCAACAGCGAACGTTCTCTTCCTTTAAAGCAATTTACGGAGACGATTTTAAACTGAACAAATCACACACTTAAGATAACACTATTAAAGATTTATTTTCACAGACAAATTGTTGGCTATTTGCGATGCAACCAAAAAGAACAGCCACTGTGATATAGCGTCCTGGCAAATACAGCAAATATAGTATATATCAGCAGCAGCAGTTCCCTGTGGTTAAACACAATATCTGGATATGTCTGCGAATACTTTGTTTGTGTGTGTTACACTTTATATTCTGCAATTTGCGAGAAAATAACGTTGTCTGGCCATTTAGGTGCAAAAAGAACAGCCACTGTGATATAAATGCAACAGATATACTCGCAGCGTCTATTCCCTCTACTTTAAAGGCTGAAAACAGTATTCAGATGGATATTTATATATTCACATTCATATTGTAGTTATCCGGACTGCACTCGCTATAAAGGAAAATCACTGTGATATGTAACGGTTAATTAACGCATATCACAACGATCGTTCCTTTTAGCGCATGGCCCACTGATCGAGTTTGAACTTTGATAGATAAAGATATATATAGCTTATATAGCCGCTGTTGATGCCACAACGAACTTCAATGGTTGTCTAGCTTTATGATCATTGAAATCACCTAAGGCTGGACGACCAAAGAAACTAATTGCAACCTCTATACGATATAGATATCTGATCTTTTTGAACCATGCACTTCAAATTTGTAATTTATATGTTGAACATTTTAAAATTATAGCACGAGTGTTCGGTCTAGTCACTTTATATAGAATATTTGGTGTTTTTGTTTGAAAAAGAGACCATACCGACAATCGCCATTTAATTTTAAAATTTTGAATTTTGGAACACTGGAAGTGAAACACTGAAAGTGGAACACTGGAAGTGAAACACTAGAAGTGGAACACTGGAAGTGAAACACTGAAAGTGGAACACTGGAAGTGGAACACTGAAAGTGGAACACTGGAAGTGGAACACTGGAAGTGAAACACTGAAAGTGGAACACTGAAAGTGGAACACTGGAAGTGGAGCACTAGAAGTGGAACACTGGAAGTGAAGCACTGGAAGTGAAACACTGAAAGCGAAACACTTATTTTGAAACATTTGCTGTGTGCTGGTTGCTTCAATTTTGAGACACACTTTGCCCAGTGATGGGTTTCCAAGCGTTAGACATAACTGCACAAAATGCATCCCAAAAGCAGAGCTGTGCGAGTTCCATTTAAATTACTTAACTTTTTCTTTGCTGTTTCGTTTCGATTATACGACAAACTTCACCCAGTGATGCGCACAAATAAGAACTTGGCAAAACTGAACAAAGTTTACCATATAATATTCTGTTTCTGCATAAATATGCCTTGTGCCACTCCGATCCTTACACCCGAACACTTGAATGTTAACTGATGTCCTAAGCAGGCGCAACGTGAACTTATATACCGTGTGACGTAGGCATACCTGAGTTAGGATTAAGTGCGGGTACCTGGAAATACCTGTGCTTAGCGAGACTTTCCGTGGAATTGGCAGTTCGACCTTCGTGAAGAAATTTTGCAACTTAATCCGTGGCCATAAACGGATTAATCCCGCACATTCTGGGTAAAAACGCGCAGCTGTGTCGCGGCATAAATTCGCAGAAGTGCAATTAGGTCCCGAATACCAAATACTGAATACTGAATACCAAACAGTGAATTCCGAAGCCGGAATCCCGGATTTCGGACATAAGGATCGCCGCTTGGTTAATTGCTCAGTTAGCGCGAAGCACAGTTGTTTCCATTTCACCCAAAACCCACATCGATCGTCCTTTCACTCGATTTTTGTTTGGACTGTACGTAAAGTGTGTGTGCAGATCGGCTACTGTGCTTAGGTCCTTCATGATGTCCTTGCTGCAACTGTACTCTATGAAGAGTCTGACAAAAAAAAAAACCAAACGGAGACTAAACATCATATAAATATATTGAGACAGCTTCTTTTCGGTTTGCCTGGTGTTTTCCTAATTCTAGCTAGGAACTGTACTTTTGATTACTTTGAATAAATTTCCTAGACTATCATATTTATTATAGATAGGAATTGTCACTCTTAATTGTTCAGAAAGAGACTGACAGAGTATGTAATAACTCTTTCAATAACAACGGATAGAGACCAGATGAGCTATCATATCCTCTGTTGGCTCTCCTTAATGTAACTCAGTACAGTTTAGACTTTATTCATCAAGCATCCAATTATAATGCATAAAAACTTAAACTTAAAACACAAGAAATTCGTTTAAAGTTGAAAAAATTTAATTTTCTTCTTTATTCATTCTTTTTTTTTTTATTTAATTAGAATATTAGTACACTCATAAGACTTATTGTTAGTATATATTTAATTTATTTATATTTTTTTAGTTTTCTGTTACAACTTTCCAGGCAAGTTGATGGATACTTCTTATATAACGAATTGTTAGCAATTTTATCTTTAGGACAGTCTCGATAATGAATTTAAAATGTAAATAACTTTAATCTATAGCTCAAAATCTTGATCCAAATCGTATTTTACGTTGGTGTATAGTATATAATTCGAATTATAATTAATAAATATATACCCCCAGCAACATTCCTTCTATCAGTTACAAATTATATATATATTCGCATAAAAATATAAGAGTCAAACATGTTAGAACATTAAAGCCGATCGCAAGGAACTGCAAAATATTTGTGCACAGTTCAAAAACAGTTAAATTGATGAATAAAGCAATATATTTCTTCAAGTCCAAATCAGTGGACTTATTTCAGTGATCAACCGGGCAAAATTCAGCTCAAAAACTAATGAAAATCTAGTTTATTATTGATTTGCCTATCCCCCACTGACATGATTAAATAAATTATTACATATAAACCCAACTGGAGAACTTTTTATCTTCTCTTAAGATTGAGCACAATTAATAATTTGAAAATTATATTGCATTCTAAGTTTGACCAAAAGATATATATCTACGTACACTGAAAGAATTTAAGAGCTAAATTGAGCTAATTTTCCAGGTGGATCACTGTTGCACTTCTCCACAAATAACATATACCTATAAATTATATGATCAGCCCATTGAGTCATGGCAAATGCAACTATATTGATTTTTGAAAAGCTTTACTGCTTTTGGAGAGTGAACAAGTACTATGAAAGTTCTTACTTGTTTGCTATATAATGCCAAGACTCTCGCTTAAATAATGTAAAAAATAATGGAGTTTACGTTGTAAAAGATATAGTAATTACAGATTTGCCACAATCTAACTCAAAAATTGAGAGTATATAGAATTATATATAATAATAATCAAGTCTCTTCTGGCCGGACTGCTACTAGAAATCAAATTTCTACATTCTCCGAGTTAATCGTAGTTAAACTTCATTCTTATTTCTATAAAAATATCCCATAAAGATGGTATAGTCGACTAATCATTTCATATGACATATTAATATATATTAATAAAATTTTATTGTATTAAAATTCTTTCAAAACTATATTTAGTCTTGGATTTCTCTCAACTGATGGGTGCTCAACAGTTTTTCTATGTTTTTCAGCCAAGACAATGCTCAAGTATATTCCACTTGTTTTAGTGTTATATTCTTTATCGCTTGCCGTCGCCATTCCACATTTTATATTATCAAAGTAGATCTTCAGCATATTTCCAGCGATACATATTATATCAGCTCCCCCAAAACATAAACCTGTAAAGCAAATTCCATCCAGTAAACCAACCCAACAAATGAATAATAACAAATCAATTTTTTTTTTTAGCTTTCGCCATGTATTTTTTTTTTATTTTTTATTTTATTTTTTTTTTTATTTATTTGGTAAAATTAAATCAATATCTTCATTTCAATTATATATTTTTTTGTTATTACCTTTTTTCAGTTATCTTTTCTTAGAAAAACGAACATAATTGTTTCAAATTTTCAGCGTACAACTAGAAGAAGAAGAAAACAAAGATTGAAATAAAACCAGATGAAAATTGGAAAATCAGAAAGAAAATAGGGCAAATAGAATAGAACAATAGATTCTAAAATTCATAACTAGGTTCTGTTCTAGTTTGCAATTTATGTTGTTGTTGTTTTGTTTCTGTGATTCATGTTGTTTGTTGTTGTTGTTATTCACTCTCCTTCTCTCTCTCTCTTACACACTCTTTACTTCTTCCGCACTCTAGGCACTCCTTAATACCAGCTGTGGGAAGTAAAAAAGATGTACAACAAATATTATTGGGGTGAAAACCTTAAGACAAAATGTTTAGCGAATTCTTTGCTTCAGTTGTTCTCGTTGTTGTCGATTTTCATGTTGTTGTTGTTGTTGTCCGTTTTTTATGGTATGTATATGCCCAACGCACTTTGCGTTGTGGACTAAAAGTAAAAACAAAACTCTGCAGCTTTAAAATGGAAACCTAGAAAGGAAATTATGTTATTATTTAGTTTCTTCTTTAGTTCTTCTTCTCGAACACTCACCGTTTTGTATAAAATATATGGGCTTCCATCATGTTGGTTGGCGTCAAAATGCCAAAAGGAAATCAATAGGTAGGTTAACTATGAAAAACTAAGCCTTAATGGTATATGTAATAGCTTTTTACACTGCAAATAGAAAAGTTTAAACAGTTTTCATCAGTTTTAAGTTTCAATTAATTTAATTGAAGAGTTAAAAATATTTAGTAACTATAAAGTAAAACATATTTATAGTTTAAAATTAAAAGAAATCTGTAAAAGCTAAGAAATATTTATATATTATATATAAATAAAAAAAAAATTTTTAAATGCCCAAAGGTTTTTTTTATAAAACAAAATATTTGAATTTTTTTTTAAATTTTCAATTTAAAATTTATTTTTTTTAGTTTTTCCTTTTTTAAATTTAAATTTTTTGAATAATTATTGTTTCCTATTTTGTAACGCTAAATATTATTTAAAATAACTTAATAATATTTTAAAATAAGAAATTTTATTTAAAATTTTTTTTTTTTTAAATCAAACTTTTTTAATACTTAAGTTTTCCTTTAATTATATTATTAATAATAAAATTTTGAATTTTTAAAATATAGTTTTGTATATAAAATATTTCATTTTAATTATAAACTTATTTTCATATTATTAAATAAAATATTTTGTTTTTTTATTGTTTTTTTTTATTATATTTTTTAAAATATATATTTTTATTAAAAATTTAAGTTTTTCTTAACTAAATTATAAAATGCAGAATTTAGAAAACGTTTCTTAAACATATTTTATAGTATAAAATCGAAGATTCTTCTGAGATAAGTTTTTAGTAAGAAATTAAAATTTTTAAAGCGTGTTAACTTAGAGTTTTATTAGCCAACTTCTAGGAACAAACATTTTTTTGTTTAAGCTTAGCTATTTTTAAACTAAAAAAAGACAGTCTTGTGGAAAATACGTATAAAAGAATGGAGATAGGGGAAGAGAGTCAACAGTTCAATAACTTACAAGAAATTGTCGACGCCGCAGTTGCGGCTGCTGCTGCAGTTGTTGCTGTTGTTGTTGCTGCTGCTGCAGATGCTGCTGCTTCTGGCAAGGCTCTGGCAGCAGCTGATTGTTGCTGTTGTTGATGTGGGTGTTGCTTGTTTTGTGGTTTTTGCATAGGTGGTTGTTGTTGGTTGTTGTCATCATCGTCATCTATAAAGTAGCTGAAGCTTGTGTTGTTGCCGCCATTTTTATTGCCAACAACGCTAGTTGCTGCACAAGCTGCTGATGATGTTGTTGTTGCTGCTGCTGGCTGCTTGCGTTTGTGTCCGGTTATGCTTAGAGCAGCCGTTAGACTCGAAGCCGCATGCAGTATAGAACGCTGATTAAAAATGCTATTGGAAGCAGCCGCCGCGGCCGCATTGTTGTTTTTGCGAAATTTATGATGATGATGCTGCAGTGGTTGTTGCTGTTGTTGCTGTAGATGTTGCTGTTGCTGCTGATGCTGATGTGCTTGTGGTATTGGCGGTTGTCACGAGCAGGCCACCTCAGCTGTCGTTGCGCTGTTGCTGTTATTATTGTTGTTGTTGTTGCTACTGTTGGCGCTCCCATTTGCTGCCTGCTCTGTTGAGCTGTCCAAGCAACTGTTATCGGAGCCATTCTTAGCGGCTGCCTTGAAGCTGGGTGCACTCATTTGCGCTGCTGTGGGCGTCGTGGGTGTTAAACCGCCCAATTCACTCGAGGCATTTGAATTGTCCTCAGTCAGCTATAGCATAATTGTACAACATTTCTGTTAGTATACAATTATATAAAGCCATAGCTAACTTTAAACCTACTTACCGATTCACTTAATCTTTGCACCTTGTTGCCGCTGTCGCGTCCTCGCGGATTAGCAGGCGGCAGCGGCTCTTGCGACTGCGCCAGCTCGGACGACAGACGCTTGCGTTTGGCCATCATCGTATTGTTAAAATTATTGTGATTTTCCATGGATTTGCGTTCACGTTTAAGAAAATCGGCATCCAGGTAGACCGACAGCTGTTTGCGTTTCACATGACGCGCTACTATGGACATACCCTCCTTTAACATCTTAATATTTACCTGCAATTGGATTTATGATTAATAAACTGGGATTATCTTTTTATAATCTACTTCTACTTACGCCATGCATGTTCACGTGTTCGGTGAAGTTTTGTATGCTCTCGGTGAGGTCGATGTTGAGGTTCTCGGAACGCTCAAACTCCAGCCCAATAAACCAAAGCGAACAATATGGCGCTGTAGTTATGGCCGATTGAGCCGGTTGTTGCTGCTTCAAGTCTTCCTCATTGCCGCTGTTATTCTGCGAATTATTAGCGCTAGCAGCGCCCTTCTTCAGCTCGAAGCATTTGGGATTTACATGAGCCAAGACAATATGTGGAATTCTTTCCAAATTGCCAATGAGCAGGCGCACCTTTGACTCCACTAGGCCGCACCATTCCAAATGATCGTCGGCTGTTTGAGAGTTGACGAGCAATACAATAAAATGACGATATCTGTAAAAGAAGCTGGGCGCCTCGAACAGACGATCCCAGCCTACACGGCCGAGCATTATCTCATCCGTAATGCTCATGCCGCGATTAAATTCGGTCAATATGACCTTCTTAGTGGACTCCGATACATTGAATGTGGAGTTTTGTTGTGGATAAGCGGGCGTTATAATTGGCATTAAATGATAACGATCCGAAGCATTAACACGCGGATCCCAGACCTAAACAAAATGAAATTTATAATAGATTAGATATTTGAGATGATTTCTGATTAATTTTTGTTATATACCTGAAATCTTAGATTAACATTGTCGAGATGTTTTAGCAAAACGGGGTTGGGCCACTTCCAGCGCGAGAATACCAAAAAGAATTTGTGCACCAGCGTTGCAGCAGCTGCATTTGGATACAGCTGACATGTGCGTGCCACCAGCATCGCCCAGGTGACGCCGCCAAAATAGCCCAGCGAATTCGAATAGATGCCATGCTCTATAAAAAAAAAAAGATATATATAAAATATTTGTTCCAGCAATTTAAGCTAGTTGCGCTCACTCTTTGCCCACAATTTGATGGTGCGCAAGGCCAGGCGAAAGTTCTCAATGTTGGGAACGAGCGCAAGTATCTCATCTGTTACACGACAACCATTCAAGCTGCGCACCGAACGTGGATCCAAGTTCTTCAGCAAATTATCGTCGCGTAGATCAAAGTCATCGGGTATCTCTTTGAGCGAGAGTCGTGCGAATAGCAAATCAATTTCAATGCCATCAAAATTCATTTTTATAACTGGCACGAATGCCTCCTCGACCGAGCGACATTCTGTGACCTCGGGCTGTTTCTTCAGGATCTCGAAGAAACTCTGGAAATAGTCCGTACGTTCGATATTTCGTGGTGCCACGCACAAAGCATCAATATCCGCGCCCTTATGATGCACGCCCAATCTGTATGAGCCAAAGGTGTAAATTTTGCCGCCCAACTTCTCGGCGGCTGCTTCGGGCATGTTCTTGCTAACGGATATATCCTTCACCCATTGCTTGACCAGCGTATTTAGTTTCGCTAGGATTTCCATGCGATGATTCAGCTCGTCCTGGCTCTCGAAGACATTGTATGGCTCGAGGGATTTGCTCAACTCGTCAGTCCTCAGCAAATCCTCAGCACGCGGCTCGGCCAAGCTAATCGCTGATGTAATGCCCAATTGTTTGGCAGTCTGGCCGCTGCCCGAGGTAGAATTGCCATTGTGTTGTTGCTGCTGCTGCTGGCGTTGTGTTGGTTCGGAATTCCACATGGTGTTGTTGCTTTTTTTTTTATTTTATATATATTTATATATATATTTAATTACTGCAAGATATTTTAAATGTAATTAAGCTAATCTAGTGGGGACTTAGTTTTACTCACCTAACTAGTCTTACAATTTAGCTGGTTTTTTGATGAACTTAATAATTAAGTTGCTGTTGCAGTTGTTGTTGTTGTTGTATGTGTTGCTGTTGCTCTTTTAGCAAATGGAATTATATTTGTTGCCCGTTAGCGCAATATTAAAATGCTGCAAAGTAAATATATAAAAATATATTATTGAATTGTTAAAATTCTTAAACTTAAATAAGAATTGAAATGCTTCCGTTATCAATTAAATTATTATTAATTTAATTGTTTTTTTTTATTATATATATTTATATATATATTTAATTATATATAAATTTATATACATATATTTTTTTTTATCAATTAATTAATTTTAAAATTTCCAGTAAATTTTCTCTTGGTTTCATAAATTTTTCTTTGTTGCAATGCAATTGTTTGTTTTTTTTTTTAGTGTGATAAGTTTTTCGGCCATTAAAAGCAACAAAAACGATATAAGCAAACAACAAAAGGAAAAAACCGTTGCTCGAACAAGCAAAAACTGTCAGTGCTGCGCTTTTCAAAAGTAAGCAGAAAAAAGCTAGCTAGCTAGCTATGAAATCCTAGCTACAAAATACATTCAGTATTTCGAAATGCTCATGAGATTGAATTTAATATTGGAACTACAATTATGAGAGCAAAATAAGCAAACTTTAATTTTTTTTTTAATATTAACGCAACATGAGTGCAAAAAATAGCTGATCACAGCGAAAAAAAAAAGCTGAAGGCAGCAACACTGTTTGGCAAAACTGGCCACACTAAAGAACGGAACGCGCGAGTGAGAGTTTTTCTCGCATTCGTTGCTGTTCTGCTTGCTCACATAAACAAATGCGTAGATATCAATTTTTTGTTGTTATATTTATGTTTGTATTTGTATTTGGACAAAAGTGCAAGCTAATTGTCGACACATTACAAATATAAACAAGAAGCAACAGTAAAAGCAAAATCACAAGAGAGATAGAGAGACACCCACACAAACTCACATTCACTGGTTTAATGACAGCAGAGAAATATTCGCTCGCCTATATATACAAAAACAGACGCACGCACGCACGCACACACACAGGTACATACATAAAAGATGCAGGCAGAAATTGCGATGCGTAAGGAAGTTTTAGGTACCGTTCGTTTAGTCACTACTTCTGTTTACTGCCCACTTACCTGCGCTTGTTGTTGTTTTATTGTTGGGCTTAGGCTTAGCTGTTGAAGTTACGTTATGTTGCTGTTGTTCGTGTATTTGTGGTGGTGCTTCAAGTGTATGCGTGTGTTTTGTATGAATATGTGTGCACATGCATGTATGTATGTAGTTTGGCAGCGTACGAGTGTTGAGGTCCATTCATTTGTCGTTCCGGCTTTTTTTTTCAAGCACTTTTTCTTTCTTTTTTTTAAATTTGTTATTTGTGTCGCGCTTTAAATGTGTTTTAGACGTCGCGCGCTATCTTCTTCATGCTCTCATCTCTATCTCATATCATATTCGCTTCTATTACCCACATGTAACTTTTTCTTTTTCTGATGGCCTGCTTCTGTTTTTTGCTCTTTTTTTTTGTTTGCTACGTGACTGTGTGACTCGGTTGCTGACTGACGCACGCCATGCACAACAAAAATCAGTTTTCATTTAATTATTGATATAGCATATGATGGGACGCGCGCACTGCATTGATGAAATTGCGTAGTGTTGTGTTTTTTTCTCTTTTTCTTTACTGTTTCTAGTGTGTATTCATTTTCGGTTTCCGTTTTACAGTTTGATTTGCGCGTTCTACAAATTAATATGCCAAGAACCGCAACGACCGATACGCATGTGTGTATGAGTGTGTGTGGATAATAAAAGAGAAGCCAAAAAAGATGCAGAGTTGCTTTGCCATTTGCTATCGCTAGCCATTCTCATGGAGAGGTGGACGCAGTTTGAATTTTTCCTAACAGTTTTTTGATTAATGTGCGAGCGAATATATTTTCAAGTGTAATTTTTAAAACAATGGGCAAATTAATTCATATTGTTGTTTAATAATGATTTTTGTTCAGTTAAATGCCTTGTGGAACTTAATAATGCGAAGCAATTCAATTGAATGCGTTCCACATTGAGGTCAACGGGGTGGCAACGCTGCCAAAACAGCTGTGCAGTTTATTTGTATTTTGAGTGAATCGGAAAAAGAAAAAAAAACGCTGCTGAAAAACTGAAACAAAATGTAATGTAAAACAGCATTTACAACGGACTTGATGGCAGCCACAATATGATACCCTGGATGCGCGAAAAGTTCAATGAGAAGCGCGCCAAATGGCTAGCACGCAACAAGCAGCGCAGCAACGCAGCAAACGAAACCGAAACCGAAACCAATTCCAGCTGCAGTCGACGCACTGTCATTAGCGGCAGCAGAGGCAGCGCTAGCGGCAGCGATGCAGGTAGCAGCAGCCTTAGCCTGCGCAGCAGCCAGGTGCAAACGACAGAGATGGAAACCCAAACAGATGTCGCTGACGTTGGCGTCGCAGTCGGCGGCGGCATGTGCGTGCTGCGGACTCCGTCGCCAGCGCGCCGTCGTCGAATCCAATTGGAACTGCAGCTGCAGCAGGAGCAGAAGGCCAGGCAGGCGGAGCAGCAGGCGAATGCGTAAGTTGCCAGGCAAATAAAGCGTTTACTGTGAACTAACGAATTTTTTCTTGTTTTTTTTTTTTCATTTTGTTTCACCCCAAATTCTCTGTTGGAACCCACACGAACAACAACAACCACAAAACAAACTATGCAAAAATTGCGCAGTTTGTTTCTTAGGTAAGTGCGAGGCAGAGCACTAGAGTTGATCGACTATTATATACCCTATCATATTTTCTTTTTATAGGAAAAACCATGCCAGGCTCGCGTCAGCTTCATCGGCGGTTGTTGAAGATCCGGATGTGGGCAAAGCTGGCGCAACAATAACCGTGCGTGTCATCTGTCCTAGTTCCCGTGTCCTAATCTTCAAGACCGACGTCAACAAGCGCCTGAACGATCTCAAAAGTGAAGTCATACTGGAGCTAAGCGATGATCCAGAGTCTATACAGCTATTTGCGCCTGATGTGCGGCATCTGAATCCACGTTATCGTCTCTTCAAGGCGGAATACTCGGGCGGTGAGCTGAACGAGACGCAAACACTCTCCCAGCTGCACGTGCGCGACAATGAGACGTTCATCCTGTCGCCTAGGCGAAACACCTTGCCTCAAACGGTGACGCGCACCCGCGAAGTGCCCGGCCCCAACGATGCACTGCTGGAGAGCGCCACGCGCTTCGTGCACACCAATACCAACTCGTTGCCCATCATCGACATCAACGAGATCTTTCAGCAGTCGAATGTGAGAGGGCAGCAGTACCTTCTACATATATAGATCTAAATCTAATCTCTTTGTAGATCCAATATGATGTACGCAAGGTGCTCATCTCTCTGGCACAGGCCTCGGCTGCCATCATTGGCGCCGGGCCCTTTGCTCCACGTTTGATTAGCATGCTGAAGCAACGTTTGGTCAATCGGCGCAATCATCAGGCCGACACGCTGCAGTGCCTCGTTGACATGGGCTTCACCCGCGAAATCTCTGCCCAGGCTTTGCGCTCAAACAATGGCATCTATTCAACTACCTTGGAGTGGCTCATACAGAATCAACGGGAGGAGGATGGCTCACCGTCGCCAGCGGTGCCCATGAATATGCAGCAAAGCGTCTCCTCCATATCGCCCTCAACCATTGTTACCGATAATGTAGACCTCTATTTGATATATATACTATATATATCTATATATACTCATACCTCTCTCTCTGTTTTAGGAGACCATTGAGAACACGGCTGCTCTTCTGCAAATTGTGCGCATTTACAGCCATCGCGATACGCCGCCAAATGAGGAGATTGTCGAGTCTTTGACTGAAATGGGCTTTGAGGAGGCAGCTGTTCTCTCGGCGCTCAAGAAGACGGGCAATAACAAGGCCTCCGCCTGTGACTGGCTGTGCGAGAATCGCTCGGCCAGTGTCATTGAGCTGCGCGAGGGTCTGGCTCCCGATTCACCTATACTTAAAGTAATACTTGAAATGCCGCAAGTCCAACTGACGCTGAGCAATCCAAAAACCTTTTTGGGTAAGTGTATGGAGGGGATATATAGAGGTATAGATGTATATATAATGAGATTACTGATGTGATATAGTATAGAGAGTGGAGATATGAATAGTGTAAGGAATAGCTGTATGTAGAACTATATATGTTATATCAGCATAAGATAATATATGTATTTATGTTCTAATAATATATTATAGAGAGTAGAGATATATATATAGACTGTAGCTGTATGTAGGGCTATATATATGTAATCTAAACGTAATATAGATATGACTAAGCATTGCTCTATCTATGAATAGTTTAAGGAGAAAGGATATATGCTTTACATTTGATATATCCTACTATTTGCTGAATGGGTAGTATATACAGTTCTGCACAACTTGAATAGGTTTGATATCTGTTTGATATGTCTCATCAACGAAAACTGTGATTTAACTTTGACCTTATTCCATATCTTATTAGCATAAGTTATATACATTATATTATATCTTATATATATATATATATTATTATATCATCTTATATAATTTTATTCCTCTCTTCATTTAGCCTTTTTGGCCATACTGGAGAATGAGAATGCGATACGCGTGTGGCGCGGCGATAATGACACCACCTCCGTTATCACACATATCCTGCAAAAGTATCATGAGGAGAAGCATGTGATGGGCATTAATCAGTTCTATGTGAATCGCTGGTGAAGGCGAATGCTTTTTATAGTGGCCTAATTATTGAGATTAACCAAATTCTATTTATACATGCATATATATATATATATATACATATACAATATATACAACTAACTATAGATAGAGACACACACACACACACTTATACCTATGTACATATATATACATATATATGTATATATATACTACATATATATAGCTACGAGCAGTACATAGTTTACAGTTAAGCGCCTTCGAGCCTCAAGTATTGTATAAAGAGTATTTTTGTAGCCAAACAAAAAAAAAAAGGGAAAATTAAAAGGAAAATAATAAAAAAAAACATATAAAATAAATTGCACCAAGCCAAAAAAAAAAACAAAATGCAAAACGCTTCGCTTACACAGAGCACATTGGCTGCAATCGACAAACGCTTACCGATCAAGTACGAAATGCATTAGTCTATAACATATATATATATACAGACAGATATATATATATATATATAATATATCATTTATCATCTAGTCATGTCATGTTTTCTAAGCTCTCGTCATTTATATCAAAACTCGCACAAAACAATTGTCCCACAACTATTTTTATCTTAAAGGAAAAATTGAGTTGTAAAATTTGTAAAACTAAAGAGTGAAAATTAACAAATGAAAATGGAAAAGCGCAAATGAGCGTCTAAAAAGTATTATTTTGTAAAACAAATATTGTATTTCTATTATTTATAAGTAATAATAAAAATAACTAGTTTTTTGTAAAGAAAAATGGAGTTTTATTAGGCAGGTTATAAAGGCATAATTAATAGAGAACATCTGCTTAGGCTCAACATATGGCTTGGCTTAGGATTAACTCAGGCTCTGGCTTAACTCAGTCTCTGGTTTATTTATGACTCTGCTTGGGCTTTACCAATGGCTCTGCACTCAGGCTCTGCCAAGGGCTCTGCTCTGACTCAATTCAGGCTCTGCCCATGGCTCTACCTATGTCTTTGCCTATGGCTTTGCCTATGGCCCTGCTTAGGCTCTGCACATGCTCTGCCAATTGCTGTGCTCTGGCTCAACTCAGGCTCTGGCTTAACTAGCGCTCTGCTTAGGCTTTACCAATGGCTCTGCACTGGCTCAACTCAGGCGCTGCCCATGCCTCTGCTCTGACTCAACTCAATAACTCTGCCTATGTCGCTGCCTGTGGCTCTGCTTAGACTTTGCTTAGGCATGACTGACATTTATATCAAAGAAAGTATAACAAATTTCAGAGCTAAGAAAAATTATTATATTTTAATTAAAATTTAGTTGAAATTAAGTTTTATTATTCAATCTTTCAATTTTCTTTTAGCTTCGCATTAAAAACGTAAATTTTTCATACCACCCTCCCAAAAATACTTCCAAAATGTTTTTAATTTGTAAGAGATTAAAATTTGAATTGCTATACCTCCTCAATACTTTATATCTCAAGTTATAGTCAATGTTAAAATCCAATTACTCATTCACCCCATTGACCCACATAAAAACTTAGTTCTAATCAAATGTACTTAAACCATGTGAGTCATATGTTAATCTCTAGGGTTATCAAATTCATATCAAATGAATCATTCGAAACTATAAACAGTCACATTTGATTTATAGATAAAGCAAAAATTTCAATGTGGAAACCCTACTCGAATCATGACCATCAACGCCCAATCTCTATTTCCCAATATAGTTGATAGCTTTTAATTAATATTTATTAAATGGTATTTCTGTTTCTGAAATATTAGCATGTAATTTTTATTTGAATAGCTTTTTATTTGCATTCTCTCTATTCATGTCTTTTGTGTAGTTTTTGTTTAAATGCTAATTTTATAGGGTATTATGGGTACATTAGAGATAGGGTGGTGAAGGGGTTTTCTAGTAGATGAAAACAGATTTTATATCTCTAGAGATGTGCTAGACTATAGTCTATGATTATACTCTACCTTATCTCTACCACTCTTTAGTCTTCTTCTATCTTATATACATTTTCATTATTGAAATATTTCATTAAAGATAAATTTGTTTTAGTATGTTAAAATCCCCTCAACTTTCTCTAAACTGTAAGCGTATCAGCTCTATAACTAGTCTCTACTTAACTCTTTCAACTTGTTGACTAATGTTTCATACACTTGCCACGCCCCCTCTCGAAGTGCTTCACTTGTTTTTTTGTTGTTGTTGTGTTCAGTGCACATATGTTTTGTGTGGAAAATGTTTTGCAATTTGTTAAATTTTATGGAGTTCTTTTTGTTGCTGTTTGGTGTGGCTGCAAAGCGAATAATTTAACAATTGCACTTTAAATGCATTACAATTAATTTTCCGAGCGACCGCACATTTTTCCATTCAACTGCAACTAAAACAACTAAATGTAGTTTTTTTTTTTTTGTTTTTAGTTTATTTTTTTGTTTATGGCTTTTGTAGATTTATGTTAAGCGCGTTTATTTGGTGGTCATGCATCCGTGAGATGCGCAGATACTCTGCATGTAGATACATTTGGCGAGTGGCTTTTAATTAATATTTTGCGCGCATAATTGTTAAATTGTGAAATTGTTTAGGAAATGAGCACAGAGAGCTTAATTCATTTAAAATGTTTTTTATTTGGTTCGCATTTGCGGCTGCAACAGCTTGTGGCAGCTGCAACGTTTGCCTAATGGTCCTTGCGTCTTGTTTATGCAAAAATTGATGACGCATGAAGTGGAAGGGGGAAAAGATAATAAATCATCTGCTGCAAGCAGCAGCAGCAGTAGCAGCAGCAGCAGCGGCAGCCAACTAACTACTAAATCGGAGTGGCCCAGGCAAATGAGTTTTTGATATTATCAAAAAGACGAAATGCATTGACAAGCGAGTCGAGCACGCCCCCAGCTCGCCCACACATACAGCTTAGCCGCAGGATAAGCGACACACGCCCAAGCACTCCCCAAGGCAGCCTATAAAAAAGCATCAGGACGAGAGTGCGGGGGCTGCTGCGTCCTGCCTCCTGCGTGAGGGTTGCTTTTACTTGATATTGTTGTCGTGTGGCTTTCGCAATTTCCGTTGCATATTTGCAGGCGCCGCACAATTTATGGAACTTTATTATCGACTGAAACCAAAAACCAAAAACCAAAAATATATATATACAAAAAAAGAAAAACAAGAGGAAAGGAAAGCTCATCACAACAATACGTTGAAACAATTTGGATTTTCGCAAAAATTTTGGCAATTTGTATGAAAATTGTTTTTTTTTTGGCAGTTGTTTGGGTTTCATTTGGAATTCTTGTCGCATGCGAATTTTCATTCTGTTTTCTATGTTTATATTTGCCGTAAAAGCCCAAATAACTCCATATAATGCGTTGGCTCTTAAAAATTGCATTAAATATGCATTAAAATTGTTGTCGCATCGGATATCATATAAAATAAAATATTAAAATTGACGGAAGATTGGTAAGTGCTCGACGAGAAAATATGGTGTAAAAAGACTATAGTTTTTATTATAAATACTATTAAAGATATAAGAGAAATAGTGAAACTGTTTTATTTCTTATGAAAGTTGTTATAGATTCTATATACCAAAATTTAAGATTGTAGCTCTTATACTTTCTGAGTTCAATGAGGTCAATTTGTTATAAAACGATATCAATCAGCAACAATATCAAACAGATATTACATAATAGAAATTGCTATTAGAAACTGTAGTAAATCGCTAATAATAATAAATAAGCTTCATAAATAGGACCCAAGACTCATATTTGGATGATATAGGGAGCTATACTTTTATATGTAGAGCTTCAAACTTTTGTAATTAGCATTGTACGTCAAAAGAGAGCACACATACCAAATATTTCGAAACAAGTACCTATAGATCCTGAGTTCAATGAGGTCAATGCAATAAATATATTAAAAGTATAATAAAAAATTAAATTATTAGTATTAAAAATTATTATATTTAAAAATATAAAATAAATTAAATATATTTATAAAATATATAATAATTATTCAATAAGTCATACCCCATTCATAGCTTTCTCAAGTACAGGGTATATAAATATGTAAGACGTGCCGTTTGTTCACATTTTCTTCGAGCCCATTATCTTGGGGTTTGAGCCAAATGACATTTGGCCAAATGAATGCATTAAATTGTGCAATGGGCTAAATATTTCTCCAAGGGCTTGTGATTTATACATAATTCAAACATGATTTTCAATTGATTTAATCAAACAGTTAAGTCAATTAGTCAGATGATGTTTCCTGATTGTTCAACAATTTACATTGTTGTCATTTGACCTTTTGTTATCCATCGACAATTGTTTTGGGATTTGTTCTGACCGAACATGTTAAATCTATGACTTACAGCAAATTTAATTTAATTATTTTTAGTGTTAATTCAATTTGCAGAGGTTTTTATTATTAAATAAATTTAATAAATAAATTTTAAAGATTAAACTGTTAATTTATAGAATTTTGTTAACTATAACAATTCATAGAAAAGTTTTTATTTTTTAGTTACGAAAATTTTTCATAATATAATAAATATTTTAAGAATATTTTTCAAATATTTTACGAATTTTTTAAAACATTTGAAAAAAACTAAGAAAAATATTATTAAAAATATTTTTTTAAAAATATGATTATTTTTATTAATTTATATTTAATTAAAAATATAATTTATTTTTATTGTCTAAATTTAAAACTTAAAAATATGAATATATTCATTTTTATTTATTTATATTTATTATTTATTCATTTGAAATAATTAAAGTATATTAAAATTCATTCTTTCTCCATTTCTTATTTTTACTCTTTACTTAAAGACTTCCCCCAATTTCTCCCTGAATATTCTTCCATTTGAAATGTTTTCTTATTGGACTCTGAGATGGTCCTTTTGTCCTTTTTCTACCCCTTAAGCAAAGCCCCATCCAATTAACCATTTAAAACCAAATCGAACTCCTTCATTAGCAAACATGGCGAAACATGTTGTCAAATCTTAACTTGGGGCACATTTCATTTATATGCCATAAATACTTGTACGAAACTTGCAACGCGACATGAAAATTAAGCAGCGGCCACGCCCACACTACAAGCTAACCCCCCTCCATACAGACGCCCTAATGTGGTTGTCTGCAAAGCATAAAAAAAAAAGAATTTCAGCTTAAACGCATGAAATCACACAAAGATACTAAAAATTTGGAGTCTGCGGCAAGGATCGAATGTTCTGCTGGACCAAGCACACACGCACACACATACACACCCACAGATACGCACACACATGTAAACAAAGTCAACTACCCTGTGGCTAGGCAAAACTCTACAGTTTATGACGCAGTAGGCCAATGTCCCGGCCTCATAAATATAAAAATTAGTTGCTGGTCAGTTAGCAAGTGGGTGGCTAAAAGGCACAGCGACTGGAAGGGCGGGGGATGGGGGATGGGGGAAAGTGTGCTACGCTTGACCATTTGGTATCGTGTGGGCGGCCCAGACGACGGCTACGGTGGCCGCCCCACAATTAATTAATTAGTTCAGTTGACAAAAATTGGTGGGGAACAGTCAAGGCGGTTGGACCGAACAACTGGTTGGGCAGCTGTATGACTGAGAAGGGGGGAGCGGCATGTGGGGAGAGGTGGCTACTGTGGTTAGCCCCGGCGCGTGTTTATGATGGCGAATGTGACTGGGTCGACTACTGAGTTAATGTGTGTGTGTGTGGGTGTGTGAATGTCTGCGTATGTTTAGCTCCAATATTGCAGTTGTGTTTACACGATGTCGTTTTGGGAACTGAGTGAGCTAAGAAAGTGGAAGCAAGAAGAAAAGTAATTTAGTTATGCTCTGCTCAAAAAAATTGTGGATTATATTCCACACAAGCTATTGCTTCTCTCACATTACCTTACTCTCTTCTATTGTGCATATGAAGAATATCCCACAGAATTATGCTCATTTATTTAGCTGTACATTTCGCCTATAGAGCGCGTTGATAGGTAGAGTTGAGAATGTGGATCGTATGGAAACTAAATGCATTTGAGCACTGCTTGCTGCACTTCGTATTCACGAAAGCTTTTTAGTTGTCGGCTCATGCGACAGAGAGCGTGGTGTGAGCGTGAAAGAAATATGATGAAGAGAGTCTACATTACGCTTGTATTAGTGTGAGTGTCATCGTTGGCTAGCGGCGAGATTGCGAGCACTGCATTCACTAAGGCTTCTCTTCTGATCCTGTTACTTAAGTTCTCTGCTCGTGCGACAGAGAGCGCAATAGCAAGGCGCAGGCAGTGGAGTTGGTGTGAGTATATGAGCAATATCGTGATGAGAGTCTACATTACGCTTGTATTAGTGTGAGTGCCGTCTTAGACTAGCGGCGAGATTGAAAATGCAAATTAGTTTGTGGGCGACCGTCTTGCTGATCAGTCCTGTTTTTTTTGTGTGCTGTGTCATTTTTGCTTTTAGGTAAAATTAAATATTTAGTGCAAACAAGTGCAGGAAAGTGTTTTAGTGATTATTTTGATCAGTTTGCCTGCTTTTATGCATTAAATGCAGAATCCACATTGCCTGTATTTGTAAACTATTTATTATTTACTTATAATTGTAATCCAGAATAAATTATTAATTAAAAAGCAAATAAAATAAAGTAAACAACAAATAAAATTTATTAAAATTGTCAATAGCCAATTCATGAAATTGTGTACCCATAAACGGGGCCTATAATTATGTATATGTTTCTCTTACATTGCTTCTTTGTATATACACACATGTGTGTGTGTGTGTGTGTGTCATTTTGTGTGTCATTTTAGTCAAGGGTCATGTGGCATGCGGCCAACTGTTTTCATAAGCGTAGCAAATATTTTCACAAGCCCAATTAGTGGGCAGCCCCTCAGCTGACCAACTGACCACACAGCTGCCGAGAGTTGTTGCCCTTGTTGTTGCTATTGTTGTTGTTGTTGTTGTTGTAGTCAAGGACTCCTTGTCCTTTTGGCCATCTTTTCCATACTTATGTATGTATATGTATATGTATGTATGTGGTCCCTCCCGCTGTGTTCTAAAAATTAATAAAAGTGCAAAACTTTCTTCTTGCCTGCTTTTCGCCAGCTTTTTGTTCGCCTTCTGGTTTTTGTTGTCGTTTTGTCGTTTTGTCAACGCGCCTCGTGTGCAACATACTTGCGAACAAAAGTGAAAAAGCCAAAAGCAATAAAGTTTTCAATTGTTTCTCTGCCACTCTATGCAATGCGGTTCTCTTTATTTTTGTTTTTTTATTCCTTTTTTTTTGCCGAATATACTAGGCAAGGGTATGCTTATTTTTTGAGTCAGCGAAGGCAGTTTGATATGGTTCGATATATATTGTCTTATAATATAAATATAAGAGTTTTGTAAATAAATATAAGAGTTTATTCATTAAAGAAATTGTAGTTATTCCATTGATGAATATCGATTATTATTGTAATTATTAATATTTAAGTAATACAATAATAATAAATTTTATATTTTGTATATTGAATGTCTATTATAATCATATCATAGGTACTTTATAGAATGTATATAATACCTCTTTATATTTACTATATTTATATCAACTTTAAAGGATATTCCTCTTTAAAAATTTTAAAAATTTTATTTACAATTTAAAAGAGTTTTGAAATGAAGATAACTAAAATTTAAAATGTTTTTGGTATAATTTCGATTTATAAATTATATATTTATATCTTTATAGCTCTCATTGATCGAAGATTCGCCTTTTTTAGGGTCTCTTAAATCCCAATTTTTTAGAGTATTTACAGCTGCATTAAACCAATGTTCTAGCATTTATTTCTTACATTTTTTTTTTTTTAGTTTTTTCTATAGTTTTTATATTTTTTTTTTTTTCGTCTTCTTCTTGGTTTCCTTGTAGTCGTTGGCTTCAAAGTTTTTAACTGGCGCTGACTTTAAGTGCAATTCAGTGCCGAGGCAAAAGCGGAAAAATGCTAAAAACTTTTTCCCCTACTTGCAACTGACTTTGTTCATTGCTGTTGTTGTTGAATTCTTTTTTTTCTCTCTCTTTTTTTGTGGCTGCCACATTTCGTTTTTGTATTTTGCAGTTTAAAAACGCATTGCCAAATGTGTCACACAAAAGTTGTTGCTGTTGTTGCAACTGACACAAAAGCAGCAGCAGCAGCCGAGGGGTGAGAGGTCGGGCTAACTGTTCGGTGTGCGGTTGCTTTGTCTTATGCATTGCACATTTTGCACTTGACGTAAAACAAAAGGCAAACGCAACTTGGACGCCCATATGCCGAGGCCCCGTCGAACGGCACTTAGCGAGAGAGCACTGTAGTAACTGTAGGCAGGCAGGCAGCCAAAGGTGGACAAAGGTAGGCCACAAAGAGAATGCCAAATGTAACTGGGTTGAGCGTTTTAATGGTGACATTCAGGCTTTTCAAAAATGTTTGCTCTTCATGCCTAAAAGTGTGAATTTGCACTCAAAAAATGGGTAAATAAAAAAAGTGTACATAACAAAAATAAAATATATATACAAAATTAGCTAATAATAGTTAGGTCATGATTTTATATTCATAGAATTTTTTAAAATTTGTTATATGAAAATTTTTAATAAATATTAATATTAAAAATTTATTTCAAAATTTTGTTTTAATATAAAGAAAAAGTATTTTTATGTGAATCAAAAGCAGATTAAAAGAAATTTTAAAGAATATATAAAAAATAAAAATTGTCCATTAAATAATCTAAGAAAATAATCTAAGAAAATAATCTATAAAATAACATTCAGATTTAATGCTCATAGAATTTTTAAATATTTTAATTTTAAATTTTTTTAAATAATATAATATTTTTTAGACCATTTTTATCTTCAGTCCCCAAAAAAAAATCTATTTAAATCCCTCGATTAAATTTAATTTTCTCTGCCACATCTTTAGCTCCAGAAAATATGCTATAAAAATCTTCTTAAAGTGTTTGTAAATCAAAACTTAACTTCTATTTGATCAAATCCCTAACTAAATCACTTTTTAATTACTTCAATGCTATAACTACATATATATATATACATTTATCCTCCTAAGACGATTAGCCTACCCTTTTTGGACGGAAAAACGGCCATGAGACTCTTAGCTGACATTAACAAGCTGAGTTCTGACCAACTACTTGGACATTGATAGCCTTAACATGGCCCTATTAAAATCGCCTGCCATGACGGATTTATTTTTAATGAGTCTGGACTAAGCAAAAGTTAATGAGCCCCGAGCCAAACAAACCGCCCAGCCATGAATGCGATGATGTACAAATCTTTCACGTGCGTGCCAAATAAATCATCATTGTACGAAAAACCAACAAATACAATTGCAATATTCATTTGGGGGGATTCCAAATCCTGACAAATGAGCGAAAATATCATAGAAGCCCAGTACAAGAACATGGGATATTAACGTGTGTTAACCACCCTCTCTCTATTCGTTTTCCCCACGCATTCTAGACAAATGCATTAAGTCCCTGAATATAACTATATAAACTACAATACAATCCCGTCTGATGCTGCTGCTGCTGCTGCTGCATTGGCGTCAAATTTGCTGCTTCATTTATAAGGATTACAGCCCTTACAGTAAAAACTCATAACGAAATTACTTGCAGGAAATGCAACAAGCACAATGGCCCAACCATGAGTCGCAACTCCGCGCTGCTCTCTGTGTGTATTATAGCCACCCCTAAGCGTCTTCTATTTAGCTGGGGGTAGCATTTCTAGCTGACTTCTTGGCGCTAGCCATTGACATGCTTTTGTTAAGGAGAGAACACGAATTATGCATTAGTTTCAACTTGTAGCGCATGATTAGATGGTTTTTCTTCTTATTTTGCCATTTCCTTAACGGATTTAAGGGCTGTTGTTGACTGACCCAAATGTTAGGAAAGTGCGTATGTAGCAAAATAATATTGAGCTACATATTTGGTGGGCATAAATTAATTGATTTTCGTAGAGCATAAGTAGGTAATGCATCTTAATAGAATATTAAAATTAAATTCAAGTCAAATGAGAATAGTCAAAGAAATTGGAAATGAATAAATATTAATGAGAATGGTTTAAGTGAAATCAATAACATTGTTGTACTTATTATTATTAATATTAGTAATTTAAGAATAAAACATTATTATTATCATCGTTGAAGTCGGAGTAAAGACTGTAATGAAGCAAAAAATGCTTATAAAAGAGCCTTTGACTTCGCCAATAAAGTTTTGCTGCGGAGAAAGTGAGAGCTGGATGCCAGAATACTGATAGCTGTGCTCAGTGAGATCACTGCTCTCAATGTGCTCTCTATAGGGCTTCACCTTGAAGCCTAATGCGAAATAACACCAGGCTCCAAGGTGAAAAGCAGCAGAGACAGTCTGAGGGTCAGAGTGACCTGGCATAGAGCATTTTCAGCTATCTCAACTATAAAAAAAAATATTAAAAAATTTAAAAAATTATTTTCATTATAATTATTATTATTACAATTATTATTGTATTTATATTATTATCTTAATTATTATAAATATTTTTAGAAATATCTCCATATTTTCTTACTATTTTATTATATTTATTTAGGCTCTCAATCTCATTGTTATTACCATTATTATTTTCATTCTTATCTTCATTATTATAAATTATAATATAAATATTATTACAAAAAATATTCATAGTTCTTACTATTTTATTATATTTATTTTTATATCTTTTTTTTATATCTTTACAATTCTAAATATTATTTTAAAAATATTCTTAATTCTTACTATTTTATTATATTTATTTAGGTTCTTACTCTCATTGTTATTATTATTATTAAATTTATATTATATTTTATTTATTTTTTATTATTTTCATTTATATCTATATTATTTTAATTATTATTAAAAAATAATTCATACTATATATATTTTTAATATATATATATTTTAGGCTCCCTTAAAATAAGATTTATTAAACCTTTTCATACACTCGACCTAAATATAAAATGAAGCAGCATTTTTATCATACTGTCCATCATACAGACTATATATACTTTATAACACTTACATTAATTTCAATCATAATAGATTTTAATTAGCCTCTCCCATACCCAATTGATTTGGTGCGCTCATATTTCCAGCCATAACTTTGGCAACTGCCAAACAATTCATGTACTTGCAGCTCGAGTAACTTTTTTCTTTTCTTTTTTTTTTTTGTTAGACACTACGAAGACAACCCCAAAAAAAAAAAAAAAACAACAAAATACAAACAACAAGAAACGCCCCTTTCCAGTTAGCTGGGTTTTTAATAAATATAAAGCGTTAATTTGCTGCATAATTGCGCCGTGCCACGCCCACTCGCTGCGTGTAGACCCTTCGTGTCTGGCAGCTCGTTTGCTCCTAGTTAAGTAGCACAGCCTCCCACTCCTTGGCCTGTCTCAAAGACAAGCAGCCGTCAATGGCAGCGCCACGCCCCCTTTACGTTGGGCTTCTCTCCCCCCCTTTTTTATGTCTTCAATGACAGTTATTTCATTTTTCTTGTTGATGTTTTTCCCTGCACTCATTAAATCAAGTTAAAAAGGCATATAGCACCCAGTTGTTGCCGTTGTTATTGTTGTTGTTGTTGTTGTTGTTGGCCTGTTTCCGTTGTTAGCCAAGCTGTTGAAGTTGTCCTGGATATGCTCCTGGTTAGAGCTGCTCGTTTCCTTGTTGCCTTCGCCTTGTACTTGCGGCCATGTCGAAGACAACGCACAAAATTTTCAAATAACATTTTACACAGCTCCGCCGCCCCACAAAAAACTCGAGCAACAGAAACAGGAGTAGAAAAAAAAGCAAGGACATAATGTCGCACTCTGGCTAAGACTGTACACGACTTGGCTTTAATTATTGTTGATAACTTGGCACACAGGGCGTTAGGCTTTAATGTTCTAGCCGCAAAATGTAATGGTTGAGAGCCAGTGACAAGACTCTAACATAAATTTTGAATTGCGCATCTGTCTAATTGGAAGCGTCAGGAGTCTGTTACTCAGAAAGCTTTACATGTATTTGCTTTTGGCGCAATTTTGAGTAGAGCTGTAAGGCGTATGGCTGAAATGGAAATAAAGGCATACAAAGTTATTATTATCCAAATAGATATACAAGTAAGTTTGTCAATAAAAAATTAGTCATTGAGTTAGCTTATTAATGTATTTCTACGAATTGTTAAGATCTATTAATATATAGATATATAAAATTGATATAAAATTAAATATAGTTATCTAATAAGATATCAATTAGTTGCTAAGTGAAGTAAATTATGTGCTTCATCAATATTATAGATATATTTTTAAGTATAGAAAACTCTGTTTAAAAAGCTTGAAAACTATCTCAGAACAATATTGAAGAGATTTTAATTAGAAAATAAAATTTTGGTTAACGATTAATACTAATTTATTTATAATACTAATAATTTATAATAATAAACGATTAAATAATAAATAAATAAAAAATAAGTATAAAATTATAAATAATAAGTAAAAAATAATAATATATGTATAAAAATAATACACTAATTTTTTATAAATAATAATAATGATAATTATAATAATAATAATAATAATAATAATAATAATAACATATATAGTAACATAAAATCAAAATAATAATTATATTTTTTATAATAATAATAATAACAGAACTACTCTTAAATAATAATATATGATACAAAAAATAAAATGTAAATAATATGATATATAATATAATTAATACTAATAAAATATAAATATAAATGTGATAGTTTTTTAATAATAATACAAAAGTACTCTAAATAATATATAATAATATTTAAAATCATATAGTGAGTTAAATTTCTACTTTTTTTTTTCATAATAATAACAATAACAAAATAATATTGTGATATATACAGTGGCACGATGTTGCTCATTTGTAACTTCCAATAGCAATCCTTGGTCATGGCAATTCAAGCTAAAACACAGCCTCTACAATGTACCCCACTGGCTAATGGTTGGGCCCACGTCCACTTATGAATTGACCTACTTGCCTTAAGCTAACAGCTTTTCATGAGTAAAACACAATCACTTAACTTTTCAACTATAATTTATTCACATAAAATATCCTTAAAAACTTTTCATATTATACAAATTTTTAAATATCAAAACGAAATGGATTTTATATATTATAATATAACACAGCCGGCCTCTTCGGCCACACAGCAGGCGCCAAGCAGCAGGCAGCATTCCATTTGCTCTCGTGTCGGGCCATTGTTCTCCTCCACATAGATCGTCTGTGGATGGGTGACAACCACGGCTGGTTGTGCATAGGCTGGTTGCTGTACAACTTCGATAACCTCGACTGGCGGTGGATAGTATGGATCGATGACATCCACTTGGTAGCCCGGATTGTACATGATCTTGTCGTTTGACTACGGCGAGTGACCAACTAATTTAATTGACTAAATGTTATGTTGCACGTCGCAATAACTCGTTTTAAACTAAAATCGTGGCTCGCTGAAAGTTTATTTTGGGTACAATTTTCGCTACTGAATATATTTTTTTTATTTTTTATCATAAGCTCCAGGCATTTGATCAATGAGCTCTGATAATAAAACAGTTTTGTGTAAGTGTCAAAAGTGAACAGACACTGGGCACAGTGGGGCAAGTTGTACTTAAGAAATTAAAAAAAATTTAAATAATTTTTATGTATTTATTTATAATTGTCAAAAAATTATTTATAAAATATTATAATAAATGTTATATAAATATGTTAATTATTTAATATTTATATATAATATATTTAATATTTATATATAAAATATTTAATAATAATAATTGAATATATTTAATAAATATAATATATTTAATAAAAATAATTTAAAATATTTCATAAATATAATATATTTAATAATAATTATTGAATATATTTAATTAATTAAATTATTTTATTATTTATTAAAAATTAAAATTAAAATTTAATTTAAACATTATAAAACATATAAGAAAAAATAAATATAAATAAGTGTTGATAACAGAAATCAATTCTATATATAAATATTAAATAATTTTAAGTTTTGTTTCTTTATCTCAAAAAATATTCATATATATTTGTTATCAGTTTATGATTTAACATATTTATTGCAGTCTTCGCCCACTGTTCGGCGCCTCGCGTGCAACAGTGCGTATGAGTAATATGGTTTGGGCTATAGATAAACGGCAAATGAACAAAAAAGTACACACAAATTACGCTGAATGGGTGACCGAGCAGCCCACAATACCACCACACACACGCCCCCACTCAGTCAAACCCTTGTCAAAACTGCTGTTAGAAAATAAGAAAGAAGAAAACGCAGAAGAAACTTTTAGCTTTGCGGTTGCAATACGCAAAGATCTCCGCAAAGAACTCACATAAAATGTTTTATCAAATGGCAGCAGGCGGCACTTTTTGACACATTTTCGCTTTTATTGGCAAATTGAAAAACATATATATAAATAATAACTGAGAATGCCAACTAAGTTTTCCACTATATATACGTGTGTGTGTGTGTGTGCGTGCTATGTCAAAGGGTTGCCATAAGGCCGCTCATAAAACTACAAATTTTTGTGGTTTGTGTGTGTGTTGGTGTATGTGTGTGTGTTTGTTATTAAATTTGGCTTTTTATTAGAGCAGGCCAGCAAAACATTCGAGATTTATGCAAGACAATGTGCTCTGCCCAAGTGTTCAACCACAGCCCCGTGTACCACACAAGAAAACATTATTTATAACAAATCGTAAAATTTTATTGCACGAAAAAACTGTGTGTGTGTTTGTGTGTGTGTGTGTGTGTGTGTGTGTGTGTTTGTGCTTCACAAGCCATAGAAACTTAATTTAACGTAAAGCATTAAAGGATTTGCAGCGCCTTTTGTTTGAAGTTCGTATTGTTGCTGCCGTTGTTGTTGTTGTTGGTCTACAATATCGTGCAACAGCAACAACAATCGCCGCAGCTAAAGCAGCAGGGACAGCAGGGGCAGCAGCAACAGCCGCTATCCTTGGGCGGTGGCTGCTGGACAATAACCGTTGTTGGGCCCGCCGGCGGGGGCACATTTATCACCTCAACACGTGTGCGATCCATTAATATTGTTTTGTTATTACTAGTTTAGTTTAGTTTAGCTGCGATCAAGGTGTTCGAACAGCGACTTGTTGCACGTTACACGGACTCTGCTAGACTGCTCTATAATGCCAGATCGGCCTATTATGGTATTCACTCAGTGCCAATCTGTGGAGTACGTTCTCTATGAGTGTATGTGTGTGTGTGTGGGTATTGCACTGGCAAAACAGTCTTATCTGTAGATAAAACACTATCGCGCTCTTATTATCTGCATGCGCCCCGGACAGGTGAGTCGTCTTATCTGCAGCAAACATTTTATTTGTTATAGAGAAACAGATATTGCACATTCAAATAATGTGTAAAGAGAACTAGCTTCAATGCATGATATTTTTAGACAATTATTAAAAATATATATATAATTTATTTAAATAAACTTTTATTTTGGGGAATTTTTTGTTGTTAAACAAACAATAAGAAGTTCTACTTAGCTTACTTAAGGTCTATGTCAAAGTGTGTTTAGGTTTATGTCATGAGTCAGAGCTTTTATCAAAAAATATTGTTTTTAACAGATTTTGTTTGGTGTTGTTGAGTTGTTTATTATGGTAAGAACTGATTAATATTAACAGATAAATAAGAATGTAAAAAACTCCAATGAACAAAGGTAGATTTAAAGCATTAAAGCATGAAAGAAGTCAAATTGATCTAGTCGTAATGCAGCACTCGCAGATACCCTGTATTCCACATGCCAAGTAGCTAGAATGTCTGTAGCAGCTACTCTGCCTATGACTTATATCTACATATATAACCGATCCAAAGCAGAACTTTCTACCTTCAAAAATAAGTTTTATATGATTTTGGCAAATAGAATTAGAAATTTAATATTAAATTTTCAATTTAAGTATTTTATGCGCAACAAATTTGACCACAGGAAATACCTCGCTTAACTGGCTTTATCTTTAATAATGCAATACACAAAGCGAACGATTCGCATTCAATGTCATGTGTGTGAAACATATAATGGCTAATTGTATATTATCTTATCTAATCTAACTATGAAACTAACAAAAAGTATGAAATTTACATGCAGCACATAGCACAAAGCACCCAATTTATGCAGTTGGTGTGTGGAGGAGGAGGTGGTGGAGTGGCATAGTCATAGGTATATCCCATTGCTAGATCTCAATTAAAAATTGGGGTTAGTTGTGGGTAAGGAGATTGTCAAGGGGATGTGCCATTACCTTTGTGGCCCTCAATGAAATTAATAAAAATATATTTTTGAGCGCGCAATGGTGATGATAATTAGTGTACGTGATTCTATTTACTTGGCAAGCAGCAGCCGAAAAACCCCACGAAAATATATATAAAAGGGGTGCTTTCTGTGTGTGTGTGTGGTTGTGTGTGTGTAATATGATATGCGCGTAAAAAATATAGTACGTGTGTGCGTGACAATGGCAACAACGTGCGATGACAGGGCTGAGGACTTCGAACTGGGGAGGGGGGGCTAGCATTTGGGACCTGGGTGTCAAAAATGAAACAACGCCTGCTCGGAATTTTAAAATAAGCAAATGAGTTGGCGCCCGAAGTAAGTCAGCAACAGCCACAGCAACACCAATGAGTGTGTGAGAGAGAGAGAGAGCACAACAACATGCCCCATAAATATTTATAAGCTTTGGCCTGTCAAATAAATACAGGGTCATTAGTTGCCTGCACACACCTTTCGCTTCAGTTTTGAGCCTCAAGCCCCTTCACGACAATAAAATCCAACTAGACGGTCATTTAAATGTTTACGGCTCTATACAGCCAACTTGACAGCAGCAGCAGCTCGATGAAGCTTATTAGTTAAGCAAAGGAATTATTAAGGGAGCCAAAGAGAGGGTGAAACTTGAGATGTGGCAAGGAGACATGAGAAGATATAACATATAAACATTTATTGGTATATATCTTTTGCCTATGTAGAATAAAAAGTGATTGATAATTTGAATATACATATTTTAAATCATATTTAAATAAATATTGCTATATTTATTTGAATATAAATATATTGATAACTTGAATAAACAAATTTTAAGTCTTATTTAAATTAATATAAATATATTTATTTTCATATAAATATTTTTAAATATATACATATATATTTATATGAATACTATTAAAATGCAATTTAAAAAAATACATTTTTTTAAATTTAAAAAAAAAAAATAATATATATATTTTTTATTCATTATAAAACCCTCAAGAAAATGCTGAAAAGTTCAAAACATTTTATTTAATATACCAAAAACTTTAAAGTCAAGTAATAGTTTCTTTTTAAACAATTTTTAAATATTTTTTACGTATTTCTTAAAACTCTAAAATTCAAATATAATAACAATAAAAAAAAAAAAAAAAAATTAAATATAAAATTGCTTGCAAAAACTACTTGGAAATGCTCAGGCTGAATATACCAAAGGGCAGTTGGGCTGACTGTAATACACTTATATTTATATAATTTAGCGCCAGCTACAGCCACGCCCAACTGCCTAGAAAGCAGCACATATAAAAATGATAAAGCAAAATGGCGAAAAGTGGCAGTAAAAAAATAAAATGCGCTGCCGCAAAAGTGCCATTTGTGGCATAAACACATGCGCGGCAAAGTTTGATAAGACAAAAGGCGGCAGCGGCAGTGGCAGCAGCAGCACACGAGTGGGTGGCTGTCTGGCTGACTGCCTGCCTGCCTGCCAGCCTAACAGGTGAGAGCCAAGCCATGCCGGGCAGGTAGGCCAAAAAGTTTGCCAAGTGAGGTGCCACACACACACACACACATTCACACACACAACAACTGCGACAACAGCAACGTGGCAATGTCCTAAGGATGAACTTCAGCGCCAACGTTGGCACCGCAATGTGCCACTAAATGCTGCCACTAAATGTGTGCCAAGTATTATTGCAGGTGCCTATCTATGCATGTGTGCGAGTCTGTGTTGCTCCAAGGATCTACCTTTCCAGTCGAGCTGCGCATAAAATTAGCACAATAAAAAGCCATAAATGCGACACAAAAACATGAAAATCCACTTGTTATAATTTAATCGAGTTGATAGAAATTTTACGACGACGCGTTTTTCACGTAAATTTTTCCATATATATGTGTATATATGTTTGTGTGTTTGTTTGTTTCTTCTTTTTTTCCCGTTTTAAATGTAGGTTAACATAAAAGCTGTTATCACACGAGACTAGTTAATGGGCGGCCACAAAGATAGCATAGCTATAAACTAAATCTGTTTAGTAGAACGCGGCTAGAAATGGAAATGCATGGGAGTCCCAGGACCTATAATTGACCTTGAGCTGGCTTTTTAAACACCTAAGAAAACAAAGCAAGATTTTTCTAAGTATTTATGGCAGAAAATTCAGCCAGTTTTATTTGTTTGTATTTTCTTTTCAATGCAAACTGTATTCCGCGAGGTATGAAGTTTCAAAATTATATATTAATAATTATTATGGATCCATTGATCTGTTTTCAATTTGTTATAGCAACGATCCGTCACCCACAAAGTTCCTCTGTCGAAATGGTTTGATTTATTTTAATGTTTTATGATTTTCATTATTTTTAATTTGTTATTAGATTAAATCTTTATGATATGAACATTTCTCATTCCATATCAATCTGTAAGGAATGTATTATTAAACTAAAATTAACATAAAATATATGATTTTTCACCCACCTCCTGTCCTGAATATATTGTTGATGCCTTGCTGGCCCTCTGACTGGCTATCGAGCTCATTTTGCGACTGTATTCGTCGTCAGTGCATAGCAGGCAAACATCTATAAATTTGATGAGCTTCGCAGATTTGAGTTGTTTGACAATTGGCATAGCCTCTTCGAGAAGCTCTTTGGTCCGCTCCACCTTATGCTGCAAAGTTGCTGCCTTGATCATTTGTATAACGCCCAGGAACCGCCAGATAAAACTGTTACAGTTTTGACTCTCTAAAGCGAACTAATTAATAATGATGTAAGTAAAATGAATAAACTTTTTGCACCTTTCATCAATCTTCGCGCATTAAAACAACACTCATCGTAATGCAGCTGGATCAAATGATTGCTGGCCATCTGATGGAAAATATAACATTTCTCTATCGAAAATTTAGAAAATCTCATTCGTTTCTCCAGGCGCATTGCCATTTTTCTAAAAGTCACAATATATATATTTGAAATCTTTATTGATTAACTTTTGTGCCTTACTCACCTACATCTCCTTCCTTCGACATCGTCTTCGCCTTCTTGATACGTCGACCGATCGCCGAACACAAATGGCACAATATCTTTTATCTTGTCGACAGGCAGCAACAACAATTTCAACATTGCTCTCTGCGTTACCTTAAAGCCCTTTGGCACGCGATATTGCTCACAGAGAGCCAAAGCCAAGTTATTATATACCTCATTGTGGAACTCAAATTTCCAGCACATAACACGATTCGTTTTCGTCACATAATAGTCGCCCATCACTTTCTCAACATAAGCGGCAAGCTCCTAAACCGAGTTTCAAATTCAATCAAAATCAAATATAATAAAATGTTATAGTATATACATATCTATGACCAATAGCAAGACGATATTTACCTTAACATCTTTGGCTCTACGCAGAGTTCGTATATGCTTGAGATCATGAATCATATTGCGATGCGTTTGATATTGTATGCGGAATAGATATGCCTCTCTATTCTTTTCCAACATCTTCTTATCGGGGAACTTCAAGAAGCTTACATAATACTGAGGACTGCGGCATTGCAACATTTTCTATAAGGAATTAATTATGAATTACATCAGGCTAGAGCTCATTCGATAGTAGACCTACTATAAACTGTCTTATAATTTCGTATTGTTTGAAACAAAGCGTTTTCAGAAAGCTTTTTGAGCGTTTGCATTGATCTAAAAGCAAACTCGGATTGCTTCGCAGATTCTTCATGAATAGAACATCGTACCACGAATCGTTCAGATAGTTTTGATGTATTACATTGAATGCACGAGCTCTGCGCGCTACTTCCATAGGCGACAAGATCTCTTCCTAAAGGAAGTTATTATAATTATTTATAAATATATATATTCAGTTGAGCATATTCTTTCAAACCCACAATAATCTCGGGTATACTGAGCACATCGCATTTATGCTGATCTCTCAATATCTTCCACAATGGCCTCAGGTCAACGAACTCTTTCGCTTTGTTAATCTCTCTGACACGTTGAATAAGTTTTTGATTTTTCAAAAAGAACAAGGACATGGCCCTGCTCGTGACATCTTTGATGACATCGTCTACCTAAAATTTCAATTCGCATTTATGGCATATATGCTACATACATATAGAGTGATAGATATCTTACCACCATGACTCGCGTTTCAAAGTTCCTGGCCTTAACACCAATGAAACTTCGTATATTATCGTGCAGTTCAATTGCACTGTTCTCGAACTGGTTCAACTCGAACAAAGCATCGCATATTTGCAAATTGATGGGACAATTTGGACCACGTGCCGCCATGCCAATTTCTACGATCAATCCACAATCGAGTGATTCAATCATTCAATCAATTCTAAGCAAACAATCTACTTACTTGAAGCCAATCGTGCATCGGTCAAGGCCTGTTCGATTCGTGCCGCCTTGCGTTGCACCTGACTGCGTCGGTAGAGCGTCATATAATCATAGCTGTCGATTTCCAATGCCTTCGTATAGTAATATAAGGCGAAAGTCTCTCGGCGTCTATTAAAGTAGTATGTACCCCAATCTCTGTAAATATCGTGTTCAACTTCCGGGCTCCAATCGAACTTGTGCCATAGCGGCACCGCGCCGTCGAGCGTCGGTGCCGGAACATAGCCCACAATTGATGTCATTTTTGCGTTCGATTTTGATGTAGACCCTTTGTAAAATTACAAAATTGTAAAACTACAAAAAAAAACTGTTTTTGAATATTATTGTTTTCTTTTGTGTTGAACTGTTTCCTTCTGTTTGTGTGTTGTTACTGAAGCTAGTTGGGTGTAGTTCGGTATCAAGTGATCGACATGAAAAGTCAAAGAGTTCTAGATTGAAAAAAAAACAGTTAAAAATTTTCAGTTCTTTATTAAGGTGAAGATGAATTGAAGCTGAGTTCTATTTGAGGATATTTACAAGCATTAAACATGTAAAAATATATTTAAGAATCTATCTCTAACTGTCCATAAAGATTCTTGAATACATTAAAATATGTGATTGTTTTTTAATTGTTTTTATAATAATATCAATTCGGATATTGGAAAATTAAATTAGGGCTTCTTCTTTGGATCTAAAATGAATTGTTGGAAATATTAATATAATATACAAAATAGTAAATAATATTTTACATATATTATTTTGTGATTTCTTATATAAATGTTTATTTTTTTGTATCATATTTTTATAATTAAGTTATTTTCCGACAAAAAGTTCATTAGCGAACATATTGGGTTCCATTTCCAATGTAAGTTTGACTCTTATAGCACTAACCATACAACACATGGATGGCACATCTAGAACAAACTCTTTCCACACATAAAATGTATGCATTATCTCTCAATCAACATCATACCTGCTCGGAGCCCTTACTTTGGGATTTGATCAACAAAAATTTAAGTTGCATCTTGTCTTGTTGCCTAGTGTCTTTGATTTTTACTTTATAAAATGACCTACAGGATATTAATAATGAAAATTATCTTTTTCATATTTATATATATATTTATTTATTTTTTTACAATTTTATTTCTTTCTTTATTATTGCCTTAAAACTCAAAAAACATTGTAAATTATTTAGTAAATGCATAGAAGTATTGTCAATATCAATTTAGCTTATTCTTTTTCTACAGTGCTATTCATGGATGCTCTGCTGGCCCGTGCGACCGCTAATGAGAGAGTTTTGCGACGGAAGTCGTCGACAGCGAATCCGAAACAAGCATCAATAAATTTAATAAGTTTTGGTGACTTCAGCTGCTGGACAATAGGTATTGCTTCGTCAGTGGCGTCCTTTGTCTTTTCTACTTTTTGCTGCAAGGCGTTTGCCTTGATTATCAGCAACATACTCAAGAACTTCCAGATTATGCTATTGCAGTTCTGTGTTTCTATAGAATAATTAAGCATGTCAATCAAATAATTATTATTTGAATATATATTTGAATATTAAACTCACCTTTGATAGCTCTACGCGCACTTAAGCAGCATTCGTCGTAATGCAATTGACTCAAATGAACGTCGCCTATCTGATGGTATAGATAACATTTCTCAATTGAAAATTTGGCAAATCGAATGCGTTTCTCCAGCCGAATAATTAGTTTTCTGGGGATAAAAAATAATTTGATTAATTCATAATAGTTATGAAGCCAATTGTGTAATTAATTATATTTTACCTTGCTCTTAATGCTACGGGATCTTGGTAATCTCCATCTTGATATGTTGACCGATCTCCAAACACAAATGGTGTAGCTTCTTTGAATTTGTCTTTGGGCAGCAATAATATTTGAAGCAATGTAAGTTTCGTTTTTTTCATATCTTTGGGCGCTTCATACTGGTCGGCAAGTGCAAGGGCCACGTTATTGTAGACCTCGTTATAGAACTCGAATTTCCAGCACATAACACGATTCGTTTTCGTCACATAATAATCGCCCATGATTTGCTCAACAAAGGCGGAAAGTCGCTAAGAAGAAATTTAATAGTATTTATAAGTAAAAGTATCTATATTATTTTTATTTTTTTTATAATCAATAGCTTTTGCTTTGCTTAAAAAAATATATGAATTAAATTCAAAGATTTAAGTGAATAAATAAGAAAATAAATAGAAAAAATATTAAACAAAAATAAATAAATAAATATAAATATATTTAAAACTAATAAATAAATAAAAAAAAACACATAATATAATAAAATTAAAATAAATGAATGAAAAAATAAAATAATATGTGTAAAAGGTATATAAGTATATAAATAAATAAATGTAATAAAAAAATATTTATAAATAAAAAACATTATTAGTATAGATAAATACAAAATCCTTAAAAAATAAAATATGTAATAAACAGAATAAAAAAAAGAAAAATTATATAAATATATAAATATAAATATATATAAATATTCAATAAAAACATATGTAATACCTTGGGTTTCTTTTCCTTTCGCAGCTTATGAATTTGCCTTAAGTCATGAATCATGTTGCGATGTGTCTGGTACTGAATGCGGAATAGGAATGCTTCCTTATTCTTTTCCAGCATTTTCTTATTCTTGAACTTGAGGAAGCTCACATAGTACAGAGGACTGCGGCAATGAATCATTTTCTAAAGAGATTTGGATTTAATTGATTAATGTGATCTTGAGCCATATATATATAGACTTTATGCTTAATACTAACTATGAAACGTCGCACAATATCGTATTGTCTATTACACAATGCTTCTAGAAATGCTCTAGAGTTCTTGCATTGGTTTAGCAGCAAATTGGGATTTTTACGCAAGTTTTTCAGGAATAGAACATCCTTCCACGACTCATTCAAATAGGTCTGATGAATGACATTGAAGACGCGCTTTCGACGCGCAATCTCCAACGGAGACAAAATGATTTCCTGTTTGGAATAGCATGGAATACCATGGAATATTTGAATATCGTATACAAAAATGATAATCGTTAAGTACCAACCTCTTCCTCTGGTATGCTTAGTATATCACATTTCTCTAGGTCTCTCAATATCTTCCACAACGGACGATCATCGACAATTTCACTCGCTCTCATTAATGCACTCACGAGTTGCACCACTTTTTGATTTCTCAGATAGAATAAAGATAGAGCCTTGCCCGTAACATCTTTAATAACATCGTCGATCTGTAGGTAAAAAACACTTGTTGAATGCCCAACAGTTTTTTTTTATGTCTATTGAAACTTACCACGACGAGACGCTTTTCAAAGTTCTTGGCCTTAATGCCCATGAAACGCCTCAAATTATTATGCAGATTGGATTTACAGATCTCAAATTTATTCAGCATAAATTGACAATCACAGATTTGTAGATTAATGGGGCAATTGGGTCCATCATCTTTCGATGCCATTTCTATTAAATACAAAAACTAGTTGAATATGCTCTTTTTTAAAACAATATCTAGATTTACCTTCAGCTCTTAAAGCATCCTCTAGAGCCATGTCAATCGTTGCTGCTTTGCTTCTGGTTAAACTACGTCTGTAGAGCGTACTCCAATCGTCATTTTCCAGTAGCAGCGCTTGTGTTAGATAGTAAAGTGCAAAGGTTTCGCGGCGCCGATTAGAGTAGTAAGTGCCCCAATCTCTATAGATATCATGTTGCACTTTCGCGCTCCAGTCAAATTGCATCCATGCCGGCATAGATTCTCCCTCGCCCAAAAAGGGCACATAGCCCACAATTGAAGCCATTTTTGTTCAGAAAATTTGATGTTTCAAACTAAAAGATATACATAGACTTTTATTTAATTAAAAAGTTTATAGATTTCGATCTTATCATAGTTCTATATTCAGATAATATTATTTGATGAAAAATATTTACTTTTTTAAAGGAGTCATTAATAATTATCCTAATTCATTTAATTATTTACTTACTCTGCTAAAATTACACTTGATTAATTTGTACTATAAATTTGAAAATATTCGTAAAAATATAACAAAAATTAAAATACATAAATCAAAATAATGAAAAGAAAATGAGAAATTAATGCTGTTGCTGAACAACAAAATGTGAATAGCAAAAAAATTTAAGGAAATCAAATTAAAAAAAAAAAACTAAAATAAATTTTTAAACGATGCCTACTTATTCCTAATATATATATACATATATATATATATATATAATATATTATATATATTATATATTTATATATATTACATGAAATAGATAAAGATCACCATTGTCCAAATCGCCCTTATGAGTTACCCTGTATAAAAGTTTTCGACTTGCTCTGCCCGATTCCGATTGCATTGTTTATTTAGGAAGCAAAGTAAAAACTTTTCATATAAACTAGTTTTGATTAACGTTAATAATATAATTGCACCTCAATTCGTTCTACAAGCTGTGTGTGGACTGCGTGTTATGGGACAAGCGTGCAGGGTTTCCGTTTCCGTTTCAACTTTGAATTCTGTCACACTTCAAATAAGCACCTTGCCATGCAAGGCAAGCAAACATATTATTATTAATATTACTGAAAAAAAACAAGCGAGTGAAAGAGAGTAATTCTAAACCGCAACTCATGTGACAGAAGTGGCACAAACACACATGAACCACCGCGCCACCGTGCCACCGTGCCACCGTGCCACCGATTGGCTTTATAATAATAATTGTGCATGCCCAGTGGCTCAGCCAAGTGTAAGAAATCACTTAAAACACACAGCCCGGCAACGGTTTCAGTTAGGGATTATGTATCCCTCCATCTAATGGTAAAATTTAAGCCACAAGAGCGACCACAAAAGGCCAATGATAAGTGTTAAGAGTCGTAGGCGTAGGCAACTCAACGCGCACATAAATCTAATGTATAATAAATTTAAATAGCGAATTCATGCAAAATGGCAACTCGAGTGTGACCAGACCCCTCCTAGGCCCGCCCACTTTTTGGCTGTCTCACGCACACACACACACACACACAGCCTACACATACAGCTAAAGTCGAGGCCGACAATGACTACACTTTAGCGGCAAATTTGTGCGCATTGTCGCCGTATTATTTGCTATTATTTATGCCTTTTCCACTATTTACTTCCTATTTTTGTTTTTTTTTTTTTTCATTTATATTATATTGTTGTTGCTTTTGTTGCTGCTCACACGCCATTGTGTTAGTATGCAAAAGTGGACGCGAACCACTCCCTATACAGTGTCTAACCGCAGCATGGCATGGCCAGTGGCGTAGAGAGGAATTTGTTTAGAAAAGGGGCGCCTAAAAGAGAGAGAGCAGACGGGAGAATATTTATGAAACATTTACAAGATACAACATACAAGATACAAGACACAAGATACAAGATACAAGATACAAGATACAAGATACAAGATACAAGATACAAGATACAAGATACAAGATACAAGATACAAGATACAAGATACAAGATACAAGATACAAGATACAAGATACAAGATACAAGATACAAGATACAAGATACAAGATACAAGATACAAGATACAAGATACAAGATACAAGATACAAGATACAAGATACAAGATACAAGATACAAGATACAAGATACAAGATACAAGATACAAGATACAAGATACAAGATACAAGATACAAGATACAAGATACAAGATACAAGATACAAGATACAAGATACAAGATACAAGATACAAGATACAAGATACAAGATACAAGATACAAGATACAAGATACAAGATACAAGATACAAGATACAAGATACAAGATACAAGATACAAGATACAAGATACAAAATACCGATCACTATTTACACTTTATAAAGTTGGCCAAAATAAAAATTTATATACTATAATCCCATAATTCTGTTTGGCCTATACAGATATATAGCTATAATATATGCCTTTTCCTTTACTTCTATATCCATTCACTTGTTTGGAAAAAGCACTTTATAAGACTCACAATCCCCTTGCTGCGTGCGACACTGGCAACGTCCAGTGGCGTGCTAAGCATTTGCTTGCGTGGATTTTAAACATTTTCACACAACATTCTCATATTTAGACGGCACACATCAGCGACAGTCGAAAGCCAGTGCCCTGTTACCCCGACTGCCCAGAAAGTTGGCGGTAATGTAAGCTCCATAAGCCAAATAAAGGACACACACTAATAGCATGCAACACACGCGACCAAAGCGCCCCGAAACGTAAATCTGTGAAATGTAATTGTTGCCATGAAGAAAACGCCAGTGCCAGAGCCCAAGCCCAAGCCCAAGCCCAAAGCCCAAGTGCGAGCTCGAACTCGCACTCGCACTCGAGTAAGGCAAAAGGCAACCCCACAAAACTCAAACCATTGGCAGACCCAAACCCTAAGCTAAGGGCATTTTAAGTAAGTTTTGCTGGCGCTCTGTGCCATATTCGCATTTTGATAATCGTTGGGCCTCCATCGCACTGCCTGCTCTGATATACAAATTGGCTTTTGCAATGACTTTATACATTTTACGAGCAACAGCCATTCGAGTGGGTTTTCGTATATATATATATATATGTTTTTTTTTCTGGGATTTTATCGGTTTGGTTCTCGTTCTTGTGCTGCTGGCTTTGAGTATGTGGCGCACTCTGATGCGATTATAAAGGCTAAATTGATGCAGATAAAATTAATTGAATTCAAAAAGCCAAATCCGCTGCCCTTTTTTTTTGGCTTCTTCCACTTTTTCCTACTTATTTCCTTGGAAGTTTTTTTTTTCCTTTTTAGTTGGCGAGTTTAACAAGTGGGTCGCTTTTTTTTTTGACTTGCTTTTTCGATAGTTTGGCTAGTTAGTTGGTTAGGTCATGCGAGCAAAAGTCTTGAATGTGCACTCAATCGCTTTTAGATACGCATATGCGAAGTGCATGCTTAAAGGAAGTTATCTATCAAAGAGAGGAAGCAAAGATAAATGGAAATTGGCATTATAAGAAATATATGGAAAATATATATATAATTTAATGGCTGCTATACAAAGATAAATAAAATACTTTAATTATTATAAGAACATTGATAAGTCACTGATAATAACCCACTCACTTCACCTGTTTTCAAGTTTTCCCTTAAGTTTATCTGTGCAAGTTCATAGCTAAAAACCAAACTTTTGTGGACTTTCCCAACTTTGACATTTCGAAAAAGCTTTGCCTGCATATAAATATATAATGAAGCCCAACCAATCGATAGGGTTGAGTTGTAAGCAGCTGAACGTACATTTCACTATTTAACTTTTAAGTTGTTTAAAGTGCTAGAAATGCCAGGACCACATAATCCATCAGGACCTCATGGCCCACATGGACCAGGTGGTCATCACCCAGGCGGACCGGGACATGCGCCTGAACATGGCCATCAAACGCATCCGCCGCATCATCAGCCAGCAGTGCCTCATCATCATGGGCCGCCAGGACCACCACATCGTCCACATTAAAATTACAATTTATAAACCAAAAACATAATGAAATTTATAAATATAATCAATAAAATATCAAAATTGTTTTTGCTTGACTAATTACTAAAAATAGTTTACTTTTTTGAATTTTCCATTTATCTTTTGGAAAAAATCCCATTTCTGGTGAATTTCCCAACACAAAAAGTAGACACTGAACTGTTAATGACAAACGTTTCTTTTTTAAAAATATGAAATATATTGAACTAACTGGCTCAATAAACAAACAATAGATTTGGATGACATACCCGCATTGATTAGATAACTCTTATCTAAAGACCATAAAAAATACTAACTTTGGAATAATATAAAACTTGTGCACCTAGCCAAAGGAAATTCAGTTGAACAAAATAACTGTAGTTGGACACAATTTCTACGAATTGAAGACAAAATATTTGCAATGCACCATCATAACCCACCACCGCACGGCCACTGCCCGCCACCGCCGCCGCACCATCATGGACCGCCGCCGCACCACCATGGACCTCCGCCACACCATCATGGACCTCCACATCATCATAGCCCACCGCCGCACCACCATGGACCGCCACCACATCATCACTGCCCGCCACCTCAATATGTGCCGCCGCCACATCACGGCTGCCCACCGCCCCATCATCATGGACCCCGGCCGGAACCTCGCTAAGGCGGAACATCAAGAATGTGATTTTTCTGGCAAGATCTACGGCGTATATTGTTGTCAAATATAATTTATTAATGCACAATTAAGCTTCACACGTCCTTAATACGTTTATGTAATTGGTTTTTGTATAGTAAATATTAATCATAGAAAAAAAATAAAATAATAACAAAAAAATGTAAAAAAAAACTCTTTAAGTCAAATATCATATATGTAATTTTTTTTATTTTTATTAAAATTTTTATAAATATATAAATACTGGAAAAAAATATGGAAATGAATTTTTTTTATAAAATATATACTATATATATTTATTTTAAGTATATATTTGAATATAAGAATTGTATTTACTATATAAAAAAAATATTGTACTCCCTCAATATATTTTTATATATATATATAAATATATATTGAAGATATTTTTTTCACATTATAATTTACATAATATTTTATTAGTTAGATAGAGATATTGATTTGATTCAATTACAGCGGGAATATATTTTATATTTCTTTAGAATAATACAGCTGTTCGTTGAACATTTCTAATCAGTTTTTTGTATCTTAGGGTTTTCCGAGTTTTTTTTTAACTGCGTATGACTAAATTTTGCTTTTATTTACATGCTTAATTGCTCTTAGTCATGTCATGTAGTTCACACAAATATTTGGTATTTGTATTGATTAGCAAAATAGTATACTTGAGATTAGATAATGCTTATCTTGCAATATATATATATATATTGTATATTGGGTATGCAATCATAATATGCTATCTGACGGGCTTAGTTAGTGTCTGCAGCTAGTGTGAGTCGCACGTGAAGTCTTTGGTTAGAGAGAGTTGAAACGCAATGCCACCGCCACACGGAGGACCTGGTTATGGCCATGGCGGGCCACCGCATGGAGGACATGGACATGGACATGGGCATGGGCATGGACATGGACATGGACCACCGCATCATCACGGGCATGGACCGCCACATCATCATCATCATCATCACGGACACGGCCGTCCACGGCCATGCATATGCTGCACGATTTTATAGAGCAAAGGCGCCCATCTCAGGGCCTATTCAATAAAGTTACAATTTAGTTTTAATGTGTCAATAAAGCAGAAAGAAAGAGTCGAAGACGTAGACAAAGTAAAAGTAGCTGTTAAACAACTGTTTAATTAGTCAAATCAAGTGGCTCCAGCAATTAATGAGTGGCTAATCACTATGCCTAAATACTTTAAAGCCACAAAAGCCGCTTACACGGCGGTTACTTTTATATAAACGTATATAAATTATATCTATACATATGTTTGTGTGAGTATGCGTGTGCATGTGTGTGTGTGTGTGTGTAAGTGTGGCCTTGCGTGTCGATTTCTGTACAGCACATTTGTGGGTGGACGCGGTACACACACACACACACACACACACGCACACACACTCACACACGGCTTTAATTTATAGCAGTCAAGTTGGAGCAGACCAGAAGACATACAAGTGCCATAAATTTTGGCAAAGGAACACATTATTTATACTGTCAACTGGCTATATTTGAAACGGAATCCAACGCTACGATATACTACCTATAAATAAGTGCATTAGCCTGCCAAAAAAAAAAAGAGAGGAAAAACGAGCGAACAGCGTAGAAAGTCGGGAGCAATCCGTAACAAGTAGCGCTCATTTTGGTATAAGTCTTCATTAGCGGTTAAAAGGCTGACCTACAATGCGGGGAGACGGCCAGTTAGTTGGCACTGCCAATGGGTTTTTCATACGCATTGAACTGTCGCCGCAGCGTTAAAGCCGGAAGTGTCCAATACAACAACAGCAACGACAATAGCGTATTGCGCTGAAAAGGACGAGCCAAAAGGAACGCAACAACAACGCTGGCCAAAAGGAAAATGCTTAAAGTTCAAATTAAGCACAACAGCTGGCGAAAAATTGAATTGAAGGCAACAACAAAAGCAACAGCAGCAGCAGCAACAGCAGCAACAACAACAACAACAGCCACAATGTCGCTGCATGCTTTCCCTTCTTCACCCACACACACACACACAGGCCAAACCCAAAGCATTTGAACGACAACAGGCAACGAGCCTGGCGAAGGAAAAACCAAATAAAAAAGAAAAAACAATATATAAACATATATATATATATATAGATATATATGTATATACATATATATCTAAAAAGGAAAAACCCGAAGCAAACTTCAAGGCGCCGAGGCGGCAAAAACACGACCTCAACTCGTGTCAACAGCTGGCAAAGAGAGCCAAAAGTCTCTCAAAACTGTGACTGTGAGAGAACTCCGCACAGTGGCGCCAATTGGTGGCGTAGCGTTCATTTGCCGTACTAAGCAACGCCTGCGCCCAATAAAACAAACCCATCGAGTGAAATATAAACAGAGAGCATTACATGCGGCTTGAACCGAATTTCGTTTTAGTATTTTGTCGAATGCTCTGAGGTTTGGGTGGACAGACAATATTCATGGCTAGCTTGATAAGAAGTCGTCATTGTTATGCTCGATAAAAAGACGAATAAGCTGAGTCGAGTCGAATATGTGTTATGCACAAATATCTTATCACTAAATGGCGCTTGAGTTATATGCAATCAGCATTTGCCTAGAGTTAAGTGCATATTATTGTGTAAGGCTTTAGCTATTCAGGGTCTTAAGTTATTAAGGCCATTGATTATATGTCTTTGTGATTGAAAAGCTTCTTATAGAATTGTCAGTTGTGATTGACACGAGAGCGACAAAATTTAGTTAATGAGCTTATATAGTCGAATTTAACTTTACTATAGGACAATGAATGTCAGAGCAGCTGTCGGACTGCAATAGAGTTTATTAATATTTAATAATTTTGTTTTAATAGTTAACTTAATGGAACTAATATTTTTTAAGTTAAAAAAGAAATTTCTTATGCCTTAGCATAATATATACATTTGTTTTAGGAACATTTCATTGCAAATGTAGTAGTATGAAGAGCATATATTGTAGTTAAGTATATTATTATTATTTATTGTGCTTTATTACTCTTAAAAATTTGTTAAGTATATAAATATGCAAAAAGTATAAAAATGAAATTCTTCTACTATTTTTTTTCTTAGAATTTAATCCAGCCAAATTCCATAGTTCCAATTTTCAGCATATCAATAAAAAACTTAACCGAAATTATATATATATTTCATGCTACGTACCTTAAACAAACTTATTTGAAGATACAAAATATTAAAAAAAATATATATAAAAAAAAAAAATTTATTATATAGAAAATAAATTAAATAATATTTTGATAATTTGCAGCTATAATATATTCTATTTTCTAATAATAATAAAAATAATTGTTGAAATAAACATTTAAAATATAAACTTGTGAGCTTTAGCAAAGAATTTTCTTTTCTATTTATAACTTTTAAATATTTATTTAAAAATAAAATCAATTTTTGTTTCGTTCCTATTCATTAAGAAAACGATCAAAGTCAACTCATAGGCTTATATAAATTTTCTCTGATATGTTTTACATCAAAATTTAATGTGAGCTGAGAGATTTTGCTTTTATATTCTAGAAATTAGCTTAAAATATTTATAAATATTATTTTATATATTTATATTATATATATGTTATATTATTATTATTTTATATTTATTTAAGTATATTCTTAGAATTTCTCATATCAAAAGCTATGCTATTTGCCAGCTTTTCCTTTTCAAATTAAATTGAAATTTTAGCTCTTTTGCAAAAACATTTTTCACAGTTTTCATTTTTAATTTTACCTTGCGATTTGCTTCATTTGTAGCATTGCATTTAATTATGTGCTCGGTAGTTCCATTATGTTTCAAAGTGCTTGGGCTATAATGCCAGCCATATCCTAAGCATGTAATTATAAATGTGAGTGTTTCGAGTGTTCTCTGTGTGTGTGTGTGTTGGCTTGCCACGCCCACTGCTTAAGTAGAGCCTGCCTGGCAGCCAGTCCGCCAGCCTGCCAGTCCGCCAGCCTGCAACGTAGTAGTGCATAAATTATGTTAGGCCAAAGTGCAAGCAAAGTTATTTGCAACATAAACCTTGCCACGAACACGCATACACTCACACACACTCACACACATGCTCACACATACACACTCAGTCATAGAGACATAGGGCCTTGGTTTGTTAGAAAGATTAACGCGTGCATTTTGTTTTTTTTATGCCAACAGCTCATAAAAACACACCAATAAACACACACACACACAGAGAGATACTTAAACTAAGCCGTCTGCGCTCCAACCAAACGAGGGTGCATTGATGGGGAGTGCACAACTAACAGATACCCTAAAAACTGGGAAAAGCTGCTGGCGTAAGTAGAAAGGTTAAGCAATGGGTCTTAAACAGTTTTTAGAAAGAGTTATTCAATAACTAAAAAATTTTAATCTGTCTGTAAGTCCAAGAAGCCTGAAGGCAAAATTTATTGCCTCTGAGATCAAAAAGTCTTCCTTTAATATAAAGAAAATACAGGAAGTTTTTACAAAATTTAAGATTCAATCATTCAGACAGTCGAAAATAGATTTGAAGCCAAAGAACGACATAAACCGAATCAGTCTACTCAAAAATCATTTAACAAAGACATTTTCTTATCTTAGATACTTTCTGTTACATATATTTCCCTAAAAACAATATACCCTCCTTCCCCATTTTCACTGGGTATCAAAAAACAAACTGCAACGGAAGCTGCGCCTCTGTCATGCGCTCGGGCGTTGTCAGTTTTAGTAAGACGAGAGGAATGAGGCGGGATTGGATGGCACGGAATGAGTGCAGCAGCGACTGCTCATGGCGGGCCACTTCAGCGACAATAATAAGCGCCACAACAGCAGCGTCAGCGTCAGCGTCAGCGGATGCGACTGCCCGACTAGAAGGTGCGAACCGTGGCGTCTGTTAATGATAATGATGACAGTCTGTCGCCGGCTTTGGCTGCCGCTGCTGCTGCACTTGCTCGCTGTAGGACACTCGGCGCGCTAGTTAAAGTTTTAATTTGGCATATTATAGTGGCTGTAGTGGCGCAGCGTGCGCTCGTTAGATACGGATATGGATATGAGCATATGGTATTATGTGAACACAACTACTCAAAGAAGGAGATTATGCACTCAACTACAAAAAGAAAAAAAAATGAATGAAAAAGACGAAGCGTTGGCAAAAGCTAACAACACTTGAGCTTGAAACTTCTGGCATTGAACTTAAGCAATAAGAGAGCATGGAACAAAGGCATATATGATATCAACTGAATCAAATGAATTACTTGAAAATTTAGGTATGAATAAGCTCAACAGATTTTTATAAAGAAAAACATTGGAATGTGCTTTTAGCTGTAGTTTAGCTACTTCCATAAGATGGAATGGGAAGAATAACAATATATTTAATTGTAAAATATATAATAAGAGATTGTCTTCTATTTTAGATTTTTCTTTTCACATTTTCTTTGTATATTATAGTAGAGACAGACCGCTCTTCGCACTCAATCACTTAACAAAAATATCAAACTCACAAACTGCAATTTGTATTATATTAAATTCTAATTTTCTGTAAGAAAAGTCCTTTGCATAAAAATCTCTATCATTGGTTTCCTTTGGCTGCTTTGTGGATATCAGCGTTCATGCTTAAAGCCATTTAGCAAATTATGTGCGACTTCCTTTAACCCTTAAGTAAAGCAGAGTCACAAAGAAGACGCCAAAGCAAAGGCAATGCCAAAGCCAAGACGAAGGCAGCGGCGGCCAAATGGGAGGAACATTTTTTGGCAAGCATTTTCAATTCAATCAAACGCCCACTAAGAGAAATGCAAATACCCAAAAGACAGACACACACAACACACACTCACACACATAGACACGCACGCACACACATGTTGGCATTTAAATAAAAATAAACATGCCAAATGGTTAGAAATACTTTGAAACACTTTTAAGCATCATTACATTAGCAAATTTTTCTCTACGCTATGCAGAAAAGCAACAAAAAGGGGCAAGGGGGTGGGGTGGTGGTGGTGTGGTGCTGTTGTGTGTAAGTAGTGGTGGTGGTGTTACAAAGGCGGAGTGAGAAGCTTTAGCAGCAGCATACACAAAAGGAAAATGTGAGCAAAAGAGATTTTTGGGCGAAAATTGTGGGCGTGACTCTAGCCACTTCTTTGCAATTTTATTACATTTGAAAACGGTCTGTCTGTGTGTGTGCGTGGGAGTGTGAGTGGGCGTGTCCAGCCATAACAACGTCGAACTAAAGCACACATTATGGCTGGCCACCTTTTTCGCTTTTGGCCAACGCTAACTTTTGTAGCATTTTCTAATTTACATTTAACACAAATGTAATTATTGACAAAAGGCAAAACGCTCTGACAACATATGCAACGCCACCGTGGTGCACCGTACCGGCCAGCACCACAATTGTTGGTTTCTACGTAATTGTCGTTATAATAAATAACTTCAACTGTCCAACACTTGACACTTGACATCAACTGCAACGGAAGCGAACACACAAAAAACTAACAGAATAAACGAATATCAATTGGTAAACACTTTTTGCATATACCCTGGAAAAGTTGCTGATGGCTGAGGGTTAACAGTTAGCTGTAGTTATTGTTATATGTTAAACTATTTATAAAATATATATAATCTATTGATAATTACAAATGGATTTGCAATTTGCAAACAAACACTTGAAAGCAAACGATAAGAACTGATAATCAAACAGTTGAAATAAATTATCAGTATCAAATATAAACAAAATTCTGATAAGTATTCGGTTCTTGTTATATATATATATATATATATATATATATATATATATATATATATATGTATATATATACTGGTGCAAGATTCAGTTTCTAACAAGCGAATACTTATATGAATATTTGGTTTTTTTTATATTTTTTTATAATTTATAATAACTGGTTTATTGTAATACAAACGATAGATACATAATTGGAATTTTCTAAAATTTTCTAGATATTTTCTTCAACACTAAAATATATATGGAATATCTGAAATCTATAAGTTATAAAATATAAAAAAAAATAAATAAATATAAAATTTAACAATTTAAGTAGTAATTTTTGTAGTTTAATAGCTAAAATGAATGATCATCTCATAGATACCAGAAATCGTAAAGTATTATAATACTACAGGTAACCTCAATAGTAAAATGTTATCGAAAAGTGAGAAGTACGGAATAAAGAATTTAAAAGGATGTGCAAATTAAATTGCTAAAATATTAATAATTATTTACATAATATATATTTATGAAATTGGAATAAAAATATAAAAACGCTTGATTGCATAAATTAATAATTAAAACTATATAAAACAAGTAAGAGTGCTCTAGTCGAGACGGCTCGATTACGAGATACCCTGAACCCTGCGAAGAGCCAATCTTCCCAACATTCTATGCTTATTTTACATATTCAAAGATTGCGAGCAACGCACACACACACACACACATGCATACGCACGCACGCATAAGCACGCGCTCTGCTGACTGCGCAGTCAGCGCGGCGACTGCGCTCGGGCTGCAATATGCCTATTGTATGGGAAATTAAATGTTTAATAACTTTTTTTGTGGATAGACTTTCTTAATCAAACTTTCACATCGTAATTATGTCATTCATATGTGTGTATTTGCCAAAGCACAAGTCTCTAGTATTTGAAATACGAATTTTTCAAATTGGGGGCGAAGGGGGCGTGGCATCCAAAATCCAAAATTTTCATAATGTCCGCATTCATTACACAGATCTACACAGTGAATTTGGAGACTCTAGCTCTTACGAAATGCTTAATAGAAGAAAAGTTATCGATTTTTATCGATAATAAGGAAACGGGATGAGTTATCGAAAATCTAAAAAAAACTCGTACTGCGTAGGCTATAGACGCGTATTCTCTGAAAATTTCAGATCTCTAGCTTTTGTGGTTTACGAGATCGCTGCGTTCACACGGACGGACGGACGGACGGACGGACGGACGGACGGACGGACGGACGGACGGACAGACGGACAGGGCTATTTCAACTCAGCTCATCGAGCTGATCAAGAATATATATACTTTATGGGGTCTGCGATGTCTCCTTCTGCCTGTTACATACATTTCCACAAAAACATTATACCCTGATTTCCCATTTTCAATGGGTTCAGGGTATAAATAGGAATCGGCAAGTTTTAGGTTTTCACGTAGTTAACTTTAAAGGAAACGGAATACCTCTAATCAATTTGTATCATGATTTTTCATGCAAATATATGTATTGTTAAAAACTTTTGCTGAATATTATGTCTATTGCTTTATGCACAGCCAGTAGTGCATGCCGTTTTCCCTTACGTCATACAGGGTATTAAACCGCCAAACTCAACTGGACTGGCCTCAACCGCATGCAAAGCGCCAGAAAAACAGCGTCGCATATTTCAAACGGGACACATGTAAAAATGCTGAAGCGCTGATAAGGAAATTAACATTTGCACAAACACATGATAGAGCTGTGGAGAGGACTAATGGGGAGTACTACGGTTTCTTTCTCTCCCTACCTCTCTCTGTCTCTCTCTCCCTGCCTCTTTCGGTTTCTCGAAACTTTGAATTCGTATGCGAAACATCAAAAAAAAAAACTTTACCGCGTCGCTTTTGACACGCAAATTTATAACAGCAGAAACTTGTTGTGGTGCCAACAGCAAAAAAAAAAACAAAAAAAAAAAAACCGCCCGAAAATAAATATAAAACACAAATAAGTGAAATAAGAGTGGAAAATATAGGTATAAATAAAAAGGTAGCAAATTTTTGAACGCATACAAATGCAATTTAAATTTACTTATTTAGAAGCCCACGGGAATTCCAAATTATTTGCCTTTTCACGCAAATTTAGCGACCATTTTTCTCCAAAGGGAGGCCGGCCTCCCTTTCTTCCTTCTTTTTTTAGACAGGTGGGCACCAAATTGTTTGAGTTTACATAGTTAAGGCGTGGGAGGGGGGCGTGGCGCCCTCTGACATGTGCTGCACAAGTTTTTCGGCTGAGTTTTTGGACGATTAGAAAATGCTTGAGAGCCAAAGTAAAACCAAAAGGCTCTGACAAATGCCCAGACTGGCAATTGTTAATGTTGTTGTTGTTGTTGTTGTTGTTTTTGTTGCTCCTGTGGTGATTAATGACGTCGAATGCTGTATAAGCAGACGGCGGGGAAGGCGTGCGCGGTACCGCCAGTCTTGGCAGCTTAATTTAAAATGAAAATTGTACTTAATTTCTAGCGTAGCTTAGCAGGCGAGCTGGGTCGCCGGCCCACTAGCTGTGGGAGGAGCAGAAAAGACAGCTGCTGTTTGCCTAACAAGCGAGACAGAGAACTAGAGAGAGCAGGAGGAGAGTTGGGTTGGGTTGGGTGGGCAGAGAATGAGAGCTTATAGAAAATCCATTCGGTAACTCGCCTGCCCTCGAGCAGAGCTCTTTCATTGTCTGTCTAGGTTTCGAACTCTAAAGACTCTATTTATAGCGCTTTGCACATAATTCAAGCATTAAGCACATAGTACATCATTTTGAGTAATAAATACGAAATATGAGATTAGTAAAGTGAAATTTCTAAATGAGAAGGCTTAGTTCAGGAAGTTAATCATATTTTGTAAATATTTAAGCAAATTATCAGAAGTCTTATATATACTCGTCGTATATATTGGATAATAACTAAATCAGTTTTATATCTTTTGCCATAAATATCGTTATGCTATAAATATACAGAAAATCTAAAATTCAATCTGCGCGAGCTATAAGAGATGGAGTCTCAGCTCAGATCTTGAATCTCAGCTTCCCTTTCTTTCTTTGTTTCTATTTTAAAAACAATAAATATTGTTAAATAATAATATATAATATTTTATATTGTAAAAATATTTATTTATTTTTATTTATTTCTATTTTTATATTTATTTTAATTTTATTGTTCTTAATTTTTTATATTATTTTTTCAAATATTGATGCATATATAATATGTATTTAATGTATCATTTATTTATATTTTTATTTTATTTTTTTTTTTATTAAATTTATTTTTAATATACACATATATAATATTTAATTAATTAATACTTTTAAAGTATTTTCTAATATATTTTTTATTTTATTTTTATATACATTATCTAATTTAATTAATTCATATTTTTATAGTATTTTATTGTATATACTTAACTTAGTTCTAATCGACTTCTAATTGGCTTTTAATGCTCCAAACTCTTAACTGAAGAGTTTTATTCCTCTCTAAAATTAACGCACTGTCAAATTGCGGTAAACATATGTCACTTTCACATACATATATAAATGTATATATATATATATATATATATATATGTATATGTCTTTCTATACACATTTTCAGCTTGACTTTCGACTCAGAAATTTTGAAGTTTGCTTGGCGAACCGCAGGCAAATTGAATTAAGATTTGCCACGTGAGGATTTCAAAGAATTTACACAAAGTCAAACCAGCTTTAGTTTATTATTATTGTTTGGCTGTTTGTGTGGATGGGTGGATGGGTGGAGCAAGGTGTTTGGGTGGTTCAGTGGTTGCTTGTTGGCAATTTTCAATCGCAATCTTTTCGTTTTTTTGTTGTTGTTGTTTTTGGTTTATTTCTTTGGCGCAAAAGCTACTTTATTTTGACAGCAGACAAACAAATGTCAGAATTGAAATTAAAAGGAAGCCAGCGACAGGCAGGCGAGTGCGGGTAAAACTTGGTGGAAAACATGAAGAAGGAGCAGCAGCAGCAGCAGCAGCAGCAGCTACTAGAAGTGGCAGCCGCATTACGCAGCAGCGACAGCTACCAAGTATCTCTCTATCTCTCTCTCTCACTCTTCTCACTCACTCTCTCACTCTTCTGCAACAACACCCACACGCATTGCTCTGCTGACTTTCTTGCATTCCCGTATTTGCTTTGGTTTTGCTCTCTCTCTCTCTCTCTTTCTCTGTGTGTGTGCGCGCGTGTGTATGTGTCTTTTTTGTTGTTTTTGTACATTTCACACAGCGTGAAATTTTCTAAATGTCATTTTGCTGTCATCTCGTGGATAATAAGATTACAACTACGTTGAAATAATAGGATTCAAATGAAAAAACTTTGCCGTCGTCTGTCTTTTACTTCAGCTACAGCTACTACAGCATCTACTTCTTCGTTCTCTTTGACTTTTCCTCGCTCATCTCAACTTTCAATACGACTCAGATATATATCTCGTACACTCCCCGCCAGTCCGAAATGTGGGCGCGTTTTGGCAAAGTGCAAAGTTTTCATTTGGTCTCGCTGATTGAGTAGTGCGATAATGATTAAGCAGCTGCCAAGTAGGTACACAAAAAAAAAAAGAGAAGAAAATTAAAAACAAATACGAAACAAACATGGATTGGTAAAAGCAGACTTATTGATCTTGAGACCACGCTCCAGACATCTGAATAATGCCCCTTCTGCCAGTCTGCATGCATAATTGATTCGATCGTTCGTCTTTAATGAGCCAAAGCCAGACTCTAGGCAAAAAAATAGGTTTGCTTTCATAGAGTTTGCCCGCGGGCTACATGTCTGAAAGTACTTGCCGTAATGCCAAAAATAAAATTAAAAAAAAATACGAACATGAAATAGATATAAAAACAAAGTACCCAAAAAAATGACAGCTTGGGTAGATCACAGCCGCGGGCCCATTAAAAAAAATAAAAATAAATGAAAACCGGCTTAGACGATCGCAAAATTCGACTATAAAAGCCCAACGCAATGCCTCGAAAAGCATCAGAACTTCTTCAGTGTTCTAGCAATTCGCAGCTGAGAAAATAATTTATAAAGAAATGAATCCCATTTTTGTGATCGCTTTGACCGCCGTCTTTGCGGCTGTGGCTGTGGCAACTGTAAGTAAAAATTATAGATCTAAAAAAAAAATATAAGAACTAAAAAAAAAATAAAAATAAAAAAAAAGATTCTGACATAGAAAAGAAAAGAAAAGAAGAATGAAAAGAAAAAAAATATATAAAAAAATATATATATCGCTATATATGAGCAGACTTTGGAACTGTTATAAGAGGATTAGATATAGAAAGAAAAAATAAGAAAAAAAGAAATTCAATAAAAAAAAAAGATTTGACAAAAGAGAGAACTATATAGTATTATGTTATGGCTGTATCATGATCTAAATTTAAAAATAGTTTCGTAGATATATATAAAAAACAAAAAAAAGAATGTTTAAACTTCAGTAAATAAGAAAGTAGAGCAGATCAAAGAGCAAAACTTCTACTTATATATGAAAATGTAGATAGATAAAATATATGTTCTTAGTCTGAGTACTCTTAATGTAACTGACAGCTACTCAGTCTAATTTCTATAAATCAATTACTGATTCGACTATCCTAATCGTAATCCACAGCCCGTTGAGCTCACCGAAGAGCAGAAAGGTCTGATCAAACAGCATGTCGACCAGTGCACCAAGGAGGTCAATCTGACCGAAGAGGAGATTGCCAAGGTAAAGGCCAAGGACTTCAAGAACCCCAGCGAGAATCTGAAATGCTTTGCCAACTGCTTCTACGAGAAGGTGGGCACACTCAAGGACGGCGTTGTCCAAGAGGATGTTGTACTCAAGAAGCTCGGTGGCATCATTGGCGAGGATAAGACCCGCGAGGCACTAACCAAATGCAGCGGCATCAAGGGCGAGAATAACTGTGATACGGCTAACAAATTATACGAATGCTTCGAATCGTTCAAGCCTCTCGACGGGCCTAAGGATTAAAGTAACATTTTGTTCACATGCTGACAAATTGTAATTAATTTATGCTTGCATTGAAAAACAATAATAATAACTGTATAACGTAATAGATAAAACAAAACGTTGTCGTGTATATATGTGTGAATGTGTTTGTGTGTATTAGTTAACTAGTTGAATGCAGTTGCATGCGAAAAGCACTGCTGAAGATGTGAGTTTTGGAGGGGTAGCTGAAATGAAGTTCTGTTTTTGAAATGCATTTGTTTTTGTTGGCAGGGAAACTAACTGAATTTGTCAGCGATTAACTCGGCATGTTTCATATTGATTCTATTGAATTTGTAGAGATCTTTTGCATGTTTTTGAATAGGTTCTTTCAAGAAAAGCAATGAGAGCTCAGCAATATAGTATAACTATAAATATTTGTCCAGAAAAGACTTTTAAAATGTTGTTTTTTCCACAATATAGATGCAGTCATCTCAGTACCTTTCTGATTATATATAAACTATAGCTATTTTGCTGTACAATATAGTGCAAAATAGTGAATTTTCTACAATATTTCATTATTATCACAGTCTCTAGTTATTAGCCCAAAAAGTTGTTTCTCTGTGCTATTGGGTATTCTTTGTAATGCGTCACAGTTTGTCACAGCTTAATTGCAGCTTTGCTGGCCTCTGGACTGGGCATAAGCCAGCAGCTTAAATGGATTATGTATACATATTGCTACATACATATATACATACATACAACTACAATATAGATGTGAGAGAGTGTGTGTGTGTATGTTGGCTCATTTGCCATTTTCAATTTGCATAATTAAATGCACAATGCACGTGCCCCAACCACCCACGATTATGCGGCAAATGCGTTAATATTGTAAAATAACTTTATTATTTAACGGATTTCACTGCGTGATTGCCGCGCTGTTCGCTTGTCATTTATGCAAAGTGCATTCGACCCACTCTCCTCCCACTCTCTCCCACTCTCTTGCTCTCTGTGTTTAAGCAGTGAGTGCCTTTGCCATGCAGCGCTCCAAGTTGGAGATATTTTCGCAGGCATTTGCGACCTTTTTCACGCTTGTCGCACATTCAGCCAGCTTGGTCTTGATCTTGTCCACCGGCGCCTTGAATCGTGCCTCGGCATATTTCACTATTTTGTCATTGTTGGCCTTACCATCTGGGCCCATCAGACCCATTTTCTTGTATAGACAATCATGGAAACATTTGTACGCTTCGGATGGATTCGACACTTCCTTGTTGGCTTTTATTTGTGCCGCATCGGCAGCCGGAATTTTCAGCTCTGTGATGCACTCCTGCTGCTTGGTCCCATAGATAGCCAAGTCGGCAGCACTCTGCGACTGTGTGGGGACAGAGGATAGAGAACTTATCAAAATAATTCAAAGTGTTTGTATATATAACAAACTTACCACAACCAGCTCGTAGAGAGAGCATACCATAAAAACTTGCACCAAAATGTTAACTTTCATTTTGCTTCGAACTTTGAAGACTGATATTTTTGACGTTATTTCAAGCTGTTTAAATAGCAAAGAGTTCAGAGTTACTGTACCGAAATATTGAAAATTATTTTAATTAAATTATTAAATTGAAATTTCATTTTTTAATCTATGCTAGTTAAAGTTGTTAGCCTAGCATTAAATTTTGTATTTCCCGCATCAGGTTATTGTTTATCCAACAAAAATTTTTGGCACATATAATATTTGATTGGTATAATTATATTTTTATCAGATATATATATATTTAAAAAAATATATTATTGTTATTTTTTTTTAAGAATTTATCACATTTATTTAATATATTTCACAGTATGTTATTTATTTAATTTAAATTTGTATTAAATTTATTTTATATTAAAATATTTTGATCTGAAAGAATATAAGTTATACTGCAATTTATATAATATATACTATATATGCATTTTTCATTCCAAAATATACCTCTTTTAAGTGATTCAATATCAAAAGTCTTTGCATTGGATTTGTTTGATTTGATTTACATTTTATGCAAAGCTATTCCGTGGCATTTTACAGAACTCTGTTATAGACAAAACTCTGCTAATTTGTTCTATATAACATTAACAGCACTATTACTCTTTTGCAAGATTGAGTGTCTTTTAACAGTGCTCTTTTGCTGCAGAGCTCTGTTAATAACATTATTATGTTAAATAGCTGTTACTTGCAATACACTGTAAGTGCCAAGCAATTCAAGTGCCGCCTAAAAGTATGCTACGGAAAATATATTAAAAATAATCTTATTTATAAATAAAATCAAGCTATGCCTGAAAGCATACATCTATTGCCATACAAAATACTCTTGCATTTTACACACACATAGACATATTTATTTATATGTGCGATATATATATATATATATATTTATATAAAATACGATAAAGTTTATATATATTAGTATGAACTAGGCCGCTGCCTTTGCGTCGCCAAGGCGCTGCATGGCATCAATGATCTCATTGGCCTTGTCCGTTGCACTCGCCACATTCTCATTTTCGTTCTCCTTGTCGCTCCGATTCTCATTCTCATTCTCGTTCTCATTCTCCTCGGCGTCCGGCAGATCGCCGTTAGTTTCGCTACGCTCAAGCATCTCGCGCAGTCGCTGCTCCGTATCCATGTTCTTGAGATGATTGTAACACAAGTGCAGTTTGTAGGCAGCCTCACAGCGATTCCTGCTATTCATATTCTTGCACTCTTTCAGCTCTGGCTTCAGGCGTTGCATCAGATTATCCAATTGCATTTTGAAGGCCTCTTCGAGCATCATGTCATAGTGCATAATGCCCAGACTCTCGTATAAGCAACGCACAAAGCACTGCAACGGCTCGTTGCGCTTGATATCCAGATAGGGAGCCCCCGTGCCATAGTCCATATCGGCCACATTATTGCCAGCATTCAGCTCTGCATCAGCATCGGCAGGTGAAATGGCCAGCTCGTTCTCTGAGTTGCCATTATCATTGAAGAGCAGGCTAAGCCGAAAGAATTTCAGTTGCGACATGGAGATCTCTGTCTCTCGCATGCAGGACTGCAATAAGTCCTGATTGAGCTTCGTCTGCTGCTTTGTCACATTCTGTTCATCCCAAACGCTGCGCGTCAAGGACATGTTCAGCGACACAGAGACGGACCGTGTCTAGATAAAGAGAAAGAAAGCAAGAATATGGCAGCTGATCACAGCTAAGAGTTGTTTCCTATAAAATTCTATCTTACCCAAGCTGGATTCAAACACAGGCACTGCGCCAAGAACAACAGGGTGACTCGAGTATACATTTAAATGAATGAAGATCCACTTTGTATTTGATTTTGTTTTTTTTTTTAGAGCACTTGGATACGTGTTCAACAATATATGAAACTGACGTGTGCGCTGTTTGACCTTATATAAGGTCCAGTTTTTGGTTTTAATTCGTATTTAATAGCTACAAATAACTTTAATATTCACACGCCTGACTAGACGCTGATCGGAAATGGATCACCTGTTTGCTGACTATAGCTAATTATATATACGTATATAATATCACGCATTTCATGCTCAATGCTCAAATTTTATTTATCTATTATAATGACTGTGATGATTCTAGCTAATTTTTGTAGATAAATAACATTTAAAAGGATATGCATCAGTGCGTAGCCACAGATTATTAGCCACGTTTGTATCATATTCCAAAGATGACACATGCAAATATTGGAGTTTAGTATAGCTAAAAATAGACTGAGATGATCTAAAGGCTATTAAACTGTTGTTATACCAATGCAAAATAATATAAATTATTTACGATTTTAAGCTCCAAAGTTTTGATTTTTTGCGTTGTTTAAATACTTGAAATAATTATGATATTTATAATAATTATTTAAGATATATTATTTTCTAAGGAATTGAATTTATGAAAATTAAAAATTAAATTTGTAGAGTTTTATTTTTAATATTTTACTTTTATTTAAAAGAAAATTATAATTAAATTAAATTCTTATAGCTTTCAAATAATTTTTCATTTAAAAAAATACTCTCAATAATTTTATATTTTTTATAAGAATTATTTAATAAATTTCTAAGCTCTTGCAATTACTTAAGTTTCTAAAAAAAAAAACCCGTCTTTTACTCTTTCTGCAATTACTTAACATCACGAATTCTTTTGGCAATTACTCAAGAAATGCGTAAAATCTGAGATATTTATTAACTCGCATCTCGGTCCATTGAAGTCAGCAGCTAGTTGTATTGGCCTTAAAAGCAATACCTAATTGATGAACTCGACAAGAGACGTGTGCTGATTATCTGGAACAGGAAACAGGAGCAGGACCTGGTCGCCAGACACATGTATGTCTTTAAGATCAAAGTAAAGACAGCTGAACTGTCAATGCCACAATGCCAATGTATATATATATATATATATATATATATATATATCTAACAACCCCCAGAGCGGAGTTTTTATAAAATTAAATTACATTAATGTGAGAACCGCAGGCAGCCAATCCATGAACCCCATGCCAAGCCAGACTCATTGAGCCAACTAACAAGGCGAACAGGACGAGCGAAATAAGAAAAGTTGCTCGGTCTGAAATGCTCAGCCTGGCTGTCGCTGTGCCAGTCTATCTGCCCGTCTGTCCGTCTGCCCGTCTGCCCGCCTGTCTGTCAAGACAAAGGCTAGAGCAGCATCAATGTGTTTGTCCCTTTGGCAGCGTCCACAGAGCACGCGTGTTGGGTTTTCTTTGACAAGCCGCCAGCGCAGAAACCACGAGCTGTCTACTTAAATGCATTAGCTGGACAGCAGGAGGCGGGGTGAGTGGGCGGAGTGGGCGGAGTTGACGGTGGGAGTGGGTGTGGCAGAGGGTGCTTTTTAATAGACATTAGTAAACGCATCAGTGATTATGCCAAGGCTTTTGTGCAGACAACTGCAACTGAAACGGATGCTAAATGGAAGTGACAGGACAGTTCGTACTGCCAGGAAGTGACAAAATGAATTATAGACGCCAAGCTAAGCCCGACAATCAGTCAGTCAGCCAGCCAGCCAGTCAGCTGACTGGCGCCCAGCTAATGGTCGCCAAATTCCCCAAGCATTTGTCCTCTCTGTGCGAAAAGTAACTTAACGTATTCACGCAGCTTTCAACCCTATAAAAGGTGTCTATACAACCCCCAACATCGAAGCTCTGCACACACCTCACTGACCCACTGGCAATTGCAATTGCGCCACGTGCTCAATGAATGTTTAATGATTTGTTAATTGGATTTTGGCTTTTGAACAACAACAACAACAACAATAACAACAGCGCCAACAATAAAAGGTCAAGCCCTCGACTTGTGCCTATTCAATTGTAGCAAACATTACGCATACGTCGTGTGGGCCGCACTGTGTACAAAAAAAAAATAAAGAAAGGACTAAAAAAAAAAGCTAAGGCTAAAACGAAATCGAAAGTCTTTCAAGCGACGCTCATCAATATTTATGCATTTGAATAAACGTGCAAATACCTAAGGGACGCAGGGACTTACCGTCTGATGAAGGTCTGACAGTTGGCATCTAATGATTCTCAACTGTTATGCAAATGTTCTATAAAATATTTCAAGCAAAATTTGAACTAAGAAACAGCATTGATTATTAGTTAAAATTAACAGACTGTTTTATTATACTTATATACGTTGTGAAATGAGTATATTGGTTTAGTGCAATGTCTTGTTGTTCATCTATGGCTCTGCTTGGGCTCTGCTTAGCCTCTGCTTCGACTCAATTCTGGCTCTATGGCTCTGCATTGGCGCAACTCTGCCTCTGCCACTAACTCTGCTTAGGTTCTGCTCTGGCTTAACTCTGGCTCTGCCTATGGTTCTGTTCTGGCTCGGTCTCTGGCTCGGTCTCTGGCTCTGCCTCTGGCTCTGCCTCTGGCTCTGCTTAGGTTCTGCATTGGCGCAGCTCTGGCTCGACTCTGGCTGTACTCTAGCTCTATTCTGGCTCTGCTCTGGCTTTGCGTATGGCTGTGCTCTAGCTCTGTTCTAGCTTTGCCTATGGCTCTGCCTATGGGTCTGCTTAGGCTCTGCTTAGGCTCTGCTCTGGCTCTGTCTATGACTTTGCTTAGGCCCTACTCTGGCTCTGCTCTGGCTCTGCCTATGGCTCTGCTCTGGCTCTGCCTATGGCTCTGCCTATGGCTCTGCTTAGGCTCTGCTCTGGCTCTGCCTATGGCTCTGCCTATGGCTCTTGTTCTGTCTCTTGGCGCAGCTTTGACTCGACTCTAGCTCTGCTTAGGCTCTGCTCTGGCTCTCTTCTGGCTTTGCATATGGCTCTGCTTAGCCTCTGCTCTGGCTATGCTCCGGCTCAGCTCTGGGTCTGCTTCGCCTCCGTAGTCGGCAGCGCCCGACTGCAATGTTCTTACTTGTTAATTATATTATAGATAATTCTCATTTAACTTAGAATTGAAATTAATAAGCTTTTTATTAATTTTATATAATATATAATATTATTTCTGACTAATATTATTTATTTCGTAATTTTAATATAAATTATTATTAGTACTACTATTAATTTTTGAATATAATTATTATAAATTTTTATAAAGTTTCAGTCTAGAAAACTTAAGTTGTGGAATTATTATTTTTTACTAAAATATTATTTATTTATTTATTATACATTTTGATATGTTAATATATATTTGATTATTATTATTATTTGATTATAATTTGATTTAAATTAGTCGCAAAAGCAATAATTTATTCATTATATTGAACGAAAAATATATATTTTATTATAAGTTTATATTTTAACACTGTCGATAGTTAATGAATATTTAAATATATTTTTGGTATATGCATTCATGTTTAAAATTATATAAAATATAGAAGTTCATAAATAGTATAAAGTATCACAGTATCAACTTCTTACTTTGGTGGACTTTTTATAAAATATGCTGTTGCTAAATCCGAATTCAGAAAAGTAGAAAGTTCATCAAATATGATTATATCGTTATCCTCATAGCACTTGGCTAATGTGACGGCAAAATCACACTTTTGTTGTGATCTTTGACTATCGCATTTGTCCTGTGCAGCTTTTACAGTTTTCAAGCCAACTATGGGTGCCATGATTTGAGTAACTGTATCGGCATTGAGCTCACCATTGATAAAGAAACCCATATTTTCCATGAAACAGTAGGGAAAGCAACGAAAATTTAAAATATTACTAAAGCCCAAAGGCAGACAGGTTCGGGCTGCATTGTCTCTCAGAGTTGCTGGAAGCTTGGGATTCTGAAAAGTATATTTGTTTTATGGATTTCTTATTTGTATATATTGATAGTATATATATGTATATATATATATGTGATACTTACACAGGCTAAACTAAAAGTAAGTTTGATTAAAAAAATAAATATAAATTTCATAACTTTCGTTTAGTATAAAGTGTAGCAACTGAACTGCTCTTACTGTGCTTTGTATTGTATTGAAGATATTGCCCTTATAGAACGCATTACATAAATCGCATTAGCTATGCAATTAGTTCCATATTAAATTTGTTTAAGAATTTTGAAGTATTTATATATATATGCACACATAGAACATATATGTATATAGTCTGTGATTCATTTGTAGAAACTATTATATTTCAGAATTATTCATCGATAGTCGCTTCTCGATATTCTAAATTCAATTGGCTTAAAAAGCTTTTTAAATTTGGATTTCTTTAAAGTATTTCGACTTTGAAGGAAGCTCTGATTTATTTATTTACATAGATTTTATTTACACTTGCATTTTGTTGACGGACTGCTGAAAATTCACAGATGCTTTTGGATTATATAAAACTTCACAAGTGGACTTCAGTTGACTTAGATCTGAGCGTGTTGCTTATAGTAGCACTGATACAATTGGAAGCCAGTGTCGCATTTATCACTGCCCTTCAGCGAGTCGCACTTTTCCTGGGCAGCCTTGACCTTGTCGACGCCCACAATCGGGCCCAGCTTCTCCACAACGACATCGGGCTTGATCTGGCCATCGACCATGAAGCCGGTCTTCTCCAGGAAACAGTTGGCAAAGCACTTGACCTTCTCATCGACATTCTCAAATTTGCCCTCACGCAAAGCCATGGCCTGCTCCTTGGTGACGCCCTCCTGCTCAATGCAGGCGCCAGCATTAGCCTTTGCACGGGCCTTCTGCTCATCGGACAGCTGCATCTGCTATACAAAATTAATTAGCAAATGTTTGGAAATTTATTATTTATATTCGTAGCACTTACATCGGCAGCGACCAGAGCCACACAGGCAACGAGAACGATAAGATATTTCATGATGTACTGGGTTGTATCTGCTTTTGGCACTGCTTGTTTGATTCATCGTGCGATACGCTTTTATATCATTTCATTTAACGAACTTTGCCCACATTTTGACTCGGCTTCATTGTTGTCTTTCTCTCTCTATCTCTTTCGCTCTCTTGCTCTCTTTCTCTTTCCGTTGCTTTTTATAGCTGGCTGATCACAAGAGAGTTATAAATTGTGTAGAAGTAGTTTATTTAATTCGCGTTTTTTTTTTAATGATGCTCAGCTTCTGCTGTCAATGTGTCACGTTCTAAGCGCTTCTCTCTGTCTCTCTGTCTGTCTCTATAAAGATTTTTAGTTTTCATTAATTTAACAATTATTGTTTTTTTTAACACTTTATTATGTGTTGTAATCTGACGACCTTTGCAATTATTACTTCGAGTGATTTACCCAGGTTTATTGTTAATTGTTTATTGTAATTTGTAAAATTAACATTAACATTAATTTGTTGTGTTTTTTGAGTAACTTTAAGTGCCGTTGAGTGCAGCGATGCAGCAAGTTTTCGATATTTGTTTTGTATCCATTATTCAGGGCTAATTCGCCCAATCTGCCAGACTAATGAGACATAATTGAGCGTACTGCATAAACAAAATAATGAAAAAACATATTTTGGCTGTGTTTTGAATCATTTATTTTACTAAATATAGCTTATGTAAACTTTAAAAATTATATTTAAATTAAATTAAATTATGCGAATTATATTAATAATAATATCAAGTAAAATAGTTTTTAGTGCTTGACTAACAAAATATATATTTATATAGTAATAAAAGATTTTTATATAATTTAGTACAGACGAAATGCGGTTTCAAAGTTATGAAAATGGTTATTTTATTGTTGAGTCAATTGTTTATTGTTATATTTAATCATTAACTATCAGTTAGTACTAAAATTTAATTCAAGAGTTCTAAAAATAAAAACATTGTTATTAGCAATCGATATTTATCCTTTATTATATATTTTATATAGTTGCATTACTATTTCATATAATTATTATTATCTGTAGTCAATCGATAATTATCTGTTACTATCAAAGTATATTATATAGATAGTTACGCCTCTAACAAAGTTTTACTATCATGAAGTTTCCAATTACATTTGCAATAATTTATTTATATCAAAAAAACATTTAAATATAGATATTTCCTATTGATATTAATAAATTTTGAGGCTTAATTCATATATATATTGATTCAGCTCTACAAACAACTATTTTACTAACGAGTTTATAAACATTGATAACTACTACTAACTACTAGCTGCTAAATATGGATAAGCAATTACGCTATTCATTAACATCAATAGTATATATGATAATCTAAATTAGTTATGAATTATAGATGACTAAATAAATGTATATATAGGCCTTTAACTGAAGTTTTCTTCCTAAAGACTACAATATACAACTGCTGGGTATAGAAACTATTGAAAGAAAGTGAACTTTGTATTATTTCGTTTTTGTTTCTGTTATTTTGTATAACATTTTGGGTTTTCTTAATTAGCTCCTCCTGTATTTAGTCAAAGTATCTGATTACTGAGATGTCATTTAAAAATTCCACAATTAAAACAATTGCCAGAGTTAAACTGTAAACAGTTTAATGATAATTGCTGTTTGATGAGCTAAGCTTTCAACCTTGTCTATTGCAATGCATCTGTATGACAGCTCAAAGGCAGCAATCTACTGATAATATCTAATTATCAGTCTATATATATAAGCAATTATCTTACAGCTATTCGATCAATTTGTCTAGGTACATTTCCATAATTAACCCAATCGAAATGAGATGCGATTGAACAGTCTTCAAACTGTTATATATTCAAACATACCGGTTTCTAATTGATTAATAATAACCTGGCTATGTGTGTGATTGATCCCAATTCGAATCGGTGTCCGATGCCAAAGTCCGCAGAGAGAACTAACTGAAATGTGCCAAAGTCCACTTGCCAAAAACTGGTTTGCCAAAAAGCCACAAAAAATAAAATACTCTGTCCACATTCGACCAATTAAAAAAGTCCATTTAAATCATTATACCAGGGGCATTTAGTGTGTCTGGAACCGAATGGTTCAAAGTACATGTTTTATCTCTTTTTGGGTATTTTCCGAGCTACTCGTGCAACAAATAACGTTATATCGCATATATTACAAATATTTACTGCTGACAGCATCGATAATTCATGACCTACTCAAACTACCTTTAACAGTGCAACCAAAAACTTACCCAGACAAACTCATAAATAGTTACGCACGCCAACCAACCAACAAAAAGAAAAAACAATAACAAAAAACAATTCAACAATAATAAAACTAAAGAAAGAAAGGGACGAACAAAATGTCAGAGCTCTGGCAACGCTGCTTATTGGGTGCCATCGTCGCCTGCCAGAGCCATAACAAATATAAAATATTTAAATAGTAATAAATTCATAATGTCAACGTGTTGTTGCTGTAACTGCCATAGATTTATAGACAATAATAACGACAAACACGAAACGCGCCTTCCACTGCCAAAGACAAAGAAATATATATATATATGTATATTAACTTTGAAGGAACCTGTGACTTAAGTAGCTAAAAAACAAATATATCACAATGAAATCAAGTCGACTTTACGATACTCTATTGAGAGAAGAAAGTCTTTCAATTGGCTATCAAATATTCAATGCAAGTTGGATATTTATGGATAGCTTTTGAAAGATTTTAAGAAAATCCTTTGGGATATTTTACTTCCGGTATAGTCTTTTTTCTGGATAGTAAAAGGTTATCAAAAGGATAATAAAACAAAAATTTTTAATTGAAAAAAAAAATTTTATAAAATAAATAAAATATAAATTTAATGAAAAACTATGAAATTTAAATCTTTTAACCTTAGAAACATATATGAATTCATATAAATAATTAAAAACCTTTCAAAAATATCTGATTTTCCTAGGAAAATAGGGCATAAAAAAGCATAAACAAAAGTTTCTGCACGAAAAAAAAAACAAACAAGATAAAATGATGGAAATGGCAACGTTTTATAACTTCATATATGAAAATAATAAAATTCTTTTATTGTAGACATGATAGACTGTTAGTGCCAAGGGCTGGGGGCTAATAGCGAGATATACCTTATGTATATACATATACACTATATTAAATACTATATGGCATGCCATAAAAATATAAACAGCACATAAAACGACTATGAAAACAATGGCACACGTTACACTACAGAGAGAGAGAAAGACAGAGAGAGAGAGGGAGGGGGAGGGAGAAAGTCCTGCTAGCTAATGAAATGTCATTGGACCCGGGAGGGGCTGAGACGCGACTCGGGCTGTCAGGCTAAAACTGAAATGCAAATGTCACGCGAAAAACTATTTGACGACAACATTACGTTGACATTATAATGCGATATGACCAAAAGAATATACGGCCCAAGAGACCCAGCCAAACACACTCACACACACACACACACGAGCACTACCTGTAGTCAACCGTCCCGAAATGTGCTGAAAGCTGAAGCTATGCTAAGTATTCACAGTCATATGCAAATTTTATTAGCTGCTCTTTTATGGCAAGTCATGCAAATAAATTTATTAACTATGAAAATTAAAAGTAATACGGAGAAACCAATTATAAAGAGCTAAAGAATCATAAAGCTAGATTATGATCATTAAGCTAAGAATAATACAAATGCTAAATTTAAATATAGAAACATTTAATTTTGCTATAAAAATGTTTAGAATTATTCATAAATATATAATTAAAATAAATAATTGTTTATCTAAATGTGCAATAAAATTAAGAGAATATATATTATATTTATTTATATCTTAGAAATGATTATGGAACTGCTTTTTATAGCAGAACTTTACGTAATACTTCTGTTAAGGTAAAGATTGACTAATCCATTTATATTTCATTTATATATTATATTTAATTTAATATATACAAATTTATAATTAATGTACATAATATAACTAGTTTTGTAATGTAAGTTTTAAAACTTATTAAAGTAACAGCATTAAGAATTAAATTCAATTTAATATTTTAAAATAAACAAAAAAATTTATCCACATAAAAAGAAAAAAATGTTTTCAAATATAAAAAATATTTCAAATAATATTTAAAAATATAAATTTATAAAAATATAAATATTTAAAACCATTTTATGATGTATTTATTATTTTTAAAAAATATTCTTTTCGCTTTTAATATACACACTCAAAAAAAAAAATTATGCCTATATAAATATTACTGGAAATTTAGGCAAAGCGAAATCTTTAATAAACGAATGGCCTATATATCATTTATTACTGTCACGTTGTATGGGGCCTTGATCTCTTGGCCGGACAGCAAAAAATGCTTACAGAAATTCAATTAGGCTTATCCCGTGCAGCAACAGCAGATACAGCTACAACACATCAGGTAAAACAGCTGCAACACCTGCGCAATTAATTAGTATTTGCCGCATTAATTTCACAAAAAACTCGGGAGCCTCGAATAAAATCCAAAAGCCCGCAAAATTGAATGAGAAAAAGGGCGCATAGGCGCCAGGCTAATAAATTCACGAATGGGCCCGACCTGGCTCTGTAAAAGGCTTATCTAAGCCAGAAGCTCAGCTTTTGGGGCTACGCAATTAGAGCGAAAATGTGCGCCAAAGTCAGCAACGGGCCAAACAAACCACTAAAACACTAAAGCAGCCAAATCAAATAAAGCAAATTCAGTTAATTTAAATTATAATTAAGGCCAGGCCAAATAGGGCAGGGCAGGGGCAGTGCGGCTGCCCTTTGCGTTTGCTGATGCTAAGATAAAATGGGCTTTGAAGTGGGATGTGCTTGATTCGCACTAAATGTGACCTACATGAGCTTGTGAACCTTTAATTTGGCAACAATTTTAAAGCGGAGTAAAGAAGTGGAGTTTTATAGAAAATAGTTGGAGTAAGATAGATCAAAGTAACTAGAGAATGTTATAATTATACAAATAATAATTAAATAAATAATTAAAGAATGTTATAATTATACAAATAAAAAAGTTAATTTTTAGCCACTTTTCAATAAAGTCCCCAACAAAAACTCTTCTTTGAGCGGCTGACCTATACCAAGTCTGATTTTTATAAGGAGCAGAAGCAAATTTCATGAAAATATCTTAACTAACAACATAGTTAAACATACACAAAATATGGATACAATTATTCTAAAATTGACAAAAAATACACATATCCAATCAGCTTAAATATATTTTAGTATATATATATTATTTTTATAATCGATATAACAATTTTAAAATACATTTTGTAATTTACACTTTGATTTATATACTCAATCCATTGCCAGTAAAAGCAAATATAAATATACAAAAATAATATAAAGAAATATATAAAATTATTGTCATAAAAAAATGATTTGCTTTATCTTTGATATGTCAATAATATCAAAGTGCTGTTAGCTTGGATATATAATGGCAATAGCAATTGCCTGACCTTTGATTAAGAAAGCAAGAGAATTATTTATATTTGACATTTCAAGCCGTAAATAAAATGCAATTAAGCATGAACATATAATGAGGACTATTGATTTTTTTGTTAATGATTTGGAAATGTAGCTACAGCTATTTTTTTTTTTTGTTTCATTATTATAATTTATAAATATTTATATATTTTTATACACTTGAGCTGCACTCGCTCAGCCCCAGAGGCTGATAAAAATCTCATCGCTGGTCATAAAAGGTGAACGGCCAGGTCCGCAGAGAGACATAGAGAGAGAGAGAGAGAGAGATACCATAATTTCCACTTCTATAATTTGTTTATGATTATAACCGCATGCAAAATAAAACGCATTTAAGTAATTAAGTCATAAAAAGAATGCGTGCGCTCGTAAAAAATTGCAATAAAATGCCAAGAACAAAACAATTAGGCAATTAAATGTGCGCATATTACCAAAAATTTTCGTTTTGGTAACAAAACGCGTCATAAAATGCGGCCAAGGACTCGCAGCACACTTAAAAGAAAAGGGTCACAAAATATGCCTATAAAAATAGAAAAAATGAAGGCAATATCAAAAAAAAAAGAAAATGATGTGAATTTGCTGTTGATTTGTCCGATTGCGAAGTGTTTTAGTAATATTTATTGAATTCCAGCAAATAATAAAGAAAAAGTATTGTTTAGGGATCCAAGGGAGCGATGCTCACAGCGCATATTTTTCGCAAAAATTCCAAGCGCGACAAAATGAATTCTTTTGTGACAAGTTCGGTTCGGTTTGAGCACTGGAACTCCAGAAGAGTCAAACGAGAACGAGAATGAGAATGAGAATGAGAACCCTCAAGCCAGTTACGACCACTTCATATAAGGAACGAACTGTGAGATGTTTTCTTTGCCTTTGCTTTTTGCTTCCCTTTCTTTCTTATATAACGCATCAAAGACAGTCAGGTAAGGGAATGCAGTAAACGTTTTGTAAGAAATTGAAAAATCTAAGAGAAAGCGAACAAGAAAACTTCGCAGCTCGATAAAGAAGTTGGGTTTTGAAGGGATGGGAGCCTGGGGAGCAGCCAGAAAAAAAAAAATCAGCAGAAAATGCGCTGCTTTAGTTCACATTATTGTCCTGGTCCTTCTGGATATTTGCTTGTGCATGGAATTTTTTAATAAACGTTAAAGTTTATAACATTCTCCATATACGAGCATATCGACAAGGCACCTACACATTGCTGACTGGAAAGGGAGGGAGAGTAGAAGGCTGGGCGAGCGGTGCTCTGCTGTGCTCTGCTGACATCTAAAAAGGTAAGCCAAAGGCATAAAGAGCCCTCACATAAAACCAACTAATTAGGCAAAGCATCTAATTAGACAGACAACAAGCACAACCTGATTCTCTCCCAAAAAAAGAGAAAAAAAAACAAGTATATGCGTCTTTAGCGCCTGCTCGTAAAAGCCAAAGCCCAACCAAAATGACAGCGTCGCTAAAAATTCTTATCGCAATGCCAAAAATTAAGCCCCTGCACAGGGGCAGCAGCACAAAAAAAATAAGAGAAAGACAGAAAGAGAGCCCCAGAAATTTATTGTAGCAAAGGTTAAAGATGCGCCATGTTAAATGTGGAAATTGTTTAATCCAGAGCTTAGCAATTACAAGGCACAGCGCTCGTGGTCAGCTGCATGAAATTGGGAGCTGACAACGTTAACCCAAACAGAAGAAAAAGGAAAATCAAATCAAATTGAAGCTATACAAAAGGGAATTTTGTATGCTCTACCAATGAAAATAATATTGTTGGATTATAAAATAAAAATATATTTGTGTAAAAGTGAAGTTATAAAATAGAAATATAAAAGTGAAACACAGGACAATTCTTATACTCTTTCAGTTAAAATTAAAATACAATAGGCAGTTGTCTTAAGTCAATGAAGGTATATTTGATCAATTATATTATATATAAAAAATATATATATATATTTAAGGAAAATATATAAACAACATTTTCTTCAAAAAATAATATCCCGAATGTATTAAAAAACTTGAAAAAGCAAAATTATTTAAATAGAAATTATAAAAAATTAAAATCCATAATTAAAATCTAATAAGAACTCTCTTGAGTTTTCGAGCTTTGTCTTGTTGCTTCGTATATGCAAGTACAAATTTCAGACTCTTTGCATATGCTCACTTCATTTGCGCCTAGAGCTTATAAAGTTTAGAAACCTCTCAGAGCTGTCGATGTACCAGCAGCTGCAGCATCCAAAAAATTATTAAATCTTTATAATTGTGCTCAAACTGCGAGCGCCAGCTGAGCATGATCAAGCCGATGATGTCTTGGGAGAGCGAAAGAAGCTTGTGAAGAATGGAGAGCGAAAAACGGCACGACAGTCTCTATGCAATATAAGCGAAAAGGCCACGACTGAATGCAGTCTCTTTACAATATATATAAGTCTCTTATAACTCTTAATATATTGAGCCAACTACCGCTCTTATACTAAATTTCGAAACGTAGCGCTGGCTGCTGGGCTCATCAAACTAAATTTGAGAGAAAGAAAGAAGCTGACTTATATGTATATACCACAGTCATAGTTAACTTATTTCTTTAATATAGTAATCCGATCTAATCGGAATTAGATTTTCAACAGAAAATTAGTTTTCTATATAATATAGATATATTTTATTAAAATATCTCAATTATTTTTCCATTTATTGTTATAGTCACATATTTGTATACATAAATAAATATGTTGAAGCTATCAAGTTTCTACTCAAAAAGAAAATCTGATTTTACAGAATATATATATTCTAATTTGCCTAACAAATTTTGTCTCTATTGATTTTATAGTACATATAAATATATTCTCAATTATATTACAAATTTTGTCACTCTTCCATAATACCCTCACAGACAGCGTATTCTAAAAAAAAATACATGCACAAAAAGGAAAATTATCTCAGTAAAGTGGAAAGAAATGCTATTTGCATTTTATTTGCTTTGTAATTTGATGCTCGATTGCCTTTTTAGTGTGTAATGAGCTGGGCAGCAAATGCGTTTTATTTTGTCGCCAACTATATAGAAAAATAAGGTTAAACTTGCTCAGACTTGGTGCAGGTGCAACTGAATACAATTTGTGGGAATTAGTTGTGGATAGAATCATGGCATAGATTACATATTTCCCATTCGATAAGGGTTGTTGGTTTTAATGTGCTTTGATAACAATAAATCTAAGTCTAAGGTTAACTAGAAGATGTTTATAAATATATGCATGGCCTGTATAACAATTCTACATATTTATCTATATTTATAAATTAAACATTTACATTTGATTTATGCATAAACAAAATGGAATTTATTTTCAATATGCAGCCACATAAGAGAGAGATATTTTTAATAAATTTTCTTCTACTCATAAATTCCATTTAATATAATAGAATATTTTATTCACACTCAAATTTGTCTTTGGCCACACGAATTGTGCTTTATCTGATTGTTGTTGAGGCAAAATGTTCGCAACATAATTTCAATTGCATGGAACGCACGAGTGCATTAGCAACACCCTGAGAATATTTCGACACTTCAGCTCGAAACAAAATAAATTGCATAAAATATTCCATTTACGTTTTCACAGTCAAAGAGAGAGCGAGAGAGACGGAGATGCTTTAGCAAAAGTAGCCCAGAAATTATTTATTATATCTAATGCAATCAAAAATGGTTGTAACTGCAATGCCTGCGGGTTTCTATGGGGGCAAGTTGGGGCCAGTAGGGAAAGGGTCTTCAAGGGAAGCCCAAAACAATGCGCATTTTTGGTATTAATTTGCTTTTTGGATCGACAAGCAGCAAATTTTTGCTCAGAGTTATGCTTGGAATTTATGATAAGCTATGCGGATTACGCATAGCTTTCGACAGTTATCGAAATTCCGAGTGCCGAAAGAGCTGAATGAAATCAAGCACTTTGAGCAGTTTACAATTAATAAGCTATAAAATATATTTTCTATGCCAATTATAAGCTAATTTGTTAGCTTAAGCTTGGGTCTCTCTGGGATCTGTTAATATAATTAACTCAATGCCAAAAGAGGCAACAGAACTTTAATACACAGGTTAGATGATATAGAATGTCTGCTTATATATAAATATATATCTTATTAAAGAATAATATTAATATTATAAAATATTTGCTGGTGAAGCTCAGTATTTTCATGAATCTCTAATTGTTTTAAGCTAGCATATCTTGGATATCTAAGGAAACAAAACAAAGTTGGACTCAGATTCCGATTTAGTTTTATAGTCTGATTTTATATTACTAAGCGCTGTCAGCCTGCATTAGTACAATGTAAGCAAATTTAAAGTTAAAATTATTTTAAATTAGAAACAACAAAAAAATGCTTTGTCATCAAGTGACATAATCTAAAGAGCATTCAATATTCTGTACATCCAACAATTATCTCTTATTTTTTTTCCCAAGTGCAACAAATGGATAAATTATTTATTTAACAAACAGAGACGAACTCATGAGTTCTCTCACGTTACGTTTTTGTCACGTGTATTTTAATTTGACGAAAGCTGCACAAAAATATGCAAATATCAGTCATTAAATTAATTAAAACAAGCTTCACCTACGAAATGACTATACACACACACACACACACTCACACACACACACACACACACACAAGCAACAGAAACTTTTCCATTTGCATCTGAACTTTTGTTGGAGTTGGGTTTAAATTGTTATTATTCAAGCTTTTGCAATTGGAATTTGTAGTTGAGTTTATTTCAATTTGATTTTCTAATAAATGCCGTGAGCTTTAAAGAGTTTGATTAAGTAAAGAATTGAATAAAATTTTTAAAACAAATTTTAATATAATTAAAAAATAAATAAATAAAATATTATTTGAACATAAGAGTATATTCTCTTTGAATTGAAAAATTATTCATTTATGGAGGAGAAGCTAGATGATAAAATGTCAATAGATCTTGATACAAAACCTTAAGATTTTGATATACAAAAATTATCTAAAAATTTAGAATTAAAAGTTCTAATATAAAATGCACTTTAATAAATATAAATATTTAAAAATTATTATTTTTTTATATTTATTTAATATTTATATTACCATTTAAACATAATACCATTAATTTCAAAATTATTTTAAAGCCTAATAGACAAGTCAATATCTTTTCATACAATAAAAAACTTTCTTAAAGATATATTTATAGAAATATATCAAAATTATCAGCTAAAACAAGCTAAAGTTCCATTTAGTGCACAGCCAACCCCTAAGTAGGCATTCGCCAAGCCATTTCGCGGGTATTTTATTTGCTTGTGGAACTATCCACACATTTCGCCAACTGACCCCAAAATCTGTGAGGCAGAGTTCAACAACCTTTGGCCATATCCCCAAAGGAAAAGTGTCTGATGAAGCTGTTTTTGAGGGAGCTTATCGAAGACACACACACACAAGCACACACACACATATACATGGAAAAGCAATAATCATAGGCATAAGATTTACTAATAACAATGATATAAGACATTTGCGCAAATGAGTATATAATAAAGCTAATGGAAAATTATGGAGCTAGCGGGCAAGTGGGATTTTCCCCAGATGGACGGGGGCAGACAAGAGGCCAAGAAGCTGGCGCCATTTTGTTGTTATACAATATATGATACTATAAATGTTAGATACATTTATATTATATAAATATATATATATATAGTAAGTATTTAAAGGTAATAGCTAGACAGTAAAGGCTAGCCTCAGCTCAGTTTATATATTGTTGTTTTTGGTTTTTTTTTATCAATATTGCAATTGAGTCTCCATATAATTGATTAAATTTACCTTTCGACAATTTATGGGCTATCATTTGCAGTTAAATGTGAACTTTTAATGTTTATTGCCTGCACATATTGCAACTAAACCTTTTTTGAGATTGGGGGGGGGGCGGTGCGCACACCTTAATGGCCTATTAAGGTGTTTTTTGGGTTCGTGTTTTGGGCCTGCGATTTAAATGCAATTAAATTGAAATGTGTTTTTTAATACTCTTTGGCTATCGGGGTAGTTGGGAGAGGGCAGTTCTTGGGTTTCTAGAAAACAGAAAAGAGAAACAGAAACCAATTTCAAGATCATAAATAACGCAAAACTCATTAGACACCTAGATATAGATATGATATTTTATAGGGTTGTTAGGATGTCATTCTAAGAGGAGAAATGTTTGTTTAAAATGTTTTTTATGATAATAATTTAATAAATATAAATATATAAATTTATAACTAATACTTTATATACTAAAATAAATATAAAATATTAAACTAAAATAAAAATAAAAATATAAAATATTTTTTATATTTTTACAGAGCATCTGCTAGTCAAGAACTTAAACCGAAATGTAAGTACTTTTTAACTGTTTCCGAATAAATTTTATGGCCAGATATTAGATAATATTTGATTATAGTATATACTTTAAATAAATATTAAAATGATGTCTTAAGTACCTATCAACAGGGTATCTAAAAGTCACCGCATAGAACGCACTTCTGAGTTAGATATAATATAATCTATATATTTTAGAGCATATTTATGTGTTTCCTTCAGTTTTTATATTTTTCTACAGGGTATTTAACTGCGATTTATTCTCACGATTTATTCTCACAATAACTGGCTTCTACAGGGTATCTAGCAGTCGTTTACTTAAACCCGTCAAACACTTCAATTATTTACTAATACTCTTTATTACTGGACGATTTAGTTTGTAAACATTATACCAAATTTTCATATATAGGTCTTCACATACTTAATACAGGGTATTTAATAGTCACCAACCTTTGCTTAGAGCACTTTAACGCTTTTTGGACACACTTTATGGCCACAGCAATGGCCCAAAAGGGCAAGCCGTTCTCTTCAATTAAAATAAATGAAATTTCGTACGGGCTCCACCCCGCGCATACCCCGTGCACAACGAGTAAAAGGAGTATAGGGCAGGCAGGAGCTGGTTGGCTCGTAAAAGCATTTAACACATTAAATGAGCGCCCGCTCATCGATGAATAGCCAGCCAGTCAGCCAGCCAGCATTTATTTATGAACAACAATAATAACTTTTCGAGCATTTAATTTAGCTGCAAAATGGCTAAATACAATGCGTCACGCCCAACTTTTTAGCGGTTTTTGTGACGCCCCCAACCCACTCACACACACACACACGCGCAGAGTGAGAAAATGTCAACCAAAAATTGTCAAATGCACAGCATTTTATGCGCCATACATTTATGTTGATGCGGTTGGAAAGTTTTTTAATTACATTTGCAGAGCCCGCCTCACGCCACGCCTCCACTACCTAGCTTTTATAGCAAATATATATATATATATTTTATGGTTTATGATTGTGTGTGGAAAAACTCATTTAATTTCGTAACAATTTGAAAATGATAACAAAAAAAGTAATTTCTTATCAGCATGCAAATATTTTTAGCTCATATTCATAGAGTGAAACTGAAACTGTGTTTCTATGGTATATACATATATGTTTAAAGCTAGTTATATTTTGCTGATATTTGCATTAAATTTGATTGTGCCTAGGCAAGCAACCCTAACCCACTTTCCACTCAAACGCCTGTCAATCAAGCATCCTTCCAGCCATCCATCTCCAAAAGCAAACTCTTTGCAAAACTTGGCTACTTATCATCTGTGGCACACAGAAACAAAAACTAATTGCTGAAAGGCTGTAGATTATGTAAAGCCTAGCTGAATGACAGCAATGTATCCTATCTCTAACCCTGAATCATAAAAATGTTTAGACAACACACACACACACTCACACACATACACACACTCGAACACACACATAGAGAGAGAGAGAGAGCTCATCATTCATTTCGAGCAAGTAAACATGGCCAAATGAAGAAAGTGCCTGCTTAATGTTATCAGCCTTATGCGATCTAATGTGACCCAAATATATATCTATATATTTGTGTATACAGTATATATTGTGTGTGTGTATGTGTGTGTGTGTGTGTGGCACATAAGTAGCTGCTGACCAAGGCAAACAAATTTAAAGCAATCTCATTGAAGCTTTGGCAAGTAGGTCGCATAATTAGCCTGGATGCTGGCCAAGAAACCAAGAGAAATTTGTTGTTATATTGCAAGCGAGTCTATACAATTGAAAGATGCGCTATAGAATATATAAATATAATATGAATATATATATATTCATATATAAATCTACATCTTCAGAGAATAACACGAATCATCGGCTCAAAGAGAAATATATTTTATGCCTTAGGTCATTTACTTCTGTAGTTTTCGAAACAAAATTAATACTTGAGCATAAGGAAGTAAATTTTTATATTTTATAGGCTCGTAGATGCTTCCTTCTGCCTGTCATTTATATAAATATGCCCAGAAACATTATGCCCTGTTTAACCACTTTAAATAGTATAAAAATAAGACTCTTTAATATATTAAATTTCATATTATTAAAGTTGCATTATCTTCAGGAAACAATAGCGAAAAAAAACTATAAAAATTATCATAATTCTCGAAATTTAATTGTTGAAAAATAAATATTAAATAAATGCATAAAAATGCATTCAACAGCAACAGAAATCGAAAAATCATATAAAAGCGCAATGCAGAACGAAACCAGTTGACAGAAGGAATGCAAAAGGCTTACGAAAATATTCCATATAATAACGAAATATTTATAAATTATATATATATATATTTATATATTTGCATATATATATTTAACACATATTAAAAATGAAATTGTTAATAGTTTATCTGGGTTACCTAACGCTGGCCTTGGCAACTGATGTAAGTAAAGGAATATTATATTATATTAAATTATATAAATAATAAATTTTATATTATTTTAAATTATATTAAATTATATAATATTAAATAAAATTTTAAGTTTTATTATATATTTAATTTTGTTAAAGGTTTTTAAGTGATATTAAAGTAAATTATATTAATTTATTATATTATTTTAAATTAATTATATTATATTAAATTATATTATATTAATTTATTATATTATTTTAAATTAATTGAAATTATATTATATTAAATTACTTTAACCTATATTATATTCAATTTCTTTAAATATTTTAATTAATTAAATTTAAAAATATTATATTAGTTTAAATTATATTATATTTTAATATATTTTGTTTTATTATATTAAATGAAAATAAGAATAATAATATTATATAAAATCTCAACCGATAATCCTACTTTAGTTAACTGCTGAACAAAAGTCCACAATTCGTGCAAATGCCATGCAATGCACTCAGCAGGAGGGCAACACCAAGGAGCAGGCAATAGCCCTGCGCAATGGCAACTTCGAGGATGCCGACGATAAGGTCAAGTGCTATGCGAATTGCTTTTTGGAGAAGGCTGGCTTTATAGTCGAGGGCCAGATCAACGGAGATGCGGTGCTGCAGAAGCTGGCACCCGCTGCCGGAGTGGATCAAGTGAAGGCCGCTCTAGCCAATTGTGAGTCGATCAGGGGTACGAATAGCTGTGATACTGGCTTTCAGATCTACAGCTGCTTCTATAAGAATCGAGCTTGGGCCTAGGTCTCTTATATCTGTAACATTATATTTACTTTTAAATAAATATTTAAGCATGCTCTTCAATTGTAGTTAAGCTCCGCATTCATTTTAGTTTCTCGACCTCAACAAAATTCGTATTCGTTCAGTAGGTCTGTCCTGCAAAATTATCAAAAATTTGACCAGAAATTTTCCATTTTGTTTTTTAATTTTCGGAAACAACTTTAGACCAAAAGAAGAAAAAAATTAGTTTTAAATTATCCAAAATTAACTCTAAAATGTCGTTAAGCAGAAATACCATGCAAATTAGACTACTGAAAAGTTTGCTGAATTCCCGTAAAACAATTGCCAACCGGACTATATTCGATATATCGAATTTGAACGATTTTGAGAGCAAAGTAATGCGTTCAAAGAGACCAGTACTAGTGAATTTTTATGCCAGGTCAGTTTAATAACAGTAAACTAAAGCCAGCTATCGATCGACTAGTTTCGAATGCCTTTCAGTTGGTGTACCCCGTGTAAAACTCTGACGCCCCGCCTGAAATGTATTATAACCGAGCAGAGAGGCAATATGGAGATGGCACGCATCGATATCGATGAGCTAACAGATCTGGCACTTTCCTACAATGTGGGCATGGTGCCATCGATCTTGATTATGCACAAGGGCAAGGAGCTGAATCGTTTGGAGGGGCTGCAGCCATCAGAACTGATAAGAAATTGGTTAGCATCGGTTATAAAGACGAGTGCACCCGATTGCATATTTGTAAAAAAGTGATTTGTTTTTAAGTTAATGCATACAAGGACACAAACTATGAATAAACACGTTTTTAATTAATTTTGTTTGGCATTTTAACTAGCGCCGGCTGCTGTCTGGCGATTTACCAATGCAAATATCGGTGCCGGCAATTCAAAATGCAAACAAAGTCTCGGCTCGCCACGACTCTCTCTCCTCTCGCCCGTTTCTGCAACAATTTGTGAATCAGCGCCAGAGTTGGGTGAGCCAACAACAAATACAATGGGTAGCAAAACTCGTGTATGCTCAATTGTTTGTTTATTTGCTAGCCAAAAACAACAAAGATACTGTGCAACTCTCCCTCTCTCTCTCTCTCTCTCTCTAGCTCTCTATCTCTGTATCTATATATCCATCTACAGCTCTGTTCATCCATCTCTATTTGCTTTTGCTGGTTATGTCCTGAGCTTAGGGGACTACACTCTAATTGATTTTGGTAATGTTGCTTTTTAATGAAGTGTCAAATGCGTGTTACTTGGTTTGGGCTTGTGTTTCGGTTCGTAGCATAGCTTCAAGATGCATGTCATGCCACAGAACAATGGCTGATGAAGTATTAAGTCCTTGTACTCCCCAAGGACTCCAATGGAAATACACTGAAAACTGTTAGTGGGAAAATGACACGAGCTTAAAGTTGATCTAAGAAATCTGAACAGTATGAAGTAACTGAGTTAATATTAAGAAAATATCTATAATTATTTTTGTATTGATTATTAATTAAGTTTTTATATAGATTTTTTATTTTATAATACACAAATCTTTTGTATTTTATATATTTATTTATTTATTTTATTTATTTCGTACATAAATGATATTTAGGTATGCTATATTTTTAGTATCATGAGAGAACTGAGTAAACTACGTATGTGATATATATAAACAAGAGAGAAACTTGTTTATATTATTTCATTTCAACACCTTGAACACACTCAGAAACAAAAAATATCCATTAAATATAAATGAATGAGCAATAAAATAGATTATAAATAATCTTATCTCATTAAAGCAGACAGAGAGAGATAATTATAGTTTATAAAATATTGCCAATAAAATATGCGCCTTGAAATATATATTTCATTGCACATTCATTTCGAGTAGCGCTCTGAGCTGAATCACTTCACATTGGCCCATTAGCTCAGCTGGTTAGAGCGTCGTGCTAATAACGCGAAGGTCGCGGGTTCGATCCCCCCATGGGCCACATACAAATTTTTTGGTATAAATATTTTTAATCTTTTTTAAATTATTTTTAAAATAACAGAATTTAAGAGCATATATATTTTAAATATACAAGTAATAATAGAACTTTTAATTATATAAACATTTAAATAGTTTATCAGATTTTACCAATAAGTCTCATTCAATATGGAAAAATTACAACTTCTCTTAAATGTAACCAGCATTATAGGTTTATTAAACAAAGTCTATAGCCTGCTGCCCTTGCTTTTGAACATAATTGCCTGACCACCGGCCAACAGTCTAGCCTAGAAGCCCGCATTCATAATATGACAGACTAATCCTTAACCCTTTTACCAAACATACGCACAGCCTTCCAAAATACATTACCATAACCATTCTGTTGGCTGATTGAATTGGGGGAGACGACAACAACGACAACAACGACGACGACGACGACGATGACGACGATGACGACGACGACGACACTTATGACCATAAACAAAATTGAAATTATAAAGCAAAAATGTGGAACAATTGCCAAAGCTGCAAAGAAGAAGAGTTACTTTTGTGCCTGTGTGTGAGAGAGAGAGAGACTGTTTGTGCCGGGCCCACAAAATAGATGTGCCGCAATGTAATTGAGTATTTGTATTCAATTAAGACTTATTTCAATATTTGCATACGTCGAATGCAACAGCCCAGACAATCAACACAGACAACAACAACAACAACAACAACAACAACAAGGAAGCCCCGTGTTGTTGCCAGTGTTGTGAGTGTTTGCCAGTGTTGTCCAGTGTTTGTTAACAGTTGCTGGCCCAATGTAAATCCCCTCCATATGCTCGAACATAATTTGCTGAAACGAAACTTGAACAAACAGACGGGCTCTCTGGACAGCAGCAGCAGCAGCAGGAGCAACAGGAGCAACAGGAGCAGCAGCTGCTGCAATAGAGTCCAAATCTCTGGATTTTGCAGAGGGGAATTTAACGCCACAAGGGATTTTAGGAGAGGGTAACGAGGCGGATTGTACATCATGTGTGCAAACTGTCTGAATTTGACAGCCCGCATAAAGCGCTGGGCAGACAACGCCGCCGTCGCTGCCGCTGCCGCCACCGCTGCCGTCGCCTAGGTAAACATGTAAAGGAGTTAAGCAGATAGAAGAGAGCGAGAAAGTGAGAGAGAGCGAGCAGGTTATAAATGCAATGACTGGACTTTTAGTGGGTGTGTGTGTGCGTGTGTGTGTGTGTGTGTGCGAGTGCGAGTGTGGACGTCACAAAATGCAACAAATATTAATTTTTATTATGCAAACATTGCTTTAATTACATTATTTTTGCGTATGGTCCAGCAGACAAACCAACTTGACATATAGCCACACACATGTGTGTGCTAGTGTGTGTGTGTGCATGTGTGTGTGTGTGTGTGTGTGTGGTTAACTACCTTCAACCACAACCAATGCTCTGTCCCTAGCTCACTCCCTCGCTCGCTCTTGCACTTTGCACATCCTCTCTCTCTCTCTCTCTCTCGCTCGCTCTTTGTATGATCAATCACTGGAAAATTGGATTTTCATATGGGCCCGAGCTGACTGCCTGGCTGGCTGTGTGTGTGGCGTTTATGCAATTTCCCGTTGCCGTGGCCATAGCCTTGTGGCTGCAAAAATCAATCGGTTGCCAATGTTGAAACAAACACGCCCATGCCACGCCCCCCGCCACTGGTGCACCTGACCGCTTGACAAGCACAAACACAAACTTAATCAGCAGCCATGAATTGGTCAATAATTTTTAAATACAAATCAAGTGTTAACTGCGCCGCTTTATGCCCCAGCATCAGCATCACATCAAAAGCCAATTTTCAGCATTTTGAGGGCGAGCGAGGGCTGCTGCAAAGCTGTTTGCGCAACGGTTTAAAATTTCATCCAAAAATGATATATGAGGCACAGGCACTTGGCGTTATTGGGCTTTATGAGTCTTCGCTTTGAATTGATTGCACATTGATTACCAAATGGGTTGGTCAAAGATATATCTGATGGGATAAAGATTTAAGCTGAAAAGTTAATGAAGGTGAATGAATGAATAAATTTTGTGATAATAATAAACATTGTGATATAAAAGTAAAAGCTTAGAAAATATTTAAATAACTATATATAAATAAATATCTAATTATATTCATAGTATTCATATTCATCTTAAAAGATTATTTGATTAACTAACAAAATATTAAGGATACAAGAGAAAGTTAATTGGTAGAATATGAGAAATGCAACTGATCAAAGAAAATATATTTTGTTTGTAGAAAATATTAGCTAAAGTTGTATATAGTATATATATTTTAAAAAAAATATTATAAAAAAAAATAAAAAAATTGTTAATAATTAAAAAAAAAATTTGATACTTAATAGAACTCCCTGCAATTTTTTATTTAAATTAAATATGTAAAGAAAAAAATAAAAATATATATATATTTTTTTAAAAATATGTTTTAGCTATATATATTTTTTATATAATATATCTTTTTTATTATGTTTTTGTAACATATTTAATTTAAATAAAATATTGCAGGGAGTTCTATTAAATATCCAGTTTTTTTTTTCAAATTATCAAATTATTATATATTAAATAATAATTTAAAACCTTATATATATTTTTAATAATATTTATTTCTAATTTAAAAATTACCAAGAAATATTTTTTAAAGTAATAAATATTTTTTTAGCCTTAAATATTTATTTTTATTTATTTTAAAACTTTTATTCTTATATTTTTATTATTTTATTAATAATCTACTCATATATTTGTTAATACTAAACAATTATTTAATAAACAAAAATATTACATTTATTTTAATTAAATATTTAAGTATTATATAAATGTTTTAAAAAGATTTCAAAATGAATTCATTGAGTAGAGCTTCGATCGCTGTACCTCAACCATAGCTCAGCCGTCCGTAAAATCAATTCAAATACTCTTCTATAGATATGATATAATATACAGTCAAACCCTGAACATACTCAATATAATTTTCAAATAATATTCCAATCACTCTTCGATGTTATCTCTTTAACACTTGCCTGCTTTATAGCCATATTGAATGTCATTCATTTGTCTTCTGGCAAAACTTTGAATCTCTAAAACCGCAAATGTCTCGTAATGCTACACACACTTATACACACACACACACATCGTGGGATTTTGACACTCAAACAGATAGATGTATTCAGCCGGAACCCTTTTTGCCGGCTCAAACCATTTGGCAATCAATATAAACAGACACGGAGCTCTACATATGGAGATATTGTACAGTTTTTTTTTTGCTTTTGGGCAGGCAGAGAGAGAGCCATCGTATCGTCCGGCTTTGGCCATGGTAAATTCTGCTGCCTGGCGGAAATTCGATTTATTTTCATCAATATTCAATGTCAATGCAACATCTTGGTGGCCGAAACCAGAAACGTACATCAGGCATGTCGAGGCCAACGGGATTGCAACAGCAACAGCGCCTGGAGCTGGGGGCGGGGAATGGGATGCGAGCAGTTACTATACGAGTTGTGAAGGGGTGCCATGGAAATGGACTTTGTGGCTTGAACTTTTTGGGGTTTTCCTATTAAAATTTGATGCGCACGTTGTCTCTTGTCTCATGTCTCTTGCTGCAGGCAGGCAGCAGGCAGGCATCAGGCAACCAGGCGAGCACCGCAGCATTCCCTCCTAGCAGGTGGCATGCCGCAGCTTTGGAGTTCCATTCACACACACACACACACACACTCACACACTTGACGCTTTACCATTGCATATTTAAACAAATTTATTTGCAATTTAGTGTTTGCGGTCTCTGAACATTTTCCCATTTGAAATGCGCATTGGGCGTGTGTCCTCGTGTTTGTGCACTGCTGCAGTAACGCTGCCGTTGCCTTTTAAGTGGCGCGCGAAAATTAATTAAAATTTGGAATTTATTGACAAAATATGTCAATTTGATTACGCTTACCCCCCTCAAACAGAACAACAACTGGGCAGCAAATAATCATATTTATGCTACAGTTGAGCTATAGTTATTACAGAAAATAATGCAAATTATAGCAAAATATTACTTTATTTGTAAAGTGCATTTGATTTGCACTGAATCGAAAAACATGATTTCTGCAATATAATTTTAGATTTGTTTTCAATTGAATAATTTGTTTGAATTTTGTAACATTCAAAACTCATTAAGCAAGCAGTTGCACGTTCGAACCTCAGTCTGGGCAAACAATTTTTTTTATATATATTTTCTAACTTTAAATTAATTTAATTTTATAGCTTTAATTTAAAAAATATTTTTTTAATTTTTAGGAAATTATATTTGCTTTAAAAAATTATATTTAAGTTAACCAAGTTAGTGGCTATTTTAAGCAATTTGATATATTTTTGCTATTTTTAGCTGTTTTTAGCTATTTTTAGCATATTTAAGGTCAACTTAAAAAAATTCAACTTGCTGACTTGACTTGGGCTACCGTTGCGAGCAGAGCAAACAGAAAAGTAAAAGAATCAACAGGAAATTGCATGCGACACACGGACGCGCGGTTATTAAAGTCATATTTGTGCTAAAGGCGAAAATCGTCGACGCAGTAGCACCAGCAGCAGCAGCAACAGCAGCAAGAGCAACAAGTAAGAAAGCTCTAGTCGGCGGTACCCGACTAGGAGATCCCCTGAACCCTGCGAAAAGCCGGTATTCCAAATATTCTATGCTTATTTAACATATGCATGTATACAAGCAATACATGCACACACACATACACGCATACACATACGCATAAGAACGCGTTCTGCTGACTGCGCAGTTAGCGCAGCGACTGAGCGTGGCCTGCTCTCATAAGGCTGCGCTCATAGGCTTTACTAAGGGAAATGAAATGTTTAATAACTTCTTTTGTAGATGGAGTTTCTTAATCAAACTTTCAGAGCGTGATTCTGTCATTTATATGTATGCATTTGCTAAAGCACAAGTCTCTAGTATTTGTAATACGGGTTTTACAAGTTTGGGGGAAGGGAAAGAAAGGGGGGATGGTATCTAAAATGTGACAAAAATCAAAATTGTATAAACTCTATATCATGCTAAATACAAAATTTGGAAACTCTAGCTCTTAAGATGTGGGAGATATAAATTTATAACTGAATTTCGATAACGTTTAAAATCGATAATTTTAAAACGATCAAATTTATCGATTTTTTGAAACAAACTCGATCTGCGCGTGCTATACACGGATCTACATAAAAAATTTCAAGTCTCTAGCTCTTATAGATTCTGAGATCGACGCGTTCAAACATACGGACAGACGGACAGACGGACGGACGGACATACGGACGGACAGACGGACAGGGCTAAATCGACTCGGCTTGTCACCCTGATCAAGAATATATATACTTTATGGGGTCTGCCACGCCTCCTTCTGCCTGTTACATACATTTCAACAAAACCATTATACCCTGATTTCCCATTTTCAATGGGTTCAGGGTATAAAAAGGTTGGAGAGGGGAACGAGAACAGTTGAGAGTGTAAGCGGCGTCCGCATGCAACGTTGCGATAAGAGTCGTCAACGCTTGTGTGTGGCCGCAGCTAAGTAAATACGTAATCCACGTGAATCCGTGGTCCAGCGGCTATTTCAGTGTGCGTGAGAGTGAGTACATTTGGGGTGCGAGCGTGTGCGAGAGAGACAAAAATACTATACGCCTCAGTAGCCAAGCATAATAACCGACCTTTGTGAGAGCAGTTGCTGTCTTTTCTTGTACATTAGTTGAGAAGTTGACAACAAGCAGAGTGGCGCAGTGGAAGCGTGCTGGGCCCATAACCCAGAGGTCCGAGGATCGAAACCTTGCTCTGCTATAGTACATAGTTGGAAACGTTTGTTGAGTTCCAATCTTTTTATTTGCGTGTACATAATAAAAATTATGTACATATTCATTTTATAACAAATAAATATATATATATATATATAATCAAAATAACAGCAGCGAACAACTAATTATTATGACAACTGTCTCAGCAATATTTAGCACGGGTATTTTTTAATATTTATTAAAAAGTAAAAAAGTTACTTCCCATACCGGGAATCGAACCCGGGCCTTCTGGGTGAAAGCCAGATATCCTAGCCACTAGACCATATGGGATTGGATGACTTGCTGTCAAATAACATATTTGACTGTAAGCAAATGTTTACTACTCACAATTTTGAAGGTCGAAACTAAAACCAATCCGAAACTCTTTTAATCATTATAAAAGTCGTATAGACAATAAAAACAAAATCGCCTTTTATGGAATCGCATTATATATTTAATTTAAGAATTTAAATAAAGTAAGACCAAAAAAAAATGTACCGCCATCTCAGAGCTTCCCATACCGGGAATTGAACCCGGGCCTTCCGGGTGAGAGCCGGATATCCTAACCACTAGACAATATGGGAGGTGACTTTCGGTTTGCCAAATATGATATATAATATAATGAACATATGTATGCATAATTTTGATAACTTTCTTAGTAGGATAATTAATTTCAATTCAGGTATTAAATTTCATAAACAATTCCGTTCTAAGCTTATTAATATTATATATCAAAATTTTATAATTTACATCAATTAGAATTTTGAGGACATTTATTTTTAATATTGATGAGTATCTTTATTTTAAATAAGTGAACAAGTGATTTTATGTATTTTTGGTTTGTATATAGCCTAGCAACAAGTCATATAATTTGTGAATATTTTAGCAGCAGTCTTTCTGTCTTATTTACTGATACTGCAGCACTAGTTGTATGTGAGTAAATATAAATTGGACATTTGGCAGCAAATCAAGCACCTCCCATATTGTCTAGTGGTTAGGATATCCGGCTCTCACCCGGAAGGCCCGGGTTCAATTCCCGGTATGGGAAGCACGATTTGAACGAGCTAAATTTTTTTTTATTATTTTATTTATTTATTTTTTAATACATGCAATATATATCTATTTTAACAATCTCAATATTTCATATTTATATAGTTATTATTATATATGGTTATTAACAATTAATTCATATTTGCATAATGTTCTGCCACCTACATTATGAATGTTATTATTCATTGTTTCAATTAAAATTTTTATTATATTCGTGCTTGTTAGATATTCCATTTTATTTAAAATATATTAGTATATTATTAGTAGAATACAAATTGTTGCTAATAAGGGAGCAAATCTGATTTGTTGCGCTTAACTAAATGTAAATATAACAAAACCGGCATTTGTTACACTGTTGGTTATATCCCATATGGTCTAGTGGCTAGGATATCTGGCTTTCACCCAGAAGGCCCGGGTTCGATTCCCGGTATGGGAAGTAAATTTTTTTGTATTTATTTAATGTTTAATTTGTATTTTAGATAGTGTAAAACAATGATTGAAATTGATTTGCATAAATTTGATTGCATAAAGTCTAAGAATTTATGTCCAGCTGGTATATTTAGCTACTTAAAAATAAGTTTGTTGTCGAGCGGAAGCAACGATCGCAGCGTGGTCGTTTTTTTCTACTTTTTGTGCCTTATAATTCTCAATGTGTTTTGGCAGCTGGCACTTGGTCTGCTTGTTGGTTGCGCTGAAACGATTGTCATTAGTAGAGGTAGACTGACGTTCTACCCAAATACTAAAAGGCCAGTTGATGATACAGAATTATGATTCTTTGTGATTATGATTTGAATACCACGATTCTGACGGGGTTGCTCCTGCCTAGAATTGTCGGTTGTACTGATGGTCTTTCAACTAATGACAAATTTTCTTCTAAATAATAAATATGAAATAGAAATGTGTTCAGTTGTTATCTGCTGAGAAACGCGGAGTGTAGTCTACAGGGTATTCGCTCTCCGCTCAATGATTTGTTGTTGTTAGGACTCAACTGCTCGCTCAGTCCATATGGCATATTGCTGCCACTTGTCTGTGCGCGCTTATTGATGCTCTGACCGGCAGAGCAGTCCGTCCGTCTGACTGGTTGGTTTTGGTGTAGTAGTGAGTGGGTGTGGCAAGTGTGTGGAGCGTTTGTCTGGCTCTGTGACCGTGGCAACGAAATCATCAGAACTGTTGCCTCGTCTCCCTCTCCCTCTCTCTATCTCTTCAATCATTTTGTCTATATGAGTGTGTGTTGTGGCGTGTGTTCACTTCTCTTCTCTTTTTTTTTTTTTTGGGCGAAAATTTACATAAAAATCGCATTACACTTAACATCCACTTTGCTAAACGAAGCGCATGAAAGCGGGCACCACGTGGTTCGAGTTTGGTTTTCGGGCTTTTTTTTGTTTTTTGTTTTTTTTTTGCCCGCATTGGGCGACTGCGCTTTTGTAAGCTGACAACGCGAGAGTCTATGAATGTGCGTGTGCGTGTGTTTGGCTGTTTTTGTTTGTGTGTGTGTGTGTGTGTGAGTGGGTGTCTCTTGGTCGGCGGCGCAAAGCGGTTTCAAGTGCATGGCGAGCCTACGAAAATTAAATTAAAAAGCGCATCCAAAGCGACCAAATGAAAAGAGTTTTTCTACTTTATTTTTGGGTTTTCGAAAATAAAATCGCATAAAAAAGGCGACTCTCAAAAAGCAATTGCAATTTGTCGATAACGATCTTTATTTGGACAGCACTCGCATTTTATAGAGTCAGCGTGCTGGCTGGAAAGTCAGCAGCGAGCGGGCATTGACAACTAGTTAAATGTTTATTTATGGCTGATATTCTATATAAGCCTGATTTAATATACAAAAATTAATAGAAATATTTTGTATGTATTTAAAAATTTTTAACATGTTTATATTAAATTTATATATATTTTTTATTTATATTGGAGACTTTATTTGATAGATTCATGGGTTACACAAATGTTAGTGTTTAATATGTATAATTAAGACCTTTTCTTAGACTGTATATAAACTAAAAAGAAGAAGAACGTAATAAACATAAACAAGAGAGAGGAAAAATGTATATAAAAAACCCCATAAATTTTCAATTAACTCGAAAACTACAACTTTAAACTAAATACTAAACTAATGTCTACTCTGATGGTAATAATTTAACTTAGTCTTCGTCTTCTTGTTTTGAAAATCTAGATTTCTAAGTATATGAAAACTCATTTATATAAAAAATAATTTATCAAAAAATTCAAAATTGACTTTCAATTCTCTTAATATTATTCAATATTTAAATTAAATTTTTATTTTACTATTCTCATCAAATAAAATTAAATTTCTTATCTAAAAATATTCTGCGATTTGCAAACTTTCATGTGTTTATTTTATTTTCCTTTAAAACATAATTGAATTGTCCAAAACTGAGTTGTAAAATTGCGTATAGCTCGTCGGCCGACTAACTTCAGTCGCCGTGTTGTTGACTCACGGCACACGCTAAGTGTTTGGGCCATTAAACATTTATGGGGCACAGTTAAAGCGACACACGCTAAAAGTGAAAATGAAAATGAAAATGAAAAAAGAAAAACAACTTTGGCCAGCTGTTTGTTACGCGTCTGGTTATTAAATATAATAATTAATGTACGCCGATTTGTTGACCGTCGCCATAAAATGAAGTTGTTCTAGTTGCATAAAACTTAAATATTCAATGTGGATGAGGAAGGGGCAGGGACATAGCCCATCTGCTGTTACCAAATGTGCAGCGAAGCTTGTCTAAAAAGAAAAGTCAACGCACAAATTAGTCGAGCTGCCTGCCAGGATCCGCAGAAGAAGGAGCCTTGCATGGGGGCAATACTCGTCGTAATATATATTTAAATGCAACTGATTAATCATGAATAAAGTTGTTGTGTGTTCACAGTTGTTGCCGCTCACGTGACTGAAAACAATTTGACTTCAAACACATTAACAGTTACGGTCGATGTTGAAAAAAAAACTAATGGAGAAAGGCAAAAATTGTAAACTTGCACGCAGAGAGAGAGAGAGAGAGAGAGAGAGAGCGGCAGAGAGGGCGATGGGTTTGTCACCAACGCTATACTAACTTGGCTAACTAAAAGTTTTCATGCATTGCCGTTGACAGTGCAATAAACATGCCAAAACAACAACTGCAGCAACAACAACAACAACAACTTATGAAAACAATAGCGTCAACTGACCCGCCCATCTGAACGCCCCTAAGCACCGCCCACACGCCTCTGCTTTAACTTCCTCCAAAGGGTGGCCGTAGAAGGAGAAAAAAAAAACAGTTCGAATTAGACACGTAGCCCGTAAAATATTTAGTTGGATCGAATGTGTCGTATGGATGCATTCGAGACGTAGCTAGGACTGGGACTGGGACTGGGACTGGGGAACTGCACTGAAATAGTTGGCAGCTCTTTTCCAGGAATTTTCAAGAATTTTACTTATTTTTTTTTTTTTATTTTGTTAAGGGTTGTGGATTCAGCATGTGACTGATTTATGAACTTTGCATGTAGCTAGCAGACATTCCTTAGATAAACAAATGTTGTTTTCTAAAAGAAAATATATATAAATATAAAAATAGAAATACAATAAATATTAATCTATTTATAAATATGAATATATATGTAAATATATGCATATATGAATATAAGAAACATTTTTTTGATATGTATTTTTTAATGTAAATATATTTTATATTCTGGAAGTTAATAAATGATTTTTATTATATTTTTTATTTTTATAATTATATAATTATTTATACTATTTTTTAATTTTATTTATTTATTTTAATTAATTTATTTTATTATTTTATTATACTATTTTTTATTTTTTATTTATTTATTTTTATTATTTTATTTTATTATTTTATTTTTATTTTATTTATAATTTTATTTGAAGACATTTTTATAATTATATTATTTAAATGCATATATTTTCTTAGCTGTTTTTTAAAATCTAGCTCTTTTTTTAAATATATAAATAAATGCATTATTTTTTTTATAACAATAATTTTTTAAAATTAATTTTTAATGTAATATTCAGATATATCATTTCTTCTTCACCTTCACAGAGCAGAACTTATTTTAATGCAGAATTCAATATATATTTTTTAAATTTATGCATTATAAAAATTGTTTGATATGCATATATACATATATGTGCATAGTAGAACTGCAATTTGATCAGTCAAATTATACATTTTGTTCCGCCCAGCACTCAGTTCCTTTTGTGCTCCCAAAAAAAACGTTGACTTGCAATGATAAATATTCATTACATGTGTGCAAATTCGTGTTCAAAGGCAAACAATTTTAATTTTTATTCTTTTGCAAAACTGAAAAATAGGGTGACTAATGGCCCTTTGCTCAAGAGCTAGCTGTCCAAAAGGGGGGTTGAATGCACACACCACATATCATACCATAGATGTGTAGTATGCGTATCTAGGGGGAGTTGTATGCATGACATTCATTGTGTTTAATGAACATCCATTACTTCGTGCGTTATGTAATGTCATAAATAATCGCAAAACGTGCAGCGCAGCGAAAACCATAAAAAATTTGCCAATATTGCTAAAAATAGTCCGCAACAGATGGCAACAATTGGAAACGAGCAAGTGCTTCACAGTCTATTTATTATACATGCCCACTGTGCTACGCATCAGTTGTATAGAATGTGCTAGCCGGCACAGCATTGAGCAGAAAACCAAGTTTTCGTCGCACGTTTTCAACAATCCTCGATAGTATAGTGGTTAGTATCCCCGCCTGTCACGCGGGAGACCGGGGTTCAATTCCCCGTCGGGGAGAGATTGTAAAATTATTTTTTTAATTTAAAAAAATAATTGTAGGGCTTTATTATATATAAATATATGAATATATATTTTTAATTTATGTATACTATTTATTATTATTAAATGAAGCTCAAATAAAATAAAATTCAATTCATTTCTAGGTTGCAAGTGGAAGACTATGAGGCAACTTCTCAGAGGGTTTTTTGGATTTTAAGTGTAAGCTTAAGCTAATAAAGATTGTTTTGAAATTTAAATTAATATTAAAATTGATATATTTATATGTTTTTAACTCTTATAAAAATAAATGCCTGCAAAGTCTAACTGCCTTCACGCTCGAGACCTGGGTTCGAATCCCCGCCACGTCAAATGGCAAAAATTGTTTTTATATACTAAAATACATTAATTTAATTTTTTAAATATTTAAGTAAATAAAATCTTAAAGTAAATAATAACTAACAAATATATGACTAAACTAAATATTCATGTCTGTTTTATATATGAATGCCACTAAATGTGCCTTTGTTTCCATTCTTATTTATTTTTTTCTGTTTCCACATCAACAGCTCACTTTTCAGAGATGCGTATCTGAGTTGTGTGTAGAGCGAGCAACCCTTTTTTTTGTGTCTCTGGCTTGTTAGGAGTAGTTAGTTGGCACCCCATATGCACCCTTACCCTTAGTGCAGGGCTACCTGCCATGGCTTGAGCCCATTAATACTCATTAGTATCTGCATTTTTTCTCTGTGAGACACACTTCAGCGTGTTGTGTGTTGGCCTTTATCAGCCATTTAGCCACTTTGTGTATATAATCCCCGGGACGCGCAACAACCGCAAACAATATGCGTGTTTATTATTGTTTGTTGGTTTGGCTCACTGACTGTTGTTTTGAGTGCGGTTCCTTTTGTCTATACTCTTAATATTATTAAAAAATACACCCAAGGGTACAACAATTCGGTTGATTCGGTTAGTTTTTTTTTTCTTTCCTAGATTGGTGGTGGTTGCCTGACGGACCTTTTTCCAATATTACGCAGACCAGACGCATAAATTCTGTGACTGGAGAAAACCCCCTAGACAATTAGAACTAAGGCAGTTGAAATTGGGTGGGTGGTTGGCTGGTGGGTGGGTTGGCTGGCTGGCTGCTTGTCATGTGCATACTTACATTTAAGTAAAAACTGCAAAAATATATATATATATATATACTATGTACCTATATACATTTTAACAATAAAACACACACAATGCGCCTGACACTCGCTTCGAGAGACGCAACTCAAAAGTGATAAATGATGTTGCTTGTTACTGCCATTGGCTTTTGAGTAGCAGGCATCACGTTTATTTGCGCTGTAAAATGTTTTAGCATTTTGCCAACTCGTCTATCAACTCGCTTTTTGTTCTCCCTTGCAAATGAATTGCAAGCCATGTTAACTGTCATGTTAGCCAAACGACGCGTTGACAAGCGCAACGGCATTTGATTAGCGAACAGCCAACAGCCAACAGCAAACAGCCAACAGCAAACAGCGCGAATGCTAAAGAAAATCTAATACAAATGCGAACTACGCAACAAATTGAAATAGCTGTAAGCGCCACGCATAATCTGCAGATGGAGTGAAAAACTTCGTTAAGCAATCATTGAATTATTTTTTATCCAGACTTACGTCGAGAAAGGTTTTCAGATTCAATTCGACCAGCAGAGCGCGCATCTTCAGTGGCCGCTGGGCGTGCATCATCATTAGCAGCAGCATCCTTTGTACAGGTAGGCCAAACTTGTACCAATCGCCGGCATAGAAGGCAAAGCACAATTCATTCTGCTGCAATTCCGACAAAAGGTTAAACATGGCCAATGAATGTCAGGTCAATTGGTTGGACAACAAAAACGATTTGGAATGAAAGAACATGGAAAGCTTCAGCAATTCATTAAAGGAAAAATATCTGATTGTCAAGAGGAGAGAAAATGAAAGAAACGTTGTTAAGCATTGTCTCAGAACTTGGCATAATAATGAGTAGTTTGACTCTTTGCCTTTCTGCTTTCTCATCTTGTTATGCAAATTTGTGAAGTAGTCTTGCATAAGGCGTTAAAATAACTATATTAAGTTATTTTACTTAAAATAAAATCATAAAATCATTCTCTAATCAAGCAAACATATTTTTAACTTATGCCCAAAAGTATTCCACAAAATAAAAATAAATCTAAAATATGGAGATGATCTAAATGAGATGATCTAAATACAAATGTTTTATATTTGTATGTAAATCACAGGTGAAAATAATAAAAATTAATTTAATATTTTAAAATACAAAAAATACTAATATAAAATAAATAAACTAAAATAATTAATAAAAATAAATTTAAAAAGCTAATAAATATAAGAAAATAAAAAGAATATATTATATAAGAAAGTTAATTAAAATTAAAAATATAATAATAATAATAAAAAAATTATATAAAGCAAAAACAAAATTAAAATAAATTAAGATGAAAAATATTAACAATATATTAAAAACAAGTATAAAAAAAACTTATAAAATATATATTTATATAAGACTATAATATAAAAAAATAACAAAAAATAATTAAAATAAAATATATAACAAATTAATATAGCAAAAATAATTAAAACACTAAAAAATGTTAAAATAAATTAATATAAAAAATATTAATAATATAACAAAAATTCAAATAAAAAATTGATTTAAAAAAAATGATAAAAATAAATACTTTTACCTAATAAATACTTTTTCAATATTTCAAACTGTTATATAAAATAATTAATATTAAATCAAAATATATATATTTTTAAAAATAATTATATATACTTTTTTTTTTCAAAAAAAGCTTTTTTTAAAAAGTATATAATAATAATAATAATTAAAATACCAAAGAAATTCATATTTTTGTTTGTTTTTTTAACCTACACCTTCAACAATTAAAGTCGCATGCCAATGATAGATCCACAAGATCGCAGCCATGACAAACAAATAGAGAAACATAAACGAATAATCCATGTTGCTGGGCACCTGAAGGGAAGAGAAGTTAAGGTAAAGAAAGAAATTAAGTTAAGAGTTAAAAGTTATTTGCTTAGTGTTAAGAGTCCCTCTCCAACACTCACACCCACAGTAAGTGCAAAGAATAGAAAACACATGAGCACAGAGAATATGATAAAGTCGGCCATGACGGGTATGCGAATGAGTTGCTCAATTTGCCGGACAAATTCACGTATTTTCAGCTGCTCTTGGATAAAGTATTTGCAGAGCTGCAATTGCCAATGAATGCGCTCATTCGCACTCAACTGATGATCCACGAGTTGCGGTTTCAGACGTCTAATCTGCAAAGAAGATAATGATATACTGATACTATATATGCATACAAACTTACATCCATGAGGAGTACTCGTTTGCTGAGTATCTGCAGCTTGAGCGTCACATACTTCATGAGGCACGCGATGAACGTGTGCCAGAGTGGAATTGTGGTAATGCCCAAAGCAAGGGCATACCATGGACCCAGATATCCCACAATAAATTGATCGTATAGCTCGCCAAAGGGAAAGAGTTTGAAAATCAAAATGGGCTGTGCCTCGCCTCGTCGCACTGCTGCCATGTTGAAAACGGTCTTTGGCAGAAAGATGGTGCGATAAATGCAATCCAAATAGGCCATCATACCAGCCACCACCGATGGCACCCAGAGCAAAAGGGTTATAGTCCTCACATAGCGTTGAGTGTCGTGCAACAAATCCAATTCCTGAGCATCCGATTCGAGTATCAAATGCTGCAGATCCTCATGAGCTGTGCGCAGCATAGTGATAACACCTAGATGTGGTAGAGGGATATAAGGGAGAGTTGTTAAGGGAGATAGTGAGAGACATCTCTTTAGCAGTTGAACCAGAAAAATGTGGTAGAGGGATAAAATGAGAGGATGAGAGAGATTATAAAAAGTGGTATTTGAGAGACATCTCTTTAAAATATGACCCATATAGATAACAAAAAGACATCTAAAAGAGAGAGACATAACTGAAAGAGATGCTTAAGAGAGAGCTGTTCCATAGAGACGTAAGTGAGATTGCTTAAGTAAATTCGATAGGGATCCCCAAGAGATACCCTAAAATAAATTTACCAATAGAGATATCTACGACAGATTCATTAAAGAGATGTGTAAATATATAAATATATATATTTTAGAGAGTTACTTGATAGACATTTGTCACAGGAATACGCCAAAGAGTTGGTTTGACTAGAGTTGTAAGCGAGATACCTAAGGAAAGTCGGTTTGATGCATTCTTAACTAAAAGCCTAAAGAGAAATCCTTAACAAATATGCCTAAATATCACTTATAACAGATATAATTCATAGAGATCCCTTAGAGAATCCCTAACCCCTTAAAAGAGTTCGCTAAGAGAGATCCAAGTGAAAGGTCTTACTTACGCTCTCGCTGCTTTTGAGAGAGCTCCCAGTGAAAGATCTTACTTATGCTCTCGCTGCCCAGAATGTTTTTACTTACGCTCTCGCTGCACATAGGCATTCAGTGTGGCAATGGAGACGGCGAAATATTGCACTGCAGTTGCCCAGCTGGTGGCGCCATCGTTGATGCTCTCATAGCCGCGGGCTAAGAAGAGGCGCAACAACATCAGAGCACAGCTCACCCAAATGGAGGCCGTGAAGATGGTGCAGCGTAGTAGGGAGAGCCATGGATGACGCTGCTCAATGGACGCCACATAGCCATACCAGCGAAAGCAGCGCAAATGCAGGCGGAAAATGGGATTATCGAAGCTATCCGTCGCCAGTTGCAGCTCCTTCACCTTGTACATTTTGACTGTGACAAGTTATGGCATAATTTCAGCTTTTTATAGCCTCGCATTTAGCTGTTTGCCGTTTGCTGTTTGCTAAGTGGACTGCAATTTGAATAACTAAGGTGCTGAAAATTGCATAGTAGATAATTGTCATTTAATAGCTGCTATTTAACTGTATTTCGGTTGACAGCTGCTAAAGTTCTCCTCATAGGACCCATGGCAAAACATGTTATTATCGCATTTACATATCGAACTTAACTTTCAATTTAAATATTATGAAAATTTAATGTAACTCTTTAATATACTTCTTGGGGTATACATAATAAGTAAACATTGATTATATATTATTTATAGTTAAAGAAAATATAAATATGAGTGTTTTAGTTAGGAGTGCACGACTAGAAGTAACCCTGAACTACATTATTGAGTTAGTTTTTATGCATATTTACTTTCTTTTTATATATTATTCATTATTCGCTTAAAAAAACTGAATTTAAAACTAAAATTATGAAACAATTAAGTTGCAAGTAATAAAACCCAAAAGCACAGATCAATCCCTTAAAAAGATGCAAGGATGCAATGATTGGCATATCGCAGGCTTCAGGGTATATCATAGTCAGGCAGTCCCGATTAGAATACTCTTTATTGATGTAATTATACTTCTAATGAAATTTTGCTTAACATATATACGAATTATATGTAAAATCAAATACATTTCGGAAACAATGTTATATTAAATTTGTAGAATGCATTGAAGACAGAAAGCCGAGAATAGCCTAGTAGAAAAATATCAAATAAGGTTTTTTCGGAATTCTAGAAATTAAATTTCAGCTTTTAAGAGCATCTTCCATCTTAGCTTATTCCTTTTTCATTGCAATTATACATTTGAATATATATATATTATACTTTTCTAGCAATACCCCAATTACTTGCCTCACTTTTAACTAGCTTATAAACTTGAGTATCCCTTAGCCTAATGCTATGAAAAAAATGAAGAAAACAAAATAGAAAACACTGTCAAAAACATGTCACACACACAAAAAAAAAAAACAAACTCAGGCCCCAAAGGCAATGCTCGTGAGTGGAAAAAGAAGGAGGATAGGAAAACACGGCGAGGACTGTGGAAAAGTTCATGAAGTTGAAATTTCACTAACGAAATTTAACACGCATATGCAGATGCTGTGCACTAAAACCATTTGACATTAGACTTTTGTTTAGATATACTTCAGTTAGTTCTTCCTACGGCAGCAGCAGCATGTGGACGACAAAGTTTGCGCCCAAAAAGGTGCCAGCGAGCGTAACATGCAAATCTAATTTCACCCAAGTTAAGAACAACAATTTCCAAAAGGACAGCAACTACTACTATTTGAGAGCTTGGCTAAAGAATTGACACAGCTGAAACTGGGCTGTTATGAGATATACGGATATATACGGAGAGAGAGTACGTGAATTTCTTTGCTAAACAAATTTTAGTTAATTTAATGTTTGGCTTAATTAATGAATTAATTTTATTTCCAATTTTGTTTAGTTACTAAAAATTTATATAAATTTTGTTGGTATTTTGTGTAATTTGTGTAATATATTTTAACAATTTTTTTATATATATATTTTCAGACTATAAAGAGTTAAGAATGCTGAAGATAGAAATGGGAAATTAGACTAAGCCCTATACAGAGCTGCTCTTTGCAGCATTGTGTGTAGAAGAGCCAAAGATTTTGCTATTTAGTACTATATATATTATATTATTATAATGTAGGCATAGGGAAATGTATTTAAATAGGAAATATTATAAATTAGTATATAGAACACATATTACATTAAGTACCTCTGCTTGTAATGCAATGAATATTGCAATGAAATCACTTTGGTTTTAGTTTTTGGTGATAGATCAGAGGGAAGAGAGCTGCAATAGAATAGTTACCTAAACAAGTATGCCAAGAAATCGCATGTTAAATAAATTCAGGGCGCAAAGCAATTTGAGTACGAATATATGCTAAATCTTCTTTAAAGTTGAAGTTATAAAGCTTACATTGAAGTCAACACTTCCCTTAATATTTAGAGTTCAATTTGTTGAATGTTGAGTTGCCTAACCTAGCTGCCTAACCTACCATATGGCTATTGCTGCCTGAACTGTAAAATTGTGATGCTCAAATGTAATACAAAGCTATACATACTATTAATTTACAATCGAAGCTGATTTTGCTAACTTCAAAGCTGACTTTGAGTAGTCAGGTTCAATTTGTTGAGTGTCTAATCAAATACTCAGGTTCCTAACTAGCTACTTGACGTTTTGCTGTCGACTTCGACTCCGCTCCGACTGCTGGACTGCTGAAGCTGTTGTTGTTGTTGTTGTTGTCTGAATTGTCATTAATGGCTTTATATGAAATGAGATTCTTTGCATTTGCAGTCGGCACACACAGCTCTACACACACACACACACACAACAAAAATGAGCATGAATGCATTGTCAATGCGACAATCATATGCAGCATTTGAGTAATTCGTGGCGTTGTGTATTGGGTTTTGCTATTCGATTGGCTTTTGCATTGGGCTGGGGGGCCAGCTCCGGATATTGTAGCCATATATATATATAGAGAGAGAGAGCAAGAGAGAGAGCTCGCTCGCTTGTATGTGTCGTCTATTTCACAATTTGCATTTAATATCCTTGTGTGAATAATTTACAAATGCAATAAACGTAAATGCGTTCTAGGCAGCGACGCACTCAGACACATGGCTTGGCTTTCACATAGCCATGCCAACTGAAATGGAGCAGACCGAAACCGAATCGTCGTATCGTATCCTACAGACGTTCACAGCCATGCTGTATGGACCTCTCCACAGTTACTGCAGATCCCTTGGACTCCTGCGCTGCGGATGGATCCCTTCGGGGGCCGTCTCCATTCTCTCTGTCGATGTACGCATATTTGTATGTTGCATGTTTGCAACTGTCTGCTATGTGAGTATTTGTCTGTTTGTGTTTGCAAATGTGTAAATGCATTCGCATTCGCATTCGCATTGGCTTCCTCTTCGACTCGCCATTCTGTTGGGTTTGGCGTGAAATTTGCTGTAAGCAATAAGCCTGTAAGGATATTGAAAGTCACTCGTTTCTGGTATTTACTTATGCATTTGTTTCATGTTTGGCAAAATGATGCTACTGAGAGAGACAGAGAGAGAGAGAGAGAGAGAGAGAGAGAGAGGGAAAGAGCGAGAGAAAGAGACAGTTGGATGGGGTTGGTTTATTGTCGCAATTGGCTTGCAGCTTTTCACGCTACATTTCCACTTTGGCCTTAGCCAAAGTAATCGGATATTAGTTGGTTTTAGTTATTGTTATGGCATATTTATTGCCAGTCAAAATTGCAAGCGATAGTGCGAACTGGCCAACTGCTTAAAGTGCTACATAACTTGGCCCAGATAAGTGTTACCTATGGCCAAAAGGGCAATACGATTCGACATCTCTCTCTGTGTGTGTGAGTGTGTTTGTGTGTGTGTGTGTGGCTTTTGAGCTCTCTGACTGTGTGGGTGGTCTTTGTGGTCAAGACTTTGCAACTTTGCAATTGTTTAATGCCAGCTGTCCGTATTGGCCAAGCAATTGGAATTCCAATATCACATTTTCAGTTCATTTTCATTTCGCCAAAGCGCCAAGGAATGTGGCACAAAGCAACTTTTGTGCTAAAACAAACCAACAAGATGAGTTACTTTTTGTAATCACGTTTATTGCACTCTCACACACACATGGCCAAAAAGTTCATTTCGCCTTTAGCACATAGTTCAATGCGGCCAACGGTCACACTGTGGCATAGCAAAGAGTGTGACCAATCTTGAGTATAGTTCTTTGAAGTTTTTGTAAAGTAATTAAGTTTTGGCTTTCGACTATATATATAGTGAAGAGATGGAAGCTTATTCACTTTTGTGGACTTGGAGAATATGATTATATAGTGAAGAGATATTTCTGACTGATATTTATGTATTATTGTGTCTGAATATGTATGTATGTATATATATATAACTTTTTCAAATCTTAATTTATAAAATACTGTTCAAGCATCCAAGCGGTGTTGACGGCATCTTCCTGACGCCCTCTAGTGGATTTCAGAAGAGCATTGAGATAAAGAGATATAAATAAAACACTTGTGTCTTATGCTCCAAATACATGATTAAAGACTGAATTTTTCGATATCCAACTTTCATAATGATCACTTGAGCTCTTCACTTTATAAAATATTCCTAGTTGAGCTCTATTTTTAATTGATATACAAATTAAATCGTTTATGAGCAAGTCGTGGCAGAGTTAGTCCAGCAGTTCTGCTTATTCGCTCAGAGTGTCTTCAATTGCTCAATAGCCCAATCGAATCTCTCTTTCAAGAACAGCTACATAACTCAGGTTAGCTACTCGCTCGCTTTAATAATCTATTCGGCTAAACTTCTTCTGTGCGGCAATATATGATGCTCTCCCTGACTCTCTCTTATGGATTGTTGAGCGCAGCAATCGGCGCTTTACTCAAGTGCTTCGTTTTTACATTGTAATTGAGAGCGGCAATTCGCCTAATGTATTGGCATGTAAGAGAATTGGTACGTGCAAGAATATTGGTGGCAAAGAGATTACGGTTGTGTCATTCCATTTCGCTCTCCTTTTTACACGCATGTTCGTTCTCACGGCGCAGCGGGTCAACCCTGCTAAGGCAGCGCTCGAAGTTCGATCAGTGATTAGCTAACTCTTGTGTGATGCAGACGTTCGTGCGCTAACTCTATATTGACTCTAACATACTTTAAAGTAGCAAACAGCAATACCATTATTAATAAAAATATAATAATTTCTTTTAAAAGCCTAAAAATCTACTCGAAAAGTCTCGGCAGCTCAACATGAATCACATCTGAATACTAAATATTCCAATTGAAGCAAATTTTCTTTACATTCTACATCTTCTCTTTAGTAGAATTAAAATGTTAATTAAGCCATTAATATACATCCAGCTAGTCATCCATATATTAACACTTTCGAGTAAATTATCATAATAAACTTGGTAAGAAATATTATTATGTATGTAGTTAAACCTCTCAACTGTTAACCAAATAATACTCAGATCAACTCAACTCATATGGGGGGCATAACAACGACTTGAATCGAGTTCATTTTTAGGGCTCATTTGACAGCAACTTATAAGTTTGTCTATATGCTTCCGGGCCATGAAATATGGTTATATTTAACCTTAAATCAAGTCTTTCAAAAGTTCATAAACTTAAAGCGCAAACGGGGATTGAAACGGGGGAAAAACAGGAAGCAGAAGCAGAAAGGCTAGGGTATGGGGAGGTGGTGAGGTGGGGTGGTGGGATGGTGGGGAGGGCGCCAACCAGCCACTAAATTGTTTACACGCAATTTCATCAAAACAATAAATCATGCAGTTGGAAACGGCACAACAAAGGCGGCGACATTGTCGACGCCGGCGTCGCAGTCGGCGTCGTCGTCGTCGTCGTCGTTAGCGTCAGCGTCAGCGTCGCGACGTGACGTCAAGTTGACATTTGGTGAAAATCAAATCAAAAGCATTTTTCCGCACAGCGGAAGTTGGCGCTAGCTCAGCTCCAAGTCAAACTTGGCAAAACACACATTTATAACAAGAGGGTGGCACACACACACACACACACCCACCCACCCACACACACACACACATACGTGTCGCTGGCAATAAACTTGACGGCCATAGTCATCAATCCTGCTAGCACAAGAGGCAAAAGTTTCATTTTTTTTTTGTGTTCTCTGTGTGCTGTTCTGTTTGCTTGCTTTCTTTGCACTCACATTTTTATTTAATTTATAAGTATAACATTTAATATTAATTATACGCCATGTAAGCCCATTGCGCAGCGCGCTGAAAAGCCAAGCGCTTAAATAAGTATTTGTGCATTGGCCAACTTCGCCAGCCGCTTTTCATTTCATTCATAAACTATGCATGTTTATTTGCACTGCAGCTGCGGCCACAATGACCAGGACATAAAGGACACCAGTTGGCGGGTGTGAGAGATGGAGCTGGAGATGGAGTTGGTGATGGGGGCGCATAGGGGATGGGGGTATAGCTAAAGGTATGGGAGACTCCCTGGGCGCAACAGTTCAAGCAATACACTTTTTAACCCTTCTCACTTGCTCTTTGGCTTTACGCAAGAAATAAAAAAAAATTAAGTAAGAGTAGTAGTTGACTAAATGGATACCCTGTAAATTAATGAAGCAATGTTTATGATAGTGAGTATACAATAGGGTGTATGCTCACCTTTGTGAGTAGATTGCTAAAGTAGAATCTGTAGCAGGTTTAAGGTGGTATTTATGGGCCTGAGAATTGTTTTATAAGTCCAAATATTTTTCGAATCTCTTTCGCACAAACGGTTGGAAGTCTTATGTAAATATCACCTTCTGTAGATCTTTGATAAGTTATGAAAACTTTAAGACAGAGTTTCCAATGCACATTTGTTATTATTCTGCCTGCATTTTAAGCTCAGACATAAAGTTAATCAAAAAGAAGCTCAAAATTAATACAATTTTATGATGACCTTTAAATCATTTTTACGCGTACAGGGTATTAAAACCGAATAATAACAATGTTAATTCATATATAAAGAGAAAGTCGCAGCTTTTGTACCTTAAAATAAAATATGAATTGACAAATAATATATATAAAGCTTAAACGACTGCAGTTTGTAAAATATGTGATCTTAAAATATAGATAAAAGTAGATTGATAGAAAGAATAAATAAATTAAATATATTTTTAACTGACATATATTATTGTAAGTAAATTAAAAACAAATTCATTTAAGTTTTCGGGCAGAAAAATATAAGTAATTTTTTTTAAGTTAATATATATATATTTTTGTAAATAAAATATTTTTTTTTGTATTGAAAATGTTAAAAAAATGTTTTTTTTTACATATATAACAAAGTATCTAAATAAATTAAATGTATAAATATATAAAATAGTATCTAAATAAATTAAATATAATTATACAATATTCTTATAAATTTAATATATAAATAATAAATTAATTAAATATCTTTAAAAAAAATAAATAAATATTTACTTATAAGAAATGCATATGCTTACAATCAAAATAAATTTGAGACTTAATAAATTATATGAGGAGTTATCTGAGATATAGATAGGCCTTTAATCCACTATTTATTAGAACTATCTCTAAAAAATTTGGTTCATCTTTGCCATCATAAAAGCCAAATTTAAAGTACCTTTGTTGTTAGTGTATTTAGACAAATGAAAGAATAAGCGTAAAGCGACGCGCCCAAGTAAAATTCCATTATGTTTAAATTGTGGCTGGTATTCTGACTGCCGCACACCATAACACAAACAAACACACACACACACACACACACTGATAGACACACACCAACACACACACATTAAGAGAGTGAAAAATCAGCAGCGAGTTTTTATTTGCATTAAGAAATTATAATTATGGCAGCTGGTTTGCTCGCTGACTCGCTGCCTGTCCGCCAGCCTGTCTTTCTGGCTGGCTGGCTGGCTTGGCTAGCTGGCCTGGCTAGCTGGTAACTTGGTTTTATCAGCTTTTGGGGTTACTTTCGCCCTTATATCTGGTGCGGGGGTGCCTGGACGCCGGCTGCTGCTGCTGCTGCTGCTGCGTGGGTCGCGCACAGCACACTTTTTAATTGAAAAGTGCAAAATAATGTTAAAGAAAAGTAAAAAGTAGTCGCGAGCACAAAGTATGCGTCCAAGTATCCCGTACCATACCAAGCTGGATACCATTCTCCTGTCCATTCTTATGCCCATTCCCGATCCCAAGAGGCATGCCACTGTTTGTGCCAGCAGCATCCAGATGAATGCAGTTTTTTGTTCAACTGCGCAAAGGGGTCAAAAGCAGAGAGAGAATCAAGTAAGTGCGCTACAATCGGGCATGACTGATTGAGCAATACACGCTCGCGAGCCCAACACTATATGATTTATTCAGTCAAAATTGTTTTGAGCGCAGATATATATAAAGACTTCATACAGCCAGCCGAATAAACATACGCACATCAAACCCGACATTACTCAAAGCCAATATACTCTTTTCACATCGTGAACGAGTATAGAAAGGGGTTACAGCGCGGAAGACATCGTGATGCTGAGTGTGCTGACCCTTCGTTCCCTTAGCTGGCAGCGCTAAAAAGCATAAATTCTGACTTTTACCAGGAATGAAACTGAGACTTGGGGAGTTACAGCCAGCGGCTAGAGCGACGACTTGTTTAGCTTTTCAGTTTTTTTTTCTCTCTCGCTTACAAAAATAACTCATAATACAGTTTTTAACTAGAAAAATGTTTACACAAATTATTATTTCATGTCGAGAAAGCAAATAATATGGCGCTGCCGCTAAAAAATAATAATAATAATGTACTAAACATTTACAATAGATGCGGAATACTAATAAAAGAAAGCTTTTTAATTTGTTTTTAATAATTTATTTTTCAATAAGCCATTGAGAGCAGAGATGCAAAGGTTTAAATAGGGCTTATAAAATATGAAATAAAAAATTAATTAAGAATACTTTTGTTAGCCGTGAAAAAAAGAAAAAAATGAAATACAAAATTTTATTTAGAATTTTGAACTAAATTTCATTGTGAAAAAATCATAAAGGCATGTGATATGCATAATTTGGAATTAAAAACGTTTATATATAATATATACAATAAATATAAATGTATCGAAATAATATATTGAATAAGAACAGCAAGCCTTAACGTTTATATTCCTTAAACTAGTTTTATGAGCTGCAGAAAGTCTTTAGATCGGGTTTCCGATATTCATATTCATATTCATATTCATATTCATATATTGGATATTCATATTCATATTCATATTCGTATTCATATTCATATTTATATATATATTCATATTCATATTTGTATACATATACATATTCATATTCATATTCATATTCATATTCATATTCATATTCATATTCATATTCATATTCATATTCATATTCATATTCATATTCATATTCTACATATATGTCAGAGATTGATTTGATTCACTGTAAATGTTAATATAACATTAGCTTGAGGAACTGTTAAGTAACATTATGTTATGAAAGACGAATGAAATGAAACAGATTCAAAAGACCGAACCAATGAGAACTGCATATGGTAATGCATTGAAATTTGAGAGAAGAATGTGGTTTTACAGCGAAAGAGTTGCATCGAAATGGAATTGAACGGAAAGAAACAGAACAGAGGGACAGAGCGAGAGACAAGAGGTTCAGTCGGCATATGAAAAGAGAAGAGAAGACGAGAGAAGCGACAATAGAAAATTGCGTCTCGCTGCGTTTTGAGCTTGATTATATAAAATAGAAAGTACAATTGAGTCTGAGTAAAATACATTCTCTTCCACTACTAACTCTATATATATATTCTCTAGTGTATGTATGTGTTTAATGTTATCATTCACTATGTATGATTTCCTATTTTAATACGTATTTCTTAAGTCTTGTAATAACATACTTGAAGAAGACACTCCTTGATGATTCTGCTTCTGATTCTATTGATATTGGCAAATGCTTAACCAATATTATATTATTAGTATACAATATTCTATATATTCATTATTTCTTTTCAGCTATTATTTACTATTGCTAAACCACAAATCTATACTTCTCTCCCATCACATCAGCTATAACTAATAACAAAAGTTACTTCAACACGACTCGTTCTCATAACGAAACGTTAAGTGGATGCATAGATATTTATCCATTTATCGATAATTACGTCACTTACCAACACTTGTGTGCAGAATGTCGATTGAGTGCACTTTGCATAAAATGCATAACATTTGCGCTACTTAAAGCAAAAAGAGAAATACAGAGAGAAAAAAAAGACAACTTGTGTGCGCTGCTCACCTGGCCAAGATGCAGCCGTTGGCCATTTGGTTGGCTGCTAAGCCAGCTGCAGTTGCTGTTGTTGCTGTTGTTGGCCAAATGTAGCATGTAATTCGCTGCAGCTAAGCCGATCGGGTAGTAATTTTTAAATTGATGGCGCGAAAATTACAACAAACGCTGCGAGCGCAAAGTCAAGAAGCCAAGTTAAGAGTCGCAACTAGGCAGAAACCGTTAGGAAGACGAAAGCTGAGTCAAGTCAACTGTGAAATAGGCCCGCAGCCAATGCGGCTGGCTGATGATGGCTAAAATGCCTGACTGTGACCTCAGCCTGGCTAATTGTGCAGCACAATTGATGATCGCTGCCTCCCGTTGTTGTTGTGGGCGTGGCAGTGCAGCAGCCAAGCGACTGAGCGCTGATTGAGCATAGCAGAAGAAGCTCGAGTGTGTGTGTGTGTGTGGCGCCTGTTAGTTGGCTTTAGTTAGCAAATTGGCCTACAAACTTGTTACCATTTATCACACTCAGTGTCAGCATATCAAGCGTGCAAAAATTTTAGCTCGAAAAGTTTTTTGAGTAGCGCTTGACAAAAATGCGTGTCGAGAACACAAAATGACACTTAAAGGTGGCAGCAATTTGGAGTAGCAGCAGTGCAGTGGGTGTGGCAAAAGCATACATATGCCACACACACACACACACGGACACACACACTCATACTCAATCAGGTATCATTTAGGCTGACAACCATCAATCTTGAGCTACTTTATCTTGAATGACACGCAGACATACTCGATACTAGATACTCCCACACTTATGGCTATCAGCTAGCTGGGGGAGGGAGGGGGGTGGGTACGAGCTAGCTCGTCTGATAGGCAAATGTATTTGGATTTCGATATGCCAATGTCTTTTGTTTGCCCAACAATAACAATCGATGTCAGCAGCAGCAGCAGCAGCAGCCCGAAAGAAACTCTACTAAAAGCCCAAACAGCAGCAGTCGAAAACGCTTTTGATGTCGCATACTTTTAGGCGCGACACGAAACTGTCGCAAAATTGTGGAACGAGATGATATATAGTCTATGCACATATAGAAGAATGGAATGAAGCAGCCTGTCTGCTCTAGACACAAAGTATAGAAGGTAAACACTACTACTATATTTGGATATATGTTTTGTTTGATCTGCGCTTCAAAGACTTTAAGTACAAAAGGTATTTGTTTTGATGAAAGATATTTCTATATTGATTACTTAAGTATTTCATATGGGAATTGTTATTGTTGTTATACTTTAATATTTCTAACAAAATTTCATCAAAAATCTTTATATTTCGTATAAATCTCTATATCTTAAGAACTTCTCTTATTTATTACTTATATTATTTAGCTCGAGTTGTACTACAGCATTTTTTTGTAATCTTAACAGTCTGAAAGATTCCCAATGGCAGCCCTCTTTATGTAGCTTAATATAGTAGTTGTCATCCCTTACGAACTGGAAATAATAATTTTCATCAAGATGGTTTATTTAGTATGTGCTGCATATGTGTGAAGTATGCTAGAAATGTCTACAGCTGATTTTGACAGGCACTTTATCGCTAGCCAAATGTCTTGAAGACTCTTTAGCCATGCTGCTCGGATGCTTGGGTGCCCCTCTTTGTGGTAGCAGCAGCAGCAGAAGCAGCAGCAGCATCAACCCTTTCGTTGATTTTGTTCAACTGCAACACGTATTCGAGTGCAACGCTTTGGTCTTTGGACATTTCGCATAGCTCACGCCTATGAAAAAACGTGCAAGATTTCAAGAAATTTCTTTCTTTGCAATACCCAAACCACAGAATGCGAACCCTTTCAGAGCCATTGACACTGGGGAGCAGCTATACGCGCTTTTGTGCGAAAATATGCAATTGAAATGTTAAATAAATAAAGGCGTAAATACTTGAAGGGCAAAGCAGCGACAGGGCACAACATTCAAATGCTGTTGTGTTGGACGTTATGGTTATATATATATATATGTATGTGTGTGTGTGTGTATGTGTATGAGTATGTACACAAGTACATATAATACAACAAAAAAATACCAAAAATTATGGCCAAGTTAGGACTGTCGAAGGTTGAATACTCTCAGTTGAAGTGTTTCATGGGATAAACTAAATTCTTATACTAAATTATTTTTATAAAGTATTTATAATCATAACATTTATATAAAATAGTTTTTTAGGTATATTTGGGATATATATTATTAACATTTGATTTATAATTCCTATATTTTATAGTAATATGTTTAGGTTCCTTTTGACATATGTTTGTGATGCAATCAAAAGAAGTATCTGTACCAAAGTTCAAAGCTAGCCTTAGATAGAGCCAAGTTAACATAGGCCAATATTGATGAATTTTATTTTGTTAAATCAGTTTTCAATAGCTTGAACTAAAATTTGTCTTATGGTTCTTACATTATATACATACATATATATTATTCCGATAGGGTTTCTAATGACTTCTGTTAGTCTGGATACTTAAGTAAGGTAAATAAGATTTAGATACTATAAAGACTATGATAATATCTACAATATCTAAATATTACATACCTTACCCAAACTAATCTGATATGCACTTTTTCCAATCGAAATTTTACTTGATATTTATCAAATTTGCTAACTTACAATAATCAGTAAACGTTTCTTTCTTTTTTAATTTCAAACACTTACGAAAACATGCAGCTGTACCAATTTTCATGCAGTTAGACCCAAGCAGTTCCCAGTTCACATAGACTACGATTCATAAGAGAGCAGCACAACTTTATCTTTCTAATTAAAAGTCAACTTTATATCTCTGCCCGCTCTGGCCCGCTGGTTAAGCGTTACACATTTCTCGACAAACTTATAGTACTCCATGTGAAGGGGAGTTACAGAAAAAGAAGAAGAGCGTCCCGTTATGCATTCCATAACTTGGGAGTCGTCGCCGTCGTCGTCGTCGCCGTCAGACGTTGACGTTGAAATGAATGAATGAAAATATGCAGGCAACGTGATTCGCAGCGACGCGACGCCATATTGCTGTGGGTGGGAATTGGGGGGGTAAACGTAACCGTTAGCAATGGCATTGCCGTTAACGTTAACGTTACCGTTACCTCTTTTCCGCTTTTCCGCCAGCATTGGTCGACAGAGAGGGAGAGAGAGAGATGGGGCACCATATTCGCATTTGCTGGTTTGGTATTTTCTGTCGAGTTCAGCGTAAATTCATTCATTTCCACTTGAATTTACAATTATGCGAAACTGTTGTTGAATGGGTTTTGACTTGCTCGGAGGTTTTACGGATTTGGTTTGAGGAGATTTTGTAGAGGGATTTTCGTAGTTGTTGGTAACGCTTATGCATTTGCATTTGCATTCCCCAGCAGAACCATCAGCAGCAGCAGCAGCAGCACCAGCAACAACTTCACTGTTTAGCTTTTAATTAACTATGGAGTGAGCTCTGAGGAACTGCATCTGGAGCATATATACATACACATATATACAACTCGCTCCCCAATTGGCAATTGTCAACAGCAGCTGCTAAAAGTTTGCTACCCGAGCGTTGCCAAGGTGCGTAACTGGGTATGAATTTTCAGCATGATGCGATTTATTTACTGAACGCTTATGGAATGTAATTAACTTTATGAGGTGTACATGCAAAAGCTGTCAAGGGCGATTAAATGTTTGTGCATTTGTGCTGCTAAACATTGGATGGGAGGGGAGGAACTCAGTTTCAGCATGAATTACATTTGAATTTGTTTAGCAGTTGGAATTGAGACTTGTTTCAGCACTTAGTCAATCAATGGCCATAAAGTTTGAGTGAAGCACTCTATCAGTTGATGAGGTACTCGTCTGTGGAGCAAGCCAAGTGAATGTATATATAATGTATTATTATAAGTGTATTCATTATGATAGAGATTCTCAATTATATATTTATGCTAGTTAATTGTTCTTGAAGAAAGTGGAGAGGTTTATAGACAAATAATATATTTTATATATTATTATCATATAAAATTTCTAGTTCTATTCTGAATCAATTATCTTTAATAAATTATTAATATTCATATTTTATATTATTATTATATCAAGTTAAATATTCACCCCATATTCTTAAATATTGATAATTAAATAAATTATTTATATTTATATTTTGTATATATTATTATTATATCAATTTAGAAATATTCTCTCTATATTCTTAAATTTTTCTCTTTCATGAAAGTTTCAAATATGATGTCGTTCCACTAGTTCCTAAACCTTTTAAGCGTCTTTTCCTTTATTACAATAGTTTTCCAGTGCAGCCTTGCTTAAAGAACTTGCAGATCACTTAGCAAAAGTCTTTTTATATCTCACAACAATTTCTGTCTTCAATCTTAAAGATTATATCTTAATTTCATCTAAAAAACTTATATCACTATAATTTCTATTGGAATCTCACTTATATTGTAATATTCTCTCATAGAAACCCTGTCGCCTACTACTACTAATCAACCATATGCTCTTATGCCATTTTCATTTTTTGTAATAAAAACTTTTTGAGTAAAAAAAAAAAAGTTTTCAAATACCACTTCACGTGGGTGGTAAAAGTTTTTTTTTCCTATTTTTTTTGTATGGTTGCCCAACTGCAGGGGCACTTCAGCTAGTTGCCAATGCAATTCAATGTCATATCCTTGAAAACTTAAAAACAGCATAGCCTGGAATATGGCTAAGAAAAAAGGCCAACAAATAGAAAAAGAAAGATTGAAAAAAAAATATCAACGGCAAACGGAAAGTTTTGTTATTGAAAGTTCATCGATGAATGCGAAATACAGTTGGGCAAAAGCTCGGTGCCAAATCCAGTTTTCAGTTTCCCGGAACACTCAACCGAACGAGTTGCGAGTTGTGAGTTGCGAGCTGCAGTTGCGAGCCTCCTGTTTCCTTGCGGCTGCTTACAGTCCATTTCCTTGTAGCCCATTTCACAATTTTCAATTTCTTTTGTATATATGCGATGCCACATTGTAAGCAGTTGCCACTGCCACTGCCACTGGTGCTCAGAGCCTCTGTGTCGTCGACTAATTTCCTCGGTCCAAGTCCAGACGTCGTCAGCGGCATATCCTGCCAGCCAGCCAGCCAGGCAGTCAGCTAGTCAGGCGGGCAGCCAGTCAGAGCTGGGCTGTCTGCTTAGCCCAACATTTGTATGTGGGCAATGCGTTTGGGGAGGCGGCTGTCGTTCCGTTGTTTGCATTTTTATTTGTATTTCATTTTCAATTGACTGACAGAGTCCGTTGCCCGCCTACCTGGCGGCTACCTGGGCGCAAAGTTCAGGTATGCGCTTTGTGTGCTCCAGTCCATTCATCAGAGTTATTTACTTTTTAACGAGTTGATTTCATTCAATTTGTTTGCCCAGGTTTCAGTGGCTATTACTGACAAACAGAGCTCTCGTAGTAAAGTAGAAAAAAGGGTTGCCACCACATTGCAATATACTTGAATATATATATATATTTTTAGCTACACTTTAAGCTGCATCCTATGCCTTGTTCTATTAAAGATATTTTCATGTATAAGTATAGATATATATATATATATATGTGTGTATAAACAAGTGAGTCGCCTTTTGATACCCTGTTCTTGGAAAGAAATTAAGGCAGGGTATGCAAGATTTTTATAAATTTATATAACAATTTAATGAAGAAGATCTGTTTTATTTATCAAATTGCTTTTACGCACCAGCTCAATGCATATATAGGAATTTTCTATATACTGCTTTATAGACTAGATAAAAAAATATATAAGTATTTTATATAAAATATAAATTCAATATATTTAACTTGCCTTATACTCTATATAGCTTCAGACCCTTCCTTACAGACTAACTTTTCGCCAAGCACACTTTACTTCACAATTTCATGCTTCCTGTTTACTTTTTGGCTACATCCTCGTCTTTTGGAAGTCAAGTTCTTGTGCCTCTTGGCGTTTTTTCGGTTTCAATAAATATTTTCGCAATGCACAAATTAAAAATTCTTCGAAATAATAATAGAACATGACGAGAGAGAGAATGGCGCACACTCAACCCGCAAGCTGTCGGGGCAGCGTTGTCTATTTAACAACAAAACTTTATATGCCTTTAGCCTTCCGATAACAACAACAACAACAATAACAACAAGAACAAGGCGAAGAACAACATCGAAGTGTCCCGACCCTGGCAATTCGATTGAAATTGTTGCCAGTGGCTATGATTTTATGAGTATTTCGTTTGTCTTCTAGTTGCGTTCGAATATATAATTAAATTGTTAGCATTTTGCAGATGCTTTTAAAATATGATCAAAAATTAACCAAGAGTCTGGTTTAAGTGGCAAGTGGCGCCATCTGTTGGACGACAGCAAAATATGAGAGAGAGAGAGAAAAATAGATGAAAAATACAACAAAATATTGAAGATATTTGCAGCGTAAATGAACTAAATTTTTGGGCTATTAGAGAGGAGTATGAGGAAAGAAAAAAACTTGTAAGTTTCTGCTGGTGGCGCCATCTGTTGAGCAGTTGCTCGAACTCAATTACGCAAGCGAAACCACAACGATGCAGAAAATATTCGAAGAGTTTCCTCAGCTGAAATGCCATATTAAATTTGAAACTAATATAAGCATGCTTAAGAAAATTTATTTGCTCCGTTCAACTTGATATTCTGTGTGCGTATTAATTTTTGTGAATGTCGAAACTATCATACTATGTATATATATATAATGCCTTGGCTTCGCCTTCTGCAGCTCTATTTATGCCTTCATCAGCTCGCTGACATGCTTCTCCAGGCACACCATGATTTGGAACGCCGTATCACAGGGATTGGCACCGGAGACACTGCCGCAGGCCTCCAAAGCCTTTTCCGCCTGCCCCTTAAGTGGTTCGTCCTTGAAGTAATCCAATACCTTAGCCTGTTGTAGCACACCTTTGCTATTCATAAAGCCAAGCTTGGCCATGACGCACTGCGAGGCGCACTTGACATTATCCTTGACATCTTCAACCTTCGTATCACCAGATTTCAGACTATTCAGTTCTTGTTCCGTAACGCCATTCTCTGACATGCAGCTGGAGACAACCTGCTGGGCCGCTTCCAGATTGTCAGCCTAGACGAAAGTTGATTAAGTTAAGTGTGAGTTTTGCTGACTCTATTGGAGCTTACCAGCACATAGCTAATCAGGCAGCTCAAAAGCAAGACGCATGCAAATTTGGACTTCATTCTGCGCTTGTTTGTATCACACTAAATTGTCCTCAGCTCGAACTGCACTTTTATAGTTAATCAACGAATTTGTAACTGCATTTTTCCTGCTTTATTTCAAATGATGATCTAAAGTTGGTTACGCTCACTGCACATATGAGTACAGTGGGCGCAATTGTCACTGCCATGGCCAGAGTGTGTCATAATGATCGAGTGTAATTAGCGTTGAAATCATTTGATAAGTGTGACAGATAAGCGACAAAGTTGCCATAGTCTAATGGAAATTATAATTTGTAAAGTTATTAGAGAATATAATTTGATTCAATTATAGTTTTATTATTGTCAAAAAAATATATTAATAAAATAAAATATAAATATAGACTAATTATTAATTATAAAATTATTGAAAATGTATAGGAATAAAATAAAATATATTTATAAAAATTAATACAATATTTATTTGATTAATTTATAAGAAAGAAACTTTATTTATTTGTTGTGTTAAAAATTTTCAAGAATTCTTTAAGCGACTTGATTTCAGCACAATTTAATATTTTTCATAATTAATATAGATTTAAATATGCTACTCAAATTGAAATTGGAAAATTTGATATAATCTCTATGTTTAATATATTCTATACTATTAACTATACTTCATAAAATAATATTTAAATTTATCTAAATTTTTACTCACTTATTTCACAACTATTTCAAAGTCTGTTCAATAAAGTTAGTTTTTTGCTTTTCGTTTATAACTTTTAATTATTATATAGATAAGTTTAATTATAAGATTAAAATCTACAAATATTTTCTAGTACATTTTGTGACAAAATACATTTGTTCCATCCAATCCAATGCCCCGCAGCTATCCATTGAACTGCAGTAAAATGCATGTGTTTTTCCCTTTTTGTATTTTCTCACTAAATATCTAGATTACAGTTGGTTTATATATGTTTTTTTTTTTGCCAACAATTTATAAACATGCAAAAAGCATTTGGGCATATTAATTAAAAACGTTTTATTGTAATTGTTCATACATTGCAATTATCTATTTTTTGCCACCATTTTTTTTTGTTTTTTTGCGAGCGACGCTTCATTATTTTTGCATTAATGTTACGTTAATTGCATTTTGACGATTTTGTGTTAATTGCCTTCGCAGTTGTTGTTGTTGTTGTTGTCGTTGTTTATTATAATTTAGTTAGTTATTTGTATTATTATTAATAATTCGCCGGTATTGAAAGGTTTTTAGCATTGCGCTTAAACACGAGTTTCAGGCACTAATTGAAATCCTTTTAGAGTAATTAGGCAAAATTGTAATGGAATGCCGCAAGAGATGAGAATCTGCTGCCAAACTGCTTGCTGGTCTCTTTCTCTGTGTGGTCCAGTTAGAAAAACAAACTAATTTAGTAAATTACTATTTAGTGGGCACCTTTTATATGTTTTGGCCGAGAAATACGATGTTGGCCACCTGGCCGCAGCTTTGGCCACACACAAAGGTCATTTTCGGGCTTTGAAGTTGGGCTTTGAAATGCGCCAAAGGACATTTAACAAATGGCATGCTTTGTGCTCATGTGTCTGTGTATGTGTGTGGTGTGGAGTGTGTGTATGTGTGTGTGTGTGTTTGGTGTGAGTTAGTAGTATATACACGCATACATACACATTGCAATTGCTGTCGGAACATCAAAGCAATGCGAGTTTTCCAGTTGACTTCATCAGTAGATTGTGTGAAGTATGCCAAAAATGTGTTGTAAACTGTCCAACAAAAACCACTTTTTTAATACCCTATAAAGTATGCAAATAAGGGTAGTACAAACAAGAAAACCTGTTTGTTTTCAAGCAAGCAAATTGTTAATGAAAGCTGAAGTAAAAAACTTTAAAGCCAAATTTATATCTGTTTAAAGCGCATTGCAAACTCTTCATTTTATTACAGAGTATCTTCAATTCGATTACATTCAGCTATGTATTTTTTGCCAAGCAGCAACTCACGCTGTTGGCCTTTTTGGGCAGTGGAACTTAAAGTAATGCCATAAAATTGAATGCTTAACAAGCTCTTTGGCTTCGAGGCACGTGCTGAGCCAGCTCTGGACTTTGGTGTTAACGCGATTTCTTACACGAATCAAATGTATTGGAGAGTAAAATAATATTGGCCAAGCTTTTAAAATACATTTTACATGCACTTCAATTTAATTGACGCGTGGCCTCGTCTTTCTATTGCCCGAGCGAAATTTGAGATAACGAACTTTTTCAGAGTGAGCCATTCAATTAGTTTAACACCCCCAAGGTATTAAAATTGGGTTGGCATCGAGGGGCACGGAGTGGTGGCACAACAATTGCTTCTCATCTTACATCCAGAAAGGGGCTTGAGAGCTACTTGAAAAGCTACAGAAGCAAGTGAATGAAACTAGATATGCAGTTAAAAACGAAGCTTGGTCAAAAATCCCTGGCAGCATAATGTGGGTGTGGCTGCACATGAAAATGGATATGAAGAAACATTATAATTACCTATTACGACTAGGAATGTTTGCGGATCTAGAAGATAATTATAGTCAGGCCAATAATAATATGATATTTGGTGCACAAATAACATTAAACTTTATTATATAGATTTTTAGTAAATTTTAATAGGCATCAAGTGACAAGTTGACAATTATGTTGTATTAAATAAAGAACATATGTTCTTAAGGCTTTGGCTCTTATATCTATGATCAGAAGAATAATCATTTCACATATAGTTGTTGGCATTCTGAATATCATTATCATTATCATTATCATTATCATTATCGTTGTTATTGTCATTGTCATTGTCATTGTCATTGTCATTGTCATTGTCATTGTCATTGTCATTGTGATTGTCATTGTCATTGTCATTGTCATTGTCATTGTCATTGTCATTGTCATTGTCATTGTCATTGTCATTGTCATTGTCATTGTCATTGTCATTGTCATTGTCATTGTCATTGTCATTGTCATTGTCATTGTCATTATCATTGTCATTGTCATTGTCATTGTCATTGTCATTGTCATTGTCATTGTCATTGTCATTGTCATTGTCATTGGCATTGTCATTATTATTGTCATTGTCAATGTCATTATCATTATTATTGTCATTGTCATTGTCATTATTATTTTCTCTTTAAATATAATTACTACTGTCATTAACATTATTAATATCATTAACGCTTTATATAACCATTTTTTATTGGTTACTCTCTTTTCCGTATAATACTTCCGAAATTCTAGTGTTTAAACTTTTTAAATAAAGCAATATCCAATGCAACAAAATTCTTTACAGACCCAAACAAATTATTCTATTAGGTCTTAAAATAATGTTACCAGAACAGAATACGCCAAAAGCACCTTAAGTAAAATATTCCTCAATATAAATTCTTAAATAAAACATTAAATATGTGTATTTAAAACCCCTGTGACCTATTTTAATTTATATTTTTTATATGTATATAAAGCAAATTTATTTCTATATCTTTTATGTCGCTTGGAAATTGAGTTGTTGGTTGTCGTTGTTAGGCCAAAGAAATTTGCACAATTTACAATGCTTACCTAGCAAAGCATTCACAAATCCCCTACAGTCTCCGCTCTTACTCTCCGTCTCCCTCTCCCTCTCCCTCTCTCTCTCTCTCCCTCCCTCACTGTTTCTAGCGCCCGATCTGTGAAAAGCCTGGCACATATTACGGGCGGCAAAAAAGAACATAAATACAAAATGCAGCCAGGCATAAGAAGCTACCACAGACCATTGACAACTACGTGAATACCTATGCCAACACCCCTCATCGCCAGCCGCTGCCCTCCTCTTCCATCCTCCCTTCGACACATGTACATGAGCTCCTGCCTTGCCCTGAAGGCCCTTTTAAAATAGCAAACTAGACCGGGCAATGGCTCCACACTGGCTACGTAATATGTCCTGGGGCTTAGTTGGCATGTGTTGCTGTTGTTGTTGTTGTTGATGTTATTGTTGTTGTTGTTGTTGCTGTTGCTGTTGCAGCCTCGATGAGGCTATTGTCTGACTGAGGGCTTTACAACTCATAAACAGCAGCCCCTCAGCCGACTAGTAATAACAGTTTAAGCTCGAGGCACTGCCCGAAAATTGTCCACATCTCGTTGTTTAATTTTTTTCTACTTACAAATATATATATACCCTAACAAAGGTTGATCTAAGTAATTTTTTAAATAAGCAGCATACAAAGGAGTAGACTAAATAATTTTTTCCTTGAATGAAAGAAACCAAAACTTTTTTTGAAGAAAAAGAGTTTTTAAAAACTAAATTTTCTCATTTTGTGCCAAATATCTTATTAGATTCAGATATTCTTTTACTGTCTTATTGCATCTCTCTCTCTGTCTCTCTCTCTCTCTCTCTCTCTCTCTTTCATTCTTTTATAAGTAAATAAAACCTTTCTATAATATTGTCTATTATTTCTAAATAAATTTTAACATATATAACTTTTACTTTGAGTAACAATTTGGACTTCGAAATATTTTATTTTATTTTTTTGCCAATTTATTTAGATTGTTTCTTTAATCATATCTATGAAACCCTGGTGAAGGTTTACACAAAACATCAATCAATACATTTGACTGCTTTAAATCGGATTACTGCTTTATCATCTAACATCTATCTAGTTATGAAAATTTTACTATAGAAATGCATACAGCTCTACCAATGACAAACATTATCAATTCTCTCTCAGTAAGGGTATTTAGTCTTCTACAGTTTTAGTCTCAACTGGCCTTTTTTTATAACAAGCATTTTTACATGTGCCAAAAAAAAAAACAACAAGTAAAGCTCGAGCGCCCACACCATCCAATTTCAAGAAAAGGAAACCCGCGGCATTCCCCGAATTTTTTGTCGGCCTGGCTGCATGTGCGTTTATGACTTCATAATGAAAGCTAGACAGGAGCAGTAGGACGATGACTTTGGGGAGGCATTACCAGACCAGCATCCCAGAGCCCAGAGCTGCATTGCAGCGTCTGAGGGGGGAATGGCTCGGCTTGCCTTGGCTTGGCTTAGCTTGGCTTGCTGTTGTTATGGATTTGCGTAGGCGTTGCGTTAACATGCGACTAAGTCCTTTTATATCCTGCAGCATTCGCTTTGGCCTTAGCTCCGGCTACATACATATCTTTAGCCTTAGACTATCATCAATTGCTGTCCCCATGGTGTAGTTAGGCTGGCCGGCAGCTCCCACACCCCATAAGCATCCCCTCTCCCTCCCCCTTCCATTCATTTTTATATAGGCCAAGCAACAGAATTTAATGCCGACCTCTGGGAGCTATTGTGGCCGTGGCAGCCGCATCTTGGCCGCGGCCCGAGCTCTATGCAAGTTTTATGCTCATATGTGTGTTTAGGGGGCGGGGCGGGGCTCGGGTGGTTTATTTTTATAAACAATTTTAAATTGCTGTCCAAAATGGTTTCGGTCCTTTGTAGGCAAATTGTTTTATATGCGCTCGGGTCCCGTGCAGTTTATTGACTTTGATGGGGCCGGGCAGATGGGCATTATTTTGCATAATCCAAGCGTAACTGAAACTATGTGGCTCCATAATGCGCCACATTAACTTTGCAGCGCACACAGAAAAAATATATATATATATGTGTGCTCACATGTATTTTATAAATCACGACGCAAATAAATAAAAACAAAGCCAAGATAATGCGCAAAAAATTAGAAATAAGCGCAAAATAATAATCCAACTTCGGGGAGCAAATAAAAAATATATATATAATAATAATAAAAGCATGAAAAATATGAGAAGCAAAACAAACAACAGTCGAAGTCGCTAGTTGTCTGCCGGCAGCGCCATGTGGCAATCTGCTGGCGGCACACATGTTGCAACCGCACACAGCTCAGCAGCAACGAGAGGCAGTTGGACAGTCAGCCCAACCACCCATCTATCCCACCTATCATCCACCTGTTCAGCCATTCAACTCCCCGCCCATTTCGCCTTTGCTGTAGCACCTAGAGAGCGAATCGTCTCTGCAACGACCGCATGATTTCATCTTTCGCTTTCGTGCGGACAACTTAGGTGAACAACTTCATTCATTGAATGTGCCAAGCGGAATACTCTCTCAAAATTAATTAATTTAAATCAAAATGAAAAGTTAAATTCAAAATAATTTTATAAAATTAAAGTAAAAATAAAAAATAGTTTATTAAAATTAAAATAAATATTTTAATAATAATAATAAAATATTTTGATAACAGTAAAATATTTAAAAAAATATAATTGTATATATATTATCAATCTCATTCAGTATTCTTATATTATATTATATATTTATATTATATTCATATTATTATTATATTATTGTATTATTAGATAGGGCTTAAACATAAAGAAAGCGTGTCTTTACCTCACTTATGCCACAAGATTTGTTTTTGAATTCATTCCTTCTTTCTTCTTTTTTGGTTTTTCATTAAATTCGCCTAAGCAAAATGTTTGCCCTGCCGTGTGTGTAAGATGATTTATGAAGCAGACTTCATAAAGTTCATAAATGTCGCGGCAAGCAGGCGGCAGTCAAGGCGAAAAAGAGGTGTGTATATCTATGTGGCGGCTAGGCATGTGTGTGCGTGTCTGTATTATGGAAAAAACTCCGCCAGACAAAACAAAACGGGAACAGTCAACACACTCGTGCAGATGACACTTTCACCTGGGCCATGGTGCAAAGGGGGGCCGCCGCACTCGGAGTGGACACATTTTTGCGCATTTAATTAACTAAAATGCTATAAATATGATTTTAAATTAATTTACTTGCGTGCATTATTAATTTACAAAGTGTACGCTTTGTTTGCACCGAGCATTTCACGGGCAAACGGCCCGAAGTGCGGAATGTCCTGTGCGCCCTAGATGGCTGTCAGAGATTTATGGAAATAGTTCTCAGCGCATTACAGAAATTAGCTCTGTGCGAACTTTTCGCATAAAGCAGTAATAAAAGAGTTGAGTTTGCAATGAGAACAAAAAATATTGTAGGTATGGATAAAGTTAAAAAAATTCTTTATTTATTCAATGTCTTTTTGAAAGTTTTATAAATATTTTGTTTAACATTTTTTGTTGTTTTTAGTTTAAGATTTTACTTAAATATATATAAATATTCTAATAGAGTTTTTAAGTCTCTATCTCTTTTCTAATATTTAATATAATATATAGTATAATTTTGACTTTTATTTCTATCTTGCAATACTTACAAAGAATCTTCCTTTATGATATTTTTAGTACCTCTAACCTTTTCCCTTCTTCTTAAGCCACTTTATTTTTATTGCATTTCTTGTACTTCTATATTGGCTATGCTCATGAATTTCAGATAATCTCATTCATATGACTATGCAAAATCATTTGAAACTAATTTCTTGTTGCCCTGACACTTGTCACTTGGCAGTTGGCAGTTTGGCTCTTTGGCTCTTTGGCTGTTTGACTGCCCCGGCAGACATTGCTGCCAACGCATTTGCGCCCTGCCGTCGGGCATTTTTGGTGGGTATTAAATTGTCTGGTCGCATATCGCGACATAGTCAAATTTCCGTCGCCAACTGCAAATACAGCTCAGGCGCAATCTCCAATTTCAATCAAAAAACCGCACGCGCTGTGCTCTTTTAGCTCTTGCAGCTCTGCCAGCTTCCAGCTTCCAGCTGCGACCTCAACCTCAGCCTCGTGCCGCGTCGGCTGCGTCGTCTGCGCCCGCCTCGTTTGACATGGCTGTGTGTGCATGGATGCGACCTCAAAGCTGCAGCGAAATAAAAGTCAATTTGAAGGTTGATACATTGTGGACCCGTCGTTGCCATGAAACTGGCAGCTCTGCTGACACATGGAACAGGTGATAAGCCACTCAGCCGCACAAGCCGATGAAGTGTCTCCTGCATTCGCAGCTCAAAGAGTTTCATAGGGCTGCTTGGACTCATGAATACTCTGTAATGGAAATTGTATATGATGTTGATGTAATCTATGGCTTAATTGATAAATGTATCATATATTGTTGATCCAAGTGAATGAGGTAACAGAAACAATGAATTAAACTTAGGTAAAGTTTTACTATTTAATATGAGCTGAAATTCTTTATAATCTTCATTAATATTACTTATTACGAAACTAAATATATCTTCTCTCAATACATTAACTCATCAATTCTTTCTTATTTATTTATAACATTTTTAAAACACTTCTCCATCTGCCCTTTCCTAATTGACACATATCGAGGGTATTTCTGGCTCATTTAATAAGAAGAAGCAATTGCATTTACAACTTTTCCGTCAGAAGTGTATGTCAGCTTTTGAAAATTACTTTCATTACTTTCGCTCGACGCGTTTCTCCGGCCAGGCCACAATTTCCGTGCTGCTGCCGCTGCCGCTGCCGCTGCCGCTTCCTCGGCTCTGTGTCTTATTGCTTCACAAAATTCATCCTCATTTGTCAGAATTGATCAGACTAACTAGCACATTGACAATATGTGGCAGCTCATAAAAATGTTGACAGTATTTTCATTTATTTTGATGATTAAAACCTAATTATGCTGCAAACAAGAAGAAGAAGAAGAACAAGACGAAATAAATGCAAAAATACAAAGTTGAGGGAATTTTAAATGTGTTTTGAATATTTATGATTTCGTTAAAGAACGCACGCCCACAAGTGTGAAAAGTTTGTCGAAACAAAAAGAATGAAGGCGCGACTGATATACAAAAAGAGGCGAAAATATTGTCAACAAAATTTTGTTGTTTAACGCAAAAAAAAAAGAAAAAGAAAAAGAATGGAAAATAAAGCGAAAAGGCACCAAAAATATCACGTAATATAAAAACCACTTTGATGAATACGCCATGTGCATATAAAGCAGCTGCTAAGGCTGCTGCTGTCAAGCTCTTGCCCAAAAAAAAAAAAAAAAGTGGGCGGCAATAGCCCAAGTGTCAAGAGAGGGGCGTGGCGTACAGACGAGACGCGAGACGCGAGACGAGTCGGAGCCTTTGTGCAGGCAGCAACGACATCAGCGTAATGAATAGCAAGGTGAGGGCTTGTTTGGATGCTGGAGAGGGTTTTGGTCTGGAGCTGGTGCTGGCGCTGGCGCTGGAGCAGACGCCGTTGTACTTGTTGCCTTGGCACTTGCAGCGAGGCGTTGGCAACGCGGCTTACGCGGCGTATGCGTAACGCCATTGATTGGCTCAGATTGAGTTTGCAAAAAGGTAAGTTGCAAACAAGGCAAGAAAAAACGAAAAAAAAAGTAGCAAAAAGAAAGTAAAAAGGAAACTTGGGCATGCGTCAAATATGCTCATAATTGCACAAGCTGGCAAAAAGGGATAAGCATCACAATGTTGTTGCCCTGAAGCTGGGGCGTCAAGGTGGTTGTGGGCGTGGTGCTGCTGTAGAGCTTTATAAATTAAGGTGGGAAGTGAGTTGCAGCAGCTTAAGAATTTTGATTGAGACAATCCTGTGGCAAGCGAGTGAGAGGACAGAATTAAAGCTCTGGAGTTGGGCTGATGAGAGTAGACCTTTAAACTGACATAAGAAATATGCCAAAATTAAGCTTCAGCTTAAGATCAATTTGTGAGAAAGGTCTTACACGCATCAAAAAGTCAGCAAGAGTCTTGTAACTCTCTCTCTCTTTTTGTCTCTCTCTTTTATATTGACTTTCGGTACGTAAGCATTTCGCTCTCAGCTCATATTTTATGCGACTATAACTAATAGAGCATGGCGAGAAGAAGGAAAATGAGCTAAAAATATGTAGCAGATATTCATTGAATTTATTATTAATGAACATGAAAGAAATCTTAAGCAGTATTACTATAGAAATTCATAATAATATATATTTTTATATGAATATATATTTTATTATGAAGTTTGGCATAATAAGCTATATAAATAAATAGAGATATATATATCAATATCTATAATATATATATATATATATAAAATAGAGAGCTAAAGCAGACTTAGAGCATAAAGTATCATTCATGAACGAGTGCTTTCAACTAATCACAGAGCAATTACAATAAGCTCAAACAAACCTTTAGGATAATATTCTACTCTCTAATATTATTTTATATATTATTATATTATTCTGAAATTAAGTTAAAGTCCAAAGAGTATAGAAGCAAATGAGTTAAGGGCTTTAAAATAATGCCTACCCTTTTGAAAATTGCTCAGAGAAGCATAAGCGATTCACACCTTCCATAATTATTAACACCGGCAAGCCAATGGCTGTTGCCTAGTTTCCAAATCTGCACGGGTATGAGTGAGTGTGTGTATGTATATGTTTGTGTGTGTGCACGTGTGTGTGTGCGTGTGTGTGTAAAAACGCAGCTTCATCAAAAATTCTAAAGCAATCAGCTCGAAAATCAGCGCAACTACGAGAACAACCCGAGAACGACATGCACTACTTAAAAATTCCACCTGCTCATAAATTGGCCTAAGGGGGGGCAGGGGTTAGAGGTATCTGCCCCGCCCGAAAAGTATGCAATTGGGAGCCGTTGCCCCTGCCACTGTTTTAGAAATATGGCAAACAATTATGCGCTTGAGTTTTATTACAAATGCCCGGCAGTTATACAAGCCGGGAGTTGGAGCTAGAGAGAGAGAGAGAGAAGGGCATATTGCAGGCGATAATAACCCGTATTCATATGCATTGGGGTATGGGGCTTCAGTCCCCGCCCCTGGGTTGACACTCTCCACTGTCAGCAATGTCAGACAGGCGAAACGGAAGCACAGGAAATTTGTACCCTTTTTTCGACTTTGTTACTTGCCGGCTTTATCTTAAAATAAGTAAGCTATACCCGGGTCTTAACCCCCCCGTTTATCTCCGCCTCGGCCTCTAAGTAAGTGCCGTGCATGCTATAAGGCGTGACTGCCGCCTCGTTTCGTATTACGTCTTGGGTGGTTGGACATATGACTAGTACGAATACACAACCCCAATAACATTGTCCCCATGCCTTTGGGGGCTCTCATATGGCAGGGGGGCGGGCCCGGGGTAGGTAGAGAGTCATGCGCATATTTCAGTATGATACGACAGCTTGACAACATTAAATTTGCATTGCTCTTGCCGGAGTTTGTTTATGGAAAAAGAAAAGGCAGGCAGAGAGGGAGGAGGGAGGCTAGCGTTGTGGCAGGGTATCAAATCGGGCCTGTCAGCCTGCCCGACACAACAACAACAATAACAACAACAACAACATATGCCCGAGCTAACCAATACCCTATACATATATAGACCAATGCAATTTGATGTATAAGAACCCCTGCCTCCCTGCTGCTCACAATTAAAGTGATTGAAAAATATTTTCCAAGCCATTTTCTGCGCAAAAGAAGAGGCAAATATACATACTTTTTTTCATGCTATTAACTTGATATATCAAAAATATTCTATGGGGTATATTGTTTGGGGAATTTAACTGAATTTGAAACAAATATTTATAGATTATTGTTAAGTACTCAGTTTTGGCTGCTTTAACTTTTATAATTGCTAATTAGGGGTTTGAGATTTGAGATTTTGTCTCTGTGAAGATTATAATTAAAGAATATTCTTCCAGCTGGAACACATTTTATGTAAGTATAGAACTTTAAAGTTATTAATTTTGAAAAATTCTATATTATATACTAAATATTTTATATATAAATTATTTAATATAAATTTCTGCAACCATTTCTAACTTCAACTCACTCTATACAACACATGACAATGCTTTTCAAACAACTTGCTTGCACAAACATTTATTTACAGGGTATGCTGATAGTCTAATTTCAGTTTGCTTGATTGCATTTGAACTTTCTCTTTGCTGCCTTTGCGAAATTAACTTGGAAAAGTGCAGCCACGCAAAGTGGCCCGCGTACTGCGGCAATGGCTTGTAGGTGTGAGGGGATGTTGTTGTTGTTGCTGTTGCTGTTGCTTTTGCTGTTATTGTTGCATGCATTCAAGCGCAAAGTTGCAGATACAAAATTGGCTAGCGGGTAGTAAAAAGTGATTGGCAGAGCTACCCCAGCTATGCGGCCTTTATGTCATAAAGGCCAATTATGTTAAAATGTTGCCGAGAGTAAGAAAAAGAGCGTTGAAGTCGCGTCGCGTCGCGTCGCGACAATTCCGTTTACTGACAGCTAATAATGCCGCAATGCCTATAAGACCCATTGCTATGCCTTCGTCTCCCCCCTCCGCGAAACCAACTGCCATTCAGCCATCTATCAAGCCCAATAACTGTGCTGCGTATATTCTGGCCCTTGTCTAGTCCGGGCGGCCTCTCCGGGTGCATTGTCAACGCGTTCGCCTGATGTACGGCACTTCCTGCGTCAGTTCCGGCAGTGCACGCGACAAAATTCCAAACCATTCCCTTCCGTTTCGTTCCATTGCGGTGCTCGCTTAAAGGTCTGCAAAAAAAAACACACACACAAATCGAGAAGTTCGCGTTACACTCGAATGCATCTAGAATGCCCAGCCAGAGCTGACAATAACTCAAACACTAGCATCGCAGGGTGGGGAGGTGTTAGTGGGAGGGGCGGGGGAGGGTTTGTCTGGACCCGGACCTAGTGCTGGCCCTCAATCGCTTAGCAAATGACTGTGATTTCCCATTGCCTCTCTTTGATTTTTTTTTTGTTTTTGGACGAGCTGAGTTCTTGTGATTAATGTTACGGACGCTCTGTGGTAGGAGCAATTAGAGCATTGACAGGACCTAACATTGCTGACGGAAGGGAACAGAAAAAAATCATAACAGCTGCGGTGACAACGACAAAAGCAAATGGCATGTAAAATATGATCGCATGGTTAGGCCTTCACTTTATTAATATTTCCGAAAGTCCTTATGGATTCCACACTAAGTGAAATTGGTTGTAGTTGAAAGTGGGCAGAGTGCTTGAAGGGCCTTTGAACTTAAGGAAGTATGAATCATGGAACGGTATCAAAATTGAAAGTCGCAAATGCTCAATAAACCTATGATTACCTTCCTTTTGTTGCTTGAGAGTGCTTTGAGCTCTTTACTTGGGAGAAGTAGTTGGAAATGGAAATGGAAATGGTTGCTGGGTTGAAAAGAATGATGAGGAAAGTGTAGGGAAGGGAATGAGGAGTCTGTGGCAATTCTTGGTAATCACATGATCAATTGGAAGTCGAAGTTGGAAAAATGATTTAGTAATTAAATGAGATTAAGAAATCCGACACAGCTTAAGCAACTATGAAAACTGCATTGATATTCGGTTATATTCTTTGAATAAGCGAATGCATTGTCTTAGCTTTCAAGTTTAGTCTACTTAACTCTAGTCAGTTGAACATAAAGTCCATAGACTAATACAGAATGTTTTGCTAAGAGGAGTCTTTCAACACATTGAGATTCTTTTATATTTCTTTTTAATAACAATTCATGAGCCTCGGCTATTTTCACGACAATAACTTCCATTCTTATCAAAATGTTCATCAACGAATTTGTTGCCCTGCCATATGCAATAGCCGCTCAATATTTCAATAAGTTTCAGGCTTTTAACTTAATTTGCCCTGGACTTTTGCTATTTCTATTTCAGCCTGGAGCGTTGTATTTCTCTACTTCCAGGTTGTCATGGGGCAAATTAAACTACGCGCCAATATTCATGCCGCATAGAGCGAGAACAGAGCAGAACAAAAAGCCATTCGGAGGCGAAAGGCAAAAGCCATTTGCTCTGCCACATTGAGGAGAAGTGAACAAAACAGTCGCATTATTCCCTCGACATGTTTTCGGTGTTTGTGTGTGTGTGTGAGAGTGTGAATGTGTGAGTGTTGTGTGTGTATTTTTTAATCAAAAGCCGCAAATTGCCGCAACGCAAAAAATGACAATCGACCCACCCCAGCGAAGTCGAGAGCTGAACCAAACGCCAAGAGTTACCCACAGACCAGACCAGACCAGACCAGACCTGGCAGACAGACAGACAGACAGACAGGGCACAGAGCGCTGTCCAATACATTTAACGCCTGTACAGCCAACCAAAAAAAAAAAAAAAAAATTAAAAACAGCAGAACAGAAATGTTAAAAAATATGTATATGAAGAAGCAGCACAATCTGAAGCGTACGAAATGGCTCTGACATGTTGCCTTTGACATGCATTTGACATTTGACAGATCGCGCATAGTGCGGACCCCATTCACAACAAAAAAAGATGCGAAAGAAAGAGCAAAACTCAACCGAGCATTTCAAATGAAATGACTAAATTATGTGCCAAGTGGTGGAAAGTGGAAAAATTTCGGGAAAACGGCCAAAAAGTTAGAAAATTAAAAAAAAAAAGAAATACCAGAGCCAGAGTTTAGCCAGGTAAAAAATGTTTGTTACGCACGCACTCGAGCGTCAACATTTAACTGTCATATTTGACAATTGTATAAAGTGGAAATGGCATGGGGAAATTGACTCGCATTGTGTGCCGCCTGCAGCATCTTCTTATCAGAGCTGAGCGTCGAGTGGCACTCGAGGCTTTTCGCTTGATTTTTTGCGTATTTATATATATATATATATATATATGGTAAAGGCAACCCTTTTTCCTTTTGGCCCTTCGAATCAAGTTGATTGACAAGCAACCACCAACGACGAGCTGGATAACATTATCCACGTGATGAGCGACTCATAAGCGGCATATTTGAGCCGCATATTGGGTCATTAATAGCGATAAGTGATAAGCGTGTTGAAGTTACAGTTAATGCGTAGACAGCAACCTCTGGACGTAGCCAACGGCTCCGATTACAGAGCTTACAGTGGTCATGGAAAAGGAGTTAAAGTCACGATGTTTGGAGATTTAATTACATTGTACAAAGATAGCAGAAAGTAAGCAGAAAATACTTAAAGAAATGTTGGGTGCGTTGCTCGAAAAATTTATTTTAATACTAACAATTTTAAAACTGATAGAAAATTATATATAAATTTTATTAAGTCAATATATTGAGTTAGTAAAAAAAACCTTGTTTTTATAAATTTTCCTTATTTATTTAAAAAGAAATATTAATTAAATAAAATATTATATATTTTTTATATTATTTTAATACAAATATTGTAATAAAATAAAAATATTAATGTTAATTTTGATAACAGTAAAAATAAATTGTTTATTATTAAATTTGTTTTATTATTAATTTTTAATTAATTAAATTTTTTTTTAAATTTTTTGTTATTAAAAATATAACAATAATTTTTTTAGATATTTTCTCATAAATATTATTATGATTATTTCAATTTTACTCATTCTCCATTAATAATTATTGCTATAAAATATATTTTATTATCTATTTCCTTAAATACATATTTGATAACATAAAACATTTTCACCCAGTCTATCAGCTAGCACATGATCTCATCCCACTGTGCCTCAACCCTTTCAATACGCACTGTGCACGCAATTCATTAAATTGAAATATTTTGCAGATCGATCATTGTTGCCGAATGCCATGGACGAGAGTCCTTTGTGCGCTACCCCGTCAGACAAATATGCAAGCCTTTTAGGCACCAATTATTGTGCATAGTATGCGACTGGGCAGCCAGCTACCAAGCCAGCCAGCCTTCCAACCAACCATTCAACCCACAATCCATGCACAGCCCACATCTATTAATCTCTTTTATTGTTGTTCAAAGCGCAAAAGGATGGAACACTTGTGCAAATAGCAGCAGCAGCAGCAGTAGCAGCAGCAAAGACGATGATGCCTGCCTTACAGGGCATGTGCAAAGTCAATGCACAAATATAATGAGTGCGAGCAGGGAGTATTGGGTACACAGATATTCAGATACCCAGTGCCCAACTACCAAAGGCCCAGCCTCCAAAAATGCTGATGTACACAGCTAACCCGTGCCCAATTCCAGAGACCGTCAAAGATGCCGCGCGTGTGTTTTGGACACGCGTTTGCCGGCTTACAATGCGCATTGTGGAGAGGCAAGCTGGGGAGGATAGATGGTTTGGGAGTTGGGGCTGTTGTCGGTAAGGGTTGCATGCATGCCATGCTGCTGGGTGGTGTGGGTGGTGCATGCACACCCATAGACAGCCTTGCTGCTGATTGCATTCGCCGGCTTACCTACTCACCTTGTTTGTCGCACAGCGGGGCAAGTCCTTTTGCCTCTACCACGTGCGGCGACTACGTGCCGCCGTATTGATGTGGGTTATTGTTATAGGCCTTTTACTGTTATTAACGTTGCGCACAAATTGGTATAAATTCTGTGAAAATGCACGACATGGACCCACACTGCGTGCCAGATCTCACAACACAGGAAACAGGTTGCACTGCTCGTGTAGGCGCGCTGTCAGGGATAATGGGTTGGCTGGACTGGCACAACACACACACACACACACGCACACACACACACTCGCACACACACATCTGTTATGCTCGCTAGGGGTTGTGGTTCTCCACAGGCGAGTTGTCTGCACAATGGAACTTCGTCTCCAGTTGAAGTAGGCCTTAAGAATTTGCACAAGATGAGCGTCAAGCACTGGCCACAGGGTTGCACTTCGGCTCGCTTAATACGCACAATAATTACTTGCTTTTACATAATAATGAAAGAGCTTAAGGGAAAGTATACTATAGGAAGTTCTCATTTGATTTTTGTTGAACATAAAGTTGATTGGAATAAATACTTAAATAATAAATACATATTGAAGTGCTTGAGTCTAGTTAATTCTTATGTACTTTATAGTATTTTAGATAGATCAAACTAAAACTTGTTGAGAATTACAAGAGTTCTAGAAGAAATTGCTTAAATATTTAATATAGCCCAACTTCTGTCAAATTTCCTACTCTCCCACAGTCTTTTCTTGAACTTTAATAATTTATTTAAGATCCCCTCAATTCCTTAGTAACCGTCTCACAAAGTCGTGTTCTAAACACCTCCAAAACTGTAGGCGTTTCATTAGCCCTAAGGCTTCTACCATTAATTATTTTGTTTTTAAGCAAAAGAAAAAAAATGTGCTACATTGTTTTAGGTTTTTTTTGTTTTTTAAGTATTATCCCAGCTAAGATTTAGTAATTTATTTTGAGGTACCACATGCCGGGCAAATATACAAAAACAGAGAAGTGAAAAATATGCCGAAATGCTAGGATTACCAGCGCTTTCTACGACAAATTTTCTCACAGAGCCTAGGCTAGAGGCGGCGAGCTATACGCCCTAATTTGAGCTATTTTTTAACGAGACACATTGAGTATATTGTTGTTGTTGTTGTTGTTGTTACTTGCTCGGGGCCTGTACTGAAATTTTCAAGTGATTTAGTGCAATTAGTATAATTAACACAGAGCGTAAGACGAGACTAAGGCGACATTTGACAACGACAATGACAATGTGCGCCACATGTCTTTAACCAACTCTGAGTCTCTGAATTTCAAAATGTGAAATCCAAGCTGCGCCCTGAGCCAGAGGAAAAGGATGCTTAAGCCGACATGTGTTGCCGCCTTAAGTAGCAAATGATGCTCGGGCGAGAGTATCGCTCGTAAGTGAGCAACGAGCTCAGCTCAGTGTGAATTGCTAGAAATCATTTGCTCCATTGTCTATTTTCGTCCTGCAGGGACAGCTGAAGGTTCAGCGCAGCGCAAAAAAAGAAAAGGAATTGGAAAAATAAATAAAAATTGAAAGTGAGAGTTGGCAAAGACCATGGGATTAAATGCATATATATATGTATATATAGGATAATTAAATGGGAATTGAATTGATACTTATAGGGTGTGAGGGTAGAAATGTAGTGTGGATGGAGGGGAAAAAGTTTAACAAATCAATTTATATTAAAAAGCTTTCAAAATGGAATTTATATGTTAAATTTAAGAAATAAATATATTTATTTATAATAATAAAAATATTTTATTATTATTTTAGATATAATTAATAAATTAAATAACTATAAAAGAATTTCTCATAGCGAAAGATAATAATAATTATTATTTTATTTTTAAAACTATTCAAATGCAATTTATATATAAATTATAATATAAATAAACTAACTTAAAATTTTAAATAATCAAACCTTGATATCGCCTTCATCTATACCAAGTTATTGTCACATTTTAGTAAAATAAATCAAACTATAATTAACTGAAAGAAAAACTGACTTCAATCCGATGCAAACTCTAATAAAAGATAATAATGAAGCACTGCAAACTGGCAATTTTATATGCCGAAAGCTTTTCATAAATGGAACTGTCCCTTTGGAACGTCGCTTTTAGTATGTAAAAACATTTCAAAAGATATCCACTCGAAATGGGGCCAGTGCAAACAATTGCATAATTGGAAGTGCTGTCCGATACGTACGTAGCTTGTCATTAAATAGTTGACCAAATTGCAACAGTCATGAGTCAGCTAGGAGGCACACACAGGCAGCATGTGTGTGTGTGGCATGTGGAACGCAAGTTTCCTGTGCGGCACAAAAGTCAACACTTTAGTGCAATTCGGAGCAATTAACATTGACAGTAAATATGGAATTTGTGCATCGGCACTGGGCCCCCCCCCAAAAATGCCTACGAGGCATAGGTAGCTCAGGTAGCTCCGGTAGCAGGCAGGTAGCAGGTAGCACATCGTGCCAACAAAGCCAACTTCATTTGCAAGTCAAGGCTGACAGGCGGAGGAATTGGCAGGTAGAGGCAATTGCGACACATCAGCAGCATTCATCAGCATTCAGAGCGGATGGGGGGCAACAGGATGTTACAAGGTTGTAGATTGGAGTCAGCTAGAAGCTTCCAAGTTTAACATAGTTGAAATGTTTTTCTGCTGCAAAGGCCTCTCTGTGACTGTGCTCGCCCTGTTTGAGCAGCGGCCTGCAGCCCAGTCCCAGTGCCAGTCCCAGTGCCAGTCCCAGACCCAGCCCCAGCCCTATCCCTAGTCCTAGTTTAGGACGTGTGCGTGCTTGTCAATGACAACTGGAAATTAGTTTAATAGTCCAACAGAAAGCAGCTCCATAGGTAACCACATCGAACAGAAGGAGATAGACAGAGAGTGAAACTCACATAGTCACATTTGTTATTGTTATAGTTATGCTATTATTTTTTAGGTACACACAAATTGCTGTCAATATGCCATGGTTCAATACCAAATAAATATGATACGTGCTACTGTTAAATTAAGTTAATAATATGCCGCTACGATGACCATAATCAAGTAGATAAAACTATATTTTCATAGCGTAGAGAACGCCTCATTCATCTACACACCCAACACCCCAATTATAGCTTGAATTCTGATTTAATGACATATTTATACAGCTGATCGGAGTTTATTTATAAACCAAATTGTTTTGTCGTTAAAGATATGTGCTTTATCATTGTCTATATAATATATCAAGTTTACCCCAAAATAGAGCGATTTATTGGAAAATTACAGTAGAATTATTTGAATTTAGATTACGTATTCGTAATAAGTATTAGTATAAGTATTGCTTTAGTATTAGTATTTGTATTAGAAATAGTATTGGTAGTGGTATTTGTATTTATATTCATATTTGTGTTCGTATTAGTATTAATTTTAGTTTTAGTGTTGGTATTAATATTAGTGTTAGTATTAGTATTAGTATTAGTATTAGTATTAGTATTAGTATTTGCATTAGTATTAGTATTAGTGTTAGTATAAGTATTAGTATTAGTATTAGTATTAGTATTAGTATTAGTATTAGTATTAGTATTAGTATTAGTATTAGTATTAGTATTAGTATTAGTATTAGTATTAGTATTAGTATTAGTATTAGTATTAGTATTAGTATTAGTATTAGTATTAGTATTAGTATTAGTATTAGTATTAGTATTAGTATTAGTATTAGTATTAGTATTAGTATTAGTATTAGTATTAGTATTAGTATTAGTATTAGTATTAGTATTAGTATTAGTATTAGTATTAGTATTAGTATTAGTATTAGTATTAGTATTAGTATTAGTATTAGTATTAGTATTAGTATTAGTATTAGTATTAGTATTAGTATTAGTATTAGTATTAGTATTAGTATTAGTATTAGTATTAGTATTAGTATTAGTATTAGTATTAGTATTAGTATTAGTATTAGTATTAGTATTAGTATTAGTATTAGTATTAGTATTAGTATTAGTATTAGTATTAGTATTAGTATTAGTATTAGTATTAGTATTAGTATTAGTATTAGTATTAGTATTAGTATTAGTATTAGTATTGTATTAGTATTAGTATTAGTATTAGTATTAGTATTAGTATTAGTATTAGTATTAGTATTAGTATTAGTATTAGTATTAGTATTAGTATTAGTATTAGTATTAGTATTAGTATTAGTATTAGTATTAGTATTAGTATTAGTATTAGTATTAGTATTAGTATTAGTATTAGTATTAGTATTAGTATTAGTATTAGTATTAGTATTAGTATTAGTATTAGTATTAGTATTAGTATTAGTATTAGTATTAGTATTAGTATTAGTATTAGTATTAGTATTAGTATTAGTATTAGTATTAGTATTAGTATTAGTATTAGTATTAGTATTAGTATTAGTATTAGTATTAGTATTAGTATTAGTATTAGTATTAGTATTAGTATTAGTATTAGTATTAGTATTAGTATTACGATTAGTATTAGTATTGGTATTAGTATTATTATTAACATTAATAGTAATATTCTTATATTCTATTCTCCACTTTGAATTTGTTCCAAAATTAAGTTCATCAAACTAAATAGACTAAAAATTCAATATTTAATTAGATGACAATAGCTAAGCAACCTAAAATACGTCGTTTATTCAAATTTATAAATAAAGGAAATTTAATCGCCTGATAGACTTAGGGATTTTTCTAAAAACCACCCGCTAGGCAACATTTTAAACAGAAATGCGCAATGAAAATCGTTGACATCAAAAGCATTTCCCAGTTAATAAAGCGTATTGAAGAATTGTACAGGACTGTGCGGCAATGGCAACATTATTTATGGCATTATATGCCAATAAGATGAATGCTAATTTAGTAAACGCGTAGAGCAGAAAATGCGACTGGACAGATATGGATTGTGGATTGTGGAAATGCGTTGCTGTGTGTACGGCGCGTTTCGTTTTTAATCCAATTTGCATATAAAATGACAGAAAAGCCCGCTAAATGCAACCCTTAATAAGTCACCAGGGGACCCGAGCGGTGGTCGCTTTACCGAGCACTTGAAAAATATTGTGTAAATCCCAAAAGCAGGGCCACCACCAACTCCCATACCATAGATGCTTCCTATCCACCACTTTACAATTGTCAAGGTTGGGTTTACAAATTCTGTATTTTTTGCTCCTGCCTTCCCCTATACCATTGTCAACTATAAATATGTCAAAGTTTCTGGTTACCATGGCCCATTGGCCCTCAGCCCTCAGCTTTGCCAGCTAAAAAAAAAATAAAAAAAATTCTTTAAGTATTGTCAATATTAGTAAATATTAAAAAGTATAGGGTGGCACGGCAATTGCTGGGGGTGGTTATACGACTGCCTAATGAAATGCTAAATTTTTGTAAGCCGCAAGTATTACAGCGAGCGTATTACCCTTCTTATAAGGCATGTGCTCTATATATGTATATGGCTCGACTGCCAGCCTGCCAATTTTTCACTTTCCTCTCTCGTTTGCGACGTGTGTAATTTTTTATTAAAGACATTAGTCAAATAAGTGTGTATATGTACATACGTATATGAACGATATCTGGTTCTCATATAGCGCCGCCGGCCATTTCATCTAAAATTGCAAACGCCCAGGCCGAGTGGCGAGTGGCGAATGGCCAACCCACCCGAACAGTCGTCGAACGGTGTAACAGCGTGTGCGTCATTTGTTACATTTATTATTGTATTTTTGTGCATACCCTAGGAAATGTTTGTAGAGAGTATATAACAGAGATTGGAAATGTTAAGAATTGTATTTATCTATATAATATATTTTATATCTAAATGAATCAAAGCAATCCTAGGAACAACTTTAGTATCAATATGAAATTGATGTTTTCATCAATTTCTTAATCAAAGTTTTGATTTATATGAGAGAATTTGGAATATTTTATTATAATAATGTCTGAAAATGCTCATAAAAGTATTTATATTTTACCTCTTCATATGAACATTTGAAATATATTGATTTTTCTAAAACATTTTAATACTTCATCAATTTTATAATTTATGTATGTTGAGTAAAAAAGAACAAATAATATAATTGAAGTCCTTATCACTTGCTCAGATAAAATTATATAAATAAAAATTATATATTAATAATTAAATATAGCTGCAATTACAGGGCATCTGTCAGTCTATTTCCTCCCGTTTGTTATCACCTTTTAATGTTGTTCTTTATGTTTTTTCGATCTAAACGGATTTGGTTACCCGGCACTGTTGTTCGCCCTGGAGAAAATTAAACTTTTTGTTTCGCTTTTGTGCCAAACACAAAAACATTTTATGCACTTATGACACTCGCAACGCCCGCTACACCCTCGCCCCACTCTCAGGCGCTAGCCACCCTGTATAGAGAGCCCTTTTTTGTGGCACTGACCGAGCCCAGTTTTTATTGTAATCATAGCTGTGCTCTATATTGGCTTCATTTTTAGTTACTCAGCTGTTCTTCAGTTTTTCTCTGTTTCCTCTTTTTTTCTCCCATTCAGGATTTGAAGGGCAGTTGCAACAAATGTTTGCTGGGGTTAATGTTCCGGGTGTATGGGTTGGTTTCGGATGGGCTGCGCGTATCGTATTATTGTTGTCACGTTTTTCACATATTTCATAAATTCGGGCATATTGCTAATTTGTGCTCTAAATTTGTGCGCAAATGCGAAAATATTTGGTTAGAGCTCATTTCGTTGCTTTTTATTGCATTTATTGGTTTCTATTTATCAAATTGGATTTTCCATTGGCGTTGATTCAGACAGCGAGCTGCAGCTTATTTGTGCTTATGCGATTTTGTGGTTGCATTGCGGACTTAACCGAGATTCAAAGTTGGCAAACATTGATAATCCACGGGTCAACAGGCAACAGACTTTTGCTAATAGCAAGCGTATCTCTGGGAATTATGAGGAAAGTATTAGAGAACTTGGTTTAAAGTTGATATTGGTTGGGAAGTCAGATGAAGGGATATAGGGAGGGAGTGTTAAAAGAGATATGAGGAAAGAGAGAAGGAATGAGAGAGAGATAGAGAGGGAGAAAGAAAGAAAGAAAGAATAACATCTAAGATCGAATTTGGAGATCGCCTCTATGCTTGATAGAACCTTTCACATTGTTCAATCTTTAAGTGAAGTAAAAACTCTAGAATATGTATAAATATATATATACCTTTAAGGAATACTTAGGATGGCTTAACCCAGATCTTCTCACAACTTTATTTTAAATCTTTGATTTAGATGTTGATTCGAACATGCCGAATACAGTTTATAATTTGAACTGAAGATATGTTCTACATATGTTTTTCACTCAACAAAATACTTGAGTCTTAGTCACACGACTTCAACACTTTGTTTCAATAAGATTCCATGAACTGCCGAACTACTTACTCGAGTTCCCATAAGCATATCAATATCAGTTGTAGTACAAACTCCAACTCCAACTCCAACTCCTTTTTGCAATCTGTAATAACAAAAGTCTCTAAGGCTTGGCAACCGGCTAACCCCTAACGCCTCGCCGTGCTGACCGAGTGTCTGTTGATTTATGCGGCTGGAATGTCAACGGTTTCTAAGAATGCATCGATCTATTGCATTCCATGTAAATGACGTTCCCAGTGACAGCCGACAGGCGCTGCATGTCCATTGACAGGACAAACGGCTGGAGGACTGCAGCTTGCACTTCCTGCACCTTTTTCCGTTTTGTTTGATAATTCATCCACCGGGCCGAAACCATTCTATGCCTATTTGACTGCCTGTCACAACAGCATGTTAATGTTCCGGGTATATTAATGGCTTTTCGACATTATCCTTTTGCCACATTGTGCATCGTGCATTATGCATTTCTATAGCTGGTTTTTATGATATTAAAATATTTTTATTATCATTATTGAGGTTTGCCTGCATCCTCTCCAATCTACCTCTACCTGGTAGATAGTACACAAATTTGTTTGGCAACCCTGGCACACAATACTTCAATACTAATCTTCAAATCTTGAGTCTCGACAACTCTTGTAACTTGATGCGTTTGAGCCATTTGTCAAAGGGCGCAACGCACACGGCCTCGGCTTGTAATGCTAAACCCCAAGGGGCGAGAGAGAGTGAGAGGGAGAGGGAAGGTACCCCTAACCCATATGAATAGCCTACCCCTACCATATAGAAAGTGCGTGTTTCCAACACTTTGTTGCAGATTTTGTGCATTTATCATGCATGTGGTCGTCCGTTTGGGTTTCGCACAAAGGGGGAACTGGATGCGCGTGCCAGAGCATGTGGTTTGGGTTTTAGTATTAAATTGTTTTGCGGTTGCTCTGATAATCAGACAATCGTACAATATATTTTATTGCAGCTTCTCCCCCGAAATAGCTATTCACATTCGTCCGAAAGGTTATTCACATTTGCTATTTACTTAACTTTTGCTTATTTATAATTTAAATGAAATATTTGCAGACAATTTTGGGCCATTCATCAGACTAACTACGGGCATTTACAATCTAACTAACGGTTAATAGCTATAGCTTTTGCTATTTACAGTTGGCATACACTGAAAATAATTTGGTAAAGAAATAAATTACACAAAAAAATGTTGAGTTTATAAAGTTTGAAGTTAAGTTATATGAACATTCATTATAATTTTTTGTTGATTTCCAACACTTTTCGCTTGGCTTGAAATACTTTTCTATTACAGTTAACTTAAACCTTGTTAAACCTTTATCAATTCTTTGCTTTGTCAACACTTTTCTAAACCCCTCACACGCTCTCAGATCATTCAATTTAAACATTTTCCAAAAACTTAGTTACTCAATGGATTTGCTCACTTTGACAGTTGAATTTTTGATTAATATTTTGGACTTTGGCAACACTGAAAACTGCAAATGATCCAACATTTGTTTACTCCTGGTGCACTCTACTCTGACCGTTATTGATCATATTTTTGGCCAAAGAATTATGGGGCAAGCCTTTGGCCAGTCTTAAGGCAACAGTGAACGCGATGATAAATTTTGGGCACTTCCACTTTGGTAACTAAGACATCGGCAGGCAAATCAAGTGAGCGAGCCGCGACCCGCCAGCAACCAAGCAAAGAGAAATAGCAGCAATGCATACGTCATTTAACCCCTTTGCGCCATATTTTTCATAAGCCAGCCCCAGTTGGCGGCTTCTGTGTTTGGGTGCGTCTGCTAGGGGGCACTTCGGCAGCTTTATTGAGAGCGAGTACTTTGACTTTTTAAGCAATAATGTAACATATTTGCAGAGAGAAATCTATAATGGGAAATCCTCATTTTTTTTTAGACTCAAAATTTTTGAACATATATTATATTTAAATTATTCTATATGTATAAATTATTATTTATTATTAATGAGAAAAAATTATTATTGTTGATTTTATTTGTGGTTGAAAAACTCTTTTCTTCAATGTATTTTTTTATTTATTTATTTATTTATTTATTAATTAAAAATTTCTTTATTTCTTTATTAATTAAATAAATGTTTGTTATCAATTTTTTATTTAATTATTTATTTAATTATTTATATATATTATTAAATCATTTAACATAAACATTTTTATTCTTAAATTTTTTAATCCGTATACCAATGAAAATTTTAGAGTATTTGACCTTCAGGTCTCACTTTCTTGTTTTTCTTTTCCATCGGCTTGACAAGTGTGCTAAATTTGAAAGGGGCCAACATGCGTCGTCTGATGCTGTTGATAAAGTATATGTAGTATATATGTATGTGGGTGGGTGGTTCGGGCCGGCATATATAGAGACATTTATTGATAGATAGCAAACGCATCGCTTGAACCCTTTTACATTTGATGAACGTATCGAATTGCCCATATTGCCAAAAGAGGCCAAAATTTATGGGTCTTTGATTTATTTTAACTTTTAACACGCCCAAAACAAATGCTGCCAATGTGGCGCACGGAAATCTGAACGATACAGCAATGGGCATATCGAATTCTATTGGGCAGTGAGACTTTAACTGGGAATGGAATATATTTCAGATGCAAAACATTGAGTTGGCCCGCTGAACTTAGTGCCACAAATCTTCATAGAGCTTTGTTGTTTTTGGGGTGTTTGAAAGTAAGAAGTGAAATCGTAGAGTGAGAACTTATTGACATATAAAGAGAGATATAATTGAAGTTTTAGTATATATATAATATACATAAAGCTCGTGAATCATATAATTAAATTTAAACTTTGAAATTTAACATAATCAGCTTCTTAATCATATATTCCAAATCAAACAAGTAAGAGTGTTCTAGTTCAGACTGCTCGACTAAGAAATCCCCTGAACCCTTCGAAGAGTCGATATTCCGAACATTCTCGCTTATTTGATATGTGTATGAAAGCAACACACGCACACACATAAACATACGCACACGCTCTGCGTGGCTCAACTCTGGGTCTGTCTATGATACTGCCTATGGCTCTGCTTAGGCTCTACTCTGGCTCAGGCTCTGACTTTAGCTCAGGCTCTGTCTATAGCTCTGTTCTGCTCTCTGACTCAGGTTCAGGCTCTGATTCTGCCGACGCTGAGGCTGCTGCTCAGGCTGATGCTCAGGCTGCTGCTCTTGTTGCTGCTCAGGCTGCTGCTCTGGCTGCTGCTCTGGCTGCTGCTCTGGCTGCTGCTCTCGCTGCTGCTCTGGCTGCTGCTCTGGCTGCTGCTCTGGCTGCTGCTCTGGCTGCTGCTCAGGCTGCTGCTCTGGCTGCTGCTCAGGCTGCTGCTCAGGCTGATGCTCTGGCTGCTGCTCTGGCTGCTCAGGCTGCTCAGGCTGCTGCTCTGGCTGCTGCTCTGGCTGCTGCTCTGGCTGCTCAGGCTGTTGCTCTGGCTGCTGCTCTGGCTGCTGCTCAGGCTGCTGCTCAGGCTGCTGCTCTGGCTGCTGCTCTGGCTGCTGCTCTGGCTGCTGCTCAGGCTGATCAGGCTGCTGCTCAGGCTGCTGCTCTGGCTGCTGCTCTGGCTGCTCAGGCTGTTGCTCTGGCTGCTGCTCTGGCTGCTCAGGCTGTTACTCTGGCTGCTGCTCTGGCTGCTGCTCAGGCTGCTGCTCAGGCTGCTGCTCTGGCTGCTGCTCTGGCTGCTGCTCAGGCTGCTGCTCTGGCTGCTGCTCTGGCTGATGCTCAGGCTGCTGCTCTGGCTGCTGCTCTGGCTGCTGCTCAGGCTGCTGCTCAGGCTGCTGCTCTGGCTGCTGCTCTGGCTGCTGCTCAGGCTGCTGCTCAGGCTGCTGCTCTGGCTGCTGCTCAGGCTGCTGCTCTGGCTGCTGCTCTGGCTGCTGCTCAGGCTGCTGCTCTGGCTGCTGCTCAGGCTGCTGCTCTGGCTGCTACTCTGGCTGCTGCTCTGGCTGAGGCTCAGGCTGCTGCTCTGGCTGAGGCTCAGGCTGCTGCTCTGGCTGAGGCTCAGGCTGCTGCTCAGGCTGTTGCTCTGGCTGCTGCTCAGACTGCTCAGGCTGCTCAGGCTGCTGCTCAGGCTGCTGCTCCGGCTGTTGCTCTGGCTGCTGCTCTGGCTGCTGCTCTGGCTGCTGCTCAGACTGCTCAGGCTGCTCAGGCTGCTGCTCAGGCTGCTGCTCCGGCTGTTGCTCTGGCTGCTGCTCTGGCTGCTGCTCAGACTGCTCAGGCTGTTGCTCTGGCTGCTGCTCTGGCTGCTGCTCTGGCTGCTGCTCTGGCTGATGCTCAGGCTGTTGCTCAGGCTGCTGCTCAGGCTGATGCTCAGGCTGCTGCTCTGGCTGCTGCTCTGGCTGATGCTCAGGCTGATGCTCAAGCTGCTGCTCTGGCTGATGCTCAGGCTGTTGCTCTGGCTGCTGCTCTGGCTGCTGCTCTGGCTGCTGCTCTGGCTGCTGCTCTGGCTGATGCTCAGGCTGTTGCTCAGGCTGCTGCTCAGGCTGATGCTCAGGCTGATGCTCAAGCTGCTGCTCTGGCTGATGCTCAGGCTGTTGCTCCGGCTGTTGCTCTGGCTGCTGCTCAGGCTGCTGGTCAGGCTGCTGCTCTGGCCGCTGCTCTGGCTGCTGCTCTGGCTGCTGCTCTGGCTGCTGCTCAGGCTGATGCTCAGGCTGCTGCTCTGGCTGATGCTCAGGCTGTTGCTCTGGCTGTTGCTCTGGCTGCTGCTCAGGCTGCTGCTCAGGCTGTTGCTCCGGCTGTTGCTCTGGCTGCTGCTCAGGCTGCTGCTCAGGCTGCTGCTCTGGCTGCTGCTCTGGCTGCTGGTCAGGCTGCTGCTCTGGCTGCTGCTCTAGCTGCTGCTCTGGCCGCTGCTCTGGCTGCTGCTCTGGCTGCTGCTCTGGCTGATGCTCAGGCTGTTGCTCTGGCTGCTGCTCTGGCTGCTGCTCTGGCTGTTGCTCTGGCTGTTGCTCTGGCTGCTGCTCAGGCTGCTGCTCAGGCTGTTGCTCCGGCTGTTGCTCTGGCTGCTGCTCAGGCTGCTGCTCTGGCTGCTGCTCTGGCTGCTGCTCAGACTGCTGCTCTGGCTGATGCTCCGGCTGTTGCTCTGGCTGCTGCTCTGGCTGCTGCTCTGGCTGCTGCTCTGGCTGCTGCTCTGGCCGCTGCTCTGGCTGCTGCTCTGGCTGCTGCTCAGGCTGTTGCTCTGGCTGCTGCTCTGGCTGCTGCTCAGGCTGCTGCTCAGGCTGCTGCTCAGGCTGCTGCTCAGGCTGCTGCTCTGGCTGATGCTCAGGCTGTTGCTCAGGCTGCTGCTCAGGCTGATGCACAGGCTGATGCTCAGGCTGCTGCTCTGGCTGATGCTCAGGCTGTTGCTCTGGCTGCTGCTCAGGCTGCTGCTCAGGCTGCTGCTCTGGCTGCTGCTCAGGCTGCTGCTCAGGCTGCTGCTCTGGCTGCTGCTCTGGCTGCTGCTCAGGCTGCTGCTCTGGCTGTTGCTCTGGCTGCTGCTCAGGCTGTTGCTCTGGCTGCTGCTCAGGCTGCTGCTCTGGCTGCTGCTCTGGCTGCTGCTCAGACTGCTCAGGCTGCTCAGGCTGCTCAGGCTGCTCAGGCTGCTCAGGCTGCTGCTCTAGCTGCTGCTCTGGCCGCTGCTCTGGCTGCTGCTCTGGCTGCTGCTCTGGCTGCTGCTCAGGCTGATGCTCAGGCTGCTGCTCTGGCTGATGCTCAGGCTGTTGCTCTGGCTGCTGCTCTGGCTGCTGCTCTGGCTGCTGCTCTGGCTGCTGCTCTGGCTGCTGCTCAGACTGCTCAGGCTGCTCAGGCTGCTCAGGCTGCTCAGGCTGCTCAGGCTGATGCTCTGGCTGCTGCTCAGGCTGCTGCTCAGGCTGATGCTCTGGCTGCTGCTCAGGCTGCTGCTCAGGCTGCTGCTCTGGCTGCTGCTCAGGCTGCTGCTCTGGCTGATGCTCAGGCTGTTGCTCTGGCTGCTGCTCTGGCTGCTGCTCTGGCTGCTGCTCTGGCTGCTGCTCAGACTGCTCAGGCTGCTCAGGCTGCTCAGGCTGCTCAGGCTGCTCAGGCTGCTCAGGCTGCTCAGGCTGCTCAGGCTGCTCAGGCTGCTCAGGCTGCACAGGCTGCTGCTCAGGCTGCTGGTCAGGCTGCTGCTCTGGCTGCTGCTCTAGCTGCTGCTCTGGCCGCTGCTCTGGCTGCTGCTCTGGCTGCTGCTCTGGCTGCTGCTCAGGCTGATGCTCAGGCTGCTGCTCTGGCTGATGCTCAGGCTGTTGCTCTGGCTGCTGCTCAGGCTGCTGCTCTGGCTGCTGCTCTGGCTGCTGCTCAGACTGCTCAGGCTGCTCAGGCTGCTCAGGCTGCTCAGGCTGCTCAGGCTGCTCAGGCTGCTCAGGCTGCACAGGCTGCTGCTCTAGCTGCTGCTCTGGCCGCTGCTCTGGCTGCTGCTCAGGCTGATGCTCAGGCTGCTGCTCAGGCTGCTGCTCAGGCTGTTGCTCAGGCTGCTGCTCAGGCTGATGCTCAGGCTGATGCTCAAGCTGCTGCTCTGGCTGATGCTCTGGCTGCTGCTCAGGCTGCTGCTCTGGCTGCTGCTCTGGCTGATGCTCAGGCTGTTGCTCAGGCTGCTGCTCAGGCTGATGCTCAGGCTGATGCTCAAGCTGCTGCTCTGGCTGATGCTCTGGCTGATGCTCTGGCTGCTGCTCTGGCTGCTGCTCAGGCTGCTGCTCTGGCTGATGCTGAGGCTGTTGCTCTGGCTGCTGCTCTGGCTGCTGCTCAGACTGATGCTCTGGCTGCTGCTCAGGCTGCTGCTCAGGCTGCTGCTCTGGCTGCTGCTCTGGCTGCTGCTCTGGCTGCTGCTCTGGCTGCTGCTCTGGCTGCTGCTCAGACTGCTCAGGCTGCTCAGGCTGCTCAGGCTGCTCAGGCTGCTCAGGCTGCTCAGGCTGCTCAGGCTGCTCAGGCTACTCAGGCTGCTGCTCAGGCTGCTGCTTAGGCTGCTGCTCTGGCTGCTGCTCTGGCTGCTGCTCAGGCTGCTGCTCTGGCTGATGCTCAGGCTGTTGCTCTGGCTGCTGCTCTGGCTGCTGCTCTGGCTGCTGCTCTGGCTGCTGCTCTGGCTGCTGCTCTGGCTGCTGCTCTGGCTGCTGCTCAGGCTGCTGCTCAGGCTGCTGCTCTGGCTGCTGCTCTGCTCTCAGGCTGCTCATACTGCTCAGGCTGCTGCTCAGACTGCTCAGGCTGCTCAGGCTGCTCAGGCTGCTCAGGCTGCTCAGGCTGCTCAGGCGGCTCAGGCTGCTCAGGCTGTTCAGGCTGCTCAGGCTGCTCAGGCTGCTCAGGCTGCTCAGGCTGCTCAGGCTGCTCAGGCTGCTCAGGCTGCTCAGGCTGCTCAGGCTACTCAGGCTGCTGCTCAGGCTGCTGCTTAGGCTGCTGCTCTGGCTGCTGCTCAGGCTGCTGCTCAGGCTGCTGCTCTGGCTGATGCTCTGGCTGCTGCTCTGGCTGCTGCTCAGGCTGCTCAGGCTGCTCAGGCTGCTCAGGCTGCTGCTCTGGCCGCTGCTCAGGCTGCTGCTCTGGCTGCTGCTCTGGCTGCTGCTCTGGCTGCTGCTCTGGCTGCTGCTCTGGCTGCAGCTCAGACTGCTGCTCTGGCTGAGGCTTAGGCTGATGCTCTGGCTGCTGCTCAGGCTGCTCAGGCTGCTCAGGCTGCTCAGGCTGCTGCTCAGGCTGCTCAGGCTGCTCAGGCTGCTCAGGCTCTTCAGGCTGCTCAGGCTGCTCAGGCTCTTCAGGCTGCTCAGGCTGCTCAGGCTGCTCAGGCTGCTCAGGCTGCTCAGGCTGCTCAGGCTGCTGCTCCGGCTGTTGCCCTGGCTGCTGCTCAGGCTGCTGCTCAGGCTGCTGCTCAGGCTGCTGCTCAGGCTGATGCTCAGGCTGCTGCTCTGGCTGATGCTCAGGCTGCTGCTCTGGCTGATGCTCAGGCTGACGCTCAGGCTGCTGCTCAGGCTGCTGCTCTGGCTGATGCTCTGGCTGCTGCTCTGGCTGCTGCTCTGGCTGCTGCTCTGGCTGCTGCTCTGGCTGCTGCTCAGGCTGATGCTCAGGCTGCTGCTCTGGCTGATGCTCAGGCTTCTGCTCTGGCTGAGGCTCAGGCTGCTGATCTGGCTGCTGCTCAGACTGCTCAGGCTGCTCAGGCTGCTGCTCAGGCTGCTGTTCAGGCTGCTGCTCAGGCTGATGCTCAGGCTGCTGCTCAGACTGCTCAGGCTGCTCAGGCTGCTCAGGCTGCTGCTCTGGCTGCTGGTCAGGCTGCTGCTCAGGCTGCTGCTCTGGCTGATGCTCTGGCTGCTGCTCTGGCTGCTGCTCTGGCTGCTGCTCAGACTGCTCAGGCTGCTCAGGCTGCTCAGGCTGCTCAGGCTGCTCAGGCTGCTCAGGCTGCTCAGGCTGCTCAGGCTGCTTAGGCTGCTCAGGCTGCTCAGGCTGATGCTCAGGCTGCTGCTCAGGCTGCTGCTCTAGCTGATGCTCAGGCTGCTGCTCAGACTGCTGCTCTGGCTGCTGCTCAGGCTGCTGCTCTGGCTGCTGCTCAGGCTGCTGCTCTGGCTGATGCTCAGGCTGCTGCTCTGGCTGCTGCTCTGGCTGCTGCTCTGGCTGCTGATCTGGCTGCTGCTCAGGCTGATGCTCTGGCTGCTGCTCAGGCTGCTGCTCTGGCTGCTGCTCAGGCTGCTGCTCTGGCTGATGCTCAGGCTGCTGCTCAGGCTGCTGCTCAGGCTGCTGCTCAGGCTGCTGTTCAGGCTGCTGCTCTGGCTGAGGCTCAGTCTGCTGCTCTGGCTGCTGCTCAGGCTGCTGCTCTGGCTGCTGCTCAGGCTGCTGCTCTGGCTGCTGCTCAGGCTGCTGCTCTGGCTGATGCTCAGGCTGGTGCTCTGGCTGATGCTCAGGCTGCTGCTCAGGCTGCTGCTCAGGCTGCTCAGGCTGCTGCTCAGGCTGCTGCTCTGGCTGATGCTCAGGCTGCTGCTCTGGCTGATGCTCAGGCTGCTGCTCAGGCTGCTCAGGCTGCTGCTCAGGCTGCTGCTCAGGCTGCTGCTATGGCTGCTGCTCTGGCTGATGCTCAGGCTGCTGCTCAGGCTGCTGCTCAGGCTGCTGCTCTGGCTGATGCTCAGGCTGCTGCTCTGGCTGATGCTCAGGCTGCTGCTCTGGCTGTTGCTCAGGCTGCTGCTCTGGCTGCTCAGGCTGCTGCTCAGACTGCTCAGGCTGCTCAGGCTGCTCAGGCTGCTCAGGCTGCTCAGGCTGCTCAGGCTGCTCAGGCTGCTCAGGCTGCTCAGGCTGCTCAGGCTGCTCAGGCTGCTCAGGCTGCTCAGGCTGCTCAGGCTGCTCAGGCTGCTCAGGCTGCTCAGGCTGCTCAGGCTGCTCAGGCTGCTCAGGCTGCTCAGGCTGCTCAGGCTGCTCAGGCTGCTCAGGCTGCTCAGGCTGCTCAGGCTGCTCAGGCTGCTCAGGCTGCTCAGGCTGCTCAGGCTGCTCAGGCTGCTCAGGCTGCTCAGGCTGCTCAGGCTGCTCAGGCTGCTCAGGCTGCTGCTCAGGCTGATGCTCAGGCTGCTGCTCTGGCTGATGCTCAGGCTGCTGCTCTGGCTGCTGCTCAGGCTGCTGCTCTGGCTGAGGCTTAGGCTGCTGCTCTGCCTGCTGCTGCTCAGACTGCTCAGGCTGCTCAGGCTGCTCAGGCTGCTCAGGCTGCTCAGGCTGCTCAGGCTGCTCAGGCTGCTCAGGCTGCTCAGGCTGCTCAGGCTGCTCAGGCTGCTCAGGCTGCTCAGGCTGCTCAGGCTGCTCAGGCTGCTCAGGCTGCTGCTCAGGCTGCTGCTCAGGCTGATGCTCAGGCTGCTCAGGCTGCTCAGGCTGCTGCTCTGGCTGATGCTCAGGCTGCTGCTCTGGCTGAGGCTCAGGCTGCTGCTCAGGCTGCTGCTTGCTGATGCTCAGGCTGCTGCTCAGGCTGCTGCTCTGGCTGCTGCTCAGGCTGTTGCTCTGGCTGCTGCTCAGGCTGATGCTCAGGCTGCTGCTCTGGCTGCTGCTCTGGCTGATGCTCAGGCTGCTGCTGAGGCTGCTGCTCTGGCTGCTGCTCTGGCTGCTGCTCTGGCTGCTGCTCTGGCTGCTGCTCTGGCTGCTGCTCTGGCTGCTGCTCTGGCTGAGGCTCAGGCTGTTGCTCGGGCTGATGCTCAGCCTGCTGCTCAGGCTGCTCAGGCTGTTTAGGTTGCTCAGGCTGCTCAGGCTGCTCAGGCTGCTCAGGCTGCTCAGGCTGCTCAGGCTGCTCAGGCTGCTCAGGCTGCTGCTCAGGCTGCTGCTCTGGCTGTTGCTCTGGCTGCTGCTCTGGCTGCTCAGGCTGCTCAGGCTGCTCAGGCTACTGCTCAGGCTGCTCAGGCTGCTCAGGCTGCTGCTCTGGCTGCTCAGGCTGCTCAGGCTGCTGCTCTGGCTGCTCAGGCTGCTCAGGCTGCTGCTCTGGCTGCTGCTCAGGCTGCTGCTCTGGCTGATGCTCAGGCTGCTGCTCTGGCTGCTGCACTGGCTGAGGCTCAGGCTGCTGCTCAGGCTGCTGCTTGCTGATGCTCAGGCTGCTGCTCAGGCTGCTGCTCTGGCTGCTGCTCAGGCTGATGCTCAGGCTGCTGCTCTGGCTGATGCTCAGGCTGCTGCTGAGGCTGCTGCTCTGGCTGTTGCTCTGGCTGCTGCTCTGGCTGCTCAGGCTGCTCAGGCTACTGCTCAGGCTGCTCAGGCTGCTCAGGCTGCTGCTCTGGCTGCTCAGGCTGCTCAGGCTGCTCAGGCTGCTCAGGGTACTGCTCAGGCTGCTCAGGCTGCTCAGGCTGCTCAGGTTGCTCAGGCTGCTCAGGCTGCTCAGGCTGCTCAGGCTGCTCAGGCTGCTCAGGCTGCTCAGGCTGCTCAGGCTGCTCAGGCTGCTCAGGCTGCTCAGGCTGCTCAGGCTGCTCAGGCTGATCAGGCTGCTCAGGCTGCGGCTGCTGCTCAGGCTGCGGCTGCTGCTCAGGCTGAGACTGTTGCTTAGGCTGATGCTGAGGATGATGCTCTGGCTGAATAGGCTCTAAATATGACCCTGCCTATGGCTCTTCCTTTGGTTCAGCTTTGTCTTAATTCAGGCTCTGCTTAAAATTTCAATTCATTCATTGTAAATAATAGTAAAGATTCCAGGTTTGAAACATATCAGAAACATTGTCAGTTGCTGCATACGAGGCTTTTCAAGTCAATTAGTTCAGCTAGGTTACAATTACTTACTTTTTTCATGCTCTATTATAAAATAAGTAAGAATGTTACAGTCGGGCGATACCGACTGCATAATACTGCTTCACGGTCCAAAATAACTTTTGTAATTCTTGAGATGGAGTCAGCAGTAACTGAACTGTCAAGTTTTGGAGCTCTAGATGCCTAAACGTGAAGGATATAGTTTTTTTTTCCTATTTCCCAACATTTTCAAACATTTGCGTTCCGATGCGGACAGACAAATGGACAATCGAAAGAACAATAAAATTGCATGAAACCAATATACTTATTTCACTTCGTAATCGAGTATCAAAAGTGTTTTGCAATAAAGATGTTTGAAAAGAATTTAGTTCTATTTAAAATTTTGAATACGTTGGTCTATTTCATATAGAAAGTAATAGAATGTCGATTGATTTTATAGTCTGGTCGATTGTTGTCGCCATTGTCTTTGTAGAGACAGCTAAAGCACATGTGAGTAGCAGTTGAAATTTATAAATAGTTTATTCATATTATGCTCCATTTACTACAGATAACCTACCCGATGGATTACACAACTCCGTACGTTCCAAACGACAAAAAGAAAGAACAAGTTATGAATCGTCAGAAACTATTAAGTGCATATCAGAGCCAAATCCGTTTTCTTGAAACTCAAACGAAAAGATTGCAAAGGGGTTTTGACTTGCTGCTTGTTAAGTTGGATAGAGATAGCATTAATGATCAATGACCAATGACCAATGATCAATGATCAATGACTTCCACGCAGCTGGAACTACAGTTTAGAAACAGGATATTATTAATAACAAGAACTTTGACCTAAGTTATGGTATCATGGAAATAAAATCAAAACTCAACTGCATAATTGTGTGTATTGATATTTATTCCTTGAAGCTAATCAACATTAGTTTTTCAATCAGTTATCAAACGTTTAAGTTATAATAAAGTTATAAACACTCTTATCACAACCATAAAAGGCTTTTCAAATCAATTAGTTCAACTTTGTTACAATTACTGACATTCTAAATGCTCTATTATAAGAAATTAGTTTTCAGTTCTGTTTCAAACTTTAAATACGCTGGTCTATAAGAAGGAGAGTCTTAGAATGTCGATTGATGTTATAGTCTGGTCGATTGTCTTCTCCATTGTCTTTGTGGAAACAGTTAAGGCATATGTGGGTAGCAGTTGACATATTTCAATAATTATTTCATATAATGAACCGTTTACTACAGAGGACCCATCCGATGGATTACACACCCCCGTACGGAGCATTTGACAAAAAGAAAGAAAGAGTTATGAAACGTCAGAGGCAATTAGATGCATATCGAAGCAAGATCCGTTTGCGTCAAGCTGAAGGGACCGAATTGAGAAATGATATAAACTTGATGCTTGTTCTGTTGGGAAAGACAAGCAAGCAGAATAAGTGACTTCCACAAAGCTAGAGCAACAGTTCAGAAAGAGTATATTATTAATAAATTTAATGAGCGCCACATTCGACTCGAGAATAAAAGTTAAGCTCAACAGTTAATCATCAAAATCCGTTTCTTTACTATGTATCAAAAGTATAAATATATATCAAGCAAATATAGTAAAGATCTCAATTTCAAATTCATAAACGGCTTTTCAAATCAATTAGTTCAACTTTGTTACAATTACCCACATGCTAAATGCTTTATTATAAGAAATTAGTTTACTGCAATTGTTTTTAACACTAGCCGCATCAAAACAATTTAGTTCTGTTTCAAACTTTGAATACGCTGGTCTATAAGAGGGAAAGCAATAAAATGTCGATTGATTTTGTAGTCTGGGCGATTGTCTTCTCGATTGTCTTTATAGAAACAGCTAAAGCTGAAGTGAGTAACAGTTGAAATCTTTTCATAATTAATTCATATTATGATCAATTTCCCACAGGTAGGTATATATCCGATAACCAAGCCGACGGGTCCCACTTACCAGTACCTTAAGGAACTCAGCGAAATAGAAAAGAATAATGAGCATCACTTAAAGAGAATGGAAGAAATTACTAACAAACTAAATACTCTTCATGCTAAGCTAGCTGAAGCAAAGAAGAAAATTGAAATGCTTCAACAACAAAACCAAGAGTTTAATAATTGCTGTGATAGAAAACGCAAACTTAAATACACTTCATAAACTATATATAGCTATATATAGCATATATATATAAGTATTTGAATAGTTCTCACCCTGTAAGCGCATCCAAATTCTAAAACTCTAGACTTTATAGATAAGTTTCTATTTGCCACGTCCCTAAGTATTAGGGCTATATGACATTTTGATTAAAGTTTAAAGATATAATACAAATCAATAAAGAGGGTTCTTGTCGGGCATGCTCTACTACAAGATACCCTGAACCCAGCGTAGAGATGCAGTTTGCATTCAATTTGTGCAACCCAAGAAACATGATTTGGGTGCTGGATTGATATCATTTGGCTGTTCATTGTATTTTACCTATTGACTATTCAGATATGTGTGTCCTGGTGCAGTATCCTGGGCTGCTGGATGACGCTGTTCCTTTCCATAACTAGAAGTCATAGGCATAAAAGGCTTTTCAAATTCAATTTGTTAGACTTTAATGCAATTACTCACATTCTAAATGCTTAATTAAAGGAACTTTTTTTTAACAAAATCCGTTTCAAAACAATTTAGTTCCGATTCAAATTTAGAAAACGTTGGTCTACAAAAAAGAAAAGGAGAAAAAATGTTGTTTAATTTGATAGTCTGCTCAATTATATTCTCCATTATCTTTATAGAAACAGCTAAGACACATGTGAGTAGCAGTTGAAATGTTTCCATAATTAATTCATATTCTGATCAAATTCCCATTAGGAAATAAGCAAGGCAGACATATATATGACAAAAGTGGACAGCAGAGAAAAACATCTGCTGCAACATAGACTTGATTTGGTTGAAAGAAATGTTGACAAATTGAGAAAGCAACGTGAATTGCTAAGAACTCAGTTGAAGGAAAATAGAAAAGACTAAGAAAGTGAAAATATTAAATATATAAATATATATATATATATATATAATAAATTTAATAAACTAAAAAAGCTAACTAAACATTCGACTCAACAATTCAGCTGAATGTGAACTGGATGTGAACAATGCTCACGCTGCAAAAAATTTGATTGAAGCTTAAAAACTTTAGAATTTATAGTTTTTTCTGTTATGCCACTACAGCGTACTTAATTTGCCAATATAGTATATTAATAAAAAAAAAAAAAGCTCAAAAACTCACTGACCTATCAAACAGCCCTCTGTAATTAAAATATTTATACAATTCCCTGTTGAAGCACTGAAAATGGTTCGTCAACAATCAGTTTTTTCTCTCACTTCATATTTTCACTACTCTGGCTGCTGGTCTATGGAGTGAAGCGTCTTTAAAGCTATAGAAAATCAGCAGCACCAGCTCATGCTCTCTTTGATTTTATGCATAATTATGCTGTTTACCTTAAATCATTCAATTGTGAGCGTGGCGGGCTATAAACCTCACTTAACCCACCCATGCCGCTCGCGAGATCTCTATGGAAGGCGCCTCATCTGCCCTCACTCGGAATCAGAAACTTCGCATCCATTTGCGTATTACGCTTCATTATGCAGATTTCTTGCCGCTCAACATTTTCGCATTTTTTTTTCTTTCTTATTTGTTATTGTTGCATGGCTTGCGGCTTGAAAAAATATTTTTATTTAATTTATTTATGAATGAAATTTACTGGCGAGGGGATAAAACAGGGCAGGGCAGGCAGAACAGGGCATGAATGCTGCGACGCTTGGTAGGCTGGCAATAAAAGCAATTGCCATACACGCACACACACACACACACACACACACACACACACACACACGCACACAGTGGTTGCCCCACCCCCCTTGGGTGCCTACCGCATTGTCACATAGATAAGCCGCGTCTGGCTTAACTCATAAAAAAGTGCCAGCAAAGGATAATAAAACAGCAACAGCAACAGGAAAAGGCAAACAGGAGTTTGAGTAAAGGCGAAAATCTGAATGCGTGCGGATTTAAATTTTCAAACAAAAATAAATATTGCGTCGGGCATAAGCGACTCAACAGTTGCCCTGGAGCCAAGGAATATATCAGCCTATAAGTCAGAGCGTTTGAGTGAATTCTTTAAGTAAAGTTTCTTTTGAATTAGAATTGAAATCTGGTTAAGTATCGTATGCCAAAATTTTAAAGAATATATAATATGAAGGATATGAAGAATATGTAGAAGGTTATCCAAGTGCATAATCTGAATAACCTAAGAGATCTGTGTACCTAATTTTATAACTCTCGTTCTGATAGATACTCGGATACTCATGTATATCATAGGTTTTTTGGATAATTATGTAGGAAATTTAACTTAATTTTTGAATATTTATTTAGTTTTTCCCTAAGAAACCTGCATACCAAATTTCAAAGCTCTAAATCTAATAGGTCCTTAGTTCAATAGGTTCACCGATGGGAATTTGACATACAATTCATAAAAATGCAGTTATTTTCAAGCACTCTGATAGTTCTTTGATAGATCCTCAGTTCAATAGATCTAATGCATACTCCTCTATATTAAGTCTTATTAATGTACAGGGTATACGAGCACGGATCAAGTCTGGGCGTAAATTTCACGGCCATGGTGGGAAATAACTCGAAACGATTCACACATGACTCCACAAAAATTTACTCGTATTTTCAAATGGTTTTCGTTACTTTTTTTTTTCTTTTTCTTGTTACCAATATATAATGACAATAATCAAAAATTCTCAGGCTACCCATTTGGCTTTTGTAATTTGCCGCAAACGCACAAGACTCCGAGAATCCGGAGTGAGCGAGAAATGAATTTAAAAACAATTTGCGGTCGGGCAAACAAAGCACAAAGCACAGCCATGAGGTAAACCGCAAAGACAACAATTAAGCGTTACAAATGATTATGAATAACCATTTCTATTTCTTTTTTTCTTGTTGTTGTTGTATATTTTTCCTCTCTAAGTTTCGTATGTAGTTCTTGTTCTGGCACCTCTTTGAGAGGCTTTGCCCTGAGAAAAACGGAACAGAATCCGACTCGTAATGGAATTTATGCCGCTGGGCTATTTAACTCGTCGTACTTCCCTTTGTGTGCACCTAATGTATGCGCGTCTGTTGATCTACAGAGCAGAGCTTAGAGCAGACTCATTTGTTAAAAGTTTTATGAATGAACACGTTTTGTTTCGGTTTAGATGAAGTACATACAGTCAGAGTCATATGTGTTCTATTCAGAATGGTAAAGGCGTAGGAATTTCTATGTTTTTCACTCCATTAGTTAAATATATTCTTAACTATTTTGAGTTTGTTTTGAGTTATTTATAATTTATAATGTTAGTATTAAGGTTAAATTTATTTTAAATTTTTTAAGAAATTGTTTTAATTTTAAAAATTCTAGTAAAATTCTTATAAGAAAATTTCTTCTATTTTAATTTCAGTATTATTAGAAACACAACCATTTCATATTCTTAGCAATGCCTAAAAATAGATTCACATTCGATCACAACAAATTAGTTCTAAATAAAATCTAATTGAATAAATATACTATATACGCCAGAATACCAATGCTCGCGGTTATGAAGCTTAAGCGATCGTCGCACCAAGTGCCCGGCTAGCTCAGTCGGTAGAGCATGAGACTCTTAATCTCAGGGTCGTGGGTTCGAGCCCCACGTTGGGCGAAAACAAATATTTTGATTTTTTTTTCTATATCATGTTTTTATTAATTTATTTCATAAATGTTGATAATTTGTTAGTTTGTTCTTACTTTTCTTTATAGCTAAAGTATTTTTATTAGATATATTTTTAAACAAAGCTTGCGCTTTGAGAAATTATATCTAACTGATTAGTTGGCCTATAACTATTTTAGAAATTATAAGTTAACATGTCACATAATATATTTATATTATATTTTTCTTTTGATTTGTTAGTCTTAGATTTATATTCTAATAATTTAAATAGGGAATAAAAAAAATCCGATCCTGCCAGGAGTCGAACCTGGAATCTTCTGATCCGTAGTCAGACGCGTTATCCATTGCGCCACAGGACCGATGAGCAACGAATCGATATAAACTAAATACAAATTAATAAATTAATGAATAATAATGATAAATATATGAATTAGAGAAATTTTTATGTATATGTTATAATAATTATGAATTGGTCTTAGGTATTTTTTATGAATTGTTTAACTTTAAATATTAAAGACTTGCCTTTTGTTTGACTTTCCACTTTATTTCTATAAATTTAGGCAATTCTAGTGAAAGTCGTGAAAGTATTGAAGCGACCTTCAGTAATGTATTCACATTCTGAAATACATACCACACACATACACATTCACATACAAATACCCACACACTTACACACAATAGACAAATATTTCCACACATATTTCTCAAAAAAATACGCCGCCTGTAATAAAATATATATATATGTACATATATACACTCACATAGAATTTTGGCCCTCTGCCCAGCCGCAGGACAATTTGTATAGCAACAAATACAAAACAAAACAAAAAAAAAACTTTACGCAAAAGCTGGCGCTGGATAAACAACAAATAGAGCAACATTGCCCCTGCCACGCCCCCAGCCCTGCACACCATAGAGCGCATTTCGTCTCGCTTTGTTGCTGGCTGTGAAATATTTTTCACATGCAGTAAAAATTAGAGACGTCGGGGATAAACAAATACATTTATTACATGCAAATACAACAACAAATAAACGCTGCCAGCGCTGGCGTCGCAGTCGCAGTTGCCTTTGTTGCGCGCGCGTCAGTCTCGCCGCCGCAGCCTCCTCCGCCGCAGCAGCCGCCCTCCGGCAGGGGGCGCGCACACACGTGACTTTAAAGCTCATGGGATTACATTCAACGGGGATTTTGGTATGCAAAAAAGCTTAGGAAATTAATGCGCCGAAGGAAATGCATTTAAATAAAATGTGGCAGGGGCAGGGGCAGAGGTAGGGGCGGAGGTGTCCGCCGTGACAGCCGTACGCCGTACGCCCACCCGCATTAATTTATAATTTTACCAAACAAATTTAATGGCGGCTACGCAAATGAATACAAATTGCAATTGGAACTTTTTCGAGTTGTACGAATTTTGTAATTAACACAGTTTGCAGGCATAATTCTTGAGACTCGGGCAAAAAGTATTTCGAAATTTAATTAAGTTGCATTGGCCACGCAGATTTGTCCCAGCTTCCCAGCCAGCGGGTGGTGTGTGAGGGGTGAGGGGGTGAGAGGGTGAGAGCAAGTGGAATGCTGAGAGTTGAGTGGAAATCGCGCAACCCTTTGGCTCGAAATGAAATCTTGGGCAAAAGTTTTCTTTTTTCCTTTAATGCCTTGGCCAGACGGCAGAAACACATAAATTTTCATTGTCCGGGCAAATAAACATTATGCTGCAGTTTTTTACGTTTACTTACAAAGGCAACACTAACTAACATGATTGAGCTCTAGTCAAACTAGACATGCTAAATACTAGTCTAAAGCTAAACAAAAATGCCTTTCTTCCTATTAAATACTACTAAAAATACCAAAAATAATACTAAAATGAAATGAAATAATAGATAAAAATACTAAAATTAAATACTAGAAAAATACCAAAACTGCACTGAGCTGGCTGCAATTCTTTTACCTAATTTCCTATTAAATACTAGAAAAATACCAAGAAATAATACTAAAATGCACTGAAAAGGCTAAAAAGTCATAGCTAAGCAAAAATAAGTGAGTTAGTATTAAAATACCACAAAAATACCAACAACTGTACTGCATAGGCTTCAATTCATTTGAAACGAACTTTTGGCCTCAATTCCATGTTGCTTAGTGTAACAATTGTTTATCCTGTTCGCTCCGCATTTGACGCACCTTCTGCTGACGTATGACATTGCAGCATCAATTGTTGTGGCATATACACACGTAATAAAATCGTCATAACGAGTCAGCCCGTTGCAGTCGCCCGACTCCCTCCCCCTACGCTCTGATTGGAAGAAGGGCCGAGGTCGCTCCTCTTCTTGGTCATTAACGGCGTTAAGCCCCGGTTCTGGTCCCGGAAGGAAATCGTGGCTGAGTGACGTGTGTGTTTGCACAACCAACACACACACAAACACACACACACACACACACACACACACACACATAGGGCATTCATTCACACCCAACCTTCCTTTCTTTCCCATTCACTCCATTCGGGCCATCCTCGCAGGCATTGTCATTAGCGTAGCTCGTGCGCCGTTATCCCTTTTTAATAAGGTTTACTCAGCATTTTTTTCATTATTTTTTTTTTTTCCTGCAGTTATATATTGTATGTTTATTATGCCGAGATTTGGTTTTTGTTGTGTGCAGCAAGCAATTGTGCAAGCAAACAACAGAATGAAAAAAATATAAAAATACTGAAGTGAACTTTGATTTCATTTAAGCGCAGCTCACAATGCGAGCGTCGAAAAGGCGCATTCAATAAGCTTAAATTATGCAATAAATTCAAAATTTGTTTTAAAAAAATCCAATTGGCAAACAATTGGTATTTTTTTCAGTATTTAATCTTAATTCACATTTAATGATGATCGATAGTAGTCAGTGCTGACAACTCTAAAGGGCTTCGATCAACTCCTCTAAAAAAGGCAGAAAAAGCTGATCAAAAATTTAAAGAAGCAGAAAAAAAGCTTTTATATATAAGTTGTACAAGCTTTAAATGATTTTCTACGCATATTTATATCTTTTCAAAATATATATTACTCACATTTACATTTATATATAAATTATAAAAATTAATATTAGTTTATTTATTTTTAACAAAAACCACTTGTAATAGTTTGAAGTCCTCTTTGTCTGAAGTCAAAAAAATTAAAAATATTTTAATATATACAAGAGAATTAATATTCATTAAAATATTTTTAATTTTATTTGATTTTATAAATTTAATAAGTACAAGAGAATTAGTATTCATTAAAATATTTTAAATTTTATTTAATTTTATAAATTTTATTCAAGCATAAATTGGAATTAGTTTCATATTTTAAAACTCCAATATTCTACAAATTGAAAGCCCATTTGTATGTTTAAATTCCCTTTCTGTAAGAGCATCAAGCATTAACCAAATGCAGCTATGTGCACACATTATCTTCTTACTCTCTCTATCTTCTTCACTCTTTCTCTCTTTACTCTTGACGCCCACACTCCAACCAACTAGGCAATGCTCTGATCAACTAATCTGCCTACGTGCCTTGCACACCGCATTGCATTATCTCGCATTATCTATCGCGTAAATCTTGCCTGAGAAAATGAGAAGAGAGAAAAAAGAAACGTTGTGCGTGCACTCGAAATTAAATTGTTATCAAATCGATCAAAGCCGCAGCATCATTATCTGCGCATTAGTCGTGGCTGGCCGATGTATATACCTATATATATATATATAAATATATAGAGAGGTTAAAAAAGAGCAGCTAAGCGGGCAGAGCTGTAATCTGTTATAAAAAAAAAGAGCTTGACTATATTGTGAGCGAAACGAGCTCTTGATAAGCTAGTTTTTTGTTTCTCCCACCTTTTTTTTGTCGTGCATCGCAAGTGCAGCAATGGCGGTGGGCGTGGTGAAGAGTGTCCAGCGCTGGGTGTTGAGTGTGGAACTATTCGTGGCGCCTCGACCCTGCAGCTGGGCAATAACTTCTAATTAATACACGAAAAGCATAACGAAAGCTAATTATGAAACTAATGAGCTTGTTGGAGCAATGCAAGAGCTCCACGAAGCGGGAAACAAGCAGCTAAAGCCACCTAAAGCAACAACAACAACAATTAGTTACATGTAAAGAGTACTTTAAGGTGGGAGTATGCTCGACTAGGATATACCTCTTAGATTGAAGTTTTCACATGGATTTTGTTTCAAGTTTGGCATATTATGGAGATATACATATATGAGGTGTACAAATATATATACTTTTATACAGACTTCGACTATATCTAAAGCTAAATGATCTGCAAAAGCAAATTTATATTTAAAGATATGTCTCATCCGAGAAATTATGTAATACAGCCAGATTTTCATGTGCTCTACTCTTCCCGCTCTACCTCTTTCCCCATTGGCTTAGAGGGTATAACAACCTTAAGTGTTAACGACGCTGTGCTTAACAAGACGAGCGCCGCCGTTCGCAGCCGCCGCTCCAGGTGCGAAATACCATGAAAGAGTAAAACGCGAATGGTCGCAGCCTACCTTGGGACACAATGCACACACACACACACACACACATACAGGTAACACACACACACACACATATGCTTATGTATGTACATATTTCATTTCAATTTCCTTTTCGGTTGCGCGTCTTTTTAGCATACTTGATTATGGGCTTTGGTCAGCAAGAGCAAGAGCAGCTGAAGGGGGAGTGGCTGGGGCTGGAGCATGAGCAGGGGCAGGGGCAGAGGCAGCGGCAGGGACGGAGGCAACATAAAGAAAGGGGCTGGGCGCTGGACGTCGCCGGCCATCAGTCACTTATGCGCACGGCACGTCACTCAAAGCGGACACACACACACGCACACACATACACACATACACACATACCCACACACCAGACACCATACACACCCAGCTAAATAACAGAGAGCGGGGCACAACGTAAGGCAACTTAGTTGCAACCTCCTCGGCGAGCAAAACTGAAGTGAACTAAAACCTATTCGTCCGCTGTTTGCCGCTACTGTCATTATCTTGTTAACTTGTTGTTACGTCAGCCGTTCAGTGAGTTTGCTCTTGAGCTTGAGTGTCTATGTATCGAGTTGCTATATAGCTCTTACATATGCTCTGATGATCATTTGATTGCTGAATAAAGACAGCCACAGGCAGTCGAAGAAGTTTCACATGAAAAACTAAAACAAATTCTTGAATTGATTTTGATTTTGAATATAATTTGGAATTACTTTTAAATATGTTGTATAAAAGTGAAATATTTAAAAATATTATACTATATTAAATAAATATACTATATTATTCTTTTATACTTCTATACTTAAATTAGTAAGATTGAAAGTATTAGGAAAAGATTCCATATGAAAATACAAAGTCAGGTAACTATTTATGGTTATGAGAATATTTTCAATGTCAGAAAAGAATTTCGGAATGATTAAAGATTTTTTGTTTTGAATGTAATGTGTGAATATTAAAAAAAAATCAAAAATATAATAATGTAATATAATAAATATTTTCTAAAAATATTTTAAGCACAACAATTTTTTTTTAAATCTTAGCAATATTAAATTTTGATTAGAAAAGTTTTCTATAAGCTTAATATTTCATTTTAAATATTTAAAAAAATTTTTTTGTATCATATATTACAATTATATATTTATATTAAAAATAATTATCTTGCCTTCTATCTTTTTTTATATATTTAGATTTGATCAATTTTTATATAGTAATTTATAAATAATATTTTCTTATACCTTTCCTATAGTTTTTAGATTTATTTAAAACTCTATTAAAGTAATTTTCAATTTATTTTCATTCTATTAATACAATAGTGAACCAACAATTAAATATTAAAAAAAATCTCTTCTTCAGCTCGTTATGTCAGCTCCGTTTCTATATTCATGCCCCGCATTGTTTTTTGTTTTCGCTGCTCATATGATTGGGCCTCCACATTAGTGGCCATTTACAGCGTGTGTGCATCTTGCTTTAATTCGTCTGCCCAGTCTCAGGCCCTTGCTCAATGCCCCCATACGCTTCATACATGTTATAGTCCCCTCTTCATGCCTGCTGCCTCATGGCTCATGCCTCATGTGGCATGTGTAATAATAATATACACACAGGTGTCCCAGGTCTCTTTTTGGCCGTGGGGCAACGTCAGCTTCGTACTTCATCAATAAGCGGCTGTGGCGATGGGGCGATGGCGCTGCATGTAGCACATGTATCAACGATTACGCGTAATAATCATCATAATCAAAAGTCGCAACACGAAATGAGTTTTGACTTGTTGTTGCTCTTGTTCTTGTTGCCGTTGCCGTTGCCGTTGCTGCTGCTGCTGCTGCTGCTGCTGCTGCAAGGATAACCAGTTCCAGTTAGGGATTGTTATGGTCCAGCAGCGTGTTGGGTGCGCGCGCGCGCTCCATATAGAATTGATTAATATAGGAAATGCTCGGCTTGGCGTTGGTGGTTTTAGCCATCTCATTACAACGGATGCGGCCCAGTGAATTTTGTGGTATTAGGCTCACAAACGCGGGCGGGGCCCAAATTAAACTTGGACTGCGGCTCCATAAAAAAACTTTGTTAATCATAAGTATGAAGGAAGTGTTTTGCTGCTCGCTGCTAGGTTAGGGTTCAATTTCACTCAGGTTCAGGCTGTTCGTGCTGTCGACTGATTGGGCTCAACCAGAGATTCATTGTGGTAGCATATTTCAACGAGCTTTTATTTATAATCGATAATATTTTAGGGACGTATATACAAAAAATTGAAGTATTTATGTTCAGATATTAATGCTTTGCTTGTATTGCTACTAGAGAAGGTCGAAAATATAATGGAAATATAAATTCAGAAGAATGTAAAGTTAAAGATTTATAAAAGTATTTGTATGTATACAATAGATAAAGTATATATATCATATAGATAAGTATAATATTATTATTATATATATTAATATAGATAAGTCTAATAATTGTAATTTATACTTCTTAATCCGAAATCTGAACAGTTTCTATACATATTTCGTTTTTCAATAGTGTGTATATATTGAGTAACCCGGAAAGAGGCCGATTCTACGTAGGCTAGGTAGACTATATTCAATTGCTATTACTATTATAATAATTAAATATAAACCTTCTACTTAATGAGCTCTAAGAAAAGTAAATCCAGCTAGCATTTTCCTTTAGCAAACATAATTTTACAACTACTGAATAGCTCAAGCCCTAAAACACTCATTTTCTCAACAATTTATAGCTATCGCTATATATCCTACTCCTTAACTTAACCGTTATATTTCGTCATATTCACACGCATCAACGTACTCCTCATATATCTCTTGATTTTATTATAGCGCATAGTTTCTACTCCGCTTTATATCTGGTTAGTCACTCCAAGTCGCTTTTATGGGACACTTTATAAAGCTTGCCCAGACATAATCTATTCTTGACTCACCCGAAAAGCCAAACCTTAACCCTCTCTCTCACTCTCACTCTCTCTCTTTCTCTGTGATTTGCGATGTATATCGCATGCATATTATGGCCAGCATACAGAACAGGTACAGAGCCTGAGCTCTATAAACACGAAAAAATAATAATTAACTGACCATCAAATCAACAGCACGTACAGCCTACGTGATCATCATTTTACGGGAGAGAAAGAGAGAGAGAGAGAGTAACTGCCTGCCTGCCTCTGCTTCTTCAACTATAACCGCTTGATTACTCATTTGCGATATATGCATGTGTGTGCGTGTGTTGGGTCTAGGGCTACGTGCGAAAATGAAAACTACGAAAACTTGGCCAGGTCAAAAACTACAATCAAAGTCAATTGGTGTTGGGGGTTTTTGGGTGGCTGTAATGAGAGATAACTGTGAATGCAAGCGTTTAAGTGGCAGCTACCGCACTTACCGCATAATTAATATGGCGAAATGCAAGCCGGACAGATAGACAGACGGACGGACGGACGGACGGACGGACAGACACATGGACAGGACAAACAGAACAACAGGCTGGATCGAGTGGATGGGCAGAACAATGCTGTCAATGCTGTTACACGCACACGACATTTGCATTTGATTTACGCACTGGTCAATCCCTCAGAACGCACAATTAGAGATGAGTGCGTGAGTGGATAAGGGTAACTGAAAAGACTGTTGCTTAAGCAGTTATAAAGTGAAGTGGAATTGCTAATCATTTGTAAGATTTGCGGTTAGATATTGTAAAGTCTTGTTAGATGGCAGAGTGTTGTGTTTGGTCGTCTTCTCTTTTGCAACTAAGCTCTTAAGTCTAAGGAAATATGGGAAATATACCATAAAAGTTCTGGAAAAGTTCTGTCTTCATATATGAAATTTGTATACATTTATTTTAAATTCTTGAAAGCTATGTTAAGTTATGCCAAGTTGTGTTTAGCTCTGCTCTATCTAACTATAGAGTTCCTTACCACAACTTAAATTGTAATCCTTTTCAGCAAGAATCCCTGTCCTGGAAGACCCCCTTTGTTATAACGCAAAGTGAAGTCATATAAGATTATGATAAGTCCCCTTTACATATTCTTTATTCTTCATTCTCTAAGTCGCCTTTTACTTCACAATTAGTTCTCATCAAGTTACTCTTCATTTCAAAAATCTCAACACTAAGCCATCGTGTCAACTTTTTAGTTTTTCATGTCACGCGCTCATCACTAATCACAGCTCAGCCTCTAGGGCACGAGGGCCGACGGCTCGCCCTTAAGGCAAAGTCAAGCCATAAAACTTTGGCTTAAGTGCAAATGCGCTCAAATCTGCACTTAGACAAGTGACTGTGTCTGGTATTCTGTGCGTGTGACTGTGTATGTGTGTCTGTGTGTGTGTGTGAGTGTGTATTACTATAATTAAATTGAAAATTACTGCCAAGCAATTGCAATTGTCCACACGACTGGGCAGAGTCAGCCCGGTCCACAATATTAATAATAGGTATGTGTCTATGCCTGTGTGTGTGTGTGTGTGTGAGAGTGTGTGTGGGCTCTAATCATTGTCTGTCTGTGCATCTGTCTATATGTGTTTCGGTAGGTTTGGGTCCCAGTTATAAATTATGCATAGATGCATAATTTACAGCTCGTAAGGTCAGACAGTTGCATTTGCCAACAGCACCCGGAGTCCAGTCCCTCCTTGCCATCCTCAAGGACCGTTGCACAACTACTACCATTAGTTGTGCATACACCCTTGCAATTGTGGTAATAAACCTAATGTTCCTATGTTTCGTAACGCCCACTCTTGTCAAAGTAGTAGTCTGGTAATCTGTAGAGCAGGAGAGTGGGAGAGACAGAGAGAGAGGGAATGAACAAAATATTTATAGTAAGGAATTATTAGTTATTCCCTAATTTAATTTTTGTATATACTAAAAATTTTTAAGAACTATTTATTATTATTTACGATATATTTAAACTTGATAAAAATAATAATAATATTTTTTTTTTAGCAAGTTTTTATAATTATTATTAATGTATTTAACACTTTTCAAAGAGACTATAAAATATTAATTTTTAGCAATTTCTTAAAATTATTATCCATATATTTTTACACTCCCCAAAGAGACATCTTCAAGACAACAACAAAATTTAAGAATTCAAGTAAATACTAACATACTTACACACACACACACACACACAGTTACCATGAACTGGTAAACCCTTAACATTTCCCCACCAACTTTCAAAGCTCGCAATCAAGTTTTCTGTTTTGATTTTTAAACACATTTGTCTGACTTTTTGCCACGAACACGGATCCACTTAAAATAGTCGAAGCACTTCGATAGTAGTTCATTGTACGATGCACAGCTCAGTGACTAGGTGTGTGTGTGTGTGTGTGTGCGAGGAAAACTACACACACAAACACACACACACAGAGAGCTCAGACACCTCTTAACCACTTGAGAACTTGTTTTTTTGCATTGGTTTTTAACCGCATCATTTTGATGTATTTTGTGGCTGAGGTTGTTTAGCGCTCGTTGTTATTTTTACTGTATCATCATCACGAGTTGCACGCACGAGCTGCGTCTGCTAACTTTGCATATATGTATATACATATATATATATATATATATATATAGGAAAGGCAGGTTGTGAGATGCCCAAAGTGCCGACAACAACAGCGACGACGTTTACAAATTATCATGCATGTGTGTATGTGTGTGTGTGTGTGTGTGTTTGTCTTGATTTCTTTGTCTTATTGCATTTTATTCAAATTTCCTACCGTGCGGTTTTTACGTTTATATCTTCGGCATCGATTTGCAATTCGCAATCGTAATCAGCTTGAAGGCAGCTACAGAGGAATATATATATATATATTGGAATATATCTTGCTGTACATATATATATATATATATCTATATATATGCAGGCAGACAAAGAGGCGGTTCCCAGCACAAATAAATGTTTATTGTGCTCGTGTGTGTGTGTGTGTGTGTGCAGTTTGTTGTGCCAGTTTTCTACAGCTGATGGTGAATATTTATGTATTGTTTGGTTATTTGCAAAAAAAAAAAAAAAGGAGGCAACAGGAATACAACTGCATACAATCAAGAGTGCTGCATGAGCTGCAAGCTTTAGCTATAAATTAACACAGGACTTAAAGAAAGATGTTGATGTAATGCCTGAAAAGGATTTTTACACAACATTCAACATGCTGTCAGAGATTTAGAGAGTTTAATTTATAGCTGAAGTATATTTGAAATAAAGGTGTAAAGCTATAAGTGAATATTAAGTTTGAATGGAGAGAATATAATAATAAAGTGTATATTATATGTATTATATATGTATGTAAAATAAAATTATGACTAAATATTTAAAAGAAAATACTTATTGAATTTATTTAAAATTTATTATTAATTTATAATCAATTATTTCATTTCGATTATTGAATTCATTAAGTATAAATATAAATATTTAAAAAAATATAATTTTTATATTTATATAAAATTTATAATTATTTTTGCAATTACCTAATTAGTATTAAAATATTAAAAATATATATTTTTAAATTTATTTTAAATTTTTTGATTTATTATTTTTAATCAATTTTGATTACTTTATTTATTCCTTTGTCTTCTTTAATTAAATTACCATATGATAACATATAGTTTATTATATTTAGTATTTAAATTATGGGTAAATATAAAAAAAAAATATATATATACATTTATTTTGAGTTAAAAATATATATTTTAAAAATATTTTTTTAATTTAATTTAATTTATTTAATACTTATATTTTAATCAATTTAATATATTTATTAAATTTCAAATATTGTTTAAAGGTATTTATATATATAGTTTAGCTTTCTTTTGAAGGTATTTCTGTATATTTGAATATGCTTAAACACTTTGAAAGACTCTAGCAAATATTTAAATATCTAAATATTTCTTAAAAGTATTTTCAAAACAACAAACAACTCGGACTCTTCTCTGTAGGTCAAGTGAATACACTTGATTTATGCATAAACTAGAAACAATTCAATGATAACTATATTCAAGAGCTCTCAAACTTGTCTCTTTCTCTCTCTCTCAAACACACACACACACACACACAATTGGCAACCGCACATAGTTACAGTTCTTTTTGTGGTCAACAGTCAGTAGCAACAACAACAACAACAACAACAACAACAACAACAACAACAACAACAACAACAACAACAACAGTAGCAACAAGACGTAAATATTTATACAACTTTTTGTAATGGCTGGCAACGATATTTGCATTGGCATTCCACTTGAACCTTTTGACCACCCATGAAAAAAAAATGTCTAAACATTTTATAACTTCGAAGCCGCATTATTTAAACTCTGTCGGTTTGTGCTCTGCCTCTTTTACCTCTGGGTCACGTGTTCTGCTGCTGTTCTCTCTCTCTAATGTAATTTTTGGGGGCAAGGTAGAACCCAAAAAAAAAAACGAGATGAAGAAGCAAATACCTTTTGTCTTTTAGTTTATGGCCCGTAAGGGTCGACAGCTGTGTTTGTAACCAATTTGCTACCGTAAAAAAAAAAGAAAACATCCACACACACACACACACACACACACACATAGAGAGCGATCAAACCCCACATATTTTACAGGACATGTAAGTGCGCAGGCAGCTTGGCTTTTGGCATATTTTAAAAGTTTTTCATTTGCATTTAAAGAACATGTGTGCGTTTGTAAGGGTTAAGATGACAGAGAGAGAGAGAGAGGGAGAGAGAGAGAGAGACAGAAGCAAAGGAGTTTCATAACAATTTTCACCTGTCCATAAAGGTAAAAACTGGCAATTAGCTTGGCTAAACAATGAGCTAAATTGTACAGAGCAGCAGGCCCTAAGGCAACTACAATGCATTGATTTGCTTCGTCCTTAATTTGATGACTATCTAAAAAGGCATAGAAAGAGATAGAGAGGGAGAGGGAGAGGGCGAGGGCGAGCCATCTGCCTGCTGCTGTTGGTGACACACGCACAAATTGTGGGGAGGTTTGCTTATCAAAGTTGCACAATCAAAAAGAAAAGAAGAGAAAAAAAACAAGACAAGACAGGAAAAGGCAGCGCATGACGCACCAGCATAAAATGAGCCAAGACTTTAGGGTAATGGGTATTACGATATACTCTGGGTATTGAATATTTGAGTTTTGAGTTTTTTGGGCATTGAGTACGGCGCTCATCATTCCAGCAGGGCAACTGTTGACTGCCAGCGAGTGGAGCCAAGGCATATGAGAGTGTACGTGGCATAGACAATCCAGTTTTGGTAATGTGTGCAAAACAAATCAAGCAACAGCGCTCAGATATAATCAAAAGCGACACTACCATATAGCAGCAGCAGCAGCAGCAACAATAGCTACAGAGTGCAACCAGGGCTGGCTGCAGTAAATAACATTTCTCTAAATGTTAAGCAAAGCTGTTAATGTTAAAGTTATCAAGAAAGCTGTTCGTGAGAGCGAGGCTTTATTTACGATGTGTCTTAAGCTGTGAAACTTCTATATGCTTGACTCAAAATGTTAACTTTAAATGGATAGAGAAGTACCCTCTTCTCTTTAGTTACATAATTATGTAATTCCTTTCTACATTCACTTTTGGAAGTTTGGCAAAGCTGAAGCTTTACACATATTGAATATCCTATTATACTACCAACTCATAATGCTAATACTCCCAATTATGCTTTATCAGTTTTAATAAACATAATACCAACTAAATTCACTGAGTTGACATATATGAAAGCCATTTGAATTGCTTCAAATTTCATATGCTCCTAAACGAACTCAACTTCTAACCATAAACTCTGCCCATATATTCCAAGATTTTGGCATACTCGTGTCTAATAAAGATCTTTCATTTGATATACAACGAGCCAAGAATCAAAGTTGAGTTGCCCAACCCTAGCATCGATACGGTTTATGGGCATATCAGAAATCTGTCTCTTTGCGCCCTCACTGCTAGTGCCGCAGGCCTTTAGCTGCAGGCGTCGTCGTCGTCGTCGTCGTCCTGTCGTTCGTCTTCGCACTATTTTTCATTTTATTGCGCCGCTGCACAGGGCTGTCAACTGCCAGGCAGCGAGCATCAGTAGATGCGGCTTGAGCCGTCGCGGCAGCCAGCTGCAGCTTGAGCTTCTTTCCAGACATCGCCCGCATATCGATTTCAGCGCCGCATTGTGCCTGTTTGCATACAAATATCCTAAGGACATGTTATAGAGCGCTGCCTGCCAGCCAGCCAGCCAGCCAGCCTGCCCTGTCACACGTACGCATGTAAATTGTATTTGTGCGCGCAGCCCTTGTCGTCGTATTTAGTTGTTCCCCTTGGAGCCACTGCTCCAGCTCCTGGTTCTGCTGCTGCTCCTGCTGCTGCTGCTCGTGCTTGATTTCATTTGCTGTGGCAATTGTCTTCGATACTGGCGCCTTGCATCGACTTTATTTTTGGCAAAAAGAAGAGAGAAAGAGAAGAAGCTGCTTTCTCCACACAAATTCAAATTGCTTGCTCTTTTGCAACTTGTCAGCCAAGTGGCAGCCATTTTCTTCAATTTTTCCCCCCTCTCTCTCTCTCTCTCTCTCTCTGTTGCATGTGGCAGGACTTTTGCGCTTTTGTGCGTGCCTTGGCCTTCCCTCATTTTTTTCATTTCGCCTGCTGCTGACATTTTATGTTTAATTTCAATAACTCTGCTCGTTCGCTTTTTAATCTTTCTCGATATTTTTTTTTTTTTGCTCTCTTGAGTATTTGTGTCTTTGACTGCCAAATAGCTTCAAGTGCTGTAAAATGCTCACACACGCACACACACACACACACACACACACATGGGCACACCCAATTTCAATTACAGCTGCCAATGGCGAAAAGTGTTGGCTGTGAATTATATAAATTAAATTTTACAAGAATTCCAACTTCAGTTGTCAGCGAAAATCTAATAGAATCAATTTTGCTAAAAGAAACTTATTGAATTTACAAGATATTAGATTAAAGTATTAGTATTTACTAAACTATATAATCTATATATAAATACATAAAAGTAATATATAATAGTAATAAATAAAAACATCTTAATAATTTTGATCCATTCTCTTCAAACTAACAAAAGTTGCTTCACTTAAAATCCTTCATCTCATAAACTAATTGTTCGGCATATGTACAACTTTTAGTCGTGTCTTTTGAAGAGTTGCTTAACTAAAATCATATGATTTTAATACAAGATAGAAATGAAATCTTTAAAGTAATTTATAAATTTGTAAAAATACTTATATAATTATAATTAGTTTTTAAAGCAATATTTTCCTATATTTATATATTTTCAAAGCTCAAATTAATTTGTAAGGAAACCGCAAATATGTTTGACCTACTCGCCGCTGCCTTCTCAGCTCAGGTCTCATCTTCAGTAATCTATTAGCTATGCTGTTTTAATATTATTTCCGTTCAATATCCTTCATCGTCACATTCCCCTTCAGCATTTGGTCTTTTGTATTTAATGGAATTTGACTGAAAAACCAATTACTCTACCACAATGCCCAAAAATAATTTTGATTTCATTTCCTGCTGCTGTCCGGCACTTTTGTGGTTAGCGCTGTTTGCTGCAACCAATGCAACAACAACAATAATAATAATAATAGCAATAAAAGAAAGAAGAAATGAATACAAAACCTTCACAACATGAGGCTCCAACAACACCGATTGCTAAAGGTCAACATTTAGGGAGTTTTTCACTTTCCGTTTTTATTTCCTTTTCTTTTTACTTTATGGCTAAAACACACACAGCGGGTGGCTGTCGAGGCCGCGATAGGTGTGAAAAATACTGACAGTCAGGAAAAGAGAGCAGAGAGCGGCTCTTTTTTTTTTCGACATCAAAATTGAATTATGAGTGTTAAGTAGGAATTTGGTTACAGCTGGAGCAACCCGTTGCGAGCATCAAAAAGCGCCGACTAGAAGCAAGCTCTTCTGCCTTGGAGTGGGATTGAGTCAGGGTGGGAGAGTGGGAGAGTGGGAGAGGTGGGGGTCAGCTTAATACAGTTGTCAGTTGTTTGTTGTCTAGCCAGCTGTTAATGAACATTCAACTGGCTAATTAATTTTATACATTTATTAAACTCTTGGGCAGAGGAAGTGGAACAGAACAGGATGCGACAGCAACTGCTGCCAAGCCACGAAACTATTTACCATACAAATCTAATTTGATCAACTTTGTCTGTTGCCTTAACTAGCTAGTCCTGCTCTGTCGTCTGCTCTCCCTCTGGCTTTATCCTTGCGCTTCCTTTTGCTCTGTGTCAAAACATTGTGACACAGTTTCTGCTTTCTTACAATTTGCGAGCTGGAGCTGGAGCTGGAGCTGGAGCGTTTGTTACGGCTCGCGCCATTCTCTTGGCTCATTAACGTTGGCCTTTGTTTTGGCCCTGTCATCGGCGTCTGCGAGTTCTGGCTGGCAGCAGCAGCAGCAGCAGTTGTCCTTTTGTAATTTATAAATGTCCACAAGACTATCCTATCTATGTCTCTTTCCCCATTTCTCTCTCTCTCTCTTTCTCTCTTTCTGTCTGTCACTGTATGTGTTGAACGGTCTCTTGGCTGTTCTATTGGTCTGTCGCTGGGTTCGGTATGTAAATCAGGTCAAAACAATGCAACTGACAGTGAATTGTGCTTCGGTTGAGTTTCGTTCTGGCCACAATGACACATTCAGGACGCTCGAGCACAGTTTACTTCATTATTGGTTACTCAGCAATTCATTCACAGGACACACCTTTAGTTGCCTCACTCGGCTCGCATTGCCCTTTTTATGGCCATGTCCTTTTGCTTATCCTTGGCTGACTAATGACAAGCAGCCAGCCAGCCAGCCGGGCAGTCGGGCAGCCAGTCAGCCAGGCAGCAGCACGTTGCCAATTCCTGCCGCATCCTGTCTTCAGCTTCGTCTGCCTTTTTGTCAACGACTCTTACTCATAGTCATTGGCCAGCTTAACCAACTTCCCCTACGTTCACGTCTCCCTCGCCGTCTCAAACTCCATTTCAGTTCCAGTTCCTTGGCTTTAATGGCGTTTGTCTTATTGCTGCCTGGTAAAAAGCCAACTTACAAGCAGCACCGACTACTGCAGAGGGGCTGCACCCCAGTTTCGGCCAAATGGGCGTGACAAGTGGCAAGGGCCACAGACCAGAGCTCAGAGCCCAGAGCCCAGAGCCCAGAGTCCAGAGCAGGTGCGCATTTTATAACAAAGGCATAAATTATTTTCACTGTCAGCAAGCATTGCTTTCACAGCCATAGTTTGAACGTATCGGGCTCCTGCAAATGGCATTTGGCTCGACTTATTGTTTGGCCTATTGATTTGAATTTGGCCAAAAGTATTAGACAATTTATATATATTTATTCAATAGCTATCGATGGAACAGTTCAGAGGGCACTTAATTCTTTGCCTATTTATATTTTTGGTTGTCATAGCGAAAACACTTTGATGCGATTTATTGACACAGATTAAAAGTGTAAATATAATTTTAAACAGAATAACAGATTATATATATTATTTAGTGAGCTGCTGAATCAAATTTATGAGCTTATTATAGAAATGCTAATTTAAATAGGCTAAAAATATTGAGGACTGTCTAAGTTCCAAATTTAAATAATTAAAATTTTAAATTTCTTTTAGTGAAAATTTTTGTATTATTTATTGAGATGTTAAATTGACATATGGAATGAGAATATATAAAATATTTAATGCTCGAGTTTATTATAAAAATTTTAAATAGGGTAAAATATATTGAGAAGTTTTTAATTCCAAATATATTTATTTATTTATTCATTTATTTATTTATTTATTTATTCATTTATTTATGTATTTTTTTATTTAATTATTTATTTATTAATTAATTTATTTATTTATTTATTTAATTTATTTATTTCTTTATTTATTGATTTATTTACTTATTTATTTATTTATTTATTTATTTATTCATTTATTCATTTATTCATTTATTTATTTATTTATTTATTTATTTATTTATTTATTTTTTTTTTTTAATTATTTATTTTTTTATTTATTTATTGATATATTTATTTATTTATTTATTTATTTATTTACTTATTTATTTATTCATTTATTAATTAATTTACTTATTTATTTATTTAATTCGAAATTTATAGAATTTTTTTAAAGTAAAAAAATAAATTATTTTATAAATATATTATTTTTCGCTTAAATTTAAAAATATTGTTTATTTTATTCTATTTTTAATTTTTTTATTTTATTTTTTATTTTATAAATATTTTATATATTTTATATAGATATATATTTTGATATATTATGGACACGTGTCAATTGAGAGGTTTGCCTTGTTTACGGCTGTTTATTTTATTAATTGCAAAAGTGATAACAATTGCTGTCATCTAAAAATTTAATGCAAATTGGGTTTTTTTTATGTTATTGATGGTTGTCAAATTATGGCACAACAATTGACCATAACTAATAATTCGTTAATTCATTCACATTCTATTCTAGCTGGCGCGGAGGGGATGAGGTTTTGATAATTTGGTGATTATTTAATTAGGGCCTTGGCCGAAAAATCTGCAATTGTCAGTTGGTTAGAAATTATCTGCGGATTTGTTGGTCAAGTGTAAAAAGCGCACAACAAATTTGTAATTTTCGTCTAGCTGAATAATTTAGACAAAGGCTTAAACAAAAGCTACAATTACACACTTACACTCGCACACACAACAATAAACAAATAATTGATTTGATGTTTTGAATGTGTGTGAGTGTGTGTGTGAGGGTGTATGGGTGTGTGTAAGTGTGTCCTATGTTATACAATTCCAGCCGCCGACAAATGTATTGCGTCATAGATATAGCTGTTAGTTTAAACTAAAATCTAATTACAAAGTTTACAAAAAAAGATAAATATTTTTTGGAGAATGTGCGACTGAGTAATGACCTGTAAAATTTAAAAGGATATGTCAGGTAATATAAATATATATTATAATATATATAATTCATAAAACTCAACATATATTTTAATAATATTTTATAATACTATATAATTCATAAAAAAATAAAATTAAAATATATATAAATAATATTATTTAATTTATAATAAATATACTTTCTAATATTATATAAATCATACAAAAATAAAATTTAAATATATAAAAAATATTATTTAATTTAATATATATTATAATATTTTTTTATAAAACAAATAAAAAAGTTGTTAAAAAATGAAAAGATTTTAAATGAACAGTTATTAATAAAATATTAAATAAATAAAGTTTTTAATGAACATTTTATTTTAAATAAAAGTTATATAAAATATTTGTAATAAGCAAATATTATTTAAATATAAATAAATAAATGTTTTAAATAAACAGTTTATTCTAAATAAAAGTTATATCAAATTCTAAAAAATATATAAACTTCAATTGAATAGAAAAAATTCTTGAAGCTTAGTGCAAACTATAAACTATAAAGTAACTGAAATAGATTCAAATGCCACTGGCATATAGACACAGATTTGATTAGTATATTCCGGACAATTGGAGTTAAAGATCATTTAAAAGTAAAACTTATTTATAAATGAAAAAGAAGAATTTAATTATTTATAAAAGCCAATTAAGTCTTTTTAATAAATATATACGACATATTACACGCACAATTGATAAACCTTTTAGCAATTCATATAACAGGGTATTCCACAGCGAAATTCGATTATGAAATAAGTGATGCATTGTGCGTAATCAGATTGCGAACTAGTTGCAAAAACTCTAATTGCCTTAATTGCACTCAGTTGTTGTTCATGAGGGCCCTATAAAAACAGAATCGAGTTTCATCAGTTTATCCAGAGCAGTCGCAGCTGTAACAACATAACAGACCAAGATGAAGGCAACTCTATGTGCAGCAACTCTACTCGTCATCGCCATATCGGTTGTCCAGGTAACTCTATCCTTCTGCTAATCCAAGAGTTCAATTGACGCCTTCAATTGCTGTTTGCAGTGCAATCCGAATTTCCAGCAGCTAATGAAACAGTGCATGGACGAGACGAAATTAACGGAGGCCGAGCTGAAGGACTTCATGAGCAATGGCATGAGCAGCACTGCCAATGAGAATCTCAAATGTTATTCCAAGTGCCTGATGGAGAAACAAGGTCATCTGGTCAATGGACAGTTCAATGCGGACGCCATGCTGACCTCCTTAAAGAATGTGCCACAAATGAAGGATAGAATACCCGAGATCACATCCGGTGTGAATGCCTGCAAGGACATGAAGGGCACCAACGATTGCGATACCGCATTCAAGATCTTCATGTGCCTCAAGGAGCACAAGGCCGTCATGGGCAACCACTAAACGGATTGCCTAATGATTTATCCCTACATAACGCATTTCATTTATCAGTGCTCAGAGGTATTCGATAAATTTTCAATAAATGTTCGTAACTTGTAACTTTGTATAAGGCATTAAATATTTCGGTGTTGGTCAGCAAAAGTGTGAAAGTGTTTCAAATTAGATTAATTATGAGGAGATATTTGAATACAATTTCAGTGAAAGTGAAAGGTTGAGCATAGTTGTGGCAATGGAACTGAAATTATTAGAAATGTATAAACAATTTGTTAATGAGAAATATTTATTTGAATGGATCTGCTCCTCTATGTAGCATACGTAAAGGAATTTATACGAATTTCAAGAATCATTTTGATAGAGATCTAGCTGTAACTGAATAGTTTGGAATACAAATGTTATCATTGTGCTTGAGACAGCAGCAAGTTCTATGCCCAAGGTGTGTTCCATCATCCTAGCCAGATGACAGCACACAGAATTCCACTGACCAATGCCTTATGAAAATCCACCACGAACAGTTGATGATGGTCCCCAATGCAATATACCTCAATGTGATTTATCAAGAGTCAAGAGAGAGAGAGAGTTCTAGGAAACAGCCATTGACAACCTGTTTCCTGCAAGACAGCAGCGCGATGTTGTCTACGAATATCATTTGTCAATTTTAATAAGTTTAAAATCAAGATAATTAAAACAACGCAGCGAGTGGGGAGGCGGGGGCCAATGGGCATGCGGGATGCTGTAGCTGAAGAAGCTGGTCATGGGCACGGGCAATGGGATATGGCAATCCTTTTCAGTTTCTTTGGAACATTGTGACACCAATTACCGCTAATAAATCATTTTCACATGTGCGTGTGTGCGCTGCTCCTCTCCCTCTCTCTCTTCATCTCTCCCTTTCTCACTCCCTGTTCGTAACATATGAGCTGCGCTTATGGTTACAAGCGACTGCACTGGATTGAAAGGCAAAGAGTCGAAGAGTGGTGGGGACTCTTGGACCAATGTCATCATAGAAGATGTAACATAAATCAACGCCGCCAGCCTGCAAGCGCGCAGCAGTTCATTGCACTTGCAATGGGGTTGTGAGATGTTGTGAGAAGGTGCAGGTTGACAAGCCCTGGCGACATGAGACAACGAAATTTTGTACGTAGTATGTGTGTAATGAAAAAGAAACAACAACAGCAACAACAACAACAAAAATTGTAGAAGAAAAGAAATTCTTTGAAGGACAGTGAACGCGCGTTTCCAATTTGAAAAAAGAGATTCGAGCAGAGTTTGAGTTGAGTTGAGCTGAGCTGAGCTGAGCTACTTTGAATTGAAAGGAAAGGCCGGGTCGTAGTTGGAGTTGAAGTTCGACCCAAGAACAAGCCCAAACCAGCCCGCACCAGGCGGTAGCCATAGCAGCCGTATGCATACGAAATTTGTTGTGAAGCCCCCCGTCTCCCACCTTCGACTGCGACTGCGACTTCGACTTGGAACCTGGACAGAGGCGGCACTTGAAATTGTGCAGCTTGGCCATGCATATAATGGCTTGGCCTTTTATCAACTAACAAATACAGGCAACAACAACAGCAACAACAACGACAGTGACAACAGGAACAAAAAGAAACTTTGACGATGGATGACTACAGTCGTTGCCTGCACTGGAAAACTCAATTTGAATATTGTTGAAACTGAAAACAAGACGAACAAAAAAAGCTAAAGATAAAGCTGTTGGCGCAGAGATGGCGCAGTTGATATACTCTTTTTGATATATATAGAAAATAAAGTCAATTTGATATATAGAAGTAGACAATTCATATGTTATATATAGATAAATACCTGTGACACTTAGGGAAATATCTGATCAAAGAATATAATATCCATATTTCAGCACTCCCAATACACATATTAATAAATTACCAGCTTCTCTGGGTCACTCACATGCTGTCTAAATTACAATACCCCCAGTAAGGGTATGCAAAACCAAAGAGCCAAACGGCAAGCAGCAAAACTCAAGTCCAAGACGCAGATGAAGACGCAGCAGCAGCAGCAGAAGCAGAAGAGGAAGAAGAAGAATACGATGAAGCAGAAGAAGCGCTCATGTGCCACATGATGAAATGCAGTCAAGTTAAAAAGTGTCACTTGAGTTATGAGTTCATTGTTTGTACGTAGTTATCCCTTGCTCAGCAACAGCACAAAAAGAAGAAGAAGAAGTAGAAGAAGGGTATATCTGATGCTGTGGTGTGGAGTGGCTAGATGGGGTGTGGATGGACCCATGGATCGGGTTAAAGTCTGCCATTCAATGGGCTATATTGTAAAAGTTGCTGTTGATTTGTTTTTAGGCTTTTGTTCGGCAAACGTCGAAAGGGTTGCTTGCATCCACAAGTTGGGTGCGTTGGTTGCTTCGACTTGCAATTTACTTCGCAGCCGTTGCCAACGGAGACCAAACTGCTTGTTGGAGTGACTAAGCAAAAACGCTGCCAAGGATTTTAAGCAGTTGATGTGAGGTATATATATTGAAGGAGAAAAACTATGAATCATATATGAAGCAATGCAGTGTCATACAGCATCCAGCATACAGCATACAACAGCATGCAGTCATACAGTCATACAGTCAAACAGTCAAGCAGTCAAGCAGTCATACAGTCATACCTCATACCTCATACCTCATACCTCATACCTCATACCTCATACCTCATACCTCATACCTCATACCTCATACCTCATACCTCATACCTCATACCTCATACCTCATACCTCATACCTCATACCTCATACCTCATACCTCATACCTCATACCTCATACCTCATACCTCATACCTCATACCTCATACCTCATACCTCATACCTCATACCTCATACCTCATACCTCATACCTCATACCTCATACCTCATACCTCATACCTCATACCTCATACCTCATACCTCATACCTCATACCTCATACCTCATACCTCATACCTCATACCTCATACCTCATACCTCATACCTCATACCTCATACCTCATACCTCATACCTCATACCTCATACCTCATACCTCATACCTCATACCTCATACCTCATACCTCATACCTCATACCTCATACCTCATACCTCATACCTCATACCTCATACCTCATACCTCATACCTCATACCTCATACCTCATACCTCATACCTCATACCTCATACCTCATACCTCATACCTCATACCTCATACCTCATACCTCATACCTCATACCTCATACCTCATACCTCATACCTCATACCTCATACCTCATACCTCATACCTCATACCTCATACCTCATACCTCATACCTCATACCTCATACCTCATACCTCATACCTCATACCTCATACCTCATACCTCATACCTCATACCTCATACCTCATACCTCATACCTCATACCTCATACCTCATACCTCATACCTCATACCTCATACCTCATACCTCATACCTCATACCTCATACCTCATACCTCATACCTCATACCTCATACCTCATACCTCATACCTCATACCTCATACCTCATACCTCATACCTCATACCTCATACCTCATACCTCATACCTCATACCTCATACCTCATACCTCATACCTCATACCTCATACCTCATACCTCATACCTCATACCTCATACCTCATACCTCATACCTCATACCTCATACCTCATACCTCATACCTCATACCTCATACCTCATACCTCATACCTCATACCTCATACCTCATACCTCATACCTCATACCTCATACCTCATACCTCATACCTCATACCTCATACCTCATACCTCATACCTCATACCTCATACCTCATACCTCATACCTCATACCTCATACCTCATACCTCATACCTCATACCTCATACCTCATACCTCATACCTCATACCTCATACCTCATACCTCATACCTCATACCTCATACCTCATACCTCATACCTCATACCTCATACCTCATACCTCATACCTCATACCTCATACCTCATACCTCATACCTCATACCTCATACCTCATACCTCATACCTCATACCTCATACCTCATACCTCATACCTCATACCTCATACCTCATACCTCATACCTCATACCTCATACCTCATACCTCATACCTCATACCTCATACCTCATACCTCATACCTCATACCTCATACCTCATACCTCATACCTCATACCTCATACCTCATACCTCATACCTCATACATCAAACATCAGACATCAGACATCAGACATCAGACATCAGACATCAGACATGTGACATCAGACATCAGACATCAGACATCAGACATCATACATCAGACGTCAGACATCAGGCATCAGCCAACAAACATCAGCCATCAAACACCAAACATTAGACATCAGCCATCAAACACCAAACATTAGACATCTGACATCATACATCCAACATCAGACATCAAACATCAGCCATCAGCCATCAAACTTCAAACATCAGCCATCAAACTTCAAACATCATGCATCAGCCATCAAACATCAGCCATCAAACATCAAACATCAGACATCTGACATCATACATCGAACATCAGACATCTAACATCAAACATCAGCCATCAGACTGTAGCCATCCGACATCATACTAAAGCATACTAAAGAGTCTTACTCTATCAAAGATTCCTACTCTTACTCTCTTTTTCATCCTTTACCTTTAATCTTTGGCTTAGCTTCCACTCAGACAATAACTGTTTGTGGTACAGTTTTTCAAGAATTCCCATGACATTGTTATTTTATTATGGCTGTGCGTTTCGCATGGTCCCTATTGGCAGCATTCTCTGAGAGTTAGAGCTGGGCTAGGGCCACCTTATTTTCAAATTATATTCATAAATCAACTTTGGTTCGGCTGCTGCCTCTGTTCAGAGACCTTGCGCGCAGCAAATTGTTAACATCCGGGTAATTTGAATAAAATTGTGTTTATCACTCGCAGAGCGCACACCTCTTGAATTTTCGGTAGATAGTTTTAAAATAGACAACTGGGGGAAGCAATTAAAACTCGGTCTCTGGGTAGAGTTCTCTGTATGCGTATTTATATTTAGGCGCGCTTAATTATAGCAAAATGAAGGCGTTCGTAATGAAGGTATTGAAAAGGCGGTGACATGCAACCGATAATTAAAATACGAAATTCTGAACACAGTTTCTCCCACATAATAAGGATTTAGCAATAAAAACTTTTAGGTGAATATATGTTAATTTCGAGTTTTGTTTCGTAGGGGTCGGTGCAACATTTCGTGTTCGTGCATCTTGAGCGGGCGGGCTCGGAATTGTTTCTTAGTTTTTCCACACAATGCCGACAGTTCACAGTTGGCAGTTCCGTTACTTTTCATAGAAAAACTGCGAACGTGTACCCGCACATAATGTGGAAACGCAGAGAACTAAAAGTGTCAACCCCCGCCCCCAGGCTTTGACGCCTTCTGCATTTGGTTTCTAATTTGGGCGCACGCTCCTCGACTCGGCGACAGAGAGAGGAAACAACAAAAGGGCCAAGTGTGCGAGTGACGAGTGGCATTAGATTGGGGTGGGGGGAAAATGGCATTTCCGTTTTTCACACAGCCATTCGAAAGGCAATTTTTCAAAATTGAAATTCATTTTATATATGAAAGAGGACAGCGGACGGACGACAGAGAGACAACAGCCACGCCTGTCTACGCGTCCATTATTTTCTCTTATATCAGCCCATTCGTATCTATGGTACCCAAAATAAGATCGTTCAGCACTGATAATGCTGGTGTGTGCTGCCAGCAAGTGTTGTAAATTGCACCAAGGGGTGCACCGCAAACCAGGGGGCGACAATTGTCAAGCCTAGCAGCACCCACCAGCTGCTGCTGATAACTGGACGTTCGCTGTCTTATATATATATATATATATATATAGACTTTAGGCCTATCTTCAAATTAGTTCCAGTGCTGTCACAGAAATAGCTAATTCTCTGTAAAATTCCATCAACATATTGAGATCTAAGTAACCCCAAAATAATGCTGCCTAAACCATTGTCGCATGCCAAACTGATTTTAAGATATGTTTATATTGAACTTTTAATTGTCTCTTAGATATTGGGGTATTCGCTATTGTTAATGCATTAGATCTGATTGGATTGTTGGGCTTTAGTTTGTTATAAAATTGTGAAGGAAGAAAATGTCTTTTACTCTTGAGAGAAGAATTTGAATTCTAGAATTTAAGGAGAGTAGAAACAGAACTACAACAAGATGGATTAAAACTTATAAAAGGATGTATATATAAGAGAATTTCTTTTAAACTTAAAAGGACTTTCAGGTTAAAAGGATAAAACAAAAACTCATTCCAATGCACTTTCAACTATTTAAATCTGAAAACCTTATACAACGCTAAATTCATAAATAAGAGTTATACAAATACAAAGAAAAACTCGTTCGAAATTAGTTGCTTAATAAATCTAATCATTTAATCTTCAATCTGAACTCTCCAACATTTCAAAATGTGTTAAAAATCAGAATTGAATTATGCCTTAATCAATTTATTTCCGCTCTTAAAAATTCAAAGTGGAACCAATTTGATTTTGTCAATTGCAACACTCTCTAGCTATCTATCAGGGGAAGCAGGCAAAAACAAATCGTTAGCAAACAGTTTTTTTCTTTTTCTTTTTTTCTTTTGCAATCCCAACCTCAAACAGTGACATTTGTAACAAAATTAAACCAATTTCCCAGGCAAAAAAAAAAGAAAAGTAGAACTGAGTAGAAGAAGCAGCAGTATCATAGCCACAGTGACTGACCTGACCCGAGCACACACTCGAAATGTAAACAGCGCACTTTTTGGAAAACCCCCAACAATTGACTGACTGACTGAATGACTGAATGACTGACTGAGTGGCGAGCTGGCTGACTGGCTGACTGGATGGGTGGTTTGAGAGACGGACGGACGTGGCTTGTCAATCAAATTGTCGCGAGGGACGCACACGCAAATTTATTAAATCGATATGCCGTCAAAATTGAAAGTGGTTGCTTTTGCATGTCTGGGACCTTGACAGATACAAGCCAAAGAGAAAGAGAGAGAGAGAGAGAGGGGGAGAGGGGGCTGCGTGGGTCATGTTAACCCACCCAGTAGAGCAGCAGACAGTTGAAAAGCCCAATATAAACATTTGCATTGATTGCATTTCGCTGAAAAGTAAAGCAATACTCGCTCAAATATTTGATTGTCGTGTAAAATTTAACAGTTGTGTCACCATAAAAAAGAAAATTAGCCAGACAGACAGAGAACAGAGAGCCAAAGCGGGCGATGCGAGGGTTGCGGCATCTTAGGACCAAAAATTTATTGTTATTACAAGCGATTTTCTAAAATAATTAATAGCAAGTGGTTGAGGCGGCTGTCACAAGCAGAAATTACAGAAATTACAGGCAGGACAGGCAACAACAGTTACAAGGCAGAACAAAAGGCAAAACGTACGCAGGACATGGGATAAAGCAGGGGGTATGTATGGAAGAGGGACTGGCGCGAGAGAATTGTGCATTTTGTCAATGGGAATTAAATTGGCAGTCGCTGAGACGCGACAACTCCAAATGTCAACTGGCATATAGAACGGCAGGAAGTCCCAAAGTTTCCAACAGACAGAGAGAGAGAGAGGGAGGGAGATGAAGGAAACTCCCGGGGTCGAGGCACAATTGTGGGCATGTTGAGCGGTTGGTCAATAGGATTCGATCGCTCAGTTGGCTGGTCATTCCCATCATTAGCGCCTGTACGTGTCAAATTGATGCTGTTATTGTTGTGCGTGTGTGTGCGAGTGTGTGCGAGTGTGCGTGTGCGTGTGAGTGCGACTGTTCGTACTATTTGACATTTAGCTTAGCCGCGGGTGACAAATTTAATGGACGTACCCGAACATCTTTTGTCAGCTGATAGATGGCTCACGGTTTCACGGCTCGGCGGTGGTGGCTGTTGCTATTGATTTTTGGCCTGAGCGTCAAGTTATTTGACTATCTAATTACAGCTCTCTCTGCCTCTCCCTACCTCTATATATGGCTCGACATTTGGCATAAATATTTTGTAAATAATAGACAATAAAACTCTTTGTGCCTTTGGCAGCTGGCAACATTCTGCGGCCGCAAGATAAAGGAATTAAACACACTAAATATAATTTAAAGAACTTAAGCCCCGACTCAAGCCCCCGCACACACCAAAAGTGTAACCCTTTTGCTGCTGGCTGACATGTGTTAAGGCGCTGAAAATGTTTATCTGTAGGTCGTGACAGTCGAATCGCACGTAGCAAACATTCTCATTTCTCCTTATTATTATTATTATTATTATTATGACTGAACTTTGGTGAAGCGTAGAAGTATTTGCATTTTGATTTTAGCTGGTTTTTTAAATTGAAAAGAATGTACTCCTTGAAGTTCCTTGAAAAAGTAAGCAACTCTAGATGGATAGAACTGAAACTTCATTTATGTTTAATGTAATTTAAATAATTTTGATAGTAAGCTGAGGGTTTGCTACAAGCAAGATACTTAGAGAAATAAAAAAAATATATATTAATATTATGAAATATTATTTCTATATAATAAAAAATTCTAATATCATATTTTTGGTTTGCATTCTAATTAAATTTGCAAATTTTACTAATGGGAAATTTCTTGCTTGGGAAAAAACTTCTCATATTAATTTAACATGCTAAAATAATAACAAAAATATTTTGAAAATTGTATTAAAAATGGATTTTACGTTAAAAAAATATAATAATAATGAAAATTGAAAATTGTATTAATAAATGGATTTTACGTTATAAAAATATAATAATAATGAATACAGAAATATAATAAACAACATTTTTATATAGTTTTTATTTTGAAGGAATATATTTTAAAAATAATTTTTGAGTAGCAAACTAAATATGCAAAGCGAAATAAAAGATACATAAATTTCTTTTAAAAAGTTTTTAAGAATTTTTAAGAATTTAAAAATATATTTTTATATATATTAAAACATATTCTATAATATTTTTTAACATAGTTCTCAGTTCTCTCAGACAGCAAAAGTTTCTTTTCAACTGTTGGTTACCTTTAGCCACAAATCATTTCACCCTTTGCCACATAGTCTTGTTTTAATCATCAGATATAAGTTTATACAAATCTCCACTATTCAACACGTTCAAGTCCGGAGTTCAATAAATCAATTAATTGAGGACAGGCTTGTAAGCAAATCGAGCTCGTAAATTATAGAGAGCAATTGTCATGCATACAGAAGAAGAAGTTGCCACGAAATGCATTTTGGTTTTGGTTTTGGTTTTGGTTTCTTTGTTTTTTTGAGTATTATCAACGTGTCTTTGGGCAGTTCTTTACAGTCGAGGCATGACTGTAACCATTAAGCATAACCATAACGCTATCTCAGATGTCCAAGACACGAGCTTTGACTGCGGCTAAGACTTTGCCTTCTCGACTCTGCTCTCATATAAATTATTTTTGATTGATGTGGCAGGCAGTGCAGCACGTGCAACCAGCCCATTGAAATTCGTCAAAAGCAAAAGAATACAACAGAAATATATACACTATATATATATATATATATATATATATGTATATATATATAGAAAGAAAGAACTGTTGATGATTAAAATGCAGCCAAGGTTACGTGTGGCGTTTTACCAGGAAAAAAATATGCTTTAATTGTCTTGGCTTTTTGGTTTATTATTATTTTGGTTATTGTGTATGATTTTTGAGTTCGTAGAATTAACGAGCTGGCTACGTGCACGGCATTCCCTACAATTATCATTAGATACTCAGTTATGGCTTAGAGGACGCATGACAAAATTCCCAAATATTCTTGATGAGTAATTTAATCGTCGCTATATATTTATTTGCTGTTTTCTGTTTTTAGTTAGAGAGCATTTACCGTAAACTAGTTTCGACGCCTGTTAACAATTTTCTAGGAAGTCTCTGTTTCTCTCTCTCTCTCGCTTCGGCTTCGACTTCGGCTAAATGAAAAATTGTAAAACACTCGAGACTTGCACGTGTCCAAATTGAAGGCACACTCCCGTTGATTAGGGAGGTAGTCAGCGACTTTGTCAGTCGCTCGACAAGAACTTTGTTTTATGTATTTACCGCGGGGCTCTTAAAGTGCTATAAACGCGCTCAAGTGCGCGCTCAGCCTGGCTCTCTCTGCACACGAACTTGGCCAAGAGGCGCTTGTTTTATGTAATGCTGCTGCCGGTTTTATTAGCCCAGCCCCGTCTCACATGTAATTGCTATTATTTATTTATTTTCTTCTTCTTTTTTTTCACTTCTTCTTCCGCTGTACTAGATTCGCCTCTGCCATAAAATTTACCAAGAATTATTGCTCTCCATTGCTTTCACAGAAAAGATGGCTTAGTTTTCTATGAATGGGTTAACTGCTAGTTGGAGCTCTAATCTTACGAAATAGATAAATGTTGGTAATTATTTATATTTTTGGATTTCGTTAGATAAGACAAAGGTCTTAGATTCTAAAAGAAAATTGGAGATTAGAGGAGCTTACTTTATCTTGCTAAAGGTTAGATACAAATTAATGTCATTGACTCAATAGTTATTAGATAATAATTATAAGGTATCTATGAAAAGGTAATATTGAGGGCTCATTCAATCATTTATTTATTTATTTAAATTATATATTAGCTCATCTTAAACTCCAAAGTTACTCCATCAATTTCAAACTTTAAAACCTAAATCTTCGGCTCTCAGTTGCTCAGCTTATAAAAGGATACAAAATGCTTTCTTGCTAACTCAACTCAAAAATCTCGACACTTGTGCAGCAGCAGCAGCAGCAGCAGCTCAGAAAGAGAATGGAAAACGCTTGACGAACAGACAAAAAGCTCGAACTTGTTCAAGTTTAATTGGAAAACGTAAAATGCAATATTTGCTCAAAGCGAGGCGCACATCGAACAACTGAAGACAACAACTAGAGGCTGTATGCGAAGAACTAGATGAAGAAGTAGCAGAAGGAGAGTCGAAAAATCCATCAATAGATCAAAACTGCACAGGACGAGTTGCTGCAACCAATTGCAATCATCGAGAGGCAAAAAGGAAGAAGAAGGCAAGCAAAATATAGTTAAGCAAAGCTTGAAAGCCGCGCATTCGCCGCAAAAATAGGCCTCAAAAATCAGGCAAGGACGACGTGGCAAAAATCAACACAAGGAGACTGAAGAGAGAGAGAGAGAGAGACGGGAGACGGGAGACTGGCAACAGGAAACCTACTGGCCACGACGATGGCTAAACAAAGTTAGACAAGATTGTGCAACAAACAAGAGCCAGGCAACAACAACAACAACAACAGCAAAAAAAGGAGAAAAAGAAAACTGCAACTGTGGCTGTTGCATTGTTGTTCAACTCACTCTTTCTCTCTCTCTCCCTTTCGCTCTCCCAACTCACCGCCCAACCCACTCACCTGTTAGTCCACAGCCCCCTTCCTCTCCCTCTCTCTCCCTCTCTCTTTCTCTCAGTCTTCCGCTTCTGATTTTGCTCCTGTTGCTGCATTTCCAGCTGAGTTGGTTGCCTGCCGCCTGGCTTGGCGAGTTTTGCAAACTTTTGCCGTTGTGATTGTGTGGGGCATAATTGCATGCGATTATGCTGCCTGCTCAGCTGTGCAATTTATATCATGGCCAACTACAACAACAACAACAATAATAATAAACAACAAGAAGAAGCAGCAGCAGCAGCAGATAGGCACTGGTCGAAGTAGTAGAAGAAGAAGAACTACAGCAGTTCTGCAATCTTCACACTTGCTGCAGTTCCAGCAGCGTGCAAAATGCACAGCGCACAGTGGTTAATGAAAACAGTTTTGGGTGAATATTTTAGGAATTTTTCGTTGATATTTTTAGTTGAAAAATGTAGAGGAATCATGTAAAGTTTTAAGATTTTTAAAGTACTATTCTTATTAAAAATTAATTATAACAATTAATAAATTATATAATAATAATAAAAATAAAAACAATAAAAAATACAGAAAATAAAAATAAAATAAAAATATAATACAAATAAAATAAAGTAAAATAAAAATAAAAAAAAAATAAAAAAAAAAATAAATAAAAACTAAATAGAAATAAAATAAAAATAAAATAAAAGTAAAATAAAATTAAAATAAAAATTAAATAAAAATACAATAAAAAAAATTTATAAAAAAAAAATAAAATAATAATAAAATAATATAATAATAAAATTTAAATTAAAAAAAATATATATATATTTAAATTAAATAATAATAAAAATTACATTAAAATAAAAAGAAATAAAAAAATAAAAATATCTAATAATAAAAATTAAATAAAAATTAAATTTAAATAAAATAAAAATAAGATAACACAAACTTCATATACCATCAAATAATCATTACACACGTATTTTCACACACTCGTTGCAGTGTGCAGCGGCTGCTCCATTTGGCCGCATCCTGTGCCCCAGCCTAAACGAGCGCCTGTCAATTTCAGCTGCTGCTGAAATTTGTTTTTAGTTCAATTTCTGGTCAAAACTCTGTGTCCGGCCGTAAAACTAGCGGCAGCTACAATTCTGCCCTGCCCCGGCGCTGGCTCTGCGGATGGGCATATTTTATATTGCAGCTCTTTGCCATTTGCACAATATTTTGTTTGTGCTCTTTCCCTTGATGACAAATTCCCTTTTTGAATTGGGCTGTTGCTGCACTAAAGTTGATAATGGAACCGAAACAGTTATATAGCCGCTGTGCTCCATTGAATCGGAATCGGAATCGCTTTGGGGGCTCCGCAATGTCGCCTCTAATCGAAAAATTGCGCCACGTTCGTCGCACTTTTGTTAATTAAACTTGGCTGCGTTGCATTTTATTGTCGGCTCTCTAATTAGAGAGCGAACGGAGCTAGAGAGAAAGAGACAGAGAGAGAGAGAGAGAGAGGAGTACAGAGAGAGGGACAGCGAGAGACTGTTAAATTTATTGCTCAATTTAATGCACATTTAAATGTATTGTTTGGCCATAAGACAGCCATAAAATATGATCTATAAATTGAAATATAATACCATCATATATAAGAGCTGTCATATCAGAGAGAGTGAGAGAGAGAGAGAGGGAGACAAAGAGAGACATGGACAGACCAACAGCTGATAACCCTTGACTTGCTCATAGAGTTCTCTTTGTACACTTGGTTGTAGTACAAGCAGCTTCTACAAGCCCCAAAGATAATTCATGGTGGGCTACGACTTGAGACGCTTTGACGTAGATAACAACTGAACACAACATGCAAAGCAGATAATTGTTGCTCTGTGGCTGCTAGGGGTCGTTGTCTTTATAGTATGACTACACATATGGCTGATGTGTGTGTATATAGACATTGAAAACTATATATATATATATATATATTATAATCAAATGATAATAAAAGCTATCTCAATTTCTCTTGATAGTTGACATCTGTTGGGCATAGATAATAAAAAATTATATAAAATAAAAATAATAATTATATTAAGAGAGAATCTAGGAAATGAGCGAGATAATTTAAGAAAAATTTAGAATTGAATACTCAAAAAGAAAATTATTAAAAATTCATTTTAAAGAAGTGTAGAAAGTACTAAAGTCGTATATAAAATATGGAAAATTGTTAAATATATATAAATATATATTTTTTTTACTGAAATGTAATTCTTAAAAGAATAGAAAATCCAGAAATGATCTAAAAAAAACATTAAAAACTTTAGATTTTGATATGAAATAAAATGGAATAAATGAATGTATATTATATATTCCATATAAATATATATATAAAATATAAATAATTGATATAAATATAAAATATTAATGATATATCTAATATATATTTACTAACAATATATTTAGAAATAGTTGTACGGTTTCTGTAAATTTAGGCAGTAAAAATCCAGCTCAGATCAGCTGAGGGCTAATAAAATCTTCAATTAAGAGCTTAGCCACAGAGGCAGAAGCATATTTAATTAAAAAAAAATATATATTAAAAATATTATATAATTCCTAAATCTATATAAAATACAATTCAAAATGAAACTCAATTATTACTTCAACTCATGCTTAAAGTTACGACTGAATCGCGTTGACTTTTTCACTTCTTTTTTTCTTCATTTTGTTCGTTTTCTCATTGAACTTTAACGTGTTGACGCTGCGCTTAATAGAGCTTACTTGTTGATAGCTAACTAGGCTTACATTGTGTGTTGCTAGTGATAACAAAAAAGTGTCCTGCGGCGCAATGCAGCAGCAGCAGCCGCATCAGCAACACTAGCAAAAACAACAAGCAACATCGAACAGGAAAACAGGGCAGCTACTGCCTGTGCCGCTGCCTGCGCCTCCTAAATATGAGGTAGCATTTTGCACTGTAGCTATTTTTACAGCCTCACACACACACATGTGAGAGGGAAAAAATAGTAAAATGGAAACAAGTTGAACAAGTTTCCGACACCTTAGCACCAGCCAAAAAAAAAAAAAGAAAAAGAAAAGAAAAGGAAAAAAAAAGAAGAAGACAAAAACAATGCCAATGTGTTGGGACTTTGTCTTCGTCGTCTGCGTTGTCGTGGAAACCCACTCAGCAGCACACGAGCTGGGCAGGAAGAGAAGTTTAGACTTGGGGCAGGGGGGGGGGGCTGGTGGTCTGGGGAACATTAACTTAGTTACCGCGCAGCACTTGGCTAGGGCGGAGGGGTCGGGCAGGTGACACAGGTAGAGCTGCTGGCATCTATCTCTGCCTCTCCTCTACCTTTTGGCAATTCACTTTTGGCTTTGGCCTTTTCGTAGATTTGTTGCCGATGACGACTGCCAAGGACTACGAAATAGTTGAGAAATGAGGCAGGGGCTAAGGCTGGGGGCAGGGGCTGGGGGCAGGAGCAGGAGCATGGGGCAAACATCTTCCGGTCATGTGTGGGCGCTGTGTGGCAGCTCTGTCAGTTAATGAAAAAGTTGGCATGAATAATAAATGCATTTCGAGGAAAACTTGATGCATACAAACAAAAGTTGCGCATATATATATGTATAATCTATATATATAGTTGATGTGATATATAGTATAAATAATAAATTATCAAATGTGGCAAATAATGTCGAAGGCGAGAACTTGAGACACTAGCTAAATGCGGCCTTGGCCTTAAAACAAAACAAATAGAAATTCTAGATACTTCTAATACATATATGTATATATATATATATAGTATGTGTATGTATATATATGTCTATATATATAGCAACAACATTCGATTGCATTCTCTAAACAATGCACTAAATATAACTTTTCACTCGCTCTTCAAACACTCGAGCTGCAGGCCGAATTGCCTAATGTATCTTTAAGTGCGCGATCCTCAACAGCTAGAGGTATACCTATACATACATATATATATACATACATATATAGATATATGTATATATATAGCCATGCTTATCCTGGCAATGTGTTAAACATCTTTTAGCGTTGACAAAATTGCCAGGCAACAGACCCAGGCTCAGCGCCTACCCTCCTTTGCCGTTGCCTTTGCCTTTGCCTTGCAGCTGCAACAATTAGAAGTTGCCTCGCTCAATAGGAAACGTATCTGACGGATGCGTCTCCAAAAGTTGTTGCTGTTGCTGATGGCGGCGCGTGTGAGCTAACAGCAACAAAAACAACAACAACCGTAATGAAAACAAAAGAAAAATGCATTTGCCAACAGTAGAGGAGGGGGGAGAGAGAGAGAGAGAGAGAGTGAGTGAGTGAGGCTAAACGAGCAGAGTGTTGACTGATATTGAGTTAAAGAGCGTAGAGTGAAGAAAAGTGAGAGAGGGAGAAAGAGAGAGAGAGATGGCGAGATTGAGTTGAAGTATTGAAGCTCAGCTTAAGCAATTTATATATTTTGTGCACGAAATAAAATAAGAAAAATAAAAATAAATTGATATAAATAAAAATAAATAAATAAATAATATTTATTTATTTTTATAGTTAAGTTAGTTAAATATATAATATAAGTTAAATATATATAAATTTTGCTATATCCTAAGTATATAATAATATAATAATAATCATTATACTAATAATAATAATTTGAAATTAAAAAAAAAAAAATGAAAACCTATTTTTAATCTTAAAACAATATATGTAGCATACTTTTTTCAAATGTAAATATTTAAAAACAAATTATAATTAGCATTAAAAACTATAAAAAATAAATAAATAAATCAAATAAAACAAATAAGAATTAAATCATACAAAAAAATTTTAAATAAATATTATTTATTTTATTTAGTTTTTGTAATATAATAAATACTATGCAAACTCAATATTTTATCTTTTTGAATAATAAATGTTAATAAATGATTAAAAATTAAACTGGAATTTCTAATAAAATTAAAATACCACAAATATTTTTAAAAATATATTGAACAAATTTTTGCAAATATTTTATAGTAAAAAAAGTTAAAAAGTAATTTTTTAAAGAAAATAATTACACACATGTATTTATATATTTTTATGCAAAGTAAACAAAAACCCTTTCTTAGTCCTACAAAAATTGACCTATTCCCTTCCCATTACAGCATAAATCTCTTGCCTATTCATTATTTCTCATTCAATTCATAAAAAAAACCCAAAACAGAAAAATCCACTCAAAACTGACTCAGTCTCATCGCCATTGCATTCACTCATTTACTCACAACACACATTGCGCTCATTTACTGCGGCACACTAGCGCCATTTGGTCATGCAGCGTCAATTTATATAACTAAAACGAGAGAGAGAGTTTACGAACGAGAGAGCATGCCAGAGCGTAAGCATGCGAGAGCTGTTTAGTTATTATCGTTAGTAGCGTTCGTTTCTTAAACAAAACCCACCCGACGAGCACATGCGCCTCCTTCGTTCGTGATTGTCGCGTTTTACTCATTCACTCGCTCTCTCTCTCTCTCTCGCTCTCTCTTTGGGTGCGTAAACTACACGTTGTTGCGTCTTTGCAAGTTATTCGGCTGTTGGATTTTCCTATCGAACCAACAAACAGTTCGAGTGCGAGCGCCGTACGGTACGGACGTGTGAAGCACGCACAAAATTCAAATTAAAAACCCACAAAAAAATATATAAAATCGCAAAGCGTTTCCCAAACGTTGAAAATGAGAGTTGAGAAATTGTAAGCCGAAAACATGAAATAAATACGAGAAAATAGTGTGAAGTGAATTCAAAGTTAATGAAGCGAAAAATTCAAGAATAATTGAACAAGTGCAGTGGAAAAATAAGATACAAAATAAGAAGAAAAACAAATTTATAAAAATGTCAATTTCAATTAAAAACTGAACAGTGCGAAACGCGACAAAAAGTAACGTGAAAATTTAGCACAACGTAGCAAACTAGGCAGCAATACAAATCCCCCATCCCGATCCCAAGCGAAGGAAAATTCAATGGAGCTGCGGCTGCCTCTGCTGCTGGGCCTACTGAGCCTCAGTGGCGGCTGCTTGGGAGCCCTGCCGCCCAAGGATGCGAGTGATAAGAACACGGCCAGCGCCATGCTGGGCGCCAGCGTTAGTTTGTCCAGTGACTACAGCTCGCTGCTGGCAGCGGCTCAGCCAATGGCTGCCTCCTCGCCGGCACCGGTCCACAGCGGACCAAGCAATCAGTGCACCTGGACATATAACGGCACAAGTTCCGTTTACTGTTCGCTACGTTTGATTGAACGACAGCCCGGTCTGGATCTACAAGGCGCCGATGGCAGCAGCCAACTGACCATCAAATGCAGCGATTTGTATCTATTTGAATCGCAGCTGCCGGTGGCAGTGTTTGCCCGCCTGCAAACACTGGACACACTGCGTCTGGAGTCCTGCAAGCTCCTCCAGTTGCCCAACAATGCGTTCGAGGGTCTGACTACACTGAAAGCCCTGAAGCTGAGCACACGCAATGCCGAATGGGGCCCGGCCAAGGCGCTGGAACTCTATCCAGATTCGCTGAATGGCCTGAAGCAGCTGACGGAGCTTGACTTGAGCGATAACAATTTGCGTGCGCTGCCCAGCGGCTTCCTGTGCCCCGTGGGCAATCTGCAGACGCTCAACCTGACACGCAATCGCATACGCACCGCGGAGCAGCTGGGCTTTGCGGACATGAACTGTGGCGGCAGCGGTGGCAGCGGCACTGGCAGTGGCAGCGAGCTGCAACTGCTCGATGCCAGCCACAACGAGCTGCGCTCCATCACAGAGAGCTGGGGCATCTCGCGTCTGCGTCGCCTGCAGCATCTGAATCTGCAGCATAATAATATATCGGAGCTATCGGGCGAGGCGCTCGCCGGTCTGGCCTCACTGCGTATTGTTAATCTAAGTAATAATCATTTGGAAACGCTGCCCGAGGGCTTGTTCGCGGGCAGCAAAGAGCTGCGTGAGATCCACTTGCAGAATAACGAGCTGTACGAGCTGCCCAAGGGACTGTTCCATCGTCTCGAGCAGCTGCTCGTGGTGGACTTGTCGGGCAATCAACTGACCTCCAATCACGTGGATAACACAACCTTTGCGGGCTTGATACGTTTGATTGTCCTGAATTTGGCTCATAATGCGCTGACTCGCATCGATTATCGCACCTTCAAGGAGTTGTATTTCCTGCAAATTCTCAACTTGCGCAACAATTCGATTGGCCATATCGAGGACAATGCCTTCTTGCCACTCTACAATCTGCATACCTTGAATCTCGCAGAGAATCGCCTGCACACGCTCGACGACAAGCTCTTCAATGGGCTTTATGTGCTGTCGAAGCTGACGCTAAATAATAATCTGATCAGCGTCGTGGAGCCAGCTGTGTTCAAGAACTGCTCGGACTTGAAGGAGCTGGACTTGAGCTCCAATCAGCTGAACGAGGTGCCGCGTGCTCTGCAGGATTTGGCCATGCTGCGCACCTTGGATCTGGGCGAGAACCAGATACGCACCTTCGACAATCAGAGCTTCAAGAATCTGCATCAGCTAACGGGTCTGCGGCTGATTGACAATCAGATTGGTAACATCACGGTGGGCATGTTTGCGGACTTGCCACGTTTGAGCGTCCTGAACTTGGCCAAGAATCGCATCCAGAGCATCGAGCGTGGCGCGTTCGACAAGAACTACGAACTGGAGGCCATACGACTGGATCGCAATTTCCTGTCCGATATCAACGGAGTGTTCGCCACTCTGGTGTCGCTGCTCTGGTTGAATCTGTCGGAAAACCATTTGGTCTGGTTCGACTATGCATTCATACCCTCGAACCTCAAGTGGCTGGATATACACGGCAATTATATAGAAGCGTTGGGCAATTACTATAAGCTGCAGGAGGAGATACGCGTCAAGACGCTGGATGCCAGTCACAATCGCATTACGGAGATTGGACCCATGTCCATACCGAACACCATTGAGCTGCTGTTCATCAATAACAATCTGATTGGCAATGTCTTGCCCAATGCCTTTGTGGACAAAGCGAACTTGGCTCGCGTCGATCTCTATGCGAATCAGCTGAGCAAATTGCAACTGCAGCAGCTGCGCATCGCTCCGGTGCTGGCGCCCAAGCCCCTGCCCGAGTTCTATTTGGGCGGCAATCCGTTCGAGTGCGACTGCACCATGGACTGGCTGCAGCGCATCAATAATTTGACGACACGCCAGCATCCGCGTGTCATGGATATGCCCAATATTGAGTGCGTGATGCCGCATGCCCGAGGCGCTGCAGTTCGTCCGCTGAGTGCGCTGCGGCCGCAGGACTTCCTTTGCCGCTACGAATCGCACTGCTTTGCGCTGTGCCATTGCTGTGACTTCGATGCCTGCGACTGTGAGATGACATGTCCGCACAATTGCACTTGCTATCACGATCAGATTTGGTCCACCAATGTGGTCGATTGCGGCAATCAGTTGACCATGGAGCTGCCACGTCGTGTGCCCATGGACTCGAGCATTGTCTACCTGGATGGCAATAATTTCCCAGTGCTCAAGAATCATGCGTTCATCGGACGGAAGAACTTGAAGGCTTTGTATGTGAATGGCAGTCAGGTGGCATCCATACAGAATCGCACGTTCGCCAGTCTGGCAACGCTGCAGCTGCTGCAGCTCTCCGATAATCGTCTACAGACGCTGCATGGCTATGAGTTTGAGCAGCTGTCGGCGCTGAAGGAGCTCTATCTGCAGAACAATCAACTGGCCACGATTGAGAATGGAACCCTGGCGCCGTTGGTCTCACTGGAGCTGCTGCGCCTCGATGGCAATCGTCTGGTCACACTGCCCATCTGGCAGCTGCATGCCACACACTTTGGCCAGCGTCTGCGTGCCATATCGCTGGGCCGCAATCAATGGAGCTGTCGCTGTCAGTTCCTGCAGGCCCTCACCTCCTATGTGGCCGACAATGCGCTGATTGTGCAGGACGCCCAGGACATCTACTGCATGGCGGCGCCCAATACAGCGGCCTACGAGCAGAGCAGCTCGTCGGCTGCCACACAGAAGCGGGAATTGGACTTCAATTCAACGGGCGCCGCCTGCACCGATTACTACTCGGGTGGCTCGATGCTGCAGCATGGCATTCCCGAGTCGTATATCCCATTGCTGGCTGCCGCCCTGGCGCTCATCTTTCTGCTCATCGTCATCATCATTGTCTTCGTCTTCAGGGAATCTCTGAGAATCTGGCTGTTCGCTCACTATGGCGTGCGTGTGTTTGGCCCGCGCTGCGAGGAGTCGGAGAAACTCTACGACGCTCTGCTGCTGCACTCGGCCAAGGACTCGGAGTTCGTGTGCCAGCACTTGGCCAGCGAGCTGGAGACGGGTCGTCCGGCCTTGCGTGTCTGTTTGCAGCATCGCGACTTGGCACACGATGCCACACACTATCAGCTGCTGGAGGCGAGTCGCGTGTCTCGGCGTGTTGTCATTCTCCTGACACGCAACTTCCTGCAAACGGAGTGGTCCAGGTGCGAGCTGCGCCGATCCCTGCACGACGCACTGAGGGGCAGGCCACAGAAGCTGGTCATCATCGAGGAGCCGGAGGTGGCCTTCGAGGCGGAGAGCGACATAGAGCTGTTGCCATATCTGAAGACTTCGGCGGTGCATCGCATACGGCGCACCGATCGCCATTTCTGGGAGAAGCTGCGCTATGCGCTGCCCGTGGACTATCCCACCTACAGGGGCAACAACTACACGCTCGATCACAATCATGAGCGCATCAAGCAGCCGGCCAGCCCGGGCCTGCTCTATCGCCAGGCGCCGCCGCCTGCCTATTGTGGACCAGCGGAAGCGGCTGCTGCCGCCGCCTCTGTGGCAGCTGCTGCAGCTGAGCAAAACTATTCAACGGCCACGACAGCCACGCCCAGTCCACGACCGCAACGACGCGGCGAACGGGCGGAGGGTGTGGGCGTCGGCGTCAATCCGGGCGGACCGCATCATCTGCATGCCCAATACTATCAGCATCATGGCATGCGTCCGCCATCGGAGCACATCTACTCCAGCATCGATTCGGACTACTCCACGCTGGACAACGAGCAGCACATGCTGATGATGCCAGCTGGCGCTGGCGCTGGCGCCGTAAGTGCTGAGCGGGCGCAAACCTGGCGGCCACAGCCCAAGCAGCAGCAGCAAACGGCACATGCGGGCACACTGAATCCCAGCACAGCGGTCAAGTCCAATCCTCAACAGCAGCAGCAGCAGCAACAACAGGCGAGTGGTCAACAGCAAGGTCCACATGTGCAGGCGTATCTGGTATAAAGAGAGAGAGAGAGAGAGAGGGTGAGAGAGAGAGGGGAAGAGGTAGAGGTGCATGCCTGTCCAGCAGTTGGACAGAGTGACAGTGATTTCTATAGGGACTGGTTCCTGGTGCATGATTTTAATTACTAAAATATGTGCGAGCTAAAATTAAGAGAGACAGAGAGAGAGAGGGAGAGAGAGATAGAGAGGGAGAGTGAGTAAAAGGGAGAGAGACACACACAGTAAAGGGTGCAGAAGGAAGGGAGAGAGAACTGGAGGCAGCTAACGTAAATTATAAATTCTGTCTAGAGTCCAAAATTTTGCAGTTATACAAAACCCAAAGAAAAACACAAACACACACAATGGGGAAGGCCCATCCCCCCTCCTGTTTCCATTCAGGAAATGCGCGCAGCGTAACAAATATTTTGTTTACTCAGTGTAAAGTCATTTTAGTGCACTGTATAAACATAAATCCAAGTACATTAAACACACACACACACACACATACACAAGACTAACAGATACAGTTGCACTCGCATTTGTTTGTATTCTGCGTTGTGTGTTTATGTAGCAAGCGACGCATGTGTTGCATGAATTGTGTGCTGCTGAGAGTTAGGCTGCGGCAATGTCAAGTTGCTGTTGTGTGTTGAGCGAGCGAGCTAAAGTCAAGTTTTTGGCCCCCAAAAAGTTGCAGCTTTGTCGAGTTGTCGACAAACTTTTCATTCATTCATTCAGTCGTTCGTCCGTTCGTCCGTCCGTCCGTTCGTCCGTCCGTCCGTCCGTTCGTTCGTTCGTTCGTTCATTTTCCCCTTTGAGCTGAGCAGAATGCGTTTAGTGCATTTGCCAGCACTAACTTTTTAATGTGCTTTTAATCAGTTAGACCAACAACAAATAACAAGAATGAGATTTAGATTTATGAAGTGTGCCGTCGTCAGCTCAACTGATTTCGTATCTGAAACTATTTAGAAAGTGTGAGATCCTCAAGCAAATATTGCCTAATAATTTACTTAACTAACTTTACTTTAGCTATTTTCAACTCAGCTTTTTATATATTTATCTGCATTTTCTTTAAAAGATTTTAAATTGACTTTCTATTGCTCTCTGAACTATTCTGAAAGCCTTAAGTTGTCCTTTACCTTATTCTGACTGACAAAAAGGTTTCTACATCTATTTTCTACTGCTTAACTATATATGAAATAAATTCTCTTTGCTCTGCTCTATAGTCTCAACTCCCTTCTAAGAGCGTAAATCCTTGTATATAATAACATAATAAACACACTGGATATGCCTAAAATAAATATATATATATATATATGCGTAAATATAAGTAAATGCCACTGCAAATACGTAGTCTCCTACAATTAATTCACACAGCAGCAGAAAGGTTGAGATTTGTGTAAAGAAGAATAAGAAAAAAAAAAGCATTAAACAATTAGCTAGCAAACAACATATAAACTATGCAGTAAAGCTCATTTTAAACACTTACGCTTACCAAAATATTGTAATAATAATACTGATACTTAAAATAATAATAATTAATGAGTAATAAATGGGTTAAAACATTTGCAAAGATACAACTACATGGCGTATACACAATATAAATACAAGCATAAAACAGAAAATATACTAAAATATATACTAAATATATATATATATATGTGACTGTAAAAAAAACTAAAGAAAATAGATACTAACTGATATTATATATATATATATAAACTATATGAGATAAACTTTATACACACACACACAGACACACACAAGAGTAAATGTTTAACAACTGCCTATAGAAAATACGACAAGAACAAGATACCAACACTTAAGAGCATTTATTTCAAAGCAACAAAGTAAAAAGAGAAGAAAATATAAACAAAAAAAAATAATAAGGAAAATATAAGTACTTATATATATATATATATATGTATATGTAATATTTTGGATCGTAAACTCGCCTACTCGTCATACAATTTTTAGCAAAACAGTTTCAAACTAAAACAGCATATATACAAAAAAAATACATTAGAAAGAGAGAGAGAGAGTTAGATAGAGAGAGAGATAGAGAAGAGAGAAGCAAACACTTGTACCAGTATGAAAGCCCAAAACTGTTATTTATTTTTTATTTTGTATTATATTATATAAAATATGATTAAAAGAATGCTAAATTTTAAGTTATGATTTAATGCCACTCTTACATAATGTACTCTATGAATAATTCAAATTCTTGTGAATAACTATTTATATATTGATATACATTATATATATATATACACATATATATATTATATATATATATATATGTAACTATTATATACATCTATGTACGACAAAACAAAGATATTTTTCTGTTTCGCAAGCAAACAAATGCAGAATGCAAAATGAAAAATGAAAATGAAAAACCTTTTTTAAAAACTAAAAAGAAAAATTGCATTTATTTTTGAGTGTTTGGGCGTTGGGTATGGATTATAAATTCTATTTTTCAGCTATCTTTTTGGTGAGTATATAAACAAAATATTGTGATATAAAAAGAATGGAAATTGTCTGCAACAGAAGCTCACAATTCATTTCAGATTTTCGATAAAAATTAAATAAATCAAACTTAATTTTCTAACTAAATTTGAAAACATCAAAATTTTATTTACATTTATATTTATATTTATAAAAAACAATATAATTTTTAACCTCCTTCCACTCAATGTTGAGGCAGGTTTGCGTGCTTGGGAAAAGCTTTTATAATCATAGAAAAAACATGTCAAGTTTTTGTTTTCATATTTTAATAATGATCATCATAATAGATGATGATGAAGTTGCGCTAGGTATTTTAAAAATGTTCAGGCTGGTTTTCATTTCAGTTCTTTTTTTTTTTTTTTTGTATTGTTTTTTTTGCTAATTTAATTCATCATGCACATGAGTTGCTGTTTTGTAATCCTCACGCAGTATGCGGCAACTATGTGGAGCAAGGGGCACAGAGTGGGAGCGTGGAGAGTGGAGAGAGGTGCAAGAGATGCTGTGCTGTACGCAGTCGGCGGCCTGTCAAAGTCAACTGAGCAAACGTAACTCAGATACACGCCGCAGCACCAAAGTGATAAATCATTTTTTGTTTTCTCCCTCACTCTATAAAATATATATATATATAAATATCTGTATAATATATGTATATGTATGAAACCGAAATACAAATGCGCTTCGCATTGCAGACATTCATCTCTCTCTCTCTCTCTCTCTCTCTCTTCCACATAGTTCTACAGTGGTTGTTGCTCTCGCTCGGTTAGAGTCTGACTGTCTGTCAGTTGGGTTTGCGGAGTGTTTGTCTGCCTAAATGACGGCATGTCTCTGCATCAAATTGAAGGGTAGCAAATACACACACACACACACACACACTCGCACACTCACACACTCATACACTCACACACTCGTAAACGACTCATATAGTCGCTTAGGCACATTCTCTATGATGGTTTTTTGGCATTTATGCCAAGCTCAGCCTCTCGAGTGCTACCAAAGTGAAAAAGAGCTGAGTAAGTAAGCAGCAGGCGCTACTTTTGATGTGCACAAGTTGACGGCACAGTGGGAACACGCTAAATGGAAAAACATACTTAAAAATAATAAAACAATAAAAAACCTTGCAGCTTACATTTGATTGCGGCAATGGTTAAATTATTAAAAATATATATGAATTGTAGTTAAAGTCGGGGAAGAAATGGATAAAAATTGAATTTTAGAAGAGACTGGAGATTGAGAGGTAAGATTTCTGCCATACAAGACTTAATGTTATTTAAAAAATATATATATGCATATATTATATGGCCATTTCTTTTCCTATTGCTCTTATTTGCTCAAACTGCTAAATAAATTTTGTAAAAGCAAGATTGATTCCCTGAACCTGTACAAAGACATTGTTGGGCGCAGCAACACCTAATGTTAGTATAACTAAGAGTGGCAATTCGCCAATCCATACTGTGTAAGAGAATTTGCATATCATTAAGAGATTTCGGCAACTTGTGCCGTTTTGCTCTCCGCCCTTACCAGGAACATTCGTTCTCACGAGCCGGCGCTCGTAGATCAATGCAGGCAGTGTTGTTAAAGCTGGAGGTAAGTTTCGCTATTTGTTGGCAAAGTGTTTAAAATTACAATAAGAACTCTCTTAGAAATGGATGCAAAATACAAAAATAGTTAGCGAACATATAAATATGAAAAACTATATAAAAATAAATATATTTACAGAGCGAATAGCAAAAGCATTCAATATTTTTGTAAATAAAATTTATATAAATATTGTTAAGCCAAAATAAGATATATATTTATTATATAAAATTCATTGGTTCTTGTTATCAAGTAAGTATAACACTATAGTATAACAGTATAGCGTGTATACTAGTATAACAACTATAAGTATTTTAGTTATAACAAATTAGTTTAAAAAAAAAAATCACTTTACAAGTTTTTTATGAAACATTTAAGGAAAGTTTTTCCATATATGTATTTATACATATATTTTATTTTTATTTGTATATATAAATATATTTTAGTTCTATATATATATATTCTATATATTTTAATTTTAATTATTTTATTTTATTTTAATTTTATTTATTTTATTATTATTATTTTATATTATTTTATTATTTTAATTTTATTATTTTATTTTATTTTAATTTTATTTATTTTATTATTATTATTTTATATTATTTTAATTTTATTATTTATATATATTTTAATTTCATATATATATATATTGTACATATTTTGATTTTATTTATATGTACATACATTTTAATTATATATATATTTATACACTAAATAATTTTACCAATAATTATTGTATATATTTTTTATATATATTTTAATTTAATTTATGTATACATATATATTAATTATATTTATATTTCTAAAAAATTTAAAGTACTTCAACCTCAGTCTATAAACTTTTTACATTTACAAAAGTAATTGTAATTAAAATTGTATTTCAAAGAATTTTACTATGTAATTAATTACTATTGCAGCTCAACCAAAGCTAGCTAGACTCTTCATTTCAGCTAGAACTCACAGCAACTACAACTACTTTTGCTAAAAAATAAAGCAACAGGGGTAAATAAATAAAAAAAAAAAAAAAAAAAAAAAAAAAAAAAAAAAACAGTTTCACTCGTTTTGCCGGTTAACAAAACGATTCTTGAAATAAATAGTAAAAGAAAGAAAAAGAGGGGACAGCTACTAGTGTTCGTTCGTTTGTTAACTGAATGGAAAGCTCGCTTGCTCTCCTCTCTACGCTTGGCAAAAGTTTTTTAATTTGCTTTCATTGAGGTTTGTCGTTGGCTGTTTGCGTCAAAAGCGAGCCGTGCCGCACATATACAACAAACTTGCAACAACTAATAGAATTACACACAAAAACCTACAAAGAAACAGCGCATGCATGAGCCACACACACACACACACACACACACACTGGGAAAACCTCCGCGTATCTAGATACAAATGGTAGAAGACACGAGCAGCAGCTACTGTGTGTGTGCTGGCAGCAGTTGAAGGAAGTTTCTCTGTGCATGTGTGTGTGTGTGTGGAGCTACGGAATTTCGTTGTTGTTCTTTACGTAAAATTCATTTAACAATTTTCTTAATTGTTTGCAGATACGCATCTGCTGCCTGCTGCCTGCTGCCTGCTGCTCAGTTGCGCTACATTTCGCTCGGCGCACAAAATCAATAGCGAACGAATTAGTTTCACGCAATTTAAATCAATGTGTAGGCAGGCAAGAAAGAAACAAAAAATATTGTACAAGATATATATATATATAAGGGGTATATTACTTACTAGGCAACTGATCAAAATTCAATACGTGTTGCAAATATCGAATTTCCATCAAAACAAAAAAAAAACACAACAGACATAAAAAACATTTGAGGGTTGCAGCAAAACAACAAAAAAAAAAGAGAAAATATATCTATATATATATATATGTTCTCTTATGGGAAGCTTGGCCTTTTCGGCTCGCCTGCTTATTATGATAATAAATTTTTATGCTGCAAGAAATAAAACCGAGTACACAGGCGCAAGGAGGCAAGAGGAAAAAAATTAAATAAGAAAATGTATCTGTAGCAAATGTATCTGAGGCCCACACAGAGCGCAAAGTGAATTAAATTGAATTGAAAACTGTTGCAAAAAAAAAAAAAAAAAAAAAAAAATGAAAAGAAAAGAAAGAAAAAATAACGAAAGCGTATAATAACAATAAAAAGGTTTTCAGTTTAAACGCTTCGACCGGACCCTGTCAGCACTTGCAATCAAATTATTTAAATGTAATAAAAAAGGTTTGCTTTGACACACGCACACAGAGAAAAATTGGAAGATGGAATTTCGGTTGTCAAATGTCTGCACAGAATGTGGGCCAAAACATTTTGCATAAACATTTACTTCAGTCTGACTTTTCATGCACAGGATATATATATATATATATATATATTTATATACATACATATATATATATGTGTGTATGTATGTATGTATAAATTGTTGCTGCTGGGCATTTTCATCTTCTTCTTTTTTTATGTACTTTTATCATATATAGTAAAACGAGCTTTTTGTCACGTTCCGCGCACAGAAATAGGCAAATAAATCTGTATAATAAACGCTGGCTCCCTTGGTAACTGCACAGCCTTATGTATAGAGCACATATATTATATATATACATGTAAATATATATATATATTTATCTGCTATATGCGCGCGACACAGTTTTCAGTTTTGCCATTAGACGACACATAAACAACGGCACTGAAGGTGAATAGTTCACTGTAACAGCGCGCAAATCAAAGTCTGTCTCTCTCCCTCGCTCTCTCTCTCTCTCTCTCTCCCTCTCTCTCTCCCTCTCTCTCTCTGTCCATTTGTCTCTTTTGACATTTTGTCGCGCTGATTGAAATTTGTTCGTAGGATTTGACATTAAATAACAAATTTCCATTTATTTATATTTATTGTTAAGTTTACTTTAATTAGCTTAACTTTTCGGATGGCCTGGAAAATAAGTGAATTATGTTAATTAGAGTTGAGCATCAACTGTCGGATTTGTTAGTGCTGAGATGTGCTCAAAAACTGACAACAATTATTTTTATACGAATTAAATAGTTCAACTAAATAAACGTAAATTGTATAATTGAATAAGAAAAAATATAATTGAATAAGCTAAAAAAAAGGTATTAAAACATATAAAACTAAATAAATAATATTTAATGACAACAATTTTATAAAACATAAGAAATCAATAATTTAATACTCAATAAAGAATCAGAAAAACTAAAAATATATTAAATTATTACACATATATATACATACATATAAATATATATATATATATATATATAATGAAAGACTAACTTGGAAATGGATTTCTATAAAAATGTAGTATATAAAAAAATATTATTATTAAAAAAAAATATATAATGTGTAAAAACTACATTATTATTTATTTAAAATAAATAAAAAAATAAATTAATTAATTAAAAGACTAACTTAGAAATTAATTTTTATAAAAATCTAGTATATAAAATAATATTTTGGTTAAATATGAAAACTATTCATTAGTGTATATAATAATTGTTATGCTGAAGAATTAAGAGCTATAAAAAAATATAAAAATAAATTAAAAGATATAAAAATATTACAAGCGACAGGAATTCAAATTAAGATAAAGTGTTTATATATTTAATTATATATTTTAATTTTTTTTAATAATGTTATATTATATTATATTTTATATTATTATTTTATTGTATTTTTTAAATTATATTATATTTTGTTACTCTATATTGTGTAAAATATTAAATAGTCTATTGTTATATAAAGATTTTAAATATAAATTCATTGACAAATATTGTGCTCATTTCTCAAGACTAAAATAAGTTTTCATTTCATTTAAAGAACATTTTGTCTAAGACTTGCATAAAAATTAATACATAATATATAATAATAATATATGATAATTATATATATCAATTTAAGTTTTATATTATATAACAAACGATTAAACATATAAAAAATTTCTACAATAATCCTCATTTACATCAAGAATTTCCAAGGACTATTATCAGTTGAGTTGCTTAAGTAAATGTGCTTCTGTGCTCGCATTCAATTTTGACCTGCTGCTGAGGCCGCCGCTACACTTGAAAACCTTTAGCATACTTAAAATCAACAAAGCTGACACTTAACAGCAGCAACAACAACAACAACAACAGCAGCAGGAAAAAACAATTAAAAAGGTAACCCGAAACGGGGCAAAGGCCGCAGCAGAGAAGGAGGAGGAGGAGGCAGAGCCCATAGGAAGCTCCTAAGCGAACACTGAGCCATAATTTGTAATTGTTTGAGCCCACGCAAAAGACAACAGCGACAAAAGTGTAACAGTTTTTATTGTGCCCGTTGTTGTCGTTGTCGTTGTCGTTGTCGTTGCTGTTAGTGCCGTTGTTGTTGCTGTTGTTGTTGTTAAAAATAACAAACAAAAATTAAAACACATGTGCATAAACACAAACGCAAAACGCAAACATACATGTGTATGCCTCTCTGTGTGTGTGTGTGTGTGGGGCATGCCACAGAGCGGCGAAAACCCTTGCCACGGGGCCATGCAGATTTTGTGTGTCGCTCGCTTCTTTAGGGGTTTTTCTTTTACTTTTTCCCATGGAGTAAATGAACCCAGCAAGCCAAAACAAATAATTACGACGAGGGCGGAGGCGGAGGCGGAGGCGGAGGCGGAGGCAAAAGCATGGCAGGCCGAGGACAATGCTCGTCCTGCGACATTTGTGCTGTGCGCCATGTTGAATGCGACGCTGAATAAATGCTGACAATGGACGTGAAATTATGACAAAACACACACACAGATGAAGACACACACATATGCACATAAGGATGTGGCTATAGGTTTATATATACACATATGTATATATATATATATATATATATTTATATATATGTTTATTATGGCCTGCTTGCCTGTTGGCACTTGTCACATTTGCGTTTATATGCGGCCCTTTGGCAGCTTATTAAATTGGCCCAGCTTAGCAGAGTTGGCCAACAGAGACAGACAGTGGCAGAGCCAACTGCTTAGGCTAAGGGTTTCTGGTTAAGCTGAGAGTCTCAATTGGTTAGATTCAATTTGGGTAAACTACTTGAAACAAGTCAAGTTGTCGTTGTCACTGAAATATGCATGAGTACTGTTAATTGTAGCTAGATGGATATATGCACTCATATCTGTATAATTCATATCAATTCTTTTATTTATATCAGGCAATTATCTGTGTATGGATTATAATTAGACATGCAAATGGTGAGGAGAAGTATTTTTATCTTTAAGCAAATGGAATAAATTGATTTTTGATTAAGAAAATGAAACTGAAACTAAACTACATAAGAGAAAGGTTAAGTGGAAATATAGTTAAAGTGGCGAATAATGACAATAATTGTTAGTTTTAGATTCTTGTAGATTCTTGAAGCACTTGGAATTTACATAAAAAACTTGGGATTAAATATAAATATAAATATATATATATAAATATAAATATATTTTTTTCATAAGGCAGCAACAAGATATGAATTCTGAAAAGCTCAACAAAATTTATTCTATTTATATATTTTATTTATATATATTTATATCTGAAATAAATATTGAAAGTAAATCAATTCTTATATTTTATTAGATAAAGAAAATATAAAATATATTAATGCTTTTCTGTTTGAGATTTTGGAACTTAACAATCTAAGTCCCAAGAATCTTACTTCCAGAAATCCTATTAACAAATTTAATCAAAGAAATCAATTCATTAGTTCAGCTAGCTAGCCAACAATAATAACTAAGCCAACTATTTTAAGCTAAAGACTTTATGAGCAGCTTATTAACTCAATTTATCAGTCAATCAACTGTAGCTTAAACTAATTTCTCAATTCAACAAACTCTATTAAAGCTTCTCTATTCCTTGGCATATTTACCAAGCTCTAAAATATGCTTTTAAATCAAAAATCATTTTGAGATAACTTTAGCTCTTGCAAAATTTCAGATTCATTAAGCTTCAAGCTGTGGATCAGCTTACTTTAGCACCTTTAACCAAAATCGTTTAAATTTTTTCAACGCTCTCAAATTATGAAACTTGAACTTTGCAATTTTGGTTTTTTGTTAAATACGAAAACCAGTTTCCTGCCCAAAAACCAAAGTATTGAAAATCAATAAGTTCAGGACATGGTTTAAAGTCAAGCCCCTGCGCCAGCTTCTCTCCACAAGGAGAGACACGGAGAGAGGGCAGGCAAAGAAAAGCAGGTTTAATGAGCCGGCTGCTTCATTTGATGGACGTCTTACACGCAATGCACGGGCTGAGGGTGACGAGGGCGACGAGGACGACACCAAAACATGTCCTTTTGCTTATTAAATTTCGTTGAGCAAGTGTTGAGGCACCCCAAGCAGCAGCAGCAGAATGCAGCACAAAAAAAAAATAAGGAAAAAGAAGCAGAAGCAGAAGAAAAACTAAAGAATAAAACGCAAACAAAGCAAAGTCAGAACCTGCCCAGGACAAGACAGGACACGCACACACAACGAGGTCATGTGAGGCGACAGAGTGTGTGTGGTGGGAGCTAGCAAGATGGGGTATATTAGAAACATGGCTGCGACTTGCAATCAGATTGAAGACAATTCAATTGAAAAAGCCAACGATCGATAATCTTTACTACTGACCAAGCGACCAAGAGACCAACAGACCAACAGTCCAAGCGGACCGTATGTCCAGTCCAATAAGCAGTCAATGCGATGCACAGCCATGTCCTTTAGCTGGTCAGCTGGTCTTAAAGACTTAAAAACTTCAAAGCAGCTACGAGTGCCTCCATTCCCTGTGTGTGTGTGTGCTTTTTAATTCGGTTTACTTAGCGTCAAGTGGCCCCAAGCAGCTTGAATCAGTCCTTACCTCCCACTCGCTCTCTCTCTCTTTCTTACTCTTTTGCCACCTCTGCACTCTCTCTGTCCCCCTCTCGACTGGTTTCTTAATTTTGTTTGACTTTTGCTAAAGTTTAATGATAGGACTTACATGTTGGCCCTGCGTCTAAGCAAATGCAGACAGACGCAGAGCTCTGAAAGGAGTAACGATATAAGTAGAGAGAGTAAGAAAAAGAGAGAGAGAGAGAGAGAGACGAAGGGTTGGGGCATGTGTGCTTGTCCCAGTGCTCTGAAGAACTACTCGTGTGTATAGTCAAGTGCTTTGTAATCGTCTGTAATCAACACCATCAGCCAAAAGAGTTGAAGTTGATTTGCGTTTACACATTTACTTGAATTAACAAACAGGCTCTGAGCGCATTGCTCTTGCTGCATGCTCTAATAGTTTTGAGTAAGTTTATAATTATTAGATCACATAGCTATATACAGATATCTATTTTGTTGGCTTATAATGATTATATATCAAAGTAGCTATTCATTAAAAATATTTAAGTAAATTATAAAATATTTGTGAATTTTTATTTTATAATTTTTTATTTTTTTCATTTATTATTTTATTTATTTTATAAGTTTATATTATTTTTATTTTTTTTTATTATTTAATTTATTTTCTAAGTTTTAGTAAATTTAAATAAATAATAAAAACAAAATTTGTATATAATATATTCTTAAAATATACTGTGAAGTTTTTCGCTTTAAGGCTTTAAATATGTTTCTTGGTAAGATTTGTATTTATTTCAGTGAATATATAGTTTTGATCAGGAATCAATGTTGACTAAGGAAAGGTCTCTACTCACATCTAGATTTCCGCTCACAGAGACTATGTCACAGTATTAAAATGTTGGCTTATGCTTAACTAATGTTAATTACTCTACATTAATTTTGAATATTTTTCTAAAATTTAATATTATATATTATATTAGCATCATATTCTATTATGCCTTCACAATTCTTAAATATATATTATAATTTAACATATATATATATATATTATACGCATTAAATATCTCCTTAATATATCTCATAATATAAAAACTAATTACGCATTAAACAACTCTACAGTCTCTCTCTCTAGCTGCATGCACTACCACACATATATCTATAGCCTTCCTCTCCTTCCTCTCATTCGTAGCAGATTACCCTAAACCTCTATAGCCGAAACTTTCTGTCTCACACACACGTGTGCATTCACTCCACTCTATGTAAACAAGGAAGTAATTAACATTTTCGGAGCATTCTTTTTTTTTTTTTGTTTCATTTATTTATTTCTCTCATATTATTACGTTTTTTTTCTTATTTTTATTTTGTGCGCAGCTCGTTTCTACTTCATTTGCTTTGCTTACTCAAATTTCGGGTCTGCCTATTTACATGCAGCAAGAAAAAAAAAGTTTTCCTAAAGCTCTTTTTGTTGTTGTTGTTGTTCTTCTGTGCCTGGGGCTGCACTTTATAAAGTGTTAATTTGTTGTTGTAGAGGAACGGGCTTAACCCTTGCTGACCCAAAACCCAGCACAGCCCCAGCGGAAGAAAACGTGAAAACAACTCGTAAACTGCATGTTTATTAAGACTCTGATTTGCGTTTGAAGCGTGTGACAACGACCGATGCCCCGTTAGGTACCGAAAATTTATTAATAAATTTTATTAAACAATAAAATGGTTTATGAGCCACATCAACTCGACGTGCCTCTCCGCTAATCAGCGACATTTTATGTGCCACTCGCTCTAGGTGACTTTGTTATATATGCTTTGTATTAAAAATGCATAAAACTATAACCACATAATTAGCTATTATAAGTGGAGCCTGGGCTAATTTTGCATGCAACCAACAGCAAGCTGTAAGCCGAGTCAACCAAAATGTTTAACTATGCTTATTTTTATTTAAATAAAAGCCATAAATGTTTATATGGCCTGAACTAACTTTATGGCGCTCATAAAAAATGGAGCAGGCATGGCTTATGCATGTGTGCGTGTGAGTGTTTGAGTGAGTGTGTGTGTGTGTGTGTGTGTGTGAGTGTTTGAGTATGTGTGTGTGGCAAGATTGAAAGACTTTGGGAGTAGCCTTTGGGCTATACTCAGAAAATAATACAAAGACTTTAACTTAAGAGGGAAATATTTAAAGAGGCAACTGAAGAAACCTCAACTTAAGTAGTTAGTTTTTTAAGAGTCAATTGTAATAAACACCTTACTATATATATATAAATTTCATCTAAATTTCTTGCTATATTCTTATATGTAAAAATCATTTAGTAGTCCGTTCAAAATATATATTTGATTTATGGTAAATATAGTTTGTATAGAAACTAAAGAAACTGAAAGGACAAAGCAAAATTACATTGTCTTAGAATACGGATAGATATATAATATAATAATTTACTTTAGAGTGTCAAATTTAGCAATACATCTTTCTTTTCTCTCAGTGAAATCATGATAGTTAGCGCATAAAACTATTATTCATATTAAATTAAAAATATTTTAATATATTTGGAATAATAAAATATAAAATATGGATTATTTAACTTAAATGATTCTTAAATATAGTTCTTATAAAATATATTATTTAAAATAACTCTAGCTAGATCGAAACATCGATAAGGTGTTTCAGAAACCTTATAAAAATATTTCTTTTTACATAAATTATAATATTTACTCGTAGCTCTGTACTATAACTCTTACTGTAACTCACATTTCACTCTGTACAAAAATCAACCAAGAGCCAAGCAAACTCAAAGAGAACTAACGCAGACACCACTCTTAAGTAAATCACTTTGATCACTTATACCAATACATATGTCTCTCCCAACTTTGTTCAGTGTAGTAGTCAGAAGCAGCGCCGAGAACTACTTTATAAGTCAAACCAAGCTGAGCCGAGCCGAGCCTTGCCTTGCCTGTCAAGAGAAACTGTCCATCAATAGAAACTATGAGCCACATCAAATCCATTGAGTAATATGGCAAATCCGCCAATGAAACTTGTTTTTATTTTTGTATTTTTAATGCTCATTTTTTTCGGTCTGTCTTTTTGTGTCTCTGTCATAAGCATTTGTTAGATCTTATCGCAGCCGCAACTCAAGTTACAAATTAACTTGACCAACGAAATATAATTTTTTCGGTCATTTTATTGGAATTCTATAAAGATGCTGCTGCTGTTGTTGTTGTTGTTGTTGTTGCTGTCGATCAAAGCAACAAAAAAGTTTCTGATTTCATAAGCCACAAAAAACGTAAAAAATGATATGCCAAGATAAGTTATAAAATCAGCACGCGTAGCCGAAGCGTTTAAAATTAAATGACCGCAGCCTGGGTGGGTGGGAGAGATGTTTGAGGGCGGGAGACGGAGACGGAGACGGCGCGGGGAACACCCCCATAGTGAAATTTATTATCGAAGCGATAAGCATCTTGGGTGCCACCAAACTCTTGACTATTGATTGATATGGCCGATACAAGCAACAACAACAACAACAACAACAAGAGACAACAAAAACCAAAATAAAATCCAAAAATGCTGCAGGCAAAGGCCAAAAGTTGCGGCTATTTTGGTTTAATCGAAGAGCTTATGGCTTTTTGATAGAGCCTCCTTCATATTTGTCTATGCATGTGTAGGGCTCTTCACATAGTTGTGGCCAAAGAGTTGGCCCATTGTTCAGTCGAGCTAATAATAGAGGTTAACTAAGCTAATGAAATTCTGCTTTGGTTTTTGTTTCGGCCAGCCAATAAATAACGAATAAAAATATCATCTTTTTTTGATTTCATTCATAAGAGTAGGCTGGCAAAAATTCAAATGGATTTGATAGGATTTAAGGCTTTGAATTTAAAGAAAACTTTGAAATTTTTTAATAAAATAAGAAATAAATATATAAATAATAATAAAAATGTTGATAAACTGAAGAGAACAGCTTGACTGTTCTTCTGACTAAATAATCTTTATATAATATAAAAATATATTTATAATATAAGAAAAAAATTAGACTCAAGTTATTTTTCAACATTTTTTCTTTTAGTATCAATTGGAAATTCAATTAATAATAAATAAAATATATTCTAAGGTTTTCAATGTTTCATTCCACTCTTTTCTTACTCTATTCCTGGTTCAAATCCAAATTGTTGGCAAATCAGTTAGCTTGGTATTTGGGTCATTTTTATATGGGTAAAGATCCAACAAGCTGAAACTAACTTTTGATTTCGTTTTATTATTCGCCGTTATTTGAACTAGGCAAACAAAGTCATTTCTTAGATAAGACCCTGATCTGTGCCGTGCCCCAAATTTGGTTGAAACAAATAAAAATAAAATAAAATATAAATAAAACAATATTTTCTATCCATGGCTCAATTAAAGCCCCAATACGTATGCCATCAATGCTCGAATCATTAGTCTTAATGTTATAAATATATTTTCGATATCGCTAGGTGGCATCTGGAGCCCGCATAACTAAAATTTTGATTTTTTCTTCAAATTTTTTATACGATTTTTCATTTTGATTCGCCATGCAGTTGTGTGTTTTTTGAAAGCATTTACCTTGATCGACTGTGCCATAATTTTGCCTATCTACGCACATATCTAATTCGGTGCTCGGATAAACATGCACTAAATACACATGTGTCTTTGTTTATTTATTCAAAAATTCGAAAATTTGCTTTGGCAAGTGAAACACAAACAGCAACTGAAAACAGGAAAATAGAAAACGACAACATTTGCCTATCAAAGCCCAAATGCAACGTTTGTAATGGCAACACAAAACCAATAGCAAATGTTTTCTAACCACCTGCCAAAAAGCCGAACCAGCTCTCGACCCGGCCCTGCCCCGCCCCGGCCCCGCCCTGCCCTGCCCTGCCCTGCGGCTCATTTGTGAGTCAAACTTGAAGTTTTTGGGGTTAGGGCAAACGGCTACGAGATAGGCCCAGTTAGATTGCTGTCCGATAAGATGCTCGTAACGAGTACACATTTCTTTTTTTTTTTTTTTTTAATTAACTATTACACAAGAAACGAAAAAATAAATAAAAATTATGAAAATAATGTCAGACTTTGTCTTTATGAAAATTTATGCGCGTTGACAGTTTGAACCCCACTGAAAAATTAACCCAATCTTGGGTCACAAAACGCATTAAATGCGACTAGTTGTGTAGCAAAAAAACAAAAAAGAGAAGAGGAGAGGAGAGTTGAGAATTATGCTTCTCATATTCATATATAGATTCATATAGGCTTTTTGTTTTTAACTCATTATATACCCTGTAGTTTTAGTGTGAGTTGCTTGGGGAATGCTTGGGACTTAATTTTTGGAAGATATTTATAATAATAATAAATTTAATATTTATTTTTAAATTTAATATTAAAAAAAAATATTTAGTAAAATTTAATATTTAAAAAAAAAAAATTTTTAAATTTAATATTATTAAATTTAATATTACAAAAAAAATTTGAATTGTTAAAATATAATCAAAAAAAAATGAATTCAGTAAAAAATTCTTTATATTTATTGAAAACAAAACTGCATTTAAACACATCTTTTGAAGTCAAATCCCGTCCTTTGCTCAGCTTTAAATTATAATACAATGCTCTCTTTTTCAATAATACAGGGTATATGATAGTCTTAAAGATTCTTTTCTTATAATTTCCACTATTTTCTCACTGTATTATATTATTATGAATATACTTATTAAATTATTATTAAACTACAGGATATCTGTTGGCTTTCAAAATATTCACTTCCATACAAATAAACAAATACAGGGTATTTGTCAGTCAAAGCACTTTGTCTAGACCATTTTTTACTCGTTTTTTTTTATACCCTGAACCCATTGAAAATGGGAAATCAGGGTATAATGTTTTTGTGAAAATGTATGTAACAGGCAGAAGGAGACATCGCAGACCCCATAAAGTATATATATTCTTGATCAGCTCGATGAGCTGAGTTGAAATAGCCCTGTCCGTCTGTCCGTCCGTCCGTCCGTCCGTCCGTCCGTCCGTCCGTCCGTCCGTCCGTCCGTCCGTCCGTCCGTCCGTGTGAACGCAGCGATCTCGTAAACCACTAAAGCTAGAGATCTGAAATTTTCAGAGAATACTCGTCTATAGCCTACGCAGTACGAGTTTTTTTTAGATTTTCGATAACTCATCCCGTTTGCTTATTATCGATAAAAATCGATAACTTTTCTTCTATTAAGCATACCGTAAGAGCTAGAGACTCCAAATTCACTGTGTAGATCCGTGTAATGAATGCGGACAATTTGTAATTTTTGGATTTTGGATGCCACGCCCCCTTCGCCCCCAATTTGTAAAATTCGTATTTCAAATACTAGAGACTTGTGCTTTGGCAAATACACACATATGAATGACATAATTACGTTGTGAAAGTTTGATTAAGAAAGTCCATCCACAAAAAAAGTTATTAAGCATTTAAATTCCCATACAATAGGCATATTGCAGCCCGAGCGCAGTCGCTGCGTCAACTGCGCAGTCAGCAGAGCGCGTGCTTATGCGTGCGGGCGTATGCATGTGTGTGTGTGTCTGTGTTGCTCGAAATATTTGTATATGTAAAATAAGAATATAATGTTGGGAAGATTGGCTCTTCGCAGGGTTCAGGGTATCTCGTAGTCGAGCCGTCTCGACTAGAGCACTCTTACTTGTTTTCTTCTCAATTTTAATATTTTACGATTGCGTTTTTTATTGCCTCGACCTCTGAATTCGAGAGGGGGAGACGCGTTGATTGCACGCACCATGCAGGTTGGCATTTTATTAATGAGATTAATCAATTTTTTGTTATTCTTTATTTTTTGTTTTTTTTTTTTTACTTTGTTATTGTGAACTTGTGGTCTGTGAGTCGTCGGGAGTCTGGTGGTGTTTTTTACGATGCCTTTGGCCAGGGGCTTAATATTTATGTGGGAGTCGTCGTCCGTAGTCGTAGCTATGGCTCTGGCTGTCTAGTTGGCCGGGTTTTCAGTTGACGGCCTTTTACGATCTGTCAACGCGGTCCCAATGTGTAGAATATATGAGCTCAATTGTCTTTTTTACGACTGCAGCTCATTTGACTCGCTCGCCAGCCGGCTTGCCTCCCCTGCCATCCAGCCATCCAGCCATCCGGACTGCCTGCCTGTCAACAGTTTACACAAACAACAACAAGAAACATTTTATGCTCACTACAAAATGTATGAAATGTACTGCTAATAGCAATGTGCCCCTAGGGGGGGGAACAGGTCAGAAGGGGTGCTGATATGTAGGCGGCTGTTGTCTCCACTCCAACAACAGCCAAGTGCAAACAACTAAAAGGTAAAGCGGAAGTTTTATGACTTCGCTCTATGCAACGCACCTAGGGAGAACCTAAATGCAACCTCAATGAGGTTTTAGGATGTGTAGTTGTTGTTGTTGTTTTAGCATTTAGAGGTTTAATGTGGGCATCCTCGGCGCCAGGCACATGAAGTGGAGCTGACGAGTGACGCCTATGACACGTTGAGGCCCCAAGGTGCAAGCTGCGATTGACAGTTAACAGCGCGCTCAACAGTCATAAATCTTGGGTAATTTCATAATATATGTATATATATATATATATATTGTATGTGTTTGTATACATATGGCTTAGCCTACCTAAAATTACATGATTTCCTGACAGGTGGAACTGGCAATGAATGTAGCTTGTAAACTTTATATATAGGATCAGAGTTTGAGCGGTAATTAGGTGTGGGTGCATAAATGTATTCCTAAGAGAACTTGGGATAGAAATATTTAAGCTATATATTGAAGAGAAAATATTAAAAAAAAAATTTAATAATAATAATAAAAATTTTTTTAAAAATAATGAAAATTAAAACTAAATAAAAATATTAAAAAATATATATTGTTTGATATAACAAAAAAAAAAATAAATAAATATCTCTAACAATATATTTTTAAAATTTTTTTTAACTCAACATTTTTTGTCATTTACCCATTTACTTATTTCGCTTTAAAAATAAAAGAATTTTTACAATAAGTAAAATTATTTCAAATTCAAAAACCGAATCGAAAAATCTTTCAAAAAATATTTATTTTCACAATGCCCTAATCCCTTCTTTATCTAAACAATTTTGTCGCCAATGTTTTCTATTTTTCTCATATATATATATCTAAGCCCTACTTTGACCCAACAAAAAAAAGAATCTTTGTTAGATCATGAGCTCCGTGCAACCGCCATAGAAAAAATATTACAAAAACGCTGCGGGCCATTTGCCAAAGAGCTCGCAAGACGGCTTGACAAATCTTGCGATAAGTGGCAAAAAAAAAAGTAGGCCCAAACCAAAACGAAACGGCAACAATTGTTCAACAAAAAGGCAATTAAATTCCCAGAAATTTTTGGTACATAAACCACAATGCAATCTGGCCATAAAAAGCGCAGCAGCAGCAGCCCATAGGGGGGGTGAGCGGACCTAAAGGTAATCTCGGCTGTCTCAAGGTATTGTTGGGCTTTGGCCATTTAAGGTCACCAAGCCGAAAAAAACAACAACAACAAAAAATAGCAAAACAAATAAGAAGCGGACGCTGAGTCTGAGTTCGATTGTTGTTGGTCAGGTAGCAGTAGATGATCATCGGGGTCATCATCAGGTGGCATGACAATTAAAATTAGGTAACACGGTGAAAATTGGAAAGTAGCCGCCTTCTCTTAAGAACTTTGAACTGCCGCCGAGCTGAGCTGCGGCTGCGGCGCTGGGTCTTTGATGCACCGACCGATTGTTATAAGTAGTTTGATTGAGTAATTTTTTCTATGCTCACTCGCTCGAGTTGTTCATATGAGAGAGTATATGGGTTTATTTTAATGTTAAGCTCAGTGTGATATATATTTTTAGTTGTCGAATGGGAGACTATATGTGTTAAGAAGAGTCTTTTATAGGAGAGTGACTGTCGATCTACTCTACTGATTACATTCAAAGTCTTGGCATATATGCTAGATATATGTATTGAGAGCCTCTGCTACATGAAGGTAAGGGAAATAGAGTAAATCTTCGACAATTGAAGAGCTAGAAGACTTTACTCTACTCTAATCTACTATACTCTTCTGTCTCTCTCTGTTTAGGAACTGGTAAATACGTGTTTGATAAACTGCTCTACAAATCGAGAAACCATTAAGTAAAGCAAATACTTTAAAATTTCTTTATTTTCATGAGCGAGCATTATGCAGTCGTCTACTCTTTGACTTTCATCTAGTTTCTAGTGACCCAGCTATTTAGTAAAATATTTTGATTAAAGCAGCGCTGCTGCTTTAAGTTGAAGGCATATAAAAATCAATAGACTTCCGCTGCGGCCGTCGCTTTATTTAAATGCCAAGTTCACGCCCGGACATCGACGTCGACGTCGCCGTCGCCTCGTCGTCTCGTCTGTCCATTAAAAGTAAATTCCTCAAAACTTTTTGGCTGTCAGCAGCAAACAATGTCAACATGCCCAAAACATGGGACCGGGACTTTGAGAGGGACTTTGGTCCCTGTCTCAGCATGTTACGGTCACCCTTAAGAAAAATCAACGAAATATTCATGCGAAAATTTGTTAACTTTTTCTTTCACTCTGCTCCCACTCTCTCCCTCTCTCTCTGTCTCTCCTTCGCTCGCCGGTCACAAAAAGGGCTAAGCTAAACAATTTTGGGGCCATCTACAGCTGTCGCTTCTACTCCTTTTGTACTGCTGCCCCTTTCTCACCCTCTCACCCTCTCCCTCTCTCTCTCTTCGGTTTTTTTTATTCATGAGCACACAAAAATAATACAAATGAAAATAATAAAAATACAAATTGAAAGGAAAACAAAACACTTTTTGTTGTTTGTCGTTTGTTTTTGCTGTTGCTGCTGCTGTTGCTGTTGCCCCTTTTGTTGGCCAAAATAAAAATAAATATATTATTTTACACGCTGCCAAGACGCACGCCAGACGCGCTACACAGATCTAATTCAAATTCAGTTGAAGAAGTGGCAAAATAATGTGCCAGCAGGGCGTGCACCATGTGGGTGGTGTCCTTGCCGCAGGCGTGGGGCAGCCCAGCCCTCAGCCGGGGGGCGATGGGGTTGTCTCGCCGCGGGGCGGCGCTCGTGACGACCATAAAAAAAGAGAAGAAAACAACACACACAGAGGCAGGTAAAAGGCGACGCCGGCACGGGCCACCCATTTGTTGTAACAGTCCACAGACTTGCCCTCCCCCACACACCCACACACACACACATACACAGGAACACATGGCCAAAATAACTCAACTCAAGCGAACTCATTCTATATGCGATCCTAACGATTGCAGGCTGAAACCAATACGTGTCCTTGCGCCCGCGATACATTAACATATTTGCTTTGTCTGTATTTCGTATGTGTCCTTAGGGGCCTGACAGCGGGGGCTGATGCGAGTGCGGCGCCTTGAAAGTGCCCAAGAAATTATGGCATCAATGGAAAATATGAAAAGCCACTGAGACACCTCGCACTAAGTACGATTGTCAAACAAAACAAAAGAGCTTGCAGGCTCTGTGTGTGTGTGAGTGTGCATTTAGTCGACTATTGAATGTCCTTTGTGATAAGAGAAGTGTATATTTTATATATATAAAAATATATATTTTAATAATAATATTAATTAAATATATTATAAATATATATTATAAATAAAATATAAAATATATTATATTAAAATTTTAATAAATGCTTAATGATTGACTTCCTCCAAATATATTATATATTTTTTATGAAAACTACATCTTGTGAAGTTTAAATTGTAAAAGTTAAAAGACAAAATTATAAATATTATTATTATTATAAAGTAGAATTGCAAAATAAATATAATATAAAACAAAAAATAATATAAACAAATTTCTTCATTTTTCTTACAGTTCAATTAAGTTTCAAAACCATAAACTCTTTATCTATTTTATTATATTTTTTCTATATATATTTCCAAGCTTTTGTGTCCGAGTGTAGCTACGAAATATGATTTCCTTAAAGAAATTTAATTTTAAATAAATAATTGGCATAAATTTGAATACCAAAGTATAAATAAAGTATAAATATCTACCCATTCTAAACACCTAAAAATAATTCTATAATAAATCAAATATAAATAATAGAATAAAATAAAATATACAATAAATTTTAAAAATGTTAAACAAAATATTTTAATAAATTCTGAACATCCTTCTCAAGCTCAAAATTTTTCTACAGTATTACCTCTTTCTCTCATTCTTATAAATGATAACCTTGTGTTAACCCTCTCTTCTGCTTATGATAAGCTACAATTCCATAATATTTGTGCAAGTGCTTATAACCCATGATTGCTTTCACGCTTCTAAGTAACACTTAGACAAACCCCAATTTACACACACACAGGCATATATAGATATCTATATATATATACATATGGTATACACAATCAGTCTATGGACATGTGGGTTTCTAACGAATACTGACAGCTATGCACCCACGCTCACCCACTCACCCACTCTCTCTCTCTCTCTCTCGCTCGCTCTGACATCCACTTGGAAAGAGCTCAGGCATAAAAAACATATGTTGCCTTGCTGCCTGGGTTCTTTTACTCCTTCTGCTGTGGCGTCGGTTGTGCTTTTCCTAACAATTGGTTTTTAGGTGGCAGTCGAGCACATTTTAAGTGGTAATCATTTACGCTTCGCAAATAAATACCGAGTTTCTGATTTGAATTTTCTGGCTGCCGAGACCCCCTCCTCGTCGCCTCACCCACCACCCAGACCCAACCTTTTGGCTGCTTCTTTTGCTTCTGTTTTGCTGCTGTGTTTTTTTTATGTTGGGTTTCATCCTTCATTGTTTTGTTTTTGTTACGCTTTTAACGTTAGCTTTCGGTTTTTCTCTGTTCTCTTCGTTTTCTCATAAAATTTGGCGGCCTTTCGAAGCGTTGTAAATTTCTCAAGGTATGTCCCGTGCTCTGTATGAGAGTCTTTACAGCCTCCCTCCCTCCCTCCTGCTACAGTTGCCTCTAGGTTCGGTTTATGGCACTTCTCCTCTCTGCACTTTGCAACTTGCCAGTTAAGTCGCTACCTTTTCTTTTCCGTTATTTGGCAAGCGGGTATTTTGTTTAATGAGGGTTAGACGGCATCACTTTCACTTTTATTGCCACCTACCAGTCGTCATTTGGCATTGTCAAAGCCAATCTAAGCACTTGCTTTACTTACCAAATGAAAATCGACAGCATTTCCATTCCAAATAACTTAACATGAGTTGCACACAAAGTTGGCTTCAATGAAGTGCTAAACGTGTTTGGCTTACTTCGGCAATTGCTCAAAAAAAAAAAAAAACTTTTGACATTATTTCTAGCAGTAGTTTTTACTTTTTTTCTGGCATAAAATATGATTCTATATATTTTCAATCAATTTGAGTTAATATCTAAAATCTAATATCTTCTTTTTGAACTTAATAAAGTTGTTGATTAAAGTTTGTATATCAAAGTTCAAAGATGTAAGATCTTTAAGTTAATATCAAATATCTTTTTGAACTTCTTGATTAAGGTTTGAATATCAAAGATCTTTAAGCGTATTTTCAAATCATAGTTTCATATCATATCTTTTTTCTTAGGTTAAACTCCAAGTAACTTCTTGAAGATCTCAAGAAAACTTTTCTTCAAGAACTGCCATTTGTTTCTGGCTTAGAATATGAATCTATATATCTTCAATCAATTTGAGCTAGTATCAAAAATCTAATATCTTCCTTATGAACTTTTAAAGAATAAAAGGGAAGATGCGACACGAAACTATGATTTTAACATGAACTTACAGATCTTAGAAAAACCTTCAATATCTAAGATCTTTAAGTTCATGTTAAAATCATAGTTTCGTGTTGCATCTTTCTTCTTTTACTAAACTCCAAGCAATTAGTATGCTAAACGTACTCATTGATTTCAGCAGATTTTGATCTTGAATACAACTTTCAGCTTCAGTTGACTACAGTTCTCTAATGAGACTACATTCCTGCAATCTTGAATCAATTTGAGCTTTTATCATGTCTTACTCTAAGATCGAGTGAAATGAATAGAATTGGGTTTACGAGTTACGGTTAGTCAGTCAGTGTTGGGCTGTTTGACTTCCTTCTTATCAACTAAGCCATTATTTTTGTTTCCTTTTCACATGGGTATTCTAATTTTTATATACCAATTACACAAGCGCATTAAACCAATCCAAACTGAACTCGTTTTTTTTTTTTTGGGTGCTTTGTACTTTCGGTTGGGGCATAAAAGTAAAAACCAAAAACGAAAGTTCAATTTGTGGTAGACGAACAGCAATGAGAAATGGGCTTAAAGAACTAGCCGGACGAGCTGTTGTTTGTTGTTGTTGTTTGACTAACCAGTCAAGTCAGCCGCGGTCACAGTCACAGCTGGCCAGCGTCGACTCTGGGCCAGAACGGAGCGCTCTAATGAATTGGCCGCGTGTGCGCAACCGCAGTTAATGACGCACACGCACGAAGCAAACAAGAAGTGGCCAGGAAAGCCGACTGAATGTTGAATGTTGAAAAACTCCAAAAACTCGAGTAACACGATCAGGTGCGAACAAAATTATCAAAGACGGGCACCCCAGATGCAGATGGCAATGGAAACAGAGACGGAGACAGAGACACAGCCACAGCCAGCGGCTACAGAGCCAAGAAAGAAAGAAAGAAAAGAAAAAAAGAGGCTGCTCTCAGAGTCAAACAAAAAATCAAAACTTGCCGCGAAGTTAATTATAATTGCCTGAGCAAAAAAAAAAAAAGTAAAAATAAGAGAGAGATAGAGAGAGAGAGGGGGAGAAAAAGGTCCACGGAGTCAGGCAGGTTTTATTGATTCGGCGCTCGAGTTTTGTATTTTATTTCATTTCTGATTGTTTTTTTTCTCTCTTTTTCTCCTTTTCAGCTGTGCGTGTGCCGGTATCTTAAATAATTTTTCATTTGAGGCACGTCGGACTGTTAGGGGCTCAGTTTATGAAATATCATTCAACTGCCTGTTGTTGCTGCGATTTTCGGTTTTTTTTTCATAATTATATTTAATTTCAAGGTTGCCTGCGCGGCGGAAAACAACAAATAATTGTTGCCTCAACATAATCGACGGCGACTCTCGCAAACTGCTTAACGCCTTGTCAGAACAATGGCCGCAGCTCTATGATTAGGCCCCCACTTAAAACAGATATATATATGTATATATATATATATGTATATATATATAGTGGATATACAATTCATATATGGCCAAGACTGAATGGCAATTGTTCAGCTGCTGCTGTGTGGGCGTGTGCCGCTGGTGTGACCCCAGTTTCTTGGGAATTAGCTCAAGTGCAGCGCGCCGCATGTGTGAAGCACGATTTGACTTAAAATTGAAAAAAGAAAAAAAAAACAAAAACAAAAGCAATCAACGTGCTTCATCTATGGATAATGGATTTGTTATTGAGCAGCGTTTGTACGAATTGAGCTCATGCGAATTGATTGAAATTGTTGTTCTGTATTGCATATAGGCAATCAAAGTTATGGATATACAATTAGCCATTCAATTAGATGACCCTAATGGGGCAAAAAAGCTTTCAATTGGCAGAGTCCATAGAGAGCTGTGTCGAAGAGAGGCATGTAAATTTTGACATCTTTAGTTTTTTTTCAATCGAAGATCATTTGAATTGGAATATTCATGGATTCTGATCTCTTGGGTATAAGCAAGCATAACTATATATTTACAATTGGTTATTCAATTAGATGATTTCCTCTGTGTGGTGAGCATAGAGAGCAGAGAGATGTGTGCTAAAAAGAAACTTTGAATACAAAGTAATTATCTAGTCTCTTACTTCTTCAGTTTTTTGAATTAAAAATGAATTTCTTTCAATATTGAAGCTCATTCGATGTGGTCTTACAGTTCACATGTTGGAATTGGATCTTAAACTGTTGCAGACTATCTATAGGACTATAGATTATAGACTATAAACTAAAGACTATCCTATAGGAGTCATAATGTGGTCACTTTGTATACTTAACTTTGTCTTAAAAAACTCTTTAAAATATTTAGCTCATCAAAGGTTCAGTTTCTTCCCACCTATGTCAGAGCTTATAAAAGCCAATTTCTGCTCGCTCACCAACAAAGACTTCAAAGACCAAGTTTTATGGCCACAAATGTTAAAACTGAAATGTTATACTATAATTTTTCCAATTGCTAATTCCTTTAAAGGCAAACTGCTAAAAGCTTTGCTTGTGAGACCTACACATGAGCCACAAAAAAAAAAACCCACAAAGCAAACACAGTTGATAATGAAGTTGTCTTCTAATTGAAGTAAATGCACTCAACACTCACCAGTCACCACTCACACCAACCTATGCAACATCCACAACATCTACAACATCTTGAGACTCTTGCTTCGTATTGACATATCAATTTCTCGAGCCATGTAAACATATCAAATCGATCGTGCAACTTGTCATGCCCGAATAGACCGAAATGCCAAATGGATGTTGGACACTAAATGAAATTGTAAACACACACACACACAGACACACACACACATATATTTTTATAGACATATATAGATACTGTGACGCATTGTGTTGTAAAAAGAAATTAACACGAAATCGAATAAGGCAAACAAAAAAAAAGAAAAAAAAACTATATACTGAACAATAACAATACAGACATTGAGTTTGGAGCCAGCTCAATTTGATTTTCCGGAGCGCCAAAGCAAAGTCCATGTCAGAAAAAAATTGGAAAAAAAATTAAACATTGTTGTTGCTGGGCTTTCAACGCCTGCGCAAAAGTCAAGCGCGACAAGCGTCATAAATTGAACTACAACATGCTAAACAATGCCAGCAACAACAACAACAGCAACAACAACAACTACAACACGATTTCGAATGTTGTTGCTTTTGTCGTGCATTTTGCGCCACACCCAACAACAACAACAGCAACAATTTAGTCAATACAGATAGATATGCATCTATGGCATGGCGCAGCCAGGTTCCGACTTGGCCAACTCTGTTGTTGCCCCGGTTGTTCTGCTCTCTATGCAGCATTCAGCTGTCGACTTATTGAATTTCACACGCAAAATAGAGTGTCTAAGTGGAGTGTCTGAAGCTGCAAGGTGATCTGGAGCTCCACCTAGAAATAAAATACAAAAAAAAAAAAGAGCTAAACTCTTATGGACTTTGCTGTATGCTGATCGCTTAGTCAGTCATGTGTGTGTTTGTGTTTGGGTCAATGGGGTATGTTGTTTTTCTGGAAATGTATGTAACGTATGGATGAGGTATGGCCAGACCTATAAGATGTATATATTCTTGATGAGAATCAACAGTTGAGTCGACCTAGAGCTGTTTTTCCTGTCTGTCTGTCTGAAAGAGTTGAACTTGGACTCAAAACATTATAGATTCTTCATAATTTGTAGAACATATGTTTCGATAATTAGTAATTTTCTTTCCATCTATTATTTATTTAAACATATTTAGTACTTTACTTAGTAGGTTTAGTCATATTAAATTTAGTATATCATTTTTCTTAAGGCATAAAAATATATCAAATTTTTTAAATTTTGTATAATTTTTCATTTCTCAAGAAATATTTATATAGATATAATTTACAGAGTATTTCCTAGCTGTTCACTTTCCATTGGCTCATTCATATTGGTTTATTTTCGCTTCGAGTCTCTAGCGATCACTTAGAACTGCGCTTTTGACGTTGCCCAACACCGTTTTGAACGCCAGCTCCAGCTGCGTTTTTGTGTTGAAGCTGTTGATGGTTTTGTCTGGCGCTGATTAGACAAGAAAATAGTACAGCTGTGCATTAGGCTGTTAACATATTTAGATACAATACATATATGTTCATTTTTTATGAAGTTTTCGAAATGAAGTTGTTGCAGTTGTAGAAGTTGTTTGCTTAACAAGCGAGCGGAGTGGGCATTGAAACGTCTAAGATTTCCTCAAAAGTCTTTGCCGAAAGTCAAGGCTTAAAGTTTAGTATATAAAATGTAAAATATATATATAGAGTACATATTATATACAATATGATATAGAAACTACTTCAAACAGCCTTGAACTTAATTTAAACTTAATTTGATTAACTTGATTTAACAAGCCCTTGACAAAGATCTTATTTATATAACTTCCACTTTTTGTTGATTCTTCACTATCTATAAAAAAAGGCTTTACTGCCCCTAACAGTTTATCTGCTCCGACAAAGCTGGCTCACGCTCCTTAAACTTCCTCTTCGATCTTTGACTTCCTGAATTACCATTAAGTTTACACTTCTTTACACTTGTTTGCACTTCAGCTCAGTTTTTCATTTTGATGTCCGCACTACTTGACCTGCTGGAGTGTTGACAAATATTATACAAATAGTCATAATGCAGTCAGGCCAAACATACATATATATATATATATATATATATATATAAAGTAAATAATCAAGTACTGACGTCTCTTCAGTGGGAGCCCTGCTGCATTTAAAGTGGAGCAGCGAGGCATTGATAATTATAAATATTCATGCAACAGCAGCAAAACAGAACGGAATATTCTCAGTGTGGCATTTACGAACGCAGCCATAATAAAATGCAAATGTGTCAATTAAAGTGTGCTTTATTTTGACAACAGCAAATGCCGCGACTCTCAGCTGCCCCCTCCCTGCCCGCCGCCCCCTAAACCGCCCGCCCACCACTGGCTGCTCCAGTTGCAAACGCAGTGCCCAGTGCTGGATGTGGATGGATAGATAAATATATAGACAGCACTTGGATGTCAGTTGATGTTGATGTTGAGTGTTGCTTGCCAGGCTGACTGGCTGGCTGACTGTCTCTCTGACTGCCTGGTTGTTGACCTCACACACACACACACACACATGTATGAGGGGCAGTGTCTGTGTGTGCATCCATGAAGTGCGCTAACAAAGCGTAGTTTCACTTACAATTAAATGACGTCGACGATATTTCTACAATTGTTTGCCACAAAAGCAACGGGACATCAATAAAAGCGAGACCCTCGAGTGTGAGCTGTTCGAGTGTGTGTGTGAGTGTGTGTGTGAGTGTGAGTGTGTGTGCTTTTGTGGTTGACAAAAGGCCAGCGATCGGTCAATGTGCCAGTTGTTGTGCCCGCATTACTGCAAATCAAATCGCTCCCAGCTTATGCAATGTCCCCCGACAATCGAGCCCCTGCTCTGGGCCTGGCACAATGTTTAATTGAGTTATTATTACAATTTGCATAAACAAAATAAAACTCTTCGGCGTCGCAGCTTTTCTAATTAGTCAAACCCAAGCGCCACACGTGCACAGACTCTCACAATCCGGTTTTCTTTCATCGACAAGATGTGAAACGGAGTATATTGAGTGCGTGAATATGTATGCAACAGGCGGCAAGAGAGTTCCTTGATAGGATAAGGATAGTATGATAAATATTTATATTTATATTTATATTTATATTTATATTTATATTTATATTTATATTTATATTTATATTTATATTTATATTTATATTTATATTTATATTTATATTTATATTTATATTTATATTTATATTTATATTTATATTTATATTTATATTTATATTTATATTTATATTTATATTTATATTTATATTTATATTTATATTTATATTTATATTTATATTTATATTTATATTTATATTTATATTTATATTTATATTTATATTTATATTTATATTTATATTTATATTTATATTTATATTTATATTTATATTTATATTTATATTTATATTTATATTTATATTTATATTTATATTTATATTTATATTTATATTTATATTTATATTTATATTTATATTTATATTTATATTTATATTTATATTTATATTTATATTTATATTTATATTTATATTTATATTTATATTTATATTTATATTTATATTTATATTTATATTTATATTTATATTTATATTTATATTTATATTTATATTTATATTTATATTTATATTTATATTTATATTTATATTTATATTTATATTTATATTTATATTTATATTTATATTTATATTTATATTTATATTTATATTTATATTTATATTTAAGTCGATCTCTCTCTCTCTCTCTCTCTTTCTAGGGTATCTCGCAGTCTGTCACTTCAGTCTTTGTCACTTTTACTTGTTTCTTTTCAGCTTGCCTGGTTTGGGCGTCTCGCCCCGCCCCTTTTGGTTGCGCCCGCTTGCCATTTCGTACATTTTTGATTGACGCAATGCATCGAGTGGCAGCGCGCGTTGCGGTTTCCGGTCGTCTGCCTGGTCCAGTCGGTCCACTCGGTCCACTCGCTGCTCCACTCGGGGTTCCAGTTGACGTTGTCTACGGTTTTTCGCTTTGGTCTGCTTTGCTTTGCTGCACACGAAAATTTATGTTTATTGACGTTTGTCAACAATTTATTTAAATTTATTGTGACAGCTTTTTTCTCCACACACACAGAGAGAGAGAGAGAGACGCGAGTCGCATGAGGTATGCAGGTACATGTGTATGTGTTTATGCATATGAATGCCTCCTCAGCTCACACACACAGAGACAGAAACATCTTGATGTATTAATCGAGTGTAGAACAGGGGGCGTTAATCATGCGCGGCTGATAGATGCCATGTGCGTTCTCTTGTTTGTTTTTTTTTCGGGCAACAATTTAATATGCAGGTGCATCAATTAGCATGATCAGGGATGCAGAAGGGACTTTCATAAAATTAGTGAGCGACAATTGATCATGCTAAATATGAGAGGCGTATTTATAATTGGGACTGTGTCATAGGCAATTGATTGCCTGATGGAGACCATTTGAGAGCCAATGCGCTAGTTAAGCAAAGCGATCAAATATTATTAGTATATAAAATTTTAAATTATAGCAGACAGCTGCTGGAGTTGGAATTGGAGTCTTTAATTATTTACTCTAATGTATTTCGTATAAATATTTATTTATTTTATTATTATTCTCATTCAAACTCTCGAAGGGAAATGAAGCTTCAAAACAGTTGAGTTACTGGTATTATAGATAGTTAAATTACTGGCAATTTCCTTTATCAATGACCCAAAAATAAGTTTGACGCCTCTTTGGGGGCGTGACATAAAAAAATACACTATATTTTTCACATTTTTGGATCATAATCGCCAAAATTTAACAGTTACATTACCCTAGAACCTTCAAATAGACTATGCATATGCCTCTGCTTAGCCTCTGCTCTGGATCTGCGTCTAGCTCTGCTCTTGTTCTGTGCTGGCCCTGCATATGGCTATGCTTAGCCTCTGCTCAGGCTCAACTCTGGCTCTGCTTGGGCTCTGTTGTGGATCAACTACTGCTCAACTCTGCCTCTGCTCTGGCTCTGCCTTTAGCTCTGTTTTTGCTTTGCTATGGTTCTGCTCAGGCTCTGCTTAGCCTTTTCTGTGGCTCTGCCGTGGCTCTGCATATGGCTCTGCTTAGCCTCTTTACTGGCTCAACTCTGGCTCTGGATATGGCTCTACTTAGGCTCTGCTCTGGCGCTGCTTAGGCTCTGCTTAGCCTCTGCACTGGCTAAACTCTGGCTCTGCTTAGGCTCTGCTCTGGCTGTCTTAGGATCTGCTCAGCTTCTGGGTCTGCTCTGGTTTAGCCTTGGCTTTGCTCTGCCTCTGATCTAGCTCTGCCTGTGGCTTAACTCTGGCGCTGCTTTGGCTCTGCCTATGGCTCTGCGTAGGCTTTGCTCTGGCTCAACTCTAGCTCTGCTCTGGCTCTGCCTATGGCTCTGCTATTGCTCTGCCTCTGGCTCTTCCAATGTAACAGTTACTCTATTGTAGACCTTTCTTAAAATTGAGCAAAAATCATGTATACTCTCCTGCTAAACATGAAATTTCTATATTAAAAATAATATTATTTATATTAATATTTTCTAGAGAAGACAGAAAATCAATTATTAAATGATGATACTTTTGACTCTCGCTCTGTTTCAATATATGTGAGTTCTCTTATGAATAACTTATTGACCCATTTTAACACTGCAATACTCCGCTAGCTCTATCTGGTTTCACTTGCATTTTTTGCTTCGCAGACTGCTCATGACTAAGCCAGAATCGTTTTTAACTGCTTCTCAGGAACTTTTAGCCAACTGGCAATCATCGATGACTAAAACGCAAGCGAAAAGTTTAGTTTAATTCCTTTTGCATTTAATTTATTGTTGGCTGCGCCTGCGGCAAACGAAGTCCAAGTCCAAGTTGAAGCCGCATTTAAACGCAACCCTTTTTTGTTGTTGTTTTGCTCTGCTTTATTGTTCGAATGTCGGGTATTGCCTTATTTACGCTCTTACGTGGCCAACCTGTGCCCGACCAGACTGCAGAAAAACATGCGCAGACATAAATCATAAGCGTTACCCAGAAACGGTCAAAGATACAGATACCTATATATATATAAATGTATATAGATATATTCCTCAGTGCAGATACAGATATAGAAAATGGCAGTCAAAGTTTTTAACAAGCATTTAACGATTTAATTTGGCAAATACAAAAAAGAGCCCAAAAAAAATAAAAACGGGGCCAAGAGCCGAGTCGAGTCGAGTCAAGTTAGCAAAGGGTTCAACAACTAACCAACGGATATTTATGGATTGAAGGCGCAACCTTGCCGAAAAAAAGAGAAAAAGATATATATGAGAGAAAGAGAGAGGGAGAGAGAGAGGGAGGGAGAGAAAAAAACAAAACGAGTGCAGAAACGCGACTGGGGAATTGCTAACTGCGGCAACTGTTGGCAGCGGTATCCCATATGCAAAAGCGTCCTAAATGACCGAAAGGGATAGAGCGCTGGACATAGGACACAGGGTCGAGGGGTTGTCCCGTATGGGGACCAGAGCATATGTGCCCGCCTCTCTCTGTGTGTGCCTGTCGAATTGCCGACTGCAAATGGAGCACATAAATTATATTCCATTCGATGATATTTGCGTTTTGCTGCTCTTTACTTAAAAAGCAGCGCAGCAAAGGGACCGAACCAGCCAGTCGAGCAGTCGAGCAGTCCGGCTGGCTGGCTGACTGGCTGGTTGGGAAGGACCCACTGCTCCAACCACCTCCACTACTATGTAGTATTGGTATATCCGAGCAATTTTTAAGTTTTTCAACTCCGGTGCCAGAGTCAGCAATTTGCTATGGCCATATTTCTTCATACTACACACACACACACACACATGCATTTTAATGTGTGTTTTGGCTTTTGGTACGTTTTTAGTTATCCCCATATATACCCTGTAGCTATTAAGCAAGAGTTGTGTGTAACTGGTCAATATTGAATTAATTGGTATTAAAATGGTATTTTTGGTTTGTTTGGGCAGTTTAGATCGGAGAATATAGAAGGCTGACTCAGCGCTGCAAGTCAGAGAGAGAGATAGACAGAGAGATGGGGAGAGGGGGAGAGAGAGGATAGCTCTCTTATCACGTTCTTCGTTTATGTTGAATACTTTCTATGTCATTCGAGCTATACTCCTATAATATTCTTAAGATAAAACAAGTCAGAGTCTGTGGGAAAGAGAGAGGGAGGGAGAGAGAGAGGAAGAGAGAGAGAGAGAGAGAGAGAGTATAGCGCACTCTTTACGTTCTTCGTTCATGTTGAATACTTTCTATATCATTCGAGTTAAAGTCCTATAATATTTTCCTATTGGACTCTGCTTTATTCTTCTTTCAGCAAATAGTTTTATAGCAATCATCAGCTATGCTCTACAGGATATCTGTGCGCTGTTCAGTTTCTGCATTGCTTCAGCATTATCCTTGCTTGCTTTCTATTTGCTTTCGACATTTGTGAAATGTGCCTTTGACTTGGCAGCGACTGCAGCAGCTGAGTTTTGGGTTTCAAATTAAAGGATTTCAAGGCTCGACCGCAATCATTTATCGACTCGTTTTTTTTTTTCACTATCTATCTGGCTAAGTAAATGCGCCATAATTTATGGCGCCTGCACCATTAATATATAGTACTCTGCTCTATAAGCCCGCACCATAAAAGCTGCGGCTAGGGCTCGATATTTGTTTTTCTTTTTTTCCTTTACATATATATATATTTATATATATATATATTCGCTGTGGTCTTTGGGCCATTTGTTTTGTTTGTAAATTTATTTTTTATCTTTTACTGCTAATTGCAGCTACTCGGCAATTGATTTAAATTATCTACCAAATGTGCACGCACAACTTTTGCAATTTTTTATTATTATATTTATTTGTTGTTGTTGTTGTTGTTGTTTCTTTTGCTTTTATTTCGTTATTTATGCATTTGTTTTCATGCAATAAATATTTCATAAATTTACGGTCGCAATTGGGTTAACCAGCGTTGAAAAACGTTGCAATTAAGCTCCACATAAAATACACATATTAAAAATAAAAAAATAAATAAAAAAAGTATGAAAAGAATCGAAAACTTTGCAAGTTTATTAAAAACTCTGTCAGTGGCATATGCGAATGTTTTATATTGTCATTGGGTTTGCATAAATGTGACATAAACAAATGCATAAATTTCATTTTATGTGCTTTAAATGCATTGTATTTTCCTGCCCGCTGTTGCGGTTTCATATTACAGGGACTTGAACATTTATGGAAGAGCTCCAAATGTTTATCAACAATCATTAAAAGAAGTTGCAAAAAAGTTTCAGCTGCTCATTTAGTCCTTTAGTTGGGATTTTGTAAAAGAAATGTTTAAAGTTGATTTTACTTTTTTTTGACAACAAATTTCAGTGAAATGCAAGTCAAACAGAAGTATACTAAAGTTAAAAAAAATAAAATTGATGGAAGAATGAGAGTGGGTTTGAAAAAAGAAGAAAAATGAAATCAAAATATGTATATGAACTGACTTTGAAGACGAAAGCTATATATTTAATATATATTTTCTTTGTCCTTATGTGCAAGTGTCTTTTATGATATCAGTTTAATTTTGTTGTTGTTGGTAGATAAAGAAATTAAATAATATAAATATATATATATACTTAGAGTGAGTAATTTAATTTTAGATCTCCCTGAAGTGCAGCTCTAGAGTGTGTCTTAGTCTACATACGTATTTACTGCTGTCAGTTGGGTTGACAGCCGAGTAAATTTCTTAGTCTGCTTTGAGTGTCGAATTCAGTGCTCTGAGATTTCTACAAGAAGTTTTCGTATGTTGAGCTCTCTGTATACGACTTGGTTACGAGCATACTCTACTGCGTTTACTAGTCTTCTCAGCAGTCTTAACTGATAGCTTGGAGTTCTGTATATATTATGTTTTGATGGAGTTCCTTTATTGGTGTTTGCCGTTGAGCCAAATTGGTTTTAGAGGTGTTTAAAGTAGTAGCAGTAGTAGTAGTAGAAGTAGTAGTAGTAGTAGTAGTAGTAGTGGTGGTAGTAGTTGTAGTTGTTGTAGTAGTAGTAGTGGTAGTAGTAGTAGTAGTAGTAGTAGTAGTAGTAGTAGTTGTTGTAGTAGTAGTAGTGGTAGTAGTAGTAGTTTGATTTATGGGCTCAATTTTGAATTTGATCATAGTTATCTGTTTAATTGCCAGAGCTTTTAATTTAGTTATAAATAAAATACCTAAGTGCCTAAGTCTTCAATCTAGTGACCAGCCCAGCTACTTGACTGATGTATTGGAGGGCATGCAATGAACATAGGAAAAGTAAAAATTGGTATGAAATATCGAAGAATAATAACAATTAATATAAACTTAAAGTCTCAAGTCTCTAGATTCAGGCGGACTTAAGCGTTTCGTCTGTTACAGAAATTTGCACAAAGCTCAGACTTCCCATTTTCCGGGCTTACAAACTACGCTTAATGCATGCCCTTATGACTATAACTTTTTATAAATGGTCAATTTAAGTCTTCATTTGCTAAACTACAAAAAGAAACTTAAAAAAAGAAGAAGATAATAAAAATAATTGTTAACTTTCTTTGACAAATTAACATAATCACTTGAAATATGTTTTATTTAGTTTGTGAAAAAGTGTACAGCGTCTGCTCGACGAAAATTAGTCTGTGCAACAGAGAAAATGTCTTTTGAGGTCTGCTGCTGCTGCTACATTAATGGAGGCAGAGGCAGAGGCAGAGGCAAACAGCAGCTTGTTAGCCATAATGGCCAGTAAATTAAGCATTTAATTTATTAACAAACAGTTTTGCTGCCAGTCGCCAGTGACAAACAACAACAACAACAACAACAACAATAAACAACAACAATATTTTTCCAGCAGAGACAACTGCAACAAATGACTCTTGCTGCTGCTGCTGCTGCTGTTGCTGCTGTTTGTTTTGCATTGAGGCGCATTAAGCAGCAGTTGATGTGCCTGTTTTATTATTTGTGGCGCAGACAACTCGAACTTTTTAATAGTTTAAAAGCACACAGAAGCACACGCACACACACACGCACACACACACACACACACACACACCCATACACACAATAAATATGAAAACAAATTAAGGCTGTTAAGTCATAACAAACGCTGAGATAAAACTGAGCACAACTCGTGAGTCCACTCAAACTTGTAGTCATTTATTCGTTTCACTTTAAAAACGAGCCCAACAAATTGCACTAAATTGATAATTAGCCGAGCCAAGAACAAGAGCAACAGTAAGAGCAAGAGTGAGAGCAACAGCAAGAGCAACCAGCAAGAGCCAAGCACTGTTCTACTCGCTGCATAGATTACTCACATTTTTTAGTGTTTTTCCATTTTTCGGTAACTGGAGCGCAGAAAATGCAAAGAATTTAAACTGTGAGCTTAGAACTAGGCTAATGTCAATTTGTGCATAGATAATCGTGCATTTATATTGTTATGCAATTTATTCAGATTTTTATTCTACTTTTTTGCAGCTTTTGATGTGACTTTGGCCTTATGCTGGGCTGGAGTTATATCAAAAAATTTAAGTTCGTCAATAGACTTAAAATTAATTAATATTATTTTTTTTAATAATAGTACATATAATAAAATATTTTCTTTTAATCTTCAAAGTTTTAGTTTCTGAAAAAGTATATTTATTTTATTATTATTAATTTATAATTAAAAATTTATTTTATATATTATTAATATTTTAAAAAATTATTTAACATAAAAAAATCATCATAAAATTTTTAATTTACATAATTTTAGTTTCTAAAGAAGTAAATTTTTAAGACAAATAAATAAAACTTTTTATTTTTTAGTCTTCTAATTTTTAGTTTTTGATGAAATGAATTAAATAAAATAAGTATATATATTTTTTTATTATTTTTATTATTTTTTTATAATAGCAGATACATAAATAAAATGTTTAATTTTTTTAATCTTCGAAATTTTTAAAATGAATTAATAACAATATTAAAATATGGCGCGAAGTTAATGATTAATATTATTTCTATATTCTTTCTATTTTATTCTATTCCTAAAATTATTTTATTCTATACTCCAAACTCTTGTTTTACCTGTTTGAATGTTATAGACTTCTTGACTATATTTTGTATGCAACATAAATAATAATCAAATATAAAGTGGGATTTTACTAAATTTAAGCCTCAAGTTTCATCTTCATTATCTACAGCAATAAATTCTTTCAGCAGCAAAAATTAATATTAAAATAAAACAATAATAAATCACCTGATATTTATTATATTCTAATGCCAAAACTTAATGGTTCTACAATGAAATTGAGCTAACTGAAGTCTGAAGCTTTAAAACGCCTAATGCTCTTTCAGCATTGTTATACAAAAGGCAGTTTTTGCTAAACGTTCATATTTCTCCCCTTTTAATAACTACTTTATATTCAATAAATTCTCATTTTTATTGCACATTGACTCCATTTCGTTTATTTTGCAAAATACTTTGCTCACCCACTTAAGAGTTGACCCACAAGGAGCGGCGACACTGCTCCAGATTTTTGTATATATTTGCTCGCCTCTTTTCTTTTGTGCTCTCAACTCAACTCTTGACTCTCGACTAATATACTTGCTGAGCGTTTGGCTCAATTTATGACTTTTCAGAATGCATCATATATCATTATAATTGTCAATAATCGTTCGATTTATTTATATTTTCTCATATGTGCTATGGCATTTTATGGCCATTTGCCGGGGCTCATAAAACTGCGACAGTCTTTTTTATTGTATCTTTTCAGCTGCTTATAAATCATGCGAATTTATATATATATATATGGGTTCATATATATATATATATATATGTGAAGGCGGGCCAAAGAAAGGAATAACAAAAGTCTAAGAATGTCGGCACGAAATGGAAACTCAAATACACTTTCTGATATTTCTTATGATATGTCATATTGGGATATCAAACCAAAGGCTGCTTAATGTATTCAGTTTTTGATTAAACATTTAAGTTTATGAATAAATATTTGATTGGAATACAGAAATATTAAATATAAATATATATATTTTATAGATCTCTATGCCAACGTTACATATTTACTAAAAATTCTAATATACCCTAACAAATGCATATAGAAAAGGAAGAGCATTTGCATTGTTATACAAAATACGTCGCCGAATCGTAACATTTTATTAGGCCAACCCCAAATTGTTTATCCTCTTTGTTTGGCCACGCATTTGCATAAGCGCAGGTTAAGTTCCACTGTCTTCGTCCGTTGGCTCTCTCCGCTCTAGATCAAAGGCTACCGGTATCAATATTTAAAAGCCAACAAGTCAAGGTCACAGGCTGGCCCGCCCCTCTAATAACATCACAAAAAAAAAAAGAAAAAAAATTATGAATGAAAGCGGCTGGAGCGAATTTGGTGGCATTGTTGTTGTTGCTGCTGTTGTTTGGGGTAAACTAGCTAACTGTCAGCGGGCTTAACTTTACAGCGTTGCATGAATAAAAATTTAAATAATTTATAAAATTTGTTACTTATGGCGCGCCCAGGCTCAGGCGTCTGTCGTCTGCAAACAGGCCCCGCGGGCGCGACGGTGGCGTATGCGTAATCCGAAATGCCGGTAAACGTTAACGTTGCCCCCAACTTCAGCTGCTGCTGTTGCTTCTTAGCCTAAGCTTAGACTACACGGAAGTCGAGGCGCTTGTTGTCCCTTATCCTTATCCTACAGCTCCAACCTCCTGTTCCTCCACATCTTCCTCCTCCTCCTGCTGCTGGCTACCTTTGTTGTGGCGTGTGTTTTATTTTTAACGAATTTTTATGATGTCTATGGCAATGGGGCAGATATTCTTTGTGCCACCGCTGTTTTGGTACATTAAAAAGCGTCTACTGGGTACAGTACTGGATACGCCATGGACCCCCTTCCCTACCGTCAGCCCATCTGCCTAGCCACTCTCTGCATATTTTAGTATGTAGTGTACGCGAGTGGCGTAATTTTTTGTCGTTTTGCTTCGTGTGATAATAGCATGAGTTTTATGCTAAATGGAAATTTTTCAGCTTGCAATTTGCTTGGCTTAGCGTCGTCCCCCAAGCGAGTCGCGGGGCACCTGTGACACAGCTACGCCCCCAACCCGTGTCTATTGATTTGTCGCCTGGCATTTGGCGCTGACGGTGCGTATGTGTAATCCCATTGACTTGGCGCGCTTGGCTGCCTTATTTTTGCGTAATTTAATAACTTTGTTTAACATAATTGTCAATTGAAGCGGCGACATCGTCGTTTATAGGTCGTTTAATGCCCCACATCGATAACGTTCGGCGGCAACACGGCTTAAGCCCATCCACATCAAGTGTAATGAGCTTTGAAATTTGATAAAAAAAAATGAAGCCAACGAAATAAAGCATGGCGAAGAAACACCTTATCAACGAATGCGAATAATAAAAAAATGATTTATTTCTATTTTTGGCAAACAAATTTGAGACCTGAGTCTATTCAAATTGAATAGGGATAAGAATAGCTAACTTAAATCAAATAAAAATTGTTTGGAAATCTGAGAGCGTGAATGTTGCTCTCTCTCCCTTTGCTCACTATCCTTCTCTTCGCTTACTTTCTCATTGTAATTATAAATAACTTGAAATTTCAATCTATTGGGCCAATTGTCGCTCTCAAATTACATTAGACGTAGCTCAGGCTCAATAGTGTATATAAAGCTTTTATATATCCTTAGAAACATATCTCTCAAATATTTATATATTTTCTAAAGTAAAATTTATTTTTAATTCAAATTCTAGAGTTTCCTTTGCAATGTATAAGCGTATATAATCTATATTCATCTATCATCAAAATCATTTAAAGATTCTTTAATGCTCAAACGGAGTATAGCTAAAGCTTAGCTCAAACAGCGATAAATGTTATTTAAGTCTGGGCAAAAATGTCAACTCATATTTAATATTTAAGCAGCTGGAAAGCATTTTGGCAAAATTGTTATGAATTTTGTTACACACACTTGCACACACACACACACACACACACCCACTCACACACGCACAGCATCTTTTATGGTGAGTTTTGGGGCGTTATAAAATTTTAATTAGTCGCCTCTGTGCGCTGCATGCCACCAATTTGAGCTGTTTGAAAAGTTTGCGGCGCACAGTGCGTATGCGTTATTCATATGACTCGAACTCGAACTTGTTGTACAATGTAGGCTAGCGAATGATGCTATCTGTTTAATACCCTATAACAATGAAGAGTAGCAAGCGGCATAGCCGATGAAGAGTATTAAGCTACTTAGTTGAGTTGAGTTTAGTTAGTCCATAAGCTTTGAACGTATAAGAACTTGCACTGATGATAGTTGTATGCGAGCTGAGATGTGATGAGACTTAAGCAGTCGTTAGTAACTCACTCAATGGCTTAAGGAATTAGCCTATCAGTAAAGCTACAGCTGTGAGAGGAAGTAGATGCAGCTTCTGGTTGATCAGTTGACAAATGCAAATGAAGAGAAATCAATTTACAGTTGATATGAAATGAGTTTGAGAGCTGAGATGAGCTGAGACTTAAAAACCCTTTAGTTGCGTCTATGTTTGATTGCCTCGAGCAACTCAGCCAGTAGAAGAGCTAGAAAGAGTTGTGTAAGGAGGATTGTGGTTGATCAGTTGACAAATGCAAATGAAGAGAAATCAATTTAAGGTTGATATGAAATGTGTTTGAGAGCTGAGATGAGATGAGACTTAAACACTCCTTAGTAATTCACTCAATGCCTTAAGGAACTACTTCATCAGAAAAGCTAGAGCTGTGAGAGGAAGTAGACGCGGCCTCTGGTTGATCAGTTGACAAATGGCAATGAAGAGAAATCAATTTAAGGTTGATATGAAATGTGTTTGAGAGCTGAGATGAGACTTGATGAGACTCAAAAACTGTTTAGTTGCGTCTATGTTCGATTGCCTCAAATAACTCAGCCATTAGAAGAGCTAGAAAGAAGAATTATGGTTGATCAGTTGACAAATGCAATAGAAGAGAAATCAATTTATACTTAATATAGAAATATGTTTAGCAGACTAAGAGGTATCTCTTCTTCTAGCATACACATGTTTCTTTATTATATTTTACTTATTTCATACACCATAGAAGGACTCAAGTGCAGCGACGTTGTCGTTGGCGGCTGCATCTTTTACACAAATGACAAACTGACGTACGTGACATTTATGCGAATTGGCAGCTGCTGCCAGCGCCGCCAGCACAAATTGTAGGCTCTTCTATATATATATATATAAAAGTATATAAATATATATATATATATATATATATATATACATATATATTTATATGCATGTCGATGAAGCTCTGAGCGGCACATAAAATGTATGCCAACTTGATGTAGTATATGAAATTGATGTCATGCTAAATGATATTTGTATGGGGCATTTAGTGAAATGTTTAAGTGGAAAGGGGAGTTGCATTTATGTGCTGGCTAAAAAGAAATTGCAAGGCTTTCAAATTGAATGACATGTCAAGGTTCTGTTTGTGACTGTGTTAAGGACACGTCAGCGTCGCCTGCTGCCTGGCTGCTGAGTGCTGCATGTCCTGATTTCCATGCATATGGAAATGAGAAAAATGAAAACTCTTTTTTAATGGCTTTTCAATGAACGCCTGACGGAATCGAAGCCATACACAATAAATGTGGTTTATATCGCTGATTTTTTTTATAGTTATGTCTCGCATATAAAAAGCTTAGAAAGTAACTGAACCTGAACTAGATGTAAACTGCTAAAAAAACTCTTCTTTTTTGTTTTCTAATGAAACCTTTCGATCGATTGTGCATAAAAATGTATGCTATTAAATTTTAAATACACCCAGAGTGTGTCTCTCTGTCTGTCTGTTTGTATGCTTGCAATAAACTGAAGTTGAACAAATCGCATAATAAAACGAGCAAGAAGCAGAGATACATAGAACAGGCGTGCGACTGGGTGGCAACGTTGTCTCTACCGCCTTGAGGGCTCCAAACAAATTTTTCGGCATGCAGAGGGTATGTGCCATAAAATTTTTGCCAAATGTCGTTTGATACGTATACGCTTATCACACACACACACACACACATACATGTACATTATTACGACTTCATAATGTGTATGTGTGTGTGTGTGTGTGTGTGTGTGTAATGTAAACGTAACGCACATGTTAAAGGGCCATGCAGGCACGCCAAACCGCACAACAAATATAAACATATCGAACACAACGAGACACGGCAGCAACACCAACAACAACAACAACAACAACAACAACAGCTGGCAGCTGACAGCAACAATAATAACCCCATCACGTATACGCAACGTTGTGCGGCTGCCACACACGTGTGCTTCATCTCTTAGGGTCTGGCTCTGCTCTGCTCTGCTGTCCCATCGTCCCGCCCGTCCTAGGTGGCGTCCGCGACTCGCCTTTGATAAAATGACATTAAGAAGTCGTGACAATGCCACTAACTGAACCCAAAAAGGAGAGACGTCGCCGAAAGCCATCAGCTTGAGCAACACTCGAGCCACCGGGTGTAACCACATGCTCTCTGCACACTGACACACAATTTCGTGGTAAATTAATGAAAATATGTAAAGCTTAACGAGGTGGATGGAAGTAAAGAATCGCGAGAAGGCGCAGGATGTTTGTCGGCTTAAGTGAGAAGTTTCTGAATTTGGAATAAAGTTGAATTTTGTTTAGAGAATAAAGGTAAAGAGGTTCGAAAAGCAGTTGAAAGAATGATGAAAAGATATAATATGAAAAGAGATGAGGATTTGAGATGAGCTGAAATGATATGAGAAGAGAAGAGAAACTCAGATAAGAGAAGAAAAAAGAGGGAAGAATTAGATTAGATATGTGGAATCAAAGATCAGAGATGAGTGATGGGAGAAGACGAGTCAAAGTAAAAGAAAAAAATAAAATAAAATAATATAAAATATAGGGAAAAGATAGCCGTGAGATACGAGTTAAAGAATAAAGAGGACAATAAAAAATATTTTAGAAAGTATAGGAAATAGTCAGAAAAGTAGAGGATAGGTTTTCTTTTTTTTACAGATCAATTTGTGTAAAGTTTTACATTCTGCTAACATTCTGTTACATTCTGTCTTAAAACACTATTATGATTACTATGAGAAATTTTCCTTTAAATTATCTTTAAATTTGACTTTGTATATATTCCATCTCGGCCTGGTTCCACCGTGCGCCTTCTATGGGTCTTGCTATTCGGTTGCCTTTGCCCTGGTCTCGACTCCATTGGCTGTGTCGTTCCAGTCACTCACTCGTCCGGGTCTATCTGCATTGTAATGTCCTTTGAGATACGACAAAGCGGCGATTCCACTCGAAATAAACTTCGCCAGGCTGCAAATCGCACCACCACCGCCAGCCACCCACCTTTTCGGGGTGGCCTGCCCCATTGTACAGTTGTGTCAACAAAGCGAACGTGCCAATGTGCACATTAGATGGAGTTTTCCATGTCTACTCGGGTGTGTGTGTGTGAGGGAGGGTGGGGGACATAGGGACGCAGCGCCAAATTAAATAGAATTTGTATGGTTGCAACCTACCGAAAAATGTTGCGGTCGCCAGTTGTTGTTGGTTGTTGGTGTTGGTGTTGGTGTTGCCCAGCATTAAATTGAATTTGTCTAATGACAAGTTGTTGCTTTTTGGCTGCAGAGACACAGTGTCATTGGTAATGGGGCGAGTACTGAGCGCAATAACTGTTTGCCTAACGTTCGGCTGTTAAAAGTAACTGCCATAAGCTACAGGTACCCCCTAGAGGCCCACAGCAGGTAGAATCACCCAGCGCCAGTTGGAACTGTTTTTTGTGGTTTCCCTTCACATGTATTAGTCGAGTCCAGAGGCAGGAAAACCAATGTGAAAACTCATATTAGAACATTAGAGCATTCAATGGCCTTTTAATTGTGGTCGAGCTGAACTATTTGCTATCATTTTTTGGATCATCTAGCACGGAAATTGCAACGGGCCAAGTTAGTAATGTATTGGCCATGATAGTAGTCGATGTCAAATAGGATATATATCAATTAAAGTGATATTTAGTTAGTTCAGCTGATAATGATTTCTGGCATGAAGCAATGTTTAATGGGAACAAAATTTAAGATAGGAATTTGATGGGAATTGATATGTTGTATATGTAATAAAGTTATATAGAAATAGTCTCAATATGAAAAGTATGTTGATAGAAGTAATACATACAGTTGCCTTAGAGCCATTCGTCGTACTGCATTCAAATATCTAACTAGAATGAGCCCATCGTGCCTATATACTATATCAAATTTAACAATTTTAAAAGTATTTAATGTTAAGAATTATAGAGCTGGCAGACAGACCAGAAAAACGACTCTTCTAATCTTTTACTAATGCCTATAGATACTTAGCTAAAATTTTAAATAATTAAATAAAAATTTTCTTAATTCATTTTAATATATATATTCTATTTTTATAACAGATAATTATTATTCATTATCTTACTTAAATATTCCTATATTAATTGTTGCTATAACAAGCTTCAGCATATTTATTTTTAGGTTTAATTTAAAAAAAAAATATATATATATATATATAGATCCACTTTAGAGCGTTGCTTGATGTGCTTGATTGCTTTGCCAGCCTCCTCCTCTCTCTCCCTCTCTCTTCCCATCAGAAGGCAACTGTCAAAACAAAAAAAACATAAATATGAAATTTGAGCAGATTTAAGTGAAATTGTGTGCGCCCAAACACTTGGTACCTACCGTTCGTATAATCCGTCCCTGCCCCCGCCCAGCAACAAGCCCGAGCTGCCGAACAAAAGAAAACTCATAACGTATGTTTGGGTAGTTGAGATTTTCTGACACAGATAGCTTGTGGCTCGAACAACGTGGCAACTGGCCCACAACGATGACGATGCCGCTGACGTTGACGTTGACCAGAACAGGAGCAGGAGCAGGAGCAGGGGCAGGCCATACCGATGCATGCACAAATATCCATAGTCAACCCCTCGCTATAGTCTGAACCGGCCCTGCTATGGTTGGGCGGGTGTATGCCTGCCCGGGCAGGGTTTCGAATATTGTATGAATATGAAAGTGATGAAAAGTCGACGATAACGTGCCAAGGTCGTTTCCGGCCGCGTGCATATGAACCGTACAGCCGGAGCGCCCTTCCGTAGTGCTTCAAACAATGCATTGCGGTTAGTAGGATGTGACCCAACCCCCAGACCCAAGACCAAGCCATGCCAGGGCAGGCGTTTGGGTCTTTAAGTAAAATTCCATTTTGTAGCCAACTCCCGAAACTCCCGAAAAGTAAGCAAAACGGACGCTCGCCAGTAATTTCAATTTGGTTGTAATATTGTAGGGTATTTATGGGACTCCCACTCCCAGTCTCTACGCAGCTTTCATTAAGTTGTTATCGAAGTTGTGCGTAATGAGCCTCCATAACCTAACTCAGCCAACACTTGGAATGGCTAATCAGAGCTGGCATTTTATGAAATTCAAAACCAAAGACGCATTCCCTAACTTTAAGAACCTGTTAGATAGATGATGCTTAACGTAAGAGAGACAGACAGACAGCTAAAGGGGGAGAGCTGGAGAGAGGGTCATATTTAATTACCACAGAAAAAACGTCAAAATTAATTATGACAGCTGTCAGTTGAGTGTGCCGAAGCTCAACTGACTCGACTGACAAACAAAATTGTGAGTGAACAAGACAATGACCGACTCTGAGTTGAATGAGTGAATGAATGAATGAATGAATGAATGGATGAGTGCATGATAATCATGAAATGGGTCAAGCATACCAAAAGTGACAACAGACGGTCATCTTTTTCATATGCTGTTAGACCTGCAGGCAGGTGCCCAACGGACTTGCATTACGGTAGATCAAACTGTCCCACAAACTAATTTCCAACCTGTGAACCAGTTGTGCGCCGGCTTCAGGCAGAGACAGTGCAGCTAGCTTAATGATTCCTTGGTTATTTGACTCGAAAATGAAATGAAATTAGTTGAGTTCGCTTGAAGTAATATATGAAGATGCTAAGTTCTTTGAGATGAACTTGATCTTGAAGCTAGACCAGAGGGTAAATATCTGGAAAGTACTCTAACTCCAATGTCTATAGAGAACTATAAAAAGAGCTGATAGATAAAGGCATGGAAAGGTCCTCGGAACTTCAGCAATTCCGAGTATAAATACTTTTGTTTATTATCCCAACTGCCAGCTGACAATCTTTATGATATTTGAAACTAGTTTGGCATAGATATAAAGATATACATATATGTATGGCTATATCTCATCTATAAAGATGCCACCACTACTGCTATGACTCAGCTCCTGTTCACACGTGCCTGCCAAAAAGGTGTTTCTTATCCCAAAGATCTTAAGTATTTCAGAAACCTTTTGTGTGCTGTCTGTCTGTCTATATGTTGGTCTAGCATATACTAAGTACATGTCATATAGCATACTCTATCCTTACCCGTCTAGCCTATAGCTGACCCCCCTCTTCACTTGTCCCGCTTAAGCGTCTGTCATTCATAACGCATTTACTGCTTGATTATGCGCCATTCTATGGACACAATTGTCATGCATAATATTAAATGGGCTGTAGAGCAGCGAGGGGTGGCCGAGGAGTCTATAGTATTTTGTGCTGATAAGCGAATGCGGCTGGCTCCATGTCGACGATCCAAATGGCAATTAACGCGCCAACTCGATTGCAACTGCGAGAAGAGTGCGTCTGCCACTAGTTCAGCTACACACACACACACAGTTATGCATAGATATGTGTAAATATGTATACTATATGACAGACAAGACAGATGGCTTGGTCGATGAGAGAGAGAGAGTGAGAGGGAGAGGGAGGGGTGGGGGACGAGTGGGCACTTGGACGCATGCATAAACGAAATTAAGTCATTATTTTAATACGCGGCGTCACTTGCGACGATGCGCAGTGCCTAGTTTGATATATGGCCGATGTTTTTTCACTCTCTCTCTCTCTCTCTCTTCTTGTATGCATAATTTCATTATAATAAACGCACTGCGCGATACCCTAGAATAGCGGACACAGTGCGTAATCGTAAGTGCGGCCTGTCCGCACGGCTGACCCGTCGATTATAAATGGACGTATGTTTAAGTACGCGAAACGGCAGCGAAGCGTGGGCTGGGTGGCTGGCTGGCCGGCTGAGGGAGGAAGCTAGGGGCTAGGGGTCAGTAGTAGTAGTAGGTAGCTACTGCCACGCCCACCACACCAAGAGTGGGTAAGGGCGGCGCAGCTGCGATGCGGGCGACGCCTTCTTCAACTGCGTTGCGACTTCCGTTGCGTCGTACAATTGGGCATTTGCATTTGTTGCTCTCTCACTCATCTCTTGTGCAAAGCATGCTGTCTCTTTCATTGAGCGAACGAGCGCCTACGCTTGAGTTTTGTTGCGTAATTATGATAAGAAAAAGGTTTTACTTAGGGCTCAACTACCTGACTGACTGACTGGCTGTGCCTGTCTCTTGACTACCTTTTGGCAGCCGATTATTTGTTGTTGTTGTTGTTGCTACTGTTGGCTGTTGTTGTTGTTGTTGTTGTTGTTGTTGTTGTTGTCATATAAACTACCTTTTTTAGACTGTTGTTGTAGTTGTTGTTGTAGCTGCTGCTGTTGCCGTTACCTTTGTTTCTGTTTGAATTTGACATGGTAATTAACCCGCGACGCTCAACTTTGCCCAACCAATTGGCTTTAGCTCCACATATAAATGTGTGTGTGTGTGTGTGAGTGTGTGTGTGTGGCCATGTGCGTTTCCTTAAATTAATCAAGCATTCCGCTCAATTTTTATTAATTTACCTATGTGACACTAAAATATTCGACTGCCTAATGATTTAAATAATTTGAACTGTCTGAAAATTAGCGATAAGCATTTAGCCAACTTTGGTAGTATATCAAAGAGAATTTTAAAAGTTAAGCTTCAAAGATTTTAAATACTCTTACTATGAATATTGTTGAGAGATTTCTGTTAGAAGCTGCTGAGGCTTTTTTTGGCAACTCTGACTATAATAGAAGCTTAATAAAAGATGTTTGGTTCTTTAGTTTAATTAGATTATTATTTATTGATTTAAGTCTCTTGATCGTGCTGTTAATGTAGGAAAGAGATAAGTTGTTGAGAGAGAAGATTACATTAGAGAGGCAGACAAAGGCAAAGAGTAGAAGAGATTAAATGTGTTTGCTTAAGTATAAGACTGCATTGAGAGTAAATGAGCTCTAGAGAGCTTGCACAAATAACAGTGATTTTTAGCTGCTGCGCCGAACATATTAAAAAAAGTAAATTGTCGAGAGAAAAGATTACATTAGAGAGGCAGACAAAGGCGAAGAGTAGAAGTTAGAAGCAGGTAGCGCAGCAAAGTATTGAATACGTTTACTGTATAAGTATATGTATAAGAGTGCATTGAGAGTAAATAAGCGCGACATATCAAAACGAAAGCTTAACTTATAAGAGAGCTTATTAGAAGAGTTATTTTTAACTGCTGCGCCGAACAAATTTTAAGAAAAGTTAATTGTCGAGAGAGAAGATTACATTGGAAAGGCAGACAAAGGCGAAGAATAGAAGTGAGAGGTGAGTCCATAGCGCAGCAGAGTATGGAATACGTTTGCTTAAGTGTCAGAGTGCATTGAGAGCAAATGAGCGCGACATATCAAAAGAGAATCTTAACTTTAGAGAGGTTATTAGAAGAGAGATTGTTAGCTGTTGTCAGCCGAACAAATTAAAAATATAGCTTAAAGACATTTCTAAATAATTTAATATATTTATTTCATAATATTCCCACTTTTTGTCGAATTTATTCTCCCATTTTATTCCAGTTTCTATCAAATATATTTTAAATTAATTTCTGCATTATCTCATCGAATCTTTCTCACTTTCTGCACATTCAAATTCAATATGATCTTTTGATGCTCTGCAAATTTCAGGCTCTTTCATTCAATACATTTTCTACACAAAACATATAAAGCATAATTTAATAAATTTGCTAACCAAATATAGAACTAAACAAGAAACTCTCAGCGTGGGCTGATCTGAGCTGAGCTGAGCTGAGTTCCACTTGTGACATTTGAAACGTTGGGGCAACAATGTTGATTTTATTAATTGGATTTGTGTCGAGGCGAGTTTTTGGAATAGAGTCGAGTCACTTCGAGTTGAAGTTGTGTTCGCTGCTCGAGTTCAGTTTCGAAAGTGTTAGATTGTTTGTTATTGGGCTTGTATTACAATTTTGATTAATGCGCCAATGGGCAAATATCGATGGGGTCTCCACATAACACTTGACCCTAAGCCACAGCAGTTTCATACCTGTTGTTGTCACGGCATTTACTAAACAAATAAAATTTTAATTTTTATACGCCCGACGGGTGGTCGATCTTTGTTGACTCTCTGTCCGTCTGTCTGTCTGTCTCTAACCGAAAATCAACTTTTAACTTATGCATGCGCATCTTGTCCAGCCCATTGTGGCGCCTCCTCCTGCCCTCCTGTTGGGCTCTTTGGCTTTGGCTCTGTTTTTATTGAGGTGTCACAAGCACGGCCCCGAAAACAACTCTGTTGAAAAATTGATTTCAAATTGAAATTGAGTTTTTAGCTCAGAGTCGAGCGCGTGTTTTTATTATTTGGCGCCGAAATCGTAAAAAAGAAAAGAACAGAACAGAAGAGAACAGAATACAGCGGAAAATGGAGCCATTTTAATTGGTCTCCAAGAGCGTGCTGGGGATGTGGAGATGTGGGGATGTGGCATACCAGACGACAGCAATTATCAATTGTGCTTTTGGGAGCTGCCATAATAAATTCCTGCATTGAATTGATGATGTTTTACATCAGATTATTTATGATGATATGCCATGCTGATTTTTAGTGTGGGCTTCTATGGTTTTTATTATGATTACATAGTCTCCCAATAACTGGAAATAAGTTATGCATTTCGCTTCACTGGGTGGTTTATGATGATCAGATGAAGAAGAAAAAAAAAACAACTGAAATCAACATGATATTGGAGTGTCGTAAATATTTAGCGGTATATATTTCTGCTTCCTCTTAGTTTATATTGAGTAGGCTGTAAAAAAAAGATATCATATTTGGTTGACTACTTAAGTTAAGGCGCATTCGCAGGAGACAGAACTGTATAATTGTTAAATTAGATTTTGGATTTATTAATATATTGTATTTCTATTTTAATGAATATTTAATTGATTTTTATATTCATTCTTTGAGTTTTTGCTAAATCATATTATATATCATATCATATCATCATCATATATCATATCATATACTAAAGTAAAAATTGTATTTAAAGATTAACTGAAATGATGGGGAGCCAATAGAAGGACTAAAGCACGTATTATGTGCTCAGTTCCCCCCCATTATCATCTAAGTTAGCTATTATATGATATACAAGCAATTTCTTACATTCACTTTAACTCACTCATATATCTCTAGCTCTAACAAACACCTACACTATACCATATACACTCTATGCATTCTCATTTTCATAAGGCATTCTAGCACAGCTTAGCTAATCTCTCTCCTCCCATTTGCAGTCGTAATCATATACTTTAGGCTTGAACATATTTTCTTCTGGCGCACACATAAATTAATAACAAATTTAAAATAAATATATATATATGTTTATATAATATATATATACATATATATGTGTAGAGATAGTTGTTGAGGTCCGCACGACCCATCATTAATCACGCATAGATATTTCCCTGTCTTGTGTCATTTTCAAAAAACTCTGCTGCTGCCCGCCTCATTGCATTAACTATCTCTACCTTCTTCTTGTATATCTCTGCTTTGCTCATAATTATTTGGTTTTTTTCTCTTTTCAGTTTTTTCTTTCCACTCTTTTTTTTTTGTTTTGTGCTCCTCTCGAGCTGTTTTGGTTGGTTTTAATTATTTGCCTGAGCTGCAGAAGCATAAATTTTGTATAAACGTCTCTGGCTGTGGCTTTTTGGCACGCGATGTTTCTCGTTTTTACTGTGATATCGTTTTGTTTCTCTTTCTTACGTTTTTTTTTCTTTCGAGTTTTTTGTTTTCCACAAATGTCAAGCCCTTTGCCTAGATATTGGGTCAATATGTCAGCGTTTGCATGTTTCGTGTGGCCTCAGACATGCATTAATTATGTAGATAGCTGCGACTCTGACTCTGACTCTGACTATAACTCCAACTACAACAGAGACTGCGACGGCGACGGCGACGGCGACTGCGACTGCGACTGCAGCTCAGACTGCATTGGTAACCAAAAATACACAAAAAACTGAAAATAACAAGATTAAAAGCTGCAGCAAGAATGTTGCGACTAGAGAATATCCTGTACTTTGAGTTGGTAGAGCAATGCATACGAGAGGGAATAAACTAAGTTATTTAAGCTTAAATATGATATAAGTAAACTAATTAAGTTAATATACTAACAGGGGAATCTTTCTTAATAGAGTTTGTTATACAATAAACTAAATTTTATTTAAAAGTAATAAATAATAGTTTTTAAAAATATTTAATAACTAAGGAAATATGAACAAAATTACAAAATAAATTATTTTTAGTGAAATAAAATCTATATTTTAACTATATTTTATTTATTTAGTTATTATTTATATAAAAAAATATATTTTATTTATATTTAATTACATAAAATATATGATATATTTATAATATTATATATTATATATTATATTATAATATTATATATTTATAATATTATAAAAATATTTAGACTGTTTTAGATTTTTCACTTAATGTTTTAAATAGATTTTTCTCTTAATATTTTAAATATATATTTTATTTATATTTAATTACATAAAATATAAGCATTGAAAAACTGAAAAAATATATAAAATAATTAAAAATATATGAATAATATTATCAAAGTATTTAGCCATTTTTTAGATTTTTCTTTTAATGTTTTAAATATATAGTTTTTATTTTGAAAAAATTTTTAAAGTTTATTGTTGCATAAATATTTAAATACAATTTTTTAGTTACTTTTATAATAAAATTTTTGTTATTCTCTTCTTAATTCATATTCCCCTTCACTTTTAACACCTTCTAGTTTAACAGGGTATAAAAGACAAAAAGCTTGTAGCCTAGCTAAAAAAAAAAAATCATATGCAGAGCTAAAGACCCCTACCCTCATACAGGTAATATGTGTTAGATATAGTCGCATGTGTCAGATATTTGTGGCACGGCAACACGATAGATTCGAAAGTTCAATAGCATACGGCCGGCTATCCCAAGCCCACACTGCTACCAATTGCAAGTCAGGCGACAAATATTTTGCCCATATACACTACTTGGCTTTAAATGCCAGCCAAAAACAATCTGCATTTGTAACTGCGACTCTTATTAATCAGCCATTAAAAAAAAAGCATTTGTATCTGCATTTGTTGAGCATATAAATTATTGAGTTATCTGTCGCGTATTGATGTTCAACTTAAATCGAAATTTATTTGACTGTAACGCTGTGTTTTATGCAAATCTCATTTGGGCTGAATTATGTTTTCATTTGTAGGCCGCAGCTTGATTAAGATTTTTCTCTGTGTTTTCCTCTTCGTTTTTTTTTTTGGCCTAACAAATTTATGCAGGTCGTGTGTCTGTTTGTTTGCTTTGTTGTCATTGTTGTTGTGATAAAAAGTGAAAATTAGTTGCATGTTTTTTCACTTTCCAAATCTCTATTTATATATATAAATATATATGTCTATGCATGCTTAGTTTTGTATGGAAAAGTGTCTAAAATGATAATTTAAATGCAACTCTGCATAAATTTGAAATGCTCTACGGTTATGTGGGAAAAAAGTTGTCAGCTTGTTATTAAGTTGAGTTTTTAATTAAAAAATTGGTTTATATATAGTTACTGCTGATTGAAGAATCTGGCAAAAGTCAGCTATTGAATGACAAGATGATATGGGAGGAAAATATGTCAGCTAGTAATTAAAATAAGTTGTCTATCAAAATGGCTTCCTTGAGTGATTAGTCAGCTTGGATTGTATTGTAGAGTTGAGAGTTTGAAATAAATATTAGAAGCCCAAACTATCCTACAAAGCTAAAAGTTATACAGGATACGTATTACTGCCATTACTGAAAGATTTTCTGAAGCTGGCAACCAGCTTAATATAGACTGAAAAAATCTAAAAAAAAATCAATTGTTTGACTTGATTGAATAGCTCTTAAAATAAATACAATATATTGAAACTTTCATTTATATTACTTAAATAAAAACTCTAAAGAAAACTTAAAGTTAACACAAATCATGACAATTATTGTCGATACTCCTTCGGCAGACTCTTGAGGCAATGACTTACGTCATTTGAATTAATTTTGTAGCTGCTGCGATATGCTCTGTATCCATTGCCTTAATCTCCACTGCTTGCCACATTCCACATGCAACATTTGACGCATGCAGCAATTAAAACGAACAACAAACAAACAAACAACAATTCGACAGTTGTGGAAGTAATTAAGCAAAAATCAAAGCCAAATCAAAGTGCATGGCAATTGTCGCAGATTGGGGCTTAGCTGAAGCGAGCTGGAGCGAGGCGGGGCAGGGCTTTGGCTTTGGCTGTGATTGTCATTAATTTGTAGCGCATTTAAAGCTGTTTTGGGGCGCTTTTATGGCGGAAGGGAAATGCTGAGCGCATTAAGCCCCAAAACGCAAAACCCCAACAAACCAAAATGGAGCTCGGGCAGAAGAAGCCAAAGTCAAAACGATTATCTTAATTTAATTGTCTTTTATTTATGTCAGCCCTGGCATTTATTTAGCCAAATGGATTTACTGGCAGCCAGCGCAAGCTTCTGCATATTTATGGCGCCTACACACTCTCTCTATGTGTGTGTGTGTGTGTGTGTGTGTGTGTGTCCCATTTAGAGCCTGCTTCTGGCTGCTGTTGGTCTGAAGTCTGTGCAGCTCGTAAATAAGCTTCATACGATAAACTGGTATTAGAAATTGACAAATTCAACTACCAAAGCAGCCACACATATTGGCCTTATCCTCGTATACCCTGCCTCGGCTATATCCTCCCACAGTCTGCTTATGTAAATTTTATCTCACATTCGCGCATTGTATTCCAATGCCTTGCCTTGGCCAATAATCATAAAAACTAATTAATGTGCGTCATCGCTCGGTTTCAGTTACAAGTGCATGGCACAAACTTTGCTCGTATAATTAACGTTCCAAGTTTCGGCTGCCAAATGAAAGCCCCCGTCATACCCTCTTTATGGCCTAGCTAGACTCGATCTGTGCTGCTGGCCTGTCGTTTGTTTTTGCTTATTTTGCGCTCGATTAGCAGATAGCACTGAAATTAGTAAATGAAGCTGCAATCTGAAAGGCCATTTATATTTTTTTTTCCTCCTCCCCAGCTTTTCTGCCCTACCAAACAACGCAGCGAAGTTGTTTTCATCTCTTGGGCGAAAACTTTGTCCTGCTCATGGCCATAATCAAATTGAAGAACATATTTTTATTTTATTTTCTTCTTTGAGAATCTATAGTAGCGTATTATGAGTCATTCGCGATTATTATTTTGTATATATATGTTAGTTTAGTTGGCTGTTAAGTCTTAAAGTAGTTCAGACTTAGCAGGAAACAAGAGAAGGAAATTAAGTAATATAATTTTATTTAATTAATTGTCACTAAATAAAACTAAATTTTAATTATTATACAAAAGACAATTTTATAATTAATAAGAAAATTAAGTAATATAATTTTATTCATTATGTTATTTAATTGATAAATAGAGAACAATTTTATTCATTAAACAAGATCCAATTTTATATTTAATAAAAAAATTAAATAATATAATTTTATATTTTTTATTTTTTTTAAATTCTATTGTTTTCTAAACAATCGGATTATTTGTTTAATTAAACAAGAAATTTTCTTTTATATAATATATAAATTAAATAATATAATTTTTATTTTTGATTATTTAATTTTTTGATAAATAAAGCAGACATTAAATGCAAATTTTTAAATAAAAAAAAATTATAATAAATAAATTATTTAATAAATTTAATTTAAAATTTTTACATATAATTTAAATCTTTTCTTTAGAGAAAATGCAGGTTAAATAAATAATTATTTAAACAACAAATATGATATATATTTAGAGAATAAACTGGTTAAATAAATAATTAATTTTAGCAAAAAATAATATATATATATTATTATAATTATATTATATAATTTTTCAAAACATTTCTTCCATCATAATTCTTGGTTTATTTGTGTGTCTCTGTTTTTTGGGGTCAGCAAGAAAAAAAAAGTAATTTGTGTTCATATTCGGAGCAGCGTTTGATTTTACAGTTGCTTTCACTTGAAGCCAATTAAAAAACGTCACAGGACATTGCGTGCTGGAGGCCTTAAGGATACAGGATGCTGGCCTGCTTAGCAGTGGCAGACAGAGGATAATAATATATCAGCCCAGCGATGCCCGGACATGACAGTTTTTCTCGTTTATTGGACATTTTAATTTGAGGCCAACATGACAAAAACATCGATAACAATTTTCGGACATCTTTCAAAAAAAGAAAACTATATATATATATATATATATATATATATATATATAGATGTGTATATATATGTATGCCAACTGGCCATTTTGGTTGAAAAAGGAAAATGTGCTGCGCGTGCTGGGCGTGGGTCTTGGGTTTGGGTTGGGGCCGTCTTCAGCTGGAAGTCGACATGTCAAAAGAAGAGAAAATGCTTGACAAATAAACAGTTGCGAGAGGTCCCAAATTGCCTGCAGTTATTGTTTCGGCTGCTTTTTTTTCGTTTTTGGCCAGGCTGAACCTTCGTTTATGATGTCTTTGGGCGCTTTTGACCTTTTTTTTGCGCCATAAACTCGTAGATATGTATATGAATATATATGCAGGGGTGTGTATTTTTTTTTTGTTATCACATCATTTTCTTCACATTGCTGGCTACCTGTCGAATGCTTTTTTGCTGTTTGTGAAAAATAAAAGTGAGCAGAGTTGGCCGCTTGCAGGCCAAGTCCAACATTTACCATTTACAATTTTGCTGTAGGTCCATCTTCATCTCAGCCCCAACAGGGGGTCGGAGTTTTGGGTGGCTGTCGTTAACTTATCTTGGGTTTACATCATCGGTTAAGGTGCTAATGTGACAGCTACTTCTACTGAGGCGACAAACAGCAAAACACTCAGCCAGCATCTACTTGACCTGACTTTGACTTCTACTGGACTCAACTCAGCTCAACACTGACTCTTGAGTCGTTGCTCTTGGCTCATTAGGCCGCACACACTTGCCAAAATATTTCATAATTCATTTTTGTTGCCCCAACCAAAAGTCATTTATTTTATAGCTGTTGAGTTGAGAAATGCACTGTCAATAATGAGAGGCTTTATATTGAGATGTATTAATATTTTGAAATATAAATTATGAAAATATATATATATTATTGTTAAGAGAGAAATATAAATAAATAAAATAATATATAAATATATTAAATATCTATCATAATTAAAGCCCGTTTTGCTTATGAAGTTGCCTCATTTGTTTAATTAGTTTCGTTAATTATACTTAATGTATTATTATATATTGAGATGCATTAATATTTTGAAATATAAATTAAGAAAAAAAAAAAAATATATATATATATATATATATTATATATTGTTAAGAGAAAAAATAAATAAATAAATTATATATATAAATATATAAATATATAAATATATTAAATATCTATCATAATTAAAGCCTGTTTTGCTTATAAAATTATACTTAATTTAAGCTTTAAGATAATGTTTGAGCTTAAAATAATACTAGCTGAACCTGAATACTTAGGAGATATCATCATATTTATTTATTTATTTATTTATTTATTTATTTATTTATTTATTTATTTATTTATTTATTTATTTATTTATTTATTTATTTATTTATTTATTTATTTATTTATTTATTTATTTATTTATTTATTTATTTTTTTATTTTTTTATTTATTTATTTATTTATTTATTTATTTATTTTTTTATTTATTTATTTATTTATTTATTTATTTACTTATTTATTTATTTATTTATTTATTTATTTATTTATTTATTTATTATTTATTTATTTATTTAATAATTTTATTATATTTTTTAATAATTATAAAAAGAATTATTTAAACACATAACAAATCAAAAATTCTTCTCTTTTAATATATATTAAATTATATATTACAAAATGAATTCATAGATTATAGATTAGATTGACAATTTAAATTTGTTCATAGATTACTATTAGATTAACAACTTAAACAACTTAAACATTTCAAATTTCTAGAACTATTTTCTTAAACATAATTCATTCACCTGTGAAAATGATTTCTTCAATCAATATAAATTTAATTTATCAGCTTGAACTCTAACAGCAATTGAGCTGCAAAAGGCTTATTTAAGCACTTCAATATGATTAAACAAATATGTAAATTTGTTAAGTGTTCAATATTTTAATTTGATTTGGCTGCTGCTACGCTCAGCTTGTGCTGCGAAGCGAAAACAAATTACAAAATAATCACCTGAAATGTCTGAAGTTTGGCTTCCACACTTTGTCGGCATTAAGCGGGCTTTAAGCATGACTCCAACTCCAACTCCAGCTCCGATTCCAATTCGAATTCGAGTTCTTCAATTCGCATACCTTATGTATATACGTATATATATTTATATATATATACATATATATTCAACTATAGAGCCGCTCGAGGAGCAGGACAAGTTCTCTGGCTGGGTTTTTGTGTTTTTGAACTTAATGCCCCAACTCGGTCGCTTGCTGCTGAGACTTTAGCCCCTGGCTATAATTACTATATGGCTGCCCGCTTTGCGGCGTCTGCAACATTTATAAGTTTATCGTCTGATTGCCCCCCATTCAGTGCGGTCTCTGCTGGGCTGCTGTGTCGAGACTTGCTCAAAAAGGGTTTCAGGCTTGACTTTCAGTTCAGTTTTGTGTGCTTGCTTGTGTCTGCCAACTTTGCGTGTCCTTTGTGCATTTAACGGCTATTTTAAAGGCAGCTCTCCCGCTCTCTCTCTCTCTCTCTCCCTCTCTATCTCTCTGTCTGTCCATCCCATCTAAAATTAACTAAATTGTTGCAAAATTGTTTATTATGAAATTATGAAATGATTATGGTAAATGCTCACTCTCCGATCTAAGCCAAGTCAATAAACCTCTGGCCACACACTCGATTTAAATAACATTAGTGCATCTGCCATTTCCCTCTAACTGACTTTCAGGCTATCTCTCTCGAGTTAATTTGCGTGTAATTACATATAACAGCAGCAAAAAAAAAAACTTTGTAAATACTCGCATTATTTAAGCATGTGTCTCTGTTGGCCAAGCCTCAGCCCCGCTTACAGACACCCGCTCTGTCTCTCTCTCTCTCTCCCCCTCTCTCTCTCTCTCCCCCTCTCTCTCTGTTGTTAGCTGTGCAAAATTATGCATTACAAAAACGGTTAAGTCCTTGCGGAAGCCGGCCATAACACCTACAAACAGACAGCCAGACAGCCAGACATGACTTGAGGCCATATTCATATGCATGTTACGGCTTATGTTAGTGTAGGTGTGTACATGTGTGTGTGCATGTGTGTGTGTGCGTCTGATAGTGATGATAAAGAAAAAGTTACCAGACATTGGCCCTGGCCCCTGACTCAACAGCTCAACTGCTCCCCTCTCTCTCTCTATCTTGTCTCTCCGCCCGCAAAATACGTGTTTATATGCGTGAATTTTTGGGCCAAAAGGACTCAGGTAATTACCATGTTTGGCCAACGGGTTTTTCATGGTAGCATTGGGCGTATGGGGCTGGAGCTGGGGCTGTTGCTGGTTCCGCATCTGCTTTTCTGTTTTCGGGGGAGCCTTTTTATGCATAAATTTACGTACAACGCGGCGCGTGCCAAATCAGTGTTTACACTTTTATTTGTTTTTTTGTGGGCGGGGCAGGCGAAGGCGTAGCACTGTGTTCTTTGGGGTTTTCCTTGGGCTTTTGCGGTCATAACTAAACGTTGAAAAAACAGTTCTGGTTGAGACATCACTTACAGGGCGGAAAACTTTGAGTAATGTCTAAATTATAAACGGAACTGCCAAACAGGGCGGCAAATGTGCTTCAAAACTTTGTTCGGTTTAGAGCTAAGTGTAAAGACGTGAGAATATGCAGGGAAGAGAGCTTGGATGAAGAAGAAGAAGGTTGTAAATGAGAATGATATATATAGATATATAGATATAGATACGTTTTAAAAGGGAAAAGAAAGCTAGGAATTGTGGATAAGGCAAAAACTGGCAAAAGAAAACTGCAATTAAAAGTATTCAATATGAGAATGTCATGGATTATATTAATAGTTCAAGATATGTGAATGTTTGGTGAGTAAAGATGAGAAAAGAATCGTTTTTTGATTAACTTAAATTGATAAAAGTACAATGAAGCTAATGGAAGTAGTTAAGGAATGAGTCAGATCAGACGGGATTCGATAGATGATTGGTTCATTTGTAGAAAAAAATGAAGGAAACATGATAACTATAGTGAAAAGTAGCTGTAGAGAAGTAGATATATATATAGATGTATAGTATATAAAGTTAAAGACTGATATGTATCTAAATATATTAATCAAGCCTTATAATAATAATAATATAAATATAATATATTTATATATAACTCAAATATCTGAATATATTAATCAAGCCTTATAATAATTATAATATATTTATATATATTACTCAAATATCTAGAGGAAATCTTTGCATATATTTTCTCTAGATATTTGGCTAGTAAAAATCAAAACAAGAATTCTAAATTTTATTCTTAAGTAATTTTCTTAAATTTTATAAAAGATCCCAAATCTCTTTTCCAACATTCATCTCACTTCTCCAGCCCTGGTTCTTAGACATTTCAATGCCGCTTACAAATTAAACATAATTTTGGGGCGTATACTTTATATGCTAGAAAAGGGTGCAATTTCCACCATGCAAATGTGAATCTCATTTTTTTCTTCCTCTCAGTGGGTGGGTGATCTGTAACCCTGTCTGCCCGCTAGTCGGCCTGGCCGTAATCGAAAAGAAAACTCACCCCGTTGCATGGGACATGGTCATGGGCTTGGCTGCTATAATTTGTGGGCTTTGGATGGCTCGAGGGCGTCTTATTTATAGCCGGGCTTAAATATCAATGCAAGTTTTATGTGGCAGCCCTTTACCTGCTTTAGGGGGGTCGCGGGGTCTGCTGCTTGACTGATATCCACTTATTGATATTGATACAAGTTGGCGTTTTACTTCCGGGCTTTTTATTTCCACCTGCGCCTGAAGACTTCAATTCGCTTTGGTTTCTTGTCTGCTCTTACTTGGCTTAAGTATACATACGTATATATATATATATATATATATATATAAATATCTTCAATGGGGGCATTTTTGTGGTTATAATCGGATTTTATTGCAAATTAACGAGCAGAGCCAGCCAAGCAACCCCCGCATTGCGCTCCTGTTGTCTTGGCCTTTGGTTATTTATACGATTTTTATTACCATTGTCGTCGTCGTCGACGTCTGCTGTGCGGGTTGTTAGGCAGGTGTGCACTGTACCTGCCCACCCCTGCCCCGCCCACTGGACGGCACTTCATTATCCCTTTTCGGCAAAAGTTGTTCTGCTACTTTGGCGGCCCTTTTATTAGGGGTACTCCCCCAACCGCCGCCCTATTTGTATTGCATTTATTATTATGTGTATTTGTTCTATATTAATTTGTTGCTGCTGCTGCCGTCGCCGCTGCTGCGTGGCGCTCCTTTTAGTGGGCTCTCAATATTCATTAGTACTTTGATTTGTTATGGTTTCTTCACTTCTTGGCTTTTCCTCTGTCTCAGTTTTTGTGTTGTTTTTATTGGCGCAAGCATTTTGATTACAGCACACACACACACACACACACACAGAAGGGGAGTTGAAGTGGCGGCAGGAGTCTGGCATTAACAACCTACAACATGTTGAACTAGTTTATCTGCAGCTGCGTGGAGACGGAAATTTTCTGTAGCTGTTGTGCAAAAAAAAATAAAACTTTATTTATATATATATTTATTTTTTGATGTACTCTATCGAGGCGCCCAAATATGGACATTTCCAGTTTTTCTGAAAAGTTTACAATGTAAGAGAAATATTGATTGAGAGAAAAAAGGTGAAATAGGTGCAGAAGTATATTATATACCAATGAAATTTGTAATCAATTTTTATGGATAAATAAAAAAATATATATTTAAAAAAAATTTTAAATCTTTAAATTAAATATATAAAATTTCTTAAATAATTCAAAATGTATTTAAATATTTTTATTTATATTGTATTATTATTTATTATAATTATAATATTTAAAATTGTTGTTAATAAAGTATTAAAATTATAAATAGTTGAGTTTCTTAAATAGAATTCATATTAATTTATTTTTATTATTTTTTTCAACTAAGTAGTTTCTTTAAAAATTTAAAAAAATATTTAAAATAAATAATAAATATATTATTGTTGTTGTTTTTATTAAATATTAAAGAGTTATATATTTTATTGCATTTTTATTTTAATTATTAATTATTTTTTAACATTTTAATTTATTAACTATTTTCTTAAACATATAAATATATATTTATTTCATTTTTTTTTATTTTCAATAAATTAAAAGAAAATAGTTTGAATATTAAAATATATTTTTAAAATTATAATATATATGTTTTTTTAATTTTAATAAATTTATTTTATATAAAAATAAATTAATTTTAATATTAAAATATATATTTTTAATTATAAAAACTTTATTTTATTATTATATATGTTTATTTAATTTATTAAAACCTTTTTTAAATATATATAAATATAAAATGTATGTATAAGGCATAAAGTGTCCTTAATAAATAAAAAAATAATTGATATAATTGTGTGTGTTTTCAAAAGGTATTTCATATTCGTTTTGTCGTACATTTTTCTCTCACATATTGCGTTATTTTTGCACATAAATATATATTTATATTTATATATATATTTCTTGGCCTGTTTGGTTTGGTTAGCTGTCGGGGCGTTGGTCGCCGTTGATTTTTTATTTAATTACCGCACCAAATTTCCGACACTTTAAACGATGGCGGCACAAAATAATTGCAAGTGCTGAAAACATTAAGAAACCGGCTCGAAACGGGAGCTCCGACTGCTTTACCAAGTTTACAGCACTCGAGCGCGACTTTCATTTTCGTTTTTGCTGCCGCTGCTGTAGCTGATGCTGTTGCCAATTGTAATTGAATTTTGTGTTTGTCGGCAAACAGGCCGGGCCAACAGCAGCAGCAACAGCAGCTAGCAGCAACAGCAGTCAACAGCAACAAAAAGGAAGCAATTTCAGGCTAAATTTAGTTTAAATGCCTACCCGTTCACAGAGAGCTCCTGCGCCTGACAGACTGTCGCCCGACGGATCGACTTGTTATATAGTGCATAGTGCGAGCGAGGCTTAGGCTCTCATCATGTGCTCGCTTTTTAGAGAGGCAAAAGTGTTGTTGCCCGTTGCCCGCTGCCTGTTGCCCGTTGCCTGTTGCCTGTTGCCTGTTTGTTGGCTCAAATTATGCTTACTTTGGAATTCAATTAACTTGAATTTGTTGCACTGGCGCGACGTGATTTCATTTTTTCTATACTTTTTTTTTTTTTTGCTTTTCTCTGTATTCCTCAACAGTTTGCTATGCACTTTTCAAAGGCCTCTGGCTGATTGTGTTTTATGGCAGCTAATGAGCGTTAGTGCCATTCAGTTTATTCGATTGCAAAGCTAAATTACAGTGGGTCCAAATGGATTTGGACATCAGAATGCACTGTGTGTGTGTGTGTGTGAGTGTGTGTAATAGATTCAAGTGCCATCTGCCAATAATTTGTTGCAAGAGCATGTTGCAGCGCGTAATAAATAGTCGAGGGAGGAGAAAAAGAGAGAGGGAGAGTAAGAGAGATTTCTATTTTGTGCCTAGACAACTAGTTTGATTAATTCATTAATTTAAGTTTAGAGATGAAATATTAGCTGCTTTATAATATTTCATATATGATTCAGCTATTATACAGTTCACTTTTGATATAGCTAACTCTTTAATGCCATATATTTATGGTTGATCTATTGGTACAGCTGTGTTCAAAATAATAGCAGCGCACTTTTTGCTGACAAATATGACTATATTTTACGCATGTTCATTCTTAAAGATCGAGATATTCGAGTGTTGAATACCTATTTACATAATATAGTAACAACAACTTGATTTTGTCATTCATGAGTATCTCTTCTTTAATTCAATCAACATGCTTTCCCCATTAAAAACAATCGATTAATTCCACTTTATGCCATAAAGCTACATTAGGTCTATAAAACAAATCGTTGTCTGGCTATGCTTAGCTTGTTTTCCGACTGCATCATTTAGTTAATATTACAGCAGCTAATCTCTCGCCCACTGCATGGAGCCAAACAAAGTAATTTGGTGAGGAAACTCCTCTGGCTCCCCATCGAATTGTCGACTGCAGCTGTAACTAGTTTTTTGGGAGTTAATGTGAGCGCGTATCTCGCCCGTTTAATCCGGGCGAGCATATGGCTGAATGGTTATGAACGAGAACCAAACCAAACTGAACTGAGCCAAAATGGAACCGAACTGGAACTGAAAACCGTTCCACAGCGACTCGTTGTCGAGCAAATGTTTGTTGTTGACGCTTAAGCTTAGAGCTCATTACAATTTTCAAGTACATTTGCGTTGATAGTTACACCGAGCCAGGACTAACAACCAGGACTAAGGGTAGCTATGCACACACACACACTCACATAGCTTGTCTCTGTGTTTCATGCATACAAACAAGCACTCGAAATATATACTATGCAAATATCATAGATAGATACCAAGTAGCGAAAAACTCTCCACACTCGAGTGTGGGTGGGTGGCTGGGTGGCCCCGACACGCTGCAACATTTTCCCATTATGTAAATAGTCACAGTCTCCCCCTCTATCTCCCCCAGCTCTATCTGTCGCCTCGTCGTCTCCTCTTCCGCATTAGGCACTTCCTCGTATACTGCTCGCAGTTTTGATGTTTGTATGGCAAATGTCTGTTGACCATTAAATTCACTTCACTTCATTTAAATCTCAAGCATTTTTGGCACTTCGAAACTGAGATTTGCATGCGCCGCAGTCTGGATGAGAAACTTTTTCAATAATACAAATACACTCCAAAGACTATCTAACAAAAGTGCCAACTGCAAATAATAGTTTCCCACTTCTACTTACACATAAGAGAGAGAGAGAGAGAGAGGGAGAGAAAAAAACATCGAGAATTGTTCAAACTATTTTCGTTTTTTTTTTTCTCTTTTCATTTAAGTCCGAAATTTTGGACGCTGACGTTGGCAACTTTCGTTGATTTTGTGAATTCTTTGGAGTTGGGCATTTTGTAGGCTAGGCAACTGAAGCAAAGTTAAGCAGTGTAGTGTATGAGATTGCCTTTTGTATACCCTGTAAAAAGGTTTTCTATCAGAATATATAGTCAAGTCACTAAAAATGTATAAAATACAAGATAGTGCTTATTGTTCTTAGAGTCTAGATATATTTGATAGAAATAGTTTGTTTTAATATATAAAATTTAATTAATTAATTATTATTAATTAGTATTAATTTTTTATGCAACAATTCTTTAACAACGAAATTTCTTTATTGAATTAAATATTTGGCTGCGAATCAACTCAATTTGCATTATATATAAGAGCATATCTAGCAGCTCATATCATGTTGGTACTCAGAATCTCAATTGATGATTAGCTAAACATATTCAATATTCTCTTTCTCTTAGAGAGAACTATTTTCATATATTTCCATTTGCATTACAGTGTATTTCTAGCATAATAAACTCTCGGTCACAACATTCTCACTTGTTATAATTCATTTTGTGATGTATTTAAACTAAAATGCAGCTTGGACTGCAGCATGTTCACTCTCTCTCCCTCTCTCTCCAACTCTCTTTTTGGTGAGCAGCTGGGTAGCAGGGGCTCTGAGACAAATTGGACAACAGCTTCAGCTGCTACGTTTCGGGCAGGGCACAAAAACCGCAAAACCAAATTGATTTTGTCTACTCAAGCTCTGCATATGGGCCAGGCTCTGCAGAGTGCATAGAGAGCGCATAGAGTAGGAAGTTGGGACGTGGCGTTCGTCAGCTGGTGGCGCAATTTTCATTACGCATTTGGTCATTGCTATTGCTCATATGGCATTACGCATACGACCAATTGTCCAGAGCACACAATTGAGTTGCAGCAGTGAAAGAGTGAAGGAGTGAAGGAGTGAAAGAGAGAAGGAGAGTGTGAGTGTGAGTGGGAGCGGGCGAGATAGGTAGCTAGAGCATTGTATGTGTGCGACAGCATTGTTTGAGCATCGTGCATTGATGTATGCATGTAAACATAATCAGTATTTGCAAATAGAAATGCAGACAGCAGCACGGCAGGACTAGCAGTGGGAGCAGTTGAGTAGAGCTTTTGCGACTCCGAGAGTCCGATTTGTAATCGGAATCGTCAATGGCTTTTCATTTACTGCCAACTGGTAACTGGCCCAACTCTATGCTCTGAGGTTCATTTCATCAGCGCAGCAGAGCGCAAAATGTCAAGAGCCCGCTTGCATTTTCTGTTCGGGTCATATGGCATTTGGCATGCAAAAACTAAAACAGGGCATAGGGGGAGAGATGTTAACTGATCGAATAGCTATTGTTGTTGTTGCTGTTGTTGAATTTCGCGATGACATCTGCACTTTTGACCAGGTTACGCAAAGGGTAGCAGCCAAGTGCAAAAGGGGTTTGTATTATGAAATAAGGGATTGAGATGGGGTAAGTATGAAGGGAGTAAAAGAAAAGAGAGAGAGAGTCGAGGGATAGAAACTATTTTATTCTAGGACTAATATATATAATATTGATATGAATATATATATATATATCAAAATATATTTAAAAGTTTTTCAAACTACTTTTAACTAACAACAATCCACTCAAAAGCTCTGTTAGGTAGCAGTTCAAAAACGGAAATACGAACATATGCTAAGCACTGGATATATATATATATATATGTATTTACGAGCAAGCCAATAATCAAAATCCAGCAAAGAGCTACTGCAATTTGGAAGATAACAAGACGAGAAGGTAGCAATTACCAAGATTGAAGCAGACGGCTAAGCAGTTGAGGGCCATGATCCGAGCTCATTTTTTTTTTTTTTTTTATATCAAGGAACCACAAAAACAAATCGGAACACCAGCTGCTTCCTCTACACAAAGAACAACATCAACAACAAGGATGAAGCCCATATAAAGCTGGGGTTGGGGGAAATGACAAATTTTTAATGCCTCACAAAACAAAACGTTGATAAGATCAGCGGCTGTCAAACAAAGCGGAACAAAGAGCTAACAAAAACAACAAAAAACGAACTCGAATCAGAAAATATATAATAAAAACAAGTAAGAACGTTGCAGTCGGGCGCTACCGACTGCGGGATACTCATTCACACCCCCACAGATCACGCCCATTGCCACGCCCACAATTGGTTTGTACATATATAATTTTTTGGAAATCAATAGAGGAGATCAGCAGTAATATTTGTATATAATTCTGATTTTCTCACTGAGAATCGGAAAAACGTATAGTTTTTCCCGATTTGCCACGCCCCCAGTAGGCGTAGACATATAATTTTTGGCCAGTTCTTAGAAGTAGTGAAGGGTAACGTAAGTGTGAAATTTGGATGCTTACACTTAAAAATTGCGAAAATTACAGGGTATTTTTTAGCCGGGCATACCCCATAACGGGCGTAAAAATTATTTTTGGCGCATCGATAGAGGAGCTCACCAGTAACTTACCATCCAATTTTGAAGCTTCTAGCTCTAAAACTGTAGGAGCTACAAACTTTTGCGGTTTGCCACGCCCCCTATGGGCGTAGATATATCCGCCATATCTTTTCCAACTTGGGTTGTCAACCCGAGTATATATACCAAGTTTCAAGTCTCTAGCATCAATAGTGCTCAAAATATTACAGAATTTGAAAAATCACTATATAGTCAGATCCGATTTGCCACGCCCCTAGTAGGCGTGGATATATAGATTTTTGGTCGATCTTCATAGGATCGTATCAGTAACCTACGTGCCAAATTTGGGCGTTTTAGCTTTAAAACTGTAGAAGATACAGTTTTACCCGATTTGCCACGCCCCCAATGGGCGTAGATATATCCGCCATAGCTTTTTCAACTTGAGTTGTCAACACAAGTCTACATTCCAAATTGCAACTCTCTAGCACTTCTAGAAGTAGTGTTTCTGAGGTATGGGCAAATGCATTTTCCGATTTGCCACGCCCCTAGTGGGCGTATCGGGAAAATCTTGACACTTTATAATTCGAGGGTATACACGAGTATATATTCCAAATTTCAACTCTCTAGCTTCAAAACTGTGCAAATGGTTTGCGTTCATACGGACAGACGGACAGAAGGACAGACGGACAGACGGACAGACGGACGGACAGCGTGACGGACATTGCACAAAACCAATATACTCATTTCACTTTGTGAATGAGTATAAAAAGGAGACGAATGACAATATGCAGAGAGGCAGAGCGAAGTGATCTCCGCCTGATGATTTCGGGAATAAAACACGCGCGAATAAAAATCAATGGGCGGGACGATGACTACCTGCTGTCGGCTGTCTGACTGGAGGATCACTGGAGAGATATGGATATGCCTCAGATATGGACGAGAGCACATTTAAGAGATTTGAGATTGTCAACTGGAGTCGCTGAGGCATGTAAAGGAGAATGAGAATGAAAATGTGAAATGAAATTAGTTGAATGCCACGCCGAGCACTCGAGTTGTTAGTAAAGCAAAACATTTTGAAAGGACAAACAGCACACTCGACAGGAGACAGTCGAATCTCGGGACAACATTTTCTGTTTTTTTACTTCAGCTGGGGTAGTTGTCGTCATTATTTGTGTGTTGATTCGCATTCGTTGCTTCCTTGCGCACTACAAAAAAAAAAAATCCTTTAAGTGCACTTGAGCGCACAATGCACTCTCCCGGGTGCCTGTCCAGCCGAGCCTGCCAAGTCGTGCCTGTGACCTCTTGTCGCAAACTGGATTTTGTTTTGCTTCTTTTCATATTTTTTGTTTGTTTTTTTGTTATTTTTTTGGTTAGAGCATTGCTTGTGCATCAGCGATATGATTTACCAGCATGCGATAAGTATCGCCAACTTAAGACTTAAGATTGTTGCCTTTCCAAACGTTGCAAATCATCAAGCGTATTAAGGAGATCCGACTGATACTGATTATGCCAGTGCGTCGCCTGAACCATGGAATTTATTTCGTTATCTGATTTGAATGTATTCAAAAATGTATTTTATTATGGGTTACGACTTTATTTGTTTAGTTTACTAATATACATTTTAGCATTGATTAAGTATTAATGAAAAAAAATTTTAATATTTTCTAAAATTTTAATTTTATTATTATTCAGTCATAGTTGGGATTAAAGGTTTTCTAGATTAAATAATTGTTTAATTTAAAAAGGAAGATATAGAAGAAGATATGACTTATAAATTATAAAAATATTTAGTTTAGAAAGTTTTGAGCTGCATCGATTACTAGTTTTTTTTTTTTGTATATAATAAAATAAAATTTTCAAAAATATTTTTAAGTTTTTAATCTATAAATATATATATCAAGAAATTTATTAAATACATTTGGTATTTTTATATAAATTTTGTATATTATATAAATCATTTAAAAAGTAATAATAATATTTTAAAAATATTTTAAGTATATTGAAGATTTTGCAATTTCCAATATTTAATGTTTTAAATGAATTTTAATAAAATATTTTAATAAAATATATTAAAATTTTCATTTTAAGTTTTATTTTCAAGGTTTTGATAGCTTTATTATTTAATGTAGATAAAGAGCTTGTCTTACATATTTTATTTATATTTGAATAAAATTCATTTAAATCTTAAAATATATTTTAATATATTTTTTTAAATAAATCTTAAATATCTAAAATGAAAATATAATAATATTCATGTAAGTCTCTTATATGATCAGCTGCTGCATACTATTTGCCAGCCAACACTTATATGCATATACATTTATATAGATATATATTTATTTACATGTCTCGTTGATTTATCACATTGTTAAGTGCAACATGTTGCACTTTGTTGCATTGCCTTGTGAGCTAAAAAAGAGAATTAAATTAATTACAACATTTTGTCAGACACACGCGTTACAAGTTAGCCACATCAGAGCCCATCAGCATCGATAAGATATCCCCAAAGCCCCCTTTGGACTGCGCCCCGCCCCCACTGACTTGCTATGTGGCGCAGTTGTAAGTAGTGATAGTTGCAGTTGTTCAGCTTGTTCTTCCTCTTTGTCAGTGGCAACATCTTTTGCCTGGGAGTCGCTGCTGTTGCACTTGCCAGGCATTCGTCAACACACACACACACAGAGGCACACAGACACACTCACATAGCTCTGACTCCACTGTGGCAAAGTCCTTGACTTGCATTTTTGATAAACAACGTGTCAACTTTGTCGACATAAACCATAATCTTCAGTGTCAGTTTGACTTACAACTCGTGTACTTTTCAGTGCACTTGCGACTGGTAATCATGTCATGAGTCCCACTTCCACTTCCACTTCCAGTCCCAGACCCTGACTAGCTCAGAAAGTGAAAGAAATTTTTCTTCGAGATAAAAGACAAAAGCAAAAGACAAGCAAACAAAGTAGGAGCAGCGCCTGAGTGCCTAGAAATACTAGTTGGGCGACTTAGAAGCTATTTCTCTCTCTCTCTCTCTCTCTCTCTCTCTCTCTCTCTCACTCTAGCAGAGAGCAACAACTGTCAGGCTTTGGCATTTGTCTGTCTGCCTGTTAGATCATTAGCGTAATTAAATGTGGATGAAAAATTTCACTTAATTTAGTGCGCCCTCTCTCTCGCTCCCTCTCGCTCCCTCTAATTGCATCTTGCTTCTCTTTCATAACTCAAAAACCGAGCGGGCAAATATACAAAAATATAATTAATCAGCGAGGCATGTGGCATGTGGCATGTGTTTCTTAGCATTGCTAAACTGAAGTTTGGGCTCCCATTTCTATTTCATTTTTTTGTTTTGTTGGGCGCCCTCGTCGGCACCTAGAAATTAAACTAAGTGTCGGGCGTTTCGGGTCCGCTTCAGCCACATGACGCACGCATGTCTCATTTTGCTGCCTCACGCTCTCCAGACTATCTCTCTCTCTCTCTCTCATTATCTAGCTCTCCTGTTTCTGTTGTCTTTGGCTATTCTATATGACAAGAAGAAAATGTTGTCAGCTTAATTTTTTGTAATAATACTAAATTTAGCCAACGGGCACAATCAACAAGTCTTGAGCTGCTGCCATGTAATTTCGCTAAGTGCAAACGTTTCCCCAGTTTCCAATGTTTCCCAGCTCTATCCATCTACCCATCTCAGTTCTCAGTTCCCGAGTCTACATAGTGCAAATTTATCGTCACTTGCATGGAGCGTGACATTGAAATTGTAAATTAGCCACGCATCGTGAACATAGCTAAATATATATATATAAATATAAATATATATACATTATATATAAATATATATACATTTATATATATCATATACATGGCATGTATGCAGGCATTATGCTAGTGGAGCATGCAACAGTGAAATTGTTGTGCCAAAAGTGCAGGAAGTGTAAGCGTAAGAATGTCAGAGAATGAAGTAGCTAGGCGCCAACTGGGGGGTAAGTTGGCAAAGAAGGCGACCATGAGAGGCACTTATAAAAGTATATAAGGAGTGTAAATTGAAGTATAGAATATGAATATCAGTAGGCAATATATATATATTTACCGTATATATATATATATACAGAAACAAAGAATATTCATGCAAAACAAATAGAAAATAAAGGAAAAAAAATTTTAAAACCTTTTTTAGCTATTTCTTATATCAATAAAGACTTTTAAATATTTATATAAAAATCTGTAAAAATAATTATAATGAAACTGAATATCTGTCATGTATATCATGCAAAGGACAAAGAATTCTAAAACCCTTTTAAGACATTTCAAATATCAATAGAGACTTTTAAATATTAATATAAAAATCTGTAAAAATAATTATAATATAACTGAATATCTTCACACCTATTATGACTATTAGAGCCCATTTGTTAGCACTTGAGGAAATTCCATATCTTTTATGACTTCCATTTAAAGGGCAATCGTAGAGCCAAACACTTTATAGATTCTAATGGCTGGTGACTGGGGCCCCCAATTTCCTGTTACTTTTCATAATGTGCATTTGGGTAACCCACATGTGGTTCATGATAATGCCAAACAAATCGCATGCGGCCCATTTAGATGACATAATCGATAACCGATAACCGATAAACTGTAAATTGCCAAGTGAAAACTTTTTGTCGCACATTAAGATGCGGCCTAGCCTTAAGTGCGTCGATTGTCTGTTATAGAGAGAGTGAGGCAGTTTATTTATATATATATATATATTTGTACACATACATGCAAACCTTGTGCTCGTAGTCAATCAGCGGGTTTTTTGGCAGAGGGGCTACCGTTTCCACATGGCTGACTTATTTTGTTCTTGGGCTAGCAAGTTTTTTTTTTTGTTTTTAGTTATATACGTTAAATAAGTCCCTGTTGCGCGAGCCGAAAACTTTGTTTACGGCAATAAAAAAGTTTCTCCTTAAAATATACAAAATAAACTCAAGAGAGGAGACAGACAGAGCCGAGCAGAGCAGAGCTGCTGTGATGTGGATGTGCAACCTTTTGGGAGCTGTTCCAGAGCGCAAATGTAATATTTGCTAATTTTATGTGAATTTAGAAGAAAGTTTCGTTTGCTTTTTCTTCAGCACGAAGGCGAAGCAACGGACGCATAATCCTCTCGAGTAAACGCAAATCTGGCGCATTTATGGTTATACAATATTTTTTCATCTGTGTTTTCTGAAATGCACAAAAAAAGGAAATTCGAAAAAAATATATGAAATAATATGATAGAGAGCACCGAAAAATCAAACAAGTACCTAACAAAAGTCTAATGTATGGGATTATCCCCAAGCAAAACAAAAACATCAACAGGAGCTAAGGCAAATCAATTTTGCATATATATATATATATATATATATATATATATATATACGGGAATGCATATGGCTTGAAATCCTTTTCTTAGGTCTGCCTGTTTTTTTTTTTCTTTTTCATTGCGAACTTGGGCAAAACAATAAACTCTTGGCATCTAATAAAAGGTGAAAATCTTTTGAAAGCTTCAAAAGGTTTTGTTTTGCCACGCAGCGCGTGAAAAATTTGCCCAAGCTTTTGGATTTATATCTCTAAATAGGAGCAGGGGGGCCATACTTATAGCCACGTTAGACGTCTTGAGTTCTGCCAGCTGGCATCAGCGCCGGCATTAGCATCAACATCAGCTTCATAAATGCGGTTAAATGTAAAAGTTTTTGCATCTTTAAAATGCGTGTGCGTTGTTTTTACAAAGTTCATTGGATTGGAGTAAGCAGCAAGGAGGGGAGCCAAGGCGAAGCATGCGGTTTTTAAGTGGAACCACACAGGTGCTCAGCTGCTGGCATGCATAGAAAAGCGTTTGGCTTAGAGGAAAATTGTTGTGAAAAGCAAGAGCTGTGTTGACTTGGAATATATAATCAAAAAGGTTGGGCAAAGATAAGCAAACATATGTTACATATGCTGGGAGTTTCTTAGACGTTAATATATTCACTAAAAATATTGAGTAGGAATAAGAATATTTTTAAAAGTTAATTTTAAATTTAAATTTGCTTATTTGAATGACACAACAATTTGCTTAAGGAATTCTTGGAATTTTTTAAGTAAAATTTTTTAAATAAACAAAGTTTCTTTTTTAAGAATTAATCAAAAAATATTGTATAATTTTTGTATATATTTATTTTTTACTATTTTTTTTACTATTTCCTATACATTTTCAATAATTTTAAAATTAATAATTATTCTATATTTATATTTTATTTTATTAATATATTTTTATCAATAAAAATAATTGAAATTGTTAATTTAATTGATGTAAAAATTTTAAAATGTTTTACATAATAAGAAAAAGATTTTGTAATTCATTTCATATTGATTATGATATAATTATTCAAGTCGAAGTTTGATTGGCATCAGAGAGAAGCTAATATATTAAAAATAATATAAACAGCATATTATATTTAAATAGTAATTAATAATAATTAAATTTTTTATATATTTTAAAAAATTTTTTTATATTTTTTTAATATTTATTTTAATTCTTTATCTGCTGAAAATCTTTCGAAAGTTACTTCAGCTTCCCATGCATCTACCTAGTCATAAATTTCCGTTCTCTTTAAACTCAGCTTTGCTTGAAGCAAGACTCAGGAGCTATGTAAATAATTGACTTTCAAGATAGTATATCTCTTTCTTTCCCTTCCTCTCTATCTCTCTCTCTCTCTCTCTCTCTTTATCTCTCTCATTCACTCTTTCTCTCTCTCACTCTCTCTCTCTCTCTCTCTCTCTCTTTATCTCTCTCATTCACTCTTTCTCTCTCTCTCTCTCTCTTTATCTCTCTTATTCACTCCTTCTCTCTCTCTCTCTTTATCACTCTCATGCACTCTTTCTCTCTCTTTTTCTCTATGTATCTCCGATAACTGCAACCACATACACGCCTAATTAAAGCTATTTGCAGTATAGAAAAAAAAACAAACGTTGGAAATATAAATAAGTAAACGAGTCTTCAAATTTAATGCCCTCAGGTCCACATTAAATGCACTTCCAGCCGCAACACGCATGCGTTTCTTATGGCTATTTGAATTGGATATATGTTGGGCATTTGGGCATTGGGAAATAGTATTGGGCTTGTTCATACGGAGACAAGGTTATTGCGTGCCAGTCGATTGACGTAGCCTGAGAGAGGGTTAATGCATAGCACATGTGTGTGTGTCCGTGAATGGACACACACATAGTCATAGTAAATGGCTGGCAAATGGCTTTGGCTGTTATTGAAAATTATCTATGAGGCAGGCGCAGGCGCAGCAGCTTGGAAAACTGTAAAACGTTCCCAACATGCCCGAGTACGAGCCCAATGCTAATTATGGTCAGTAAATTAACTTGGCGACCTTCATTGCCAGCTGAATTTGTGGTCGGTCCGAGAGACACACGCAAGTGCTTAAGTTTTTTTCCCTCTTTTTTTCTTGATAAGCGTTCGATATAGGTATATCTACTTTAATTTTCAAGTATTTGATTGATTAATTCAAATCGAATTGGGCTACGAATTGAATTTATAATGATTTCGTAATTTGGCAGCAATTTAAATAAGTCAGAGAAGAAACTCCATTAGATGTTGAGTTAGGGTATTACAGCTATGATATGAGATAAGTAAGATGAAAAAAATTTTTTATATTTTGCTATAGGAATTTTTAAAATTTTTAAATATTTTTTAATGGAATTTCTCTAATATCTAAATTTTTTTTAAATTTTTCTTAGAATAATTTCTCTTATATTAAAATAAATTTTATATATTTTCAAGGAATTTCTCTAATATTAAAATTTTTTTTACATTTTCTTAGAAGAATTTCTCTTAAAGTAAAATATTTTTAAAAATATTTTTAAGGAATTTTTCTAATTTAAAATTTTTTATAATAATTTATAATTTGCTATAAAATTCTTTGTTATTATTTATATAGGTTATATAGAGTAGTATATACGTTGTCTCAACTCTAGACTCTACAAAACGATCTTGCTTTGCTCGTTAGGCTTTTTCTTCTTATTTGTTCGCTTGGCTCTTCAATCAAATTGACATAAACACATGTTGGGGCCCTAAGTGTTGTCGCGCCTACAAAACGTAGACACCGTAGCTGAAGACAGAAGACAGTTGGGGCAGGGAAAGCCTCTATTAATAGAGCATTAATTGATGATTATGTCAGTTGAAAGCGTCGTTGACAAACTGTGTATCTGATGGATACATGAGGCAAATGCCCCGAAAAGCAGCATTTGAAAACTTTTCATGCACTTGCATTGAATGCTGCCATTAATCAAGCCTGACGCAACACCCCCGCAGCAGCAGCCCCCGCAGCAGCCCCCTCAGCAGCAGCAGCAGCAGCCGAAATGCCGCGAAGCTTTGCTGCGGTTAAATATTTTGAATGGCAACATATGTTGGCTGCCATAAAGTAGCAAGAGATTTGTCATGTGTGTGGCCACAGCGCGTTGCTAGCAGCAAACAGCGGCAGAGGCAGCGGCAGAGGCAGCGGCAACGGCATCAGGCAGCAGGCAGTTACATTTTGGCCAAGTGCTTACAACTATTTACCGCTGCAATCGCTGCAAACTACGCAAAAACTATCTTGCAGCCAACAGATACGACAACCGCAAACAAGTTGCAGCTGCATTTCAGGCTTTGGATACAGATACGGCTACAACTGAAAGCCGTAGCCAAAGCCGTAGTCAGAGCCAGTGCCGGAGCTGGAGCCGGAGCCGGAGCCGGAGCCGACGCAAATGTGCATGCTGCGGTTTTTCCAGCATGAAGCTGGGGGGCTAACAGCGCGATTTTGCGTAAAAGTTTTCCAAACATTTTGGCCCCAACTATGCCAAACATTTTCGTATTCAAAACTATTTAGCTGTCAGCATTTATTTGCCAGAAAATAAAAAAAAGGAAAACGAAGCAGAAAAATGAATTCAGTTTATATTGAGATACTATATATAAAGCACATATATATATATATATATATATATAAAGCGTGCAGCCAAAGTTTCATTTGAACATCAAGTTTATGGGCATTTATTGATTTTGCAAATAGTTTTCATTTTGATTGATGGCTACAACAGAACGAGAGCAATGAAGAGGGAAAACTGGAGTGTAACAGATTTGTAGAACGAATGCTGAAAAGTGATAAAAATGATACATTCGAGTATTTTCAGATTTGTTTTTTTGTTTTTAGCTGTTTTCAGCTGCCTGTGGCGAGTGCTTAAAAACTATTTTGTAGGTTAAATATTTGCGGATTGGGAGAAGCAAATAATATTTAAACTGAAAATCTAAAACAGATACAAAGTGAAAAGAGAAATGGTAATATTTATTTTAGTATGATTCTGATAAAACAAATTGATAATTTGTTCAGAATTCTGGCTGCTAAAGCCTTTTAGCCTTTTTTATAAAATTTCTATTAGTTTAATCCTACATAGAATTATTAGTACTTAGCGAACTGGTTAAGAAACAAGTTTTGCTTTAAATTTGTCTTTAAAAGTATTCTTTATTTGAGTTTTTTTTTATTTTATTATATTTTTTCTTCTCTCTCAAATGCATTTATTCTCCGCACTCTTCTCTCTCAAATGCATATGTATGTTCGCACCAGCAGCAGCAGCGCACAAAAATAGAAATTTGCTCGCTGAGGTCTAATGTCTTCTCCAGCGAGAGTAGAGTATACCAAACTGTTGTAACTGTTTGCCATGCTCATGCAAAATGTTCACATTTTCATTAGTATTTGTGGATAGGGTATGAAAGCGTTGAGGCGCACTGAGAATATGTTTTCGCGAAGAGCATGCACACACACACACTTACAGTCCGTTGCTCACATGTATGAGCATTTGTGTGCGCCTGTATGTGAAACTTTAGCTGCAGGTAGAAATTGTAACATCCCACAACCAACAAGTTGGTCGATCTTGACATGTTAGTTTATGTTTATTTCGTCTACATATTACTTAAAAATTATAATTAAAAAAAACTTAAATGGCAAATTGAAATAGAGAGCAACTTTATCTCTATTTGCTTGAACAAGTTGGTTTTATTAAATTAAATTAAATTAATAAAAATTAATTATATTTTTTGTATATGCCAAAGTATCATTTACACCAATAATTGATAAATATATTCGAAAATCAGATAATATATATGACCCTAAAAATACTAGACTTTGGTACAGACAAAAACTAATATATAAAGGCAAAAAATATATATTTAAAAAATAAATAAATATTTTTAATTAAACTGTTAAAGCCACTTGAATTTTAAATTGAATCTGAGCATATTCCAAAAGTTAACAGACATAAACACACACACACACAGAACGTTAAGGGGATATTAAACAAAGTCATAAAACGTTGGTAGCTGGCATTGACTTGGCCCGAAGGCCAAGCGGGCTATTAAAGAAATTCCTGGACGTAACAGTGAGTATCGAGCGAGTGCAGAGCGTTGCTGAAATGCCAAGGCATCTTATATAGCCACACGATGATGATGATGATGATAAAGATGCCTAGAATGATGATGATGTTGATGCGGATTGCATTGCTCATTAACACGAAACTAATTAATTGCGCAATTCAAGTAAACTATCATGTTGCGAGCGGGCACCGCCGCCATTACAAGCACTTGATTGATCACCTCCAGCCGAGTAGTGCAGCATGATCTTCTTAGAGCTAACAAGCAGAGGCCAAGTGCAGGGCCAAGGCTAGCAGGCTAGAGGGTGCCAAGTACCAAGTGCCAAGTGTCTGTTGGCCATGCAGCCCATTGCATTTTAAACGCTAATTTATTGTTAACTGCAACATGTTGCCGGTATGCAAAAATGTTGTCTGGCATATGCAATTAATTGTAACAAGGCCCCGCCAGCTAACTCAGTCAACCAACTAGCTGCTGCTGCTGCTGCTCTGCTCTGAGCCAACCTTTAACGAGCTGCCAGCTGTATTGTGGCCAAAAAGAGTTTTGAGGCAGCGCGTTAACTCGGTGCAATTTACGTGTTAATTTGAAGTCGTGTCTCTCCAAATGTTTGGCTGAAAAAAAAACAAAAAAAAAAACAAGGAAAAATAACTTTTACTCTGCGCGACGAGAAAGTCGTAAGTAATTCATGTGTTGCACGTAATTGCCAGGGTGTTGCTGCTGCTGTTGCAGTTGCAGGCGGTTGCGGGCGTTTGCCTGTAACAAGCAGCTGCAGCAAGATCGCTCTAACTATCGGCTTAGGTACTCCGGCTCTGGCGAAAGTTTCCACTTAAAAAGTAGCCAAGTGCACAAATGTGTGCCACAAATAGCCCAGCGCACACATTTCGATAGATTTATCGATCAAGCTGATATCTACAAATTGATGCGATTAATTCATATATTCGGCTGACTATATATTTACACTAACCATACAACAACTAGAACAAAGGTTTGATCCGCAAAAGAAAGTGAGCAAGAGGACGCACCATAACATCGGTCGTACTCGAGCCGATTCGTTATAGGTTCGAGCAGGGAAAATGTTGGATGCCTACCACGATTGAGTTCCTTTGGTCCACTTGTCTGATGCCAGTTCAAGTGCGCGCCAAACTTCAACTGGGATAACAGAGCATAATGCGAAAATGTAATGTCACAAGAGGCTGTTAGTTAACATTAAAGTAACGGATCTGCTCTTTGCATAATCGAAAGTGTCTTTTAACAGTGGTGCTCTCCGAGCGCTCAGCTGCGATGGTCAGTTTAGTTATGAAGCCTCTCTATGCAACTATGTATGCTTATTCTTCGATCTCTTCTCTCTCAAATGCATTTACTCTCTGCTCTCTTCTCTCGCAAATGCATATGTATGTTCGCACCAGCACCAGCGGACAAATATAGAAATTTGCTGCTGAGGTCCAATGTCTTCTCCTGCGAGAGTAGAGTATACCAAACTGTTGTAACTGTTTGCCATGCTCATGCAGAATGTTCACATTTTCATTAGTATTTGTGGAAAGGGTATGAAAGCGTTGAGATGCATAGAGAATATGTTTTCGCGAAGAGCATGCACACACACACACTTACAGTCCGTTGCTCACATGTATGAGCATTTGTGTGCGCCTGTATGCGAAACTTTAGCTGCCTGCAGGTAGAAATTGTAACATCTCAACCAACAAGTTGGTCGATCTTGTTCAGTGCACACACCCACATGCACTCAAATAAGTCAATCGCTGGCAACTAAAAATATAATTATTACTTATACTAGTGTCATATTACTAAATAAATTCATTCTAATGTTAATTATAGTCTAGCCTGTTATACACTTTCTACACTTTTCTCAATCCGAAACTCATTTCTTTTGCAAATTCAATTTGAAAGTGTTCTGTTTATTGTTTGTGCAATATTTTGTTTGATGGGCAGGGTCATGGACTCCGAGCCCTGAACCCTGAGTCGGAGTCAAAAGTTATGAGCAAACAATTTTCTGCTTAAAAGCGTCTGTCAGAAAACTTTGGAGCGGCCCTTGTCAACCAGCAAAATGGTCTGGCGAAAATTGTAGCTCTTGCGATTTGTCTGCAATTACTCGTACGTTGTGGGAGGGCAGCCCGAAAAGTTGTGAGAGAGCCGAAAATGGAAACCCAACCCTGCCCAGTCCGTACGTGATTTGTTTTTAACGAGATTTGTGTCCAAGGAAAACTATTGACAATGCAAATATTTTGTAACTCACTGGACTGTGCGACCGGAGCCAGTCCACCGTTCAAATCATGTCCACTTTGGGCGCGGTTCGATGTCCGCCCCCTTAGCACACACACACACACACAATACAAAATATTGTGTGTCAAAAATGCGTGTTTGTTGGCTCGTTGTTATTGTGTGTTGCGTATGTTGTATATAATATTTCGCATAGTTTTGCAGCTGAAGTGGTTCCCGATCAGCCCCTCTCAATAGTTGCGAAAAGTTGAAACAGTTTACAATTTCAAAAGAGACCCTTACACACACACACACACACATACACAGACACACACTCATTCATCCATGTCCGTCCTTAAGTTATCCAACGCCCCGTCCAGCCCCACGTTTCGCTTTTTAATTTGACAATCAATTGACAGTTCGTTTGGTAAACACAAACAAATACAAAACTATTGCCGAACGAATAAAAAAATGGAAAAGAGACAAAGAGAGAGAGAGAGAGAAGGAGGGAGAGAGAGAATGAAAAATATCAAATAACTTGTCGATTTCAAAGCATATTTCATCCATTCAATTCAAGGGCCTCTTATGTTACGTTTCAACAATTAATCGAATGCCACTCTGATTGACAAGTATTCAGCAGGAAAACATAGCTCTGTAGCTCTGCGTCCTTTTGGGATTTCAGCTCTAAAATGTTGTTACACTTTCGTTCTATCCGCTGTCCGGAACTGGCCAAATATAATATTACTACACAAATATCTGGCATTGGTAGTGTCAGCTGAGAGCGGACTCTTATCAATTAGCAATACAAAGAGTTTCGATGCCCATTTTAAAATCATATTTTAAATGAAAAGGGAATAGAAAAGCTTTTAGCTAACTAAATAAAACTTGGATTATAGATATATCAGTTAAAAACAATCAGAATCAAACAATTAGAGAGAGCAGAACCTTCAACAAGATCGGAGAACAGACATTTGGTGCTACTTATTCAAGCCGAACATTGCCAAGACATCGTCCTGCGTTAGCTTCTCGTCGTCAGGTGCAGGCACAGAATTGGGCTGGGGCTTGCCTGGTTGACGAGCAGGGGCCGCCCCTTTGGCTACAGACTGTTGGGGTTTGTTCTTTGGCAAGGCTTTCGTGTCCACTTCGAAAACGGCAACTGTGTTCCTCTTGATAGTGATCGAGGATCTGGGTGCGCCCTTGGGTGGCTTGCCGGTGGACTTCGGATAGTGTTGCGTCTTCACAGTAACCTCAATGTTGAAAGGAGCCTCCTTTGAGGCGCTGAGCAGCGTAATATAGGGACTTACTGGCTGGGTAGGTGGTTCTTTCGCTTTGGCCTTAGCTGGATCATTCCAGCAGAGATAGGTGTCCAGTGAAATTCCAGGCGGTGGTATTGGTATCTTTTCCGGCTCCACAGGGGGTCCTGGGTCTGGCGCTGGCTTGACATTCTTGAACGGCGCCAAATAGGTGAACAGATGCGGCCAGCCGCGTCGCTTGTATTCACACATGCAAAGGCACGCATTGGGATCTATCTCCTCCTCCTCTACTGACGCTTCCTCCTCTTCTACCTTGGACCAGTCGCGGAACGGTGCCAGGTAGCAGAAATCTGTATCGTAGTCCTCCAAACCAGTTTTCGATAGCTTCTCGCCATGCTCCTCCTCCATATCATCGCCATACTCCGGCCGGCAAGTGCAAATTTCGCATGTACAAATGCACTCATCATCGCAGGACACTTCATCTTCGCAGGGCGGGCAAACGGTAATGGGGCAGGGCACATGGTGATGGGGCAAGGCCTCGTCCTCCTCATTATAGGCCACCCACCGACAAATATACGGTCCCTGACTGCTCTCGGCGGTTATCACTGGCTCTTTGCGCTCCTCCGTGCACTGCAGCTTATGACAAAGGCATTTTAGATCCTTCCTCTTTTTCTTACGCCGCATGCTCGTGTGGGACTTTTCGGACGTTTTGGAAGTGGTCAACTTGGATGACTGTTCTAGTCTGGTGATCATTTGCTCCATGGAGACCATCGTGTACTCCATGTGCAGCGAGACGGGCGAGGTTAATTTGCTAATGTTCGTGATCTGCTTGTTGAAATATAGCTCGGTCGTCTTAACGCTCTTCACGCTTATGTTTGTTTGGGCCGAAGCCGAGTCAAAATGATTATATGGTGCCTTTTGCGCCATACTGGCCTGTGATGTAGCCGGCACACAGGTACAGCCACGAGCGTCCGGGTCTTCGTAGATGAGGCGGGTTTGCAGCTCATCGTAGAGTTTTTTGTAGATGCACTCGATGCACTCCTCATACTGTTTCTCCTCGTAGTACATGAGACCCGCATAAGCTGCAAAAATCTCCGCCGTGCGCTTGGACGCATGCAGCCAAAGGCACTCGGAGCGATGTCGGAGCTGGGAGGCCAATGACAGAAGGCGCTGTCCGCCCTCTCCCGTGCCGTGGTAATATGCACGAAAAGCGCGTTTCGTGATGCCGTAGGCCAGTTGGCTGTCCATGCGATTCATGCCGGCCTCAGCGACTAGATCGTGCAGAAAGTTCTCTTTGCCGAAGCGTTTGTGCGGCACCCGATCCAACCTGTAGCGAAACTCCTCGTAGTGGCGAAAGCTGCGTTTGATTGGCTCTTTGGCGCGACGTGCCTCCCAGGGGCGCAGTCGGCAGAGGGTCATGACCTTGATTAGACTATTGGCGATGTCCTCGATATCTTCCTCGAAATAATCGGCTTTTTTATCTAAATTCACCGTCGTACACTTTGTGGCGTCGGGACGCCAACATTCACAGCCCTTTTGCCCTTGGTCGACAAATCCTTGGCCCGAAAAGAAAAGCGAAAGCATTCTGAACAACAAAAATTTGCTTACGAACTTTGCAATTTGTTATCGATAATTTGGTACAGGGTGGAAACTGGGATAATTTAGAATTTTAATTTCGACTATTTAATCAAAGTATAAGGGATAAAGATTTTTAAATTAATTAGTAAAGCCGTGGAAATGGGAAGAAAATAGTGGAAAGAGTCAACTGTGGCTTAATGATTTGAAGGTGATAAGCCTGAGCTAAAGACGGATTGAAAAAGGATAGAACGGAGCCTGCGAAAGCCCTGAAAGGAACTACTGTAGATGGAAAGAATCTTAAGGTAAAGCAGCGTAAAGAGAGATAAAAGAAAAGCAGTGAAAGGGGAGATAGAAGAATCGTATAGAATAAAGTAATAAGGAGACTCAACTGAATTTGATGCAGACATAATTTAATCAAAGAGATCAAAGACTTCATAGGAAAAACAAATCAATTTTATTGTATTTAGACTTCAATTTGAATCTGCAACTCAATAACATAATAATATATATAGAGTTAAACTACTTCTCGACAACTCTCTGGCCAATAGTTCTGTCTGTTTCCTATCAAATCCGAACTGTAGTAAAAAAACATGTCCACCTGTTGCCGCTGCCGCGACGCGTTATTCCAGTTGGGCGCAACCCGAGCAACTTGTCACTTCCTGAATGACGTCTGTCATAGTTTTGGCTGGGGAAGTGCATTGCTGACATGCTGCTGTTCGAAATGCTTTATTCGTGGCAGACATACAGAAATTCATATTTATCATCGGGGCCAAAGCACAGACAGTGGGGCTGGGCTGGTCTGGGCCTGGGCTTGGGCTAGGGGCATCGGCCGTTGTCGATGCAACATGCAACCAAATGTACAAAAGCCCGCAGCAGCGACTGTGGCACGAATCATTTTGATATTTGTTTACCCAACAATTTGCCGTGCTCTACTCTGTTTTATCTCTGCTGTGCCCCCACTGCACTGATGATGGCCAGGAGGGGGGCGTGGCGTGACGTGGCGCGAGCGAGCGCCGCCTGATTTACTACTGTTAATTCGAAATACTTTTGTGATGCACTGCAAAGCGGAAATGCCATGTGACGCACACACACGCACACACACACACAGACACACACACACACACGCAAAGCATGCACTTATTTTAACAAGCGACTGAGCAAAAACAACAAACAAATTTCTATACGCTTCTCGAAAACTAGAAACAACATAGAAACTAATAAGAAATTTGAAATTTTATATATACGAAATTTGAATACGCTTTAAGTTAAAGTAAGTAATATAATTAAATATATAATATATATATTTAATTTACTACTGATTTACTGTTAGTTCCAAATAAAATATTCCATAGTAAATTCATATTAATCGAATAATACAATAAAATATAATAATATATTAAATGAAATATAATAATAAATAAAAATATGGCATATAAACATTAATACATATACTTTTTTTACGTCCTAATATTTAATATGAGCAGATAAGATATATTTACTTATTTATATTATTATTTATATATTACTAAATATTTATAATATATATTATAATTTATCTCTTTACCCATACTATATATAATTTTTGAAATATAAATAAATTATAATAAAACAAAGAGAAAAATTACAATTTTTATAAGATTATTTTTTACATATAGAATTTTTGTATTAGAAACACAAGAATTTACAATTAATTTTAGGCTTAACATAAGTTTGAAACATTTTTTTTCTTTTTTTATTCTTGTATTTTTATATTATATGTACATGATATATATTTATATTTAAAATTAATAAACTAAAATAAATAACATATATATTTGTTATGTATTAAATTTGTAAAAATTATTTCATATCTGATTTTATATATTTTTATATTCAAAAATTAATTAATTAATATAAATAAAATATCTATTTATCCAGTATTAAATTTTTAAAAATTATTTTATAATTATTTCTAGGCTAAAAAAAACTGAAAATAAATAGATGATTAAAAAATATTACTAATTTTTTCTTTTATATTAAAAATATTTCAAGTTTTCTATATATATTCTTTATTTTTGTATATCATAAAACAATTCGAATATATTGAAAATATATAATGAGCAAAACTCTCCTGGTTTCTGCTCCTGTCACACGATCCTCATGTCATAGTTGTCCGATCCATTGTTCGGAATCAAAGTCTGCACAAATATTGTCAAACGGTCATGACAAATATTTACACAGGCAGCGCGTGTGTAGGTAAAATTTTGGGTCCACCGCCACCAAAAACAAAACCAAAAAAAATATTTATATATATATATATATATGAATTTGTTGTATGTATGTATGTAGAAAACGCCGGAAAAATGCGGGCGCATTGACAGTGCGGGCGATTGATTTTTCCTGTATTTGCTCGCAGCCTCAGAGTCAAGTAACATAGGCGGCGGGGGCGGTTGGGCTGCTGGGAGGAGTATTAAAATAAATGCAGTGCATAGAGTGAGAGAAAGAGAGAGAGAGAGATAGAGAGAGAGAGAGAGAGAGAGAGAGAGAGAGAGAGAGATAGAGAGGGGGGCAGCGAGTAGAGGCCTAGGCTAACACGCTAACAGACAGTTTTAGTGCAGCCCAGAAAAATGAGTTTAATTGTTGACCTTAGCTATTAGCCCCTGTCAAATGGTTTCGGTTGACAGCAATTTGCGTTGTACTTCGAGTTCGAGTTCGAGTTCGAGTTGCCTTTTGTCTTTTCGACTTGTGTCTTTCAGTGTCGGCATTCATTGCACTTTAATTTATATGCAAAAAGCACAACGAGCATTTTGCGCAAGTTTCTTAGTATTGCACATGATATGCAGGAGTGTATGTGTGTGTGTGTGTGTGTGTGTGTGTGTGGAATACGCTTTGGTATGCAGCAAAGGCGCTGACTGACAGGCCTCGAGCTATCAGAATCGGAGAGGTCCGTTGCAGCGGTCGGGCCACGTTTGATATTTGTTTATGCTGCAGCAACAGCAAAAATTCTCTGTATTCCACTTCTTGTTATTCTTGACTTGGCAGTATATCTATACTCCTATATATATACATATATATACATATATGTCCATTTAACAGGGCCATATGCTGTACAAGTTGATGATTATTGCCCTTTTGGGCAGTTTGATTGTGAAATGCGTTGAAATGTGCTGTGGCCTGCTATAAATTTTACATTAAACACAAGCAAATTGACTTGTAAGCAGGCAATTGCAGTTTATTGATCTTAGGAACGAATGAGAAGCGCAAAGAAAGGCGACGTGCGGAATTTGATGTACGTGTTTATTGGACAGATGAATATGACAATAGCTATTTAAGATGTGTGTAATGTGAACTTGAAGAATGACAGAGACAGAGAGGGAGAACAAGATAGAAAGAGAGAGAGACAGAGGGAGAGACAGAGAGAGGGAAAGAGAGAGAGAGAGAGAGAGAGGGAGAGAGGGAGAGAGAGAGAGAAAGAGAGAGAGAGAGAGAGAGAGAGAGAAAGAGAGTGAGTGAGAGAGAGAGAGAGAAAGAGAGAGACGGAGAGAGAGAGAGAGAGAGAGAGAGAGAGAGAGAGAGAGAGAGAGAGAGAGAGAGAGTGATAGACAGAGAGATATAGATAGATAGTGAGAGAGAGAGCCAGAGACAGAAATAGAGAGAAAGTTAGAAAAAGAGAAGGAAATAGAGACGGAGGAATAGAGAGAGGCAGAGGTAGAGAAATGACGAGCTAGAAAGGAAAAGCGGGAAAGAGAAGGAGATATTGAGTCAGTGCTCTCTCAAGTATTACAATTTGTATTAATAAACTAGCTGACAAGTTTGTTATTGATATGCACTGTTTTGATTTGAGTGTGGGGCATATTAGGCTGACATCAGCCTATCTATTTCCATTTAGAACAGAGTATACTACCAACTGTTAGCAATACACTCTCATAAATTTCCTGTTGTCCGAGTAAGGTTGATCGGTTGTCGCTATCAATGCTATCTACAGCTCTCTCAGCTCAGCTGAACAGGTTTATTGAAAACATTCAACTACGACTTGTTTCAAATGCATTTCTAATGTTAAGTGCTATTACCTCACGAGCTGTTGTTCCAGCAAGTATAATGAAGTGTTTAAGTGAAATCTCAAGAAAAACAATAATATTTATTTGCATGTGGAAGGCATTTAGCTATGCTCTAAAGCTACGTAGGTGAGCCTAATATTTAATAGTTTGAATATCCAATTATTTATCTGAATATTCACAGCTGATGACATTAAGAAATGTTCTTTTGGAGATGACAAATGCATAATGGACAGCACAAATCAATATTTGCGAACATATAGCAAAGGTAATACTCATCTGGGTCTGCCACCACTCGACGTTATTCAAATAGACGACATAACACTCGTCAACTCGCCTGGACCACTCTATATAAGTTACAAGATGAAGAACCTGCGGCTGAAAGGCTTTGAAAATGCGACAATTACGAGCATTACGGGCTTTGATCGTCAACCGGAACTGAATAAAATGACTATCAAACTGACGATTCCTAGGCTTGTAAACCAGGGCAACTACGAGTTGCGAGGCCGTGGAGTGCTTTTGTATACCAATTCGAGTGGCGAAACCCAGTCAGACTTGCAGAATGTGCGCTTAACACTGAATGTCAAGGGTTTCATAGAGTATCGCCAAAATCGCAGATATCTAAAGATTTACGGCGTGACAACGCAAATCGAGCTGGATCGGTAAGTTGGAATTAGAATTAACTCTGAGATCAATGCTAATATTTATCTACTTACTAGTTGGATACTGACCGCTGATAATTTATTCAAGGAGAATACGGATCTAACTCTATTGCTAAATCGCGTGATCAACGATAACTGGGTTGAGTTCTGGAATGAGATTGAAGAGACCATATTGCCAGTTTATACAAAGAGCATATTAAATATGGTGAATAATATTATACAGAATATTCCATATGATGAGTTGTTCTTAACCCACTGAGATGTGTTGAGTATTGTCTGTTAGAAGGCAAAAGAAATTACAGGAAGTATTCGAGATATATGTAAAGTTTAATATCTGTATTCATGTTTTATTTAATGTTGATTTTATGCATGTCAATAAAATTGTATAAAATTTAGTTGCCAAGGAAGAATCATAATCAATCTGCACTTTTACAACTTAAACTGACATTTAGACCATTTGTTCCGACTATTTACCAACAACTTCTATTGCTCTTGGTATTTCTATTGTGTATTGGAAGAGCAGCTACCCCTAAGAGACATTGTCAAATCAGTGCTATCCAGAACTGCCCACACTCAACGCCTTCCAATTCCCACAGCGACTTCAATTTATCACGCTTGATCTTGATTAAAAGCAAACACCCGCCACCCGCCACCCGCGCCACGCCTAAAGACCCTAAAGAGAATAGATTGTTGAAAGAAACGGAACGGGGGGGAGCTGAGTTGAGCCATGGCAAATCCAGTCGGGCAGTCAGACAGCCAATTATAGACAGTCAAAGTCGCGTAAAGATGCCAGAATGAAGATCCACAGACACGAAAGCTGAATGAAAAACGAAAAACGAGCAACGGAAAATTAAAATTATAATATGAAAAGACGAAGTAGAACAACAACAACTGCAATAAAGACATCAACAGTTCGGAGGCATCAAAGAATCAAACGAGACACTCAAAAGGGTGGACATAGGTGGGCAGAGAGGGGAGCACAGCGTAGTGGTGAAGGGGGGGCCAAAGGGCAAGTTGTAAGATTTCCAAAAATAATATTAAAATTAGCAACGAAGCGCAACAAATGAGATTTTCAACCAGTTGCAGTTGCAGTTGCACTCCCAGGCCATAAATTGAGCGAGCGTCCAGGCCTTCCAAGAGAGAGAGGCGTAGATCAATCAGTGCAGAGGCAAAGAGAGAGGAGACAGAGATAGAAACAGAGACAGAGGCAAAGGCAACAGTCGAACAGACAAACAGCTTAGTCCCAGTAATTAGGAATGATAAATGTTGAAAACGCATTGCACAAAGCACGATACAGAAGCCAAGGCTTGCTTGCACATGGAAAGGGTTATAAATAAAGAGAGAGAGAGAGAACGAAAAAAAAATGAGAAACAAATTGGGCAATGCGTGTGCTGGTAAAAAATAAATGGATAAACTGGCACATCAGACACATCAATAGGTTAGTGGGAAAGGCAATTAAGTTGTGGAAGAGAGGGAGAGAGACACTGTGTGGGAGGTGCTAAGTAAGCGGTCTTTGGGTAGAGTTATGGCAGCGACAACTTTTGCCTGCTTAGGTTCTTATGCCAGGGATATATAGTATATGGCAATAATAATTGTTATTATACGATATATATGCATATATGTGCGAGAGGGTGGAAGAACATGTGGGCTGATTATGAAAAAGGAAAAGAGGAATGAAAAATAGAAATGGAATAATTTTATTTTTTTTAAATTAAGATATATTTATATTTGAAAAACATATATGTTTGTTTATTGATATTATTAGTTCTTTTATTATTCATAATTAAGGTTTTATTATTATTTATCATTAAATTAATGTTCGAGTTTTCGAGAGTTGAAATAAATTTCGTTTATACCACTTTAACATCTTACAGAATTCCAACTTTAGATCTTGATATATTAGCACAAACCATACAACACATACATAGATAGGACAACTCGAACAAGCGTTTCAACATGTAAACTTGCACGACTAAGCTTCGGTTCGCTTTGGTTAGCTTCGAGCAACAAACATATATGACTGCAAAATCATTGCTCTGCGAGCGCTCAGCCGAAATGGTTAGTCTATATGCAAATCCCTTCTACGCAACTATGTATGCGTATTCCTCACGATTGAGTTATAGTGTCTTTTAACAGTGCGTATTCCCTGATCTCCTCTCTCTCAAATGCATTTATTCTCCGCTCTCTTCTCTCTCAAATGCATATGTATGCTCTCACCAGCAGCAGCAGCGCACAAAAATAGAAATTTGCTCGCTGAGGCCTAATGTCTTCTCTTGCAAGAGTAGAGTACACCAAACTCTTGTAACTGTTTGCCATGCTCAAGCAAAATCTTCACACTCTCATTATTATTTGTGAAAAAGGGTATGAAAGCGTTGAGGCGCATAGAGAATATGTTTTCGCGAAGAGCGTGCACACACACACACTTACAATCCCTTACAGTCCCTTGCTCACATGTATGAGCATTTGTGTGCCTGTATGCAAAACTCTAGCTGCCTGCAGGTAGAAATTGTAACATCTCACAACCAACAAGTTGGTCGATCTTGATATGTTAGTTTATGTTTATTTCGTCTACATATTAATTAAAATTAAAATTAAAAACTTAAATGGCAAATTGAAAGAGAGATCAACTATATCTATATTTGCATGAACAGAGCTATAATCATCAAGGTTTTTAAGTGAATCGCTATTGATTTCCTAGACAAATAGCAATTTCGGAAATATGAAGAGTCAACGATGTGGACTGAGAAAATTTAAATTTAAATATATTTCTCTTCTATCTATATCCCTCTTTCGAGAGATTTATTCTCTGAAAATGTTTCCAATTCGAATCTTATCCAATTAGCATTATTTAGTAGTGTTAAAAAATTGTAATATGTTGCTTAAAGTTCATTAGTCAAACATTATCTACAAAGGAACAGTTGCCAAGGGAACAACAGCCTTGACAATCTCAGCAGTCCAAGCAATCTCACTCTCTCTCTCTCTCTCTCTCTCTCTTTGCCACTCTACCTTGCACTTTAATTCTATAATTTTCTATCTCTCTCTCTTTCTCCTTATCCATTTCTCCTACTTTTCGCTGCTTTGCATTTTTTATGAAAATATATGCAGCTTTTCCAATTACACTTTATTTCAAACAATTAGCCAGTCAGAAATGCCAGAACGAACCCTCAGCTTAGCTCATGCGATGGGTCTCTACTTTCAAACGTACTGTACGCCGCCACATGCCACATGCCACATGCGCCCCACCTTTGGGCTAATAATGTTAGCGCCATATTTGACCGCCGTGTTGGCGTTATCACGACTCGACCAGGCCGGACCGCGGCGGGCCAGTCCGAGCCAGCTGAAGGCAACAATGTTGGCTAACCGCAAGGCTGGCCGGCAGGTGCAAGTGGCCGTGTTGCCCAAAATGGGGATGGCAGTATAGTGGGGGGCGGGAGCGGGGGCGGGGGCAGTACACATTTACATCATTTGCGGTCTGTGCGGGGGCATTTGCATTTTGCATTTGGCATTTGGCATGGCACGGAATCTCACGGATATGTGTCTATAACAAAACAATTAGGAACGACGACGAGGACGACGGCGACGCTGACGCTGACGCTGACGACGACGCTTAGCCAAAGCCCTCGACGATTGGACGCTGATTTATGAGTGGTGCAGGGTGGTGCCTATACAAAAAAAAAAAAAAAAAACTCCAAGACAGGCACGTAGCAGCAGGCCGCGGGGATTAGTTTGAAGGCAAAAGGCAAATAAAAGAAAACGCGACGCACACATAAAAAGCCAAGCCGAAAAAGTGCTGCATGAGTGGGTGAGTGGGTGAGTGGGTGGTTGAGTTGACTAGGAGCGGTGGTGCTGACTTCTCTTTGTACTTTGTTTTTTTTCTTTTCTGTTTTTTGGTTAAGTCAGCCGTGGGGCATTGGGGCATAGTAAAATGCTAGTGAAACAATTATGCAATTACTTAATTTGATAGCCCAAGTGTGTGCCATCTCTCGGCATACGAAACCCCATTTAGAGGCTTCTACTTGTGCATATTACGTATACGTCCGGGCAGCTCTCACTCACTCTCCCTCTCTCTCTCTCTCTCTTTGTGTCTTCCGTTGCCTTTGCTTTGTGGCCCGTAATTGTTTTAACTGCCTTGTGCACGCGCTTTGTTTACACGACCTGTGGCCAGTACGAGTGGCGCTGCCTATAAGCAACTGCTTGGCTCGCTTATGCAGGTTGCATGTGTGTGTGAGGGCATATGGAGGGGGCTTCCGGCCGTAGCTGTTGGCATTTATGAATTTGTTGCTAATATTTGCATTTAGTTTGCATTACTTTTTAGTTGGGGGAAACTTTTTTTTTGGGCAAGAAAAACTTCAAAGGTTTTGATACTTGCATATGCGTACAGCTAAAGAAGATAAATACTTTGAAAAGGGTGTAGAAATATCACAGTAGAGATAAATATAGATATTAGATAAGATAATATCAGTATAATAATGAAGAACTTAGACTGAAATTGACATTATGCACAACTTCAACTGCTTCTAGCTGATGAAAAAAATGTATATATAGAATTGATCAGCTTAAAATGCATTATGAAGAATTTGTTTGTCGTCTTACAAAGCATTAATATAAAGATTATATATATAAGATTATATAATAAATAATAATAATATAATAATATAAAGAAGAAACTAATATAAATTATAATAAAAAGATTTTACACTATATTTTGTATCTAAAATTTCCTCAAACAGTTTTCCTTAAGAATTTAGAATTATCTATAATTTTCTGTAATAAATTTTTTAAAAAACATATATAACTATATATAAAAAATGTTAATATAAGATTCCTCCTTAAAATTTAAATTACTCGAAGAGCTTTTCTCTAAAATGTATTCCTTGTAAAATATATAAAAATTAATTCAATTTTCATTCAAATTATGTGTAAAATTTAATAGATTTCTCAAAGATTTGTATCTTCCCAAAAGAGTTCTGCTTTAAGAAAACCCCTAACTTTTACATACGCCCCTAAAACTATCCCAACCTCTTATAAATTTAAAAAAAATCCAGCACAAAAGCTTCTACAGGGTCAGACAAGATATTGCCATTAGCCAAAAATGACATTTCACATTCTTAGCTCATATATTTTTTATACCCACCCCGCATTTAGCTCGAACTGCCTATAAGTATCTTAGGGTCCCATAAGTCGTGCACAATAACTTCCGCTTGAAGAGTGTCCTAGAGTGCTAAGGAAAAAGGGTAGGTAGTTAAGATGAATAAGTTGTTATTATCATGGCTAAAAATATGTCATACGCCACGTGTGTTCTGTTTGCTCTCTCTCCCTCTCTCTCTCTCTCTCTCTCTTACCCACTTCTGTTTGGTGTTGCGTCGTGCCGGCGGGTCCGTCAGCTGGTGTGCGAAATTTCAGCAACAATCAACACCTCAACGCCAGAAAAAAAAGCAGAAAACGCGGCGCAGGTAAAAGGTAAAGTGCTGGAAATTGTTAGAAATCATGGCTAATATAAATCATCTTGGCAAGCAGCTTTGCATGTTTAAGTGTCATACATAAGGCGCGCGCACATATGAATGCCAACCGCCACCATCGACCCCCCAACCGCCCCTCGATGGGCGTGGCATTGGGGGCAGCAGTCGTAGCTGCGAGACATAAACACTTGAAGCTCAACCCTTTTGCTGACTTTGGCAAATGTGACGCCAACTAAAAGCGTCAACGAGCAGCCCCCAACCACGCCTCACCTGGGCGCACCTTAGATCCTAAGCACATACATATACATATATATATATATTGTATATATACAACTTTTGTTTGTTTTGTAGCTCAAGTTGTGTTTTTGTGTTTATTTTCGTTTGGATTTACTAAAGCAATTTCCATTGTTATTCCTTAAAGGCAACGCTCAATAGTCTGCTGTGTGTGTGTGTGTGTGTGAATGTAAACACATATTTGACATTTGCTGCACACACACACACACACACACACATACACACACATACACATCTTTATATTTATTTTTTGTGCAAATAAATAGTTGCAACAGCTGCTGGCATATGCCTTGAACCTTGTTTTTCACCTCGACTTACCTTGCGGCAAGTTTTCTTGCAGCAAAATGTTGAGACAAATGATTTTTATTTTCTGTGTCACATATATATATATGTATATATAACAATTTTTAATTAAGATTGATTCAATTAAGCTGCTGTGTGTGTCTGGTATTTACTCATCCGCAGCTATGTCAACTATATTTTCTATGGAATTTTCAATTAAAATAGCAGCAAATAAATGAAATATTTCATGGAAACTCACATTATAAACTAAAAAAAAAAAATATATTTCATTCAGTTATTTTAGGCATTTATAATGAATTTCAAATGGATTTATTTACATTTAATATAATTTCAATGAGTAGAGTGGGCAATTAAACTGTAATTATGTCATAATATTTACTATTAGTTAATATATGAAAATAGAATTAGAAGTTGATTGAAATGGAAAGCGGATAAGCGGGGTAATACCAAGAATTATTAGTTTTATTTGTTGATAATTATTTGCATTTTAATGCAATCATAATTTAATATGATAATAATTTAAATTTAATTAGTTTTCTAAATATTTGAAGTAATAAATAACTATATATAAATTAAATAATAATTTTAATTAATTTTAATTTATTTATTAATAATTATTATTATAATAATAATTTTTAATTTAATTTTATTTAATTAAAAATTTTCGATTAATTTATAATTGTGAATATTTTACTGAAGAATACAGATAATATAAAATTTAAAATTTTTATAATTTTAAATTAATTATAAATAATTTAAAAGGAAATTTATATAATTTTTTAATCTACATAATTAGCAGAAAAATCATTAAAAGTATCCTTAAGTACATACATCATAATGATATTATTTATCAATCTTAAAATTAGAGCTTATATGCGCTGCTATTATTTTGAACACTGCTATTATTTTGAACACAGCTGTATAAAGATAAATATATTCTTTAAAGTATATATATATTAAAATATATATATTTGTATTCCTTTAGCTCTGCTTAAAGTAGTTTGCTCTTGCATACATCTAAACATATCATTGTATATATAACATTATATTGACATCGCTCACATTCTCTGTATCTCTCTCAGATGCCGAGTGATAAACAAAATCTGCATGTCACATTCAACTTTGACATTTTGCTTTGATGTGAATTAACAATGCGTAGAGCTACAGTTGAAATTCACGGGGTGTCTCTGACACCTGCTTGTGTTTATTTCTAGACACGCACACAAACACTTGTCTATGTCTGTGTGTGTGTGTGTGTGACTGTGTGTGTGTTTATTGCTAGGGCTCATATAAGAATTAAGCCATAATGCTTTCAAGTGCAAAAACTTGACAAACGCAACATGACAAACATAAATAACGAAAACGAGAAACGAGAACGAGACCAGAGAACAGCGACATTTCACATATGATTTTATGATGTGTTTTTCAGCAACAACAACAACAGCAAGGAAACCTACAGAACAACTGTAAAACTAACAACTCCGTCAAGTCAAGTCAGAGAGCTCTGCATAAAAACATAAAGTTGAACAAGAGCTAGATATATATATATATGTATATATATATTCTATATACATAACTTCAGCCTTCTCCTACGCCTTCTTCTAAATATTTAATCATGGGCATTGCAAAAGAAATTGGAATGCCACAGAGTAAGAGAGAGATAGATAGCGAGAGAGAGCGAATGAAAACAAGCTCTAGCCAGGACATGAGTTGAGAGCGAGAAATATTTAAATGACATTTACTCACTCAGTCAGCTGCAGCTGGGTGGCAGCGTTTGGTGGGAGGGGGGTGGGGTTTTATGTTGAGGTAGCAGCTTAACTAAATTGCATAAAATTTATATAAATGATAAGCAAGGAGGGTGAGGAGGGGGTGGGGGTGGGGGGGTCGTGTCGTGGGGGTGCTTAAGCTTTAAAACAATAACTATGCAATATGTGCAAAACGTCTGACGGCATTTTACCTACACGAGATGTTGCAGACGACACATGGCCAAAAGGCAGGGCAGGTCCCCCTTTGCCCCTAATGCTGTTGCCTAAGCCAAAGCAACTAAAGCTAGACACTGGTCTCCCACTCTCCCACCCTCCCTTCGTCCCTTTGGCCTAGCAAACTGTCGTCAGTCAGCTTAAATTTATTGCTTCCTTATGTTGTGTTGCGTTATGAAAATAAATACCTTTGCCACACACACAGACAGCAGCCCCTCACAGTATGCGAGTGTGTGTGTGTGTGTGTGTGTGTCTCACTCTTCTAATGCTTAAACTTGAACTTTTTTTTGTTGCGCCCATATTTTATGCTGCTCCCTATGCGCACTTTTAAAATATTATATTATATTCCTTCCTCTCCTGTTTTACTTCTTATTTTTTTGTTTGTTTCGCAAAACTTTGAAGAATTTTTTGGTTATGCGAGGCTCTAAATTTTGTGTGTCAGTTTTTTTTTTTTTTTTGTTTTTTTGTTGTCGACTTTTGGCAGATACTACCCACTCAGTTGTGGCCCCTACAGCTCTAATGCGCCCCCGCTGATGCTGCTGGGGCTGTTCTGTCTGACCTCGTTTTTAATGGCGTTTGTTTTGAAACGGGATTTCCGTTGTGCGGAAAGGGTTTTACGACTGCTTTTTATGGGCTTTTCCAAATGTACACAGACAGACAGACAGACAGAGAGACAGACAGAGAGACAGACGGATATATGCATAATTCCATATGCAACTCTCATATTTCGTATATCATTTATTTAAACTTTGCATTATGACAAGCTCGTGTCATATTTTCGGTCTGCAGCACGTGGCGTATACTTAATATTGCCAGCGACCCACTTGCCGGCGGCATCTAAAATGCATTACGCAATCGATGAGTGCCAAAATGCTTTTGCCAACAAAATACAAAAAAAAAACACATTTGGGGCAGGCGCATAAATAAATCACAATTACTTAAATGAATATATATATATATATATACGAATGCTGATATCCAACATAAATATATTCATTACATATTCTTTAGATATTCATTTGTATTATGTGCAGTAAATGGAATAATTAAGTAAACGTTCTGCTTGCAACATTTAGCTCGTTCGACAAGATTTACAATTATTTATTTAAGCCACGCATCTTAAGAGCGAAATTTATTTAAATGAATTTCTATCGAATATTCAATTTATCTCCAGGGAGCAAAAAATTCAATTAAAATCCTTTTGCCATGAGATAACTTGGCTATAAATGTTCAATTTACTTAAATACTTTTGATTACGAGAGTTTTTGAGCCAATTTTAAATGTTACTAAAAAAATATTTCCATGCAATTTGTCATTTGTAAAGAATAAGCAACAAGAAAATCATTTTATTGTCTAAGCATCATTTATTTACATAACTCGATTACAATTGAGAATAAGAAAATAAAAGTAATATACATTGTATAATAGTATTTATTTAAATATTTATTAAAGAATGAAAGACTTTCAAACTTTTCTATATTTATGTAAGTAGTAAAAGGAATTAAGATTGCATTAGCTGGAAGTGTCTGACTAGGATATACCCTAATGCAGAAGTAGAACTACGTTTCTTAAATACATACATAGCAAACACACACACATACGCACATAAGCAAGCGCTCTGCTTGCTGCGCAGCTTACATTAGAATGAAAGACTTTCATAATAACTTCTCTATACATATGATGTAAAAGTAAAAGGAATTAAGATTGCATTAACTGGAAGTGGTTGACTAGGATATACCCTAACGCAGAACTAGTATTTCAATCAATCTACGCTTCTTTAATACATACATAGCAAACACACATACACACATACATGCTCACGCACACACACACACACACACAAGCAAGCGCTCTGCTTGCGGCGCAGCTAACGAAGCGACTGCGCTTGGGCTGCAGTTTGGTCTTTACAACTGGGAAACTAATTATTTAATAACTTTTGTTCTGACTGCACTTTCTTTATCAAATTTTAAGAGCGCGATAATGACAGTCATAAGCATGTATGTGTCAAAGTACAAGTCTTTAGTATTTGAAATAACTTTTTTACGAATTTTTTTGCAGGAATATGAGGTAACTAAGTTCCGAAATATACCAAATCTGTGTATTTATTACAGAAATCAAGTTATCGATGAGTTACCATAAATAAAGTGATAAACTCGTACTAAGTATACCATATATAGGAATATACATTTAAAATTTCAAGTCTCTAGCTAGAGAGTTGTCATAGAATCAGAATTATATCCATTATATCTATTATTATATCTGTTATATCTTTTATATCTATTGTATCTATTATATCTGTTACATCTATTACATCTTTTATATCTATTATATCTATTATATCTATTACATCTTTTATTTCTTTTATATCTATTATATCTATTATATCTTTTACATCTATTATATCTATTATATCATTTATATCTATTATATCTATTATATTTACTATATCTATTATATCTGTTAAATCTATTATATCTTTTATATCTATTATATCTATTATATTTATTACATCTATTATATCTATTATAACTATTATATCTATTATATCTATTATATCTATTATATCTATTATATCTATTATATCTTTTATATCTATTATATCTATTATATCTATTACATTTATTATATCTATTATAACTATTATATCTATTATATCTATTATATCTATTATATCTATTATATCTATTATATCTTTGATATCTATTATATCTATATACACAATTAATCTGTTATACTACTATACTCAATTAAAAACTAATATTTCTTTCAAATACATTTTCAAATTATATTCTAACTTATTACACTTTATATTCCATATTTCTATTACAAATATTTCATTTTATTACCTTATCAAAGTTCAATTAGTGTTAAAATATATCTATACATCTATAGATATCTCTAACCCATTGGTTTAACTCTTAGCCAATTTCGCAGAGTGCTATGAAATCAGCGACTGTTTTCACATTTGATTCGCCTCGTTCCATTAATTATGTAAAATTGTTGCACAAATAAAATGAAAATCGAGCAAACATATGACAACAAATTGCCAACTGTCTGTCTGGCTGTCTGTCAGTCGAGAGTCTCTTCTACTCTCTATCTCTCTCTCTCTCACTCACTATGCCTATCTCTGTCTCTCTGCTTATATATGTATATGATGGGCCTGCCAATATTGAATTTGAAATTAAATCGCCCCCAAAAGGCAAATGGACAATTGGCTGTCCGCCTGGCAACAGTTGTGCCAAATTGACCCGGCTTGTGTCCAGCCCCTGCTGCAGCCGATGCCCGCACAGATTTAGCCCCCCCTTTGGAAATCTGCATGTGTTAATTACTGATGGGCTGGCGGTGGGGAGCAGGGCGAGAGTCGAGTGTCGAGTCATAGGGTCAAGGGTTCGCTGATGCAAAAAATTGTCAACATGGCGACGGCGGCTGGTAGAGTAGCTGCCAGAGCAAGCTGCTCCACGTCGGTGATTTATAAACCCCCATGCAGGCTGAGTGGGCAGGGGAAGGGGCAGGGGAAGGGGCAGGGGAAGGGGCAGGGGAAGGGAGGAGGCTGCCCCTGCTGCAAGTTGCGCCCGCTTGAATTTGCATTTACCTACAGTAAAAACAAATAAACGTCTAATCGACGTGGGCTCGGTTCTGGGGGGGCAGGTGGCATCAACTGTTGCCGCGCAGACAGCGACAAATTATGTGACGTAACAGCTGCCAAAATGTGGGCTGGGTGGTTGGTTGGTTGGCCAAGGGGAGGCGTGACTGGGTGCAAAAACTGATGCTGGCCATAAACAAATAAAACACAGTTTGGTCGAGAAATTGATTTTTTGCGCCTAATCAAAAACGAATTAATTTCAGTCGCATGTGACAAATGCTTCTGTGTGTGTGTCTGTGTGTGTCTGACTGGGGAGGGGGTGTGCCAAAAGGAGGCGGCATTTTATTTTGATTTTTGGCCAACTAGCTAGCCACAGCGCCAGTGCTATCTAAGCCTCTAACCCCAATTGATTAAATTGGCATGAAATGAAATTTATGTTGCCTGCTATATTTCCTTCTTTTTTTCTTGCCTTTGCGGTGGTTGCTTGCAAGGTGGTTTGCCTTTGGTGGTGGCAAGTGCCAAGTGCGCTGCCTCAACCACCCCCTTTGGGCTGCTGTTTCGCTTAAAGTCTTAGCCAAATTGTTGTGCTTCACTTAAAGCCTTCCGAAATAGATGATGATACGTTTGCCAGTCTTCAGCCAAGGGCTGCTCCAACTAGCTCACTCAACCCATCCCATCGGCAATTATCAGTGAAGTTTTGTGGCTGAAACTGCGGAAGTCCAGACGAGTTGATGTTCGAACTTTTGAAATTTGTCTGAACAATGAAATTTAGTTGTAAATTTTGCGTGAATCATTTGCATTGATAAATAAGTTTAAGAAACATCTTGCGAAATTCAGTTTAACAAGTTGAAAGTTTAACGAGAATTTTGTTAATTGGGAAATGAATTGAATTTAAGAAGAAGCTGGAAAAATTCTTGTCTATCAAGTTGGAAAATATTACCAAACATAGAAACAAATTTAGTGCACATTATGTGATAAAAATAAATATGTATATATATATATAAATAAAAATAAATAAAGAAAATTTAATATACAACTAAATAGATAAATAAGTAAATAAATGATCAATAAATAACGAATAATATAATTCAAGCATTCTACGCGTATTTTATATATGTATAAAAGCAATACATGTACACACACACATACATACGCACGCGCTCTGCATGGCTCTGCTCTAGCTCTGCCTTTAGCTCTGCTCTGGCTCAACTCAGGCTCAACTCAGGCTCAACCTATGGCTCTGCTTGGGCTCTGCTTGGGCTCTGCTTGGGCTCTGCCTGTGGCTTCGCCTGTGGCTCTGCCTGTGGCTCTGCCCTGGCTCTACTCATTCTCAATTCAGGCTCATTTCAGACTCAACTCAGACTGTGCCCATGGCTCTGCCCATGGCTCTGCCCATGGCTCTGCCCATGGCTCTGCCCATGGCTCTGCCCTTGCTCAAGGCAGGCTGTGCCCATGGCTCTGTTTGGGCTCTGCCCATTGCTCTGCCTATGGCTCTGCCCTGGCTCTACTCATTCTCAATTCAGACTCAACTCAGGCTGCGCCTATGGCTCTGCCCATGGCTCTGCTTAGGCTCTGCTTGGTCTCTGCCTATGGCTCTGCCTATGGCTCTGCCCTAGCTTAACTCAGGCTCTGCATATAGCTCTGCCTATGACCTTGCTCTGATTTTGTTGATGCTGAGGCTGAGGCTGGTACTCAGGCTGAGGCTGGTGCTCAGGCAGATGCTGAGGTTGGTGCTCAGGCAGAGGTTGAGGCTGGTGCTCAGGCTGCTGCTGAGGCTGAGGCTGGTGATCAGGCTGTGCCTATGGCTCTGCTCTGCCTCAACTCAGGCTGTGCTTATGGCTCTGCCCATGGCTCTGCTTAGGCCCTGCCTACGACTCTGCATATGGTTTTTGCCCGGCTCTACTCAGTCTCAACTCCGGCTCTACTCTGGCTCAACTCAGGCTGTGCCTATAACTCTGCCTATGGCTCTGCTTAGGCTCTGCCTATGGTCTGCTCTCGCTGAAGTCAGGCTCTGCCCTGGCTCCACTCAGGCTCTACCTTTGGCTCTTTTCATAGATCGGCTGAACTCAGTTCTCTGCCCATGGGGGGCGATATTCATAAAAGTTCCTTAAATAATATTTAATGAATAATATCTATATGATGTTCAAATATCTAAAAATATCTCTCTTCAGACACCAATAATACTTTTTAAGTGCTTCACAAAATCTTCTATTAAACTAACTAACTAATAGTTTTCCTATACTTAACATAGTCCAAAAATATCTTAAGTATACTCACTCTCATATCATTATCTTAACTATATTCCTTAACTTAATTTAGCCATATGTCTATATATAATATCGACTCGAAATAAACCTTCTTCCTTGGCATTTGCTGTAGAGAGGACAAGTTCAGTGCACCTTGTTAATAAAAATTGGGCCACTGCGGTTGTTTTATTGATTTTTGTTTGGCCCTTTTTTTTTTTTTTTGTTTTTGTTGTTTGTTGTTTGTTATGACGGCACAGGGGGCGGCAAGCAGGGCGACAGGGCGGACAGGGCGGAGGCAAGGAGGCGTGGCGGAAGTGTGCGATTCGGCATTTTGTAGCGTGCAATTCAATTTCATTAACGCGCGCAGCGCACTAAAATCAATAGTAATTAATATGAGTAGTTTAACACACACATGCACACACAGTCAGTGCCCCCCTTGGCCGATTGTCTGACGGTTCTTGAAGCTTTTTACGAACATTCCAATATAAGCCAGCCAGCTACCCGCTCCTGCTGCTCCCCAGCAAAGCACACAGCACAACAACAGACCACAAATCAAAAATCAAATATTAAGCGAGCACATGCAGGAAGTTCGCATGTGTGTGTGTCTGTGTGTGTGTTTGTGTGTTTGTGTGTAAAATAAATACGTTTTAGCCATGAAAATCCCTTTTAATTGCCACGCAACGGCCAAAGGATTTGCACACAAACACACAGAAGAGACATTGAGCAGCAGTCAGCAGGCAGATAGACAACAGTGGCGGAGGGGAAGGGGGAGAGTTCGAGGGGTTAGTCGGGCTGGCCTAGGCTGTGGCATCGAAGTCCCATTGCCCAGTGGAGCGATGCCCGGCCACAGCCAAGTGGGATTTAGTGCAAATTGCAAAGTGTAACTTGTTTTTACGAAAAAGCACTTTAGCGCATTAGAAGGCCACGGCGGGAACGAACGTGCCGTATCCCGTACCCCGTACCCCGTACCATCGATTCGACACAAAATATGGGCAAGGTGGTGCACGGACGGAAGCGGCGGCCACAGAGACTGGGACAGGTTGCCAAAAATCTATGGTCCGGACAGTTGTCGATGATTAGAAACGAACGCAAAAGCCTGAAACACACACAAACGGTGCGTGCGTGTGCCTCTTGCTGTTGTTGGCAGTCATGTAGCGGACATGCAACATACAGCAGCAACAGCAACAGCAACAACAACAACATCAGTAACAACAACAAGCATAGCTATGCAGAATGCAATGTCCTGGCTTGCATATCCTACGCAACATATGACCAAAATGCAGGGGTTACCAGCCCCAACTATGTCTGTGTGTGCGTGTGTGTGTGTGTGTCGAGTGTGTGTGCTTTAGAGCTCGAACAACTTTCATTAAACAAACAGCATTAATTACATTAAAGATTTTGAATACATTATGATAGCTATTGGTAATTGAAGAGCGAAAACGATTTGCATCGCCAGGACAACAGGCATTTAGTAGTACGTGTGGGTGGTGCAAATGGGCAATGTGGCTAGCAGCGAGGGTTGGTTCTGTTATTTCAACTAGTTATGAGCCAATTAGGCAAGCAGCTTGCAATTGCAATAGTAGTTGAACTAAGCAACTTAAGAAGATATTGTTCATAATACGAAACATGGGAGTACGAGAGCGTGGGCTGAAGGGGAAAGTGTCAGAGATATGGGATTTTAGAAAGAGACAATGGACAATGGAGAGGGACGGAAAGAGCAAGTTTAATGAAGATGAATGTAGTTCAAGGCAGAGCAGTTTGAGTTTCACTTGAAGCATTTAATGTTTGACTACGTAAATGAATCATAATTTGGCAATGTTAGAGGAATTGAATATATATTCATTTTAAAAGTGAACATTGTGCGGGGCTAGGCACTCGAAGTGTAACCCATTTGAAAGCTCATAAATGTGGTTTAAAAACTGATTTTGATTGATTTTAAAGTAAAGATTGTGTAAAAGTAATCAAAGACTTAGAATCAGTTTGGTTTAGCTATGTTGGATATACTTTAAGGTCTCAATGAAAAGGATTGGAGTGTGCCCATCCTTGTAGCAGGTGCTACTCCCCGGTGACTCCTTCCTAGTTCGCTATAAAAAGCTATACTTAAATTTTTTAATATATGCTCCAGCATATATATTCTCTAATAAAGGATAAGGCTCATATATCAACTAAAACTATATCATTGACAGCTTGTCAAGATTAAAGATATATATATATATATTTAAGATTTAACCCACTCTTGCCATGAATCAAACATGCCATTCAAGATTTCCTCTACTCTTGATAAAATATTTTATAGTTTAGTTAACACATACATTAACCCATTGACAAGAATAACTGTAAAAATAATTGCATAATGGATGCTCACACTCCATTTTGCACACTCACACACAAACACACACAAACACACACACACACACGCGCACACACTCAATTTGCTTGCTATTGGAAATGATTGAAATGAAAATTAATTGAAGACAATGGCATGCAAAATGCATTTTCAATTAATTTTCATTCTTTATGACAACATATTCATATCCTCACACACACACGCACACACACACGCACGCACACACACGCACACATGCAGATTATGCCGTTATGATTTAAGGTGTCATAATGGTCCATTGTCACAAGTGGCGCCCAGTGCATTTTATCCATTAAATGCTTGGGCATCCATATTTTTAATAATTTTCTCTGTTTTTTCTTCTTCTTTTTTCTTTTTTTTTTGTGTGTTTTCCATTCTCGTTTCAGCATTTTAATCAATAAACGCAGATAGGCAAAATATTTGATGTTTGACTTGTCCTTTTTTTTTTTTTTTTTTGCTGTTGCCCATGCTGAGTTTATTGATTTTATCAATTGAATTTCAATTTTATTTTCCAATTGTTTTGCCTAGAGATGAACACGTGAATGTCCCAGTCACGTGATGAAGGAAAATGTGAAAATATGTTTGAAAAGTTAACAAGAATTTTGTGATTTATGGTGTGGGTTATTGGAAGTTGTTTATAAAAACAAATTGGGGGATAAAACATGTTTTCTTTTTTATTATATAATAATTTAAATATTTTTTATTTAAATTTAATAACAATTACATTATGAATATATTGAAAAGAAAATTATAAAAATATTTTTTTTATATAATTTAAATATATTTTATTATGATAACTTTCTGATAAATTTTATGAAAACTCAACAGTATAATAAAATTGTATTTAGACTAGAGAAAAATAAGAAAAATATACAGAAAATTTAAATTTAAATTTAAAATATTTATGTATAGAAGACTTTAATATATAATATAATATAATATAATAAATAATATTTGATATATTTTTCAAAATTTAATCAGCAACAATATAATATAATAAAATATATATAATATCTGAATTATTTTCCAAAATTTAATCAACAGAATATGAATATGTTGAAAAGAAATTAAAATAATTTTACAATTTTCATATATTTAAATATTTTTAGATTTAAATATATTTTATTACTAGAATTTTCTGATAAATAAAATTTGTATATTCATACTTTTCTCTGATATAAAATGGCAAAACTGTTAAATTACTCTGAATATTTTTAGACTCTTCAAATAAGTATGCCTAAATTTATTCTATACTTCCTATACGCTCATAATCTTCTGAAAGTGCTTTATATTCTTATAAATAAAAAACCTCTTAACTCACTCAAACTATATCAGTTTCTTAGCTCAAGCCTGCAATGTTTTCGTTTATGGTTAATTCTGGGCATCGGCTATCATTATATTTTGTCGTAAAGCATATTTTCCCACTGACAACCCGATGGGCAGGACAAAAAGAAAGCTGTGATTTGTGTTTACGTTTTGCCCGGAAGCCGAAAAGCGTCGCGGAAATCACACCATGAATTTAATGAAAAACGGCAAATATCGAGGCTTCTGTGTTGGCCAGGCTCGCAGCCCCCTAACTGCCTGGTTGTTGGTTGGCTGGCTTGTGGGCTGGTCGACTGCCAGGCTCGGCCTCGGCCTCAACCATAATTGTTTGCAAAAAGTTTATGCACGTAGCGATAGCGTACATCAAAAAATGGTGCAGTAAGAGCGCCAGTTTCCCCAAAAAATCGCCTTTCGCCTAAACTTCAGACATAAAACGCCAAATTGCACCATTAAGAAATTCGTTGCGCATCACTGAGCATTTAAAATGGCGCGGTGGGAGGACGCAGCCAGGTCCAGCCAGGGCCAACACATAAATAATAGTTATAAATACCTAGTGGTAGTAAACTTTGTCATTGAACCCCGTCGTTGGTCCGAAATTCGCGTACACTTAGCAACACAAACAGTTGAGAAAGGAGAGAGAATGAAGACGACACGACTGAGAGTTATCCTGGAGAAATGAAGTGCTTAGTGAAAGGTTAATATAGATGTGATTCTGTGGAATATCTGTGAATATTTAGCAATATATTAAATCAATGAGAGTTACCCTGGAGAAAGATGAAAGGTAAATATATATGTGATTATGTGGAATATCTATGAATATTTAGCAATATACTAAAAGATTTTCAAAGAGAAGTTTGTTTGATATATTAGATTTAAGGTAGTTTTACCTACAGATTCAGTCAATAGCTCTTGCTTCTTGTATACTTTAATGTTCAATGGGGACATAAAGGAGTTGAATTGATGAGAGTTTTGAGAAAAGAAATGTTCAAAGTTAAATTAGGTCCGAAATGTTTAAAAATAATTTGTGGTAAGGCTGTAAATTCTTATAGAGAAGTATTTTTGCTAGTCAAATAAAATAGGTTTATCTTTTGCAGAGTCTGCGCTCAATAAGATAATAACTACTCACATTTCTATAAAGTCCAATAATACAGAAATCTCTCCTACTATCAATACCAATCGATAAGCTCATAGAGTCTATAATCTATAAACTACAGGGTATAATAATGCGTCCAGTTCTCTAGCAGCGCGTCCGAATTGAGTCTATGGATGAAATCAGAGCACGTCAGCACAAAACTTGGCCAGCGCACTTTGTTGCTTCCTGTGGCGGCTGCTTTGGTAATCACTTGAATATTACGTAGCGGAAATCGAAAAGTGCGCTGGAAAATTTTTTAGCGCTATCTTCAGGAAAACGAAGAAGCAGACGACGACGTTGAAGAAGAAGAAGAAGAAGATGATGTTGCGGCAGCAGCTTATGACAATAATGAAAGCGTTTTGAATGTGCGCCAGTCGCCATCAATTTGCAGCTTTTGGCTCGCTGGACGGCGTAGATTGGTGGTGGGGGTGCGGGTGGCGGCTGGGGCGGTCCTCGTGCAAATGGCCGCCGGAAGTGGCAGTGCTGCAAATAAAAATGGCGGCGGGCGCCTTTGCTGGCAGCGCATTTTTGGTCATTTTTGCGGCGCCATTGAACAATTTGGTTTGTGTTTTGCAAGTTGTCGCAGGTTGACGATGATGATGATGATGCTGCTGCCGAGGAGGAGGAGGAGGAGGAAGATGTGTTTCATATCGGCGCTGGCGGCAATCCGGCCCGGCCAGGCAACCCTAATTTTGTGCTTGGCTGCAGCTACGTGGCGCCGCATTGGCCGCCGCATCTTGTTTATGGCGAATAACTAATATGCTGTAAAATAAGTGAGAAACTCTTTCAGCTCGTCGGGTCCGGTCTCTGTCGGTTTAAAAACACATTTGCCATCATATTGTGGTGCAACTACTGAGAGTGGGCGAAGAAAACTTGCACAATGAATGCAGTGACAATTTGCAGAGCAAAAAAAACAGCAGTGAGAAGGATTGCGAAGTCGCTAAAGATAATTAAGGTAAAGGCAGTTATGAAAAACTAAGAGAAAATATGGGAAAGGAGCAAAAAAAACAAGAAAATAAACTATGGATTATATATATATATAAAAGACAAAGAACAAGAGCTGCAATTAGGCAGCTGTTAAGATGGGCATCAAAAAATATAAGAACTGAATTTTACGAGCAGCACAGAAATATAAAGTTAAAATGAGACAGAGCTGCAGCTTAAGTTAATGAAAGGGAAACTTAGGAAATGAGAGAAAATTTATGAGAAAATTTTAAAATCTTTTTAAATATTAATGAAATGTGAACATCAGCAAAGAACTGTTTAAGAAAGTCGTAGGAGAAGAGAAAAATTTTATTATATTTATTTACTTATTTTTAAAGAGTTAAATCTATATAATGATAATGTGTTTATAAGTAACAAGTAAGAAAGCTCTAGTCGGTGGTACCCGACTAGGAGATCCCCTGAACCCTGCGATGAGCCGATATTCCAAACATTTTATACTTATTTAACATATATATATGCAAGCAACACATGCACACACACATACACACACAAATACACACACATACGTACGCACGCATAAGCGAGCGCTCTGCTGACTGCGCAGTTTACGCAGCGACTGCGCTCGGGCTGCAGTAAGAGCAGTATTATGTGAAGTTAATTGTTGAATAAGTTCCTTTGTATATGGACTTTCTGAATCAAACTTTCAGAGCATGATAAAGTCATTCATATGTGTGTATTTGCCGAAGCACAAGTCTCTAGCACTTGAAATACGTTTTTTTCAAATTTGGGGCGAAGGGGGCGTGGCATCTAAAATATAACAAAAACCAAAATTGTATAAACTCCACATGCAACTATGTACAAAATAAAGAGTCTCTAGCTTGAAAGATGCGCGAGACATAATTTTAAAACAGGTTTTCGATTTCGTTTTTAATCGATAACATTAAAACGATCAAAGTTATCGATTTATTGAAACAAACTTGATATGCGCGTGCAATACAGGAACCTCCATAAAAAATTTCAAGTCTCTAGCTCTTATAGATTCGGTGATCCACGCGTTCATACATACGGACAGACGGACAGACGGACAGACGGACAGACGGACAGACAGACAGACGGACAGGGCTAAATCGACTCAGCTCGTCGCCCTGATCAAGAATATATATACTTTATGGGGTCTGCCACGCCTCCTTCTGCCTGTTACATACATTTTAACAAAACCATTATACCCTGTTTTCCCATTTTCAATGGGTTCAGGGTATAAAAAGGGGAAGCTGCTTAAGTATAGAAAAGAAATTTGAAATACAATAATACCACGTAATATATATATAACTATGTCCAATCAATCTGAACTAAGCTTAAGTGAATTGATTAAAACTAAAGAGCAAACTATTTCAAAAGAGTAACAAAATTATTTGTCTAATCTAATCCGATCTCAAAAGTATATATAACAAATAAAATAAGTAAATAATACACCTTTTGAAGAATATATATTTGTAATATATACTCTAACTGCTTCTTTTGGTAGCTCATTATAAAAATCTAGCTAAAAGATTTGAGGCAAACCAAATATAACAAGCAAAAAACTCGAATCCAGCTGAGTGATTCATGTTTAGCTACTTATATGCATTATTTATGATTCACTTGTATTTCATGCAACCTATTTTTCGCACATAATGCAAATACTAGCCATAACTCTCGCTCTCTCTCGCTCTCTCTCTCTTACTCTGTGGTAAAAAACTTTGCTCCTAACTCAATTGCACACAAAAATGTTGTTATATTTTATTTGCTTTTATTTTATTTTATTTTTTTTTTCTGCATTAAACGCAAAAAGCAAAATATTTGGTAGCAACTTTTCGCAGCGGGCTTCCGTTGTCTGTCCAACTGGCTAGCTGGTTGCTCGTAACTCCTTTTGTGGCGAGTCCTTAACAACAAAGGACGTTCATTGAATGGTGGAAAAACGCAAACAATTGTAATGACAAAACCAAACTAACCGCACGAACCAAGAGAATATGCCAGAGATAGAGAGACGACGCATGGCTAAACGTCGTGTGTGTGTGTGTGTGTGTGTGTGTGTGTAGAGAGAGATCGGTATAGATGCGTTGAGATGGATGGGCGCTTGGCTGGACGCAACGAGTTTTTATACAATAGCTCTGTGGAAATATAAAAATCTGCTAAAATCATTCATGAGGGGTTTGAAAAATTCAACAGAAAACTGACAAAACTGACAGAAGGGCTGCAAATAGTGTTTAGAAAGAGTGTGGGCAAGCAGTACGTATATATATATATATAGATAGCAGAGATAACCGAGAAGAGAGTGGGACAGAGAGAGAGAGAGAGAGGGAGATAGTATCGCAGGCAGGCAAACGTTGTGCGGGGCAACATGTTGACAAAAATTGCACACAAAATGCTCAGAGATTTGGAGGTTTTTGTTAGGGACAATGGTCACAATACACACACACACACACACATCCACACACACACACACAGCTGTTGGACGCCCCATGGCTGGGCGTTTAAATAAAAATCTGATTAATTTCTTTTATGTGCGCTTTAGGGTCTTTGTGTCATTGTGTGGCCAAGAGCCCGAGTACCAGAGTCAGAATCTGAATCTGAATTAGAACCAAAAACCGTAACCGAAAACCTACAGCCAGGTCTACACAGTTTTTGGGCAAAAGGTGGCAGGAAGCAAGGATAAAATGGGCAGTGACATGTTTTGTGCGGGGCACATGACATGTGGCATATGGCACACACACACACAAACACGCACACACACACAGCAAGGATACACAGCTGCATGTCAAAGGTCGCTGGCAACATTGTCGCACTTGGTGAGGCAAACTCGACTCGTTTATATGCCCCCATATTGGGTAAGATTGCATCGGATTCTTGAGGTTAAGTCCATTGATATGAAACTTATCTGATTAAGCTGGCATATATATATAGACAGGAAATCAGTTGTATAGAAATTTTATTAGAATTATGTGGGTGAAGGTCGTAAGTATTTTATATGCGAATAACTGGAGACGAAATTTGTGATTTATTAATAATTTAATGTTATAAGCAGGGGATAGGTAGGTGAGCTAGGGAAATCTATTAGTTTGGTTGTTTATGAGACTAGAATGTTGATGATCAGAGTTTGATAATATTATTGCTACTATTTCAAGAATTACATAAAGTTGTGCTTAAAGTGAAGAAGAAAGAAGAGCTAAGAAGACAAATTGTGTGAGATGTATGAAACTATAGACAGCTTGCATTAAAGAGATATTTGATTCTTTTGATTATATATAAATCTGAGTTTTGATTCTATTGATCTTATATAAGACAGATATTTGATTCTATTGATTATATATAAAATAGATATATGATTCTATTGACTTTATACAATCTGACTTGACTTATACAACTAGTTTGCTTTATAAATTGTTCTCTTAGAATAACTAAAGTGATGTTATCTCTCTGCTGTCTGAAGCTGCATGAAACTTCTTTAGTTTTCGATCAGAGTATGATAATATTATTACAAGTATTTCAATAATCACATTGAGTTGTTCTTAGAGAGAAGAAAGAAGAGAAAAGAAGACAAATTGTATGAGATGTATGATGAAATAGACAGCTTGTATTAAAGAGATATTTGATTCTTTTGATTTTATATATATATAGCAGATTTTAGATTCTGACTTTATACAATCTCACTTGACTTATAGAACTAGTTTGCTCTGCAAATCTGTCTCTTAGAATATCTTAAGTATTGTTATCTTTCTGCTGTCTTAAGCTGCATGAAACTTGTTCAGTTTTCTCCCCTTTCAGACAAGTTTGATCTTGAAATTCTCTTCGATTATCAGTAGATTTCAATGGGCACATAATAAGCTTTTATAGTTTCTCTTCAGCTCACTCTGGCAGTCTATTAAAGTTCTTTACATCTCTCAAATATATTTCTAATAAGAATATTTTAAACTATGTTAAGCCCTACCCAATCAAAAACTTCTTTTGTTACCCATTCTATCAAATATTATAAGATTGTAATTTAGTATATTATATAGCTTCAACCGAAAGCCACAGCAATCTCTTGCTCCCCCACACATTATCATCTCTAATATCATCTAACTTGTATCAACCGCTCTTAGCAAACCAAAGTCAGCTCAGTTCGCCTCTCTCTGACAATTAATTTGATTCTCTAAATTCTTGGCATTTGTCTCAGTTTTTTTTTTTTTGTTTTTCAAGGCTCCATAATTTGCTGCTCTAACATTCTGTTGTCCGCCTGCCGCTCGCAATTGAGGCGGACGTCATTTAAGAAGCCATTCCGAGCACAGCGCATAGACATAAAAAATATTTTTATTATTAATTCATTAGGCATCTTTTTTAATGGGCCGCATATTGTTGTAGTTCTGTTTTCTTTACTTCGCGGCTGGCAGTTTTAATTGTTAATTAGTTAAATGTGCGATACAGGCCACATGGCAGCACCCACACCCACACCCACACCCACACCCAGAGGCAAAGCAGAACCCCATTTAGAGAGAGAGAGTCGCTGCCCGTTTTCCCATTCCACAAAACTCTGCCAAGTGTCGCACAAGTGTCGCTATCCCTGCCCCAGCTCCGCTCCGACTATTTATTGGACGTTCTAATTGAGAGTGCGTTGAATTGGAAACCACAGAAATTGCTCTCTGTCTGTCTCTCTGTCTGTCTGTCTGTTTGTCTGTGTTGCTGTCTGCTCGCCTGAAAGTTATGTCGCCACGTACATGCGCCGGGCCATAAAAAAGCCCGGCTAATAATTAAGAGCCGCCCTCTCCTGCTGCTCCCCACGCCCACCCACGCCAATGAGCATAAATGGGCGCAAATTGTGTCGCGCCCCCTCTCTGGGGCTTTCGGTTAGGGCGTGCTAATCATAAAAAGAAATACAACGAAAATTATGAATTTGTTTGGCGTAATTTTACGACTAAGTAGAAAGAAAAAAAAAACTCAGCCCAAAAAACCAAGAAATTCTCTCTTTGGGAACCCAACGAACGGAGCTGCCAATAATGACCCAATTTTGTGCATCAAATTTATGTTTATTCGGTTGCCGTTGCCGTTGCCTTTTCCTTTTCTATTTTTTTTCCCTCATACTCTCTCTCTCTCTCTCTCTCTCTCTCTCTCTCTCCTGCCCTCTCTTCCAATATTAATATGTATAAAAATTAACGGTGGAACAAAAATCGTTTGCGCAGCATAACAAGAAAATTACTTTTTAATCTTATGAGTCATTAGAAGACATTTTCAACCATAATGCTAACGGAGGGAAAGCGTATTGCTGCCGATAAAGTCGAGAGAGAGAGAGAGAGAGAGAAGAAAAGATGCTCCTTCTAGCATATGATATCAAACAAAAAAAATTTACCTAAGCTGCCTGACTAAATGGGTAGCTCAGCGCTTTTGTCTCGCTTGGAGTTGGTCTTGGGTTCGGTTTGCAGCTAATTTTGTTATGTGTGAACTTTTGTTAATGCCGCTAGCTGGCATTTTGGGGAGTTAGCATATGGAAATGAAGCTGTCAATGGGCGCAAAAAAGGTGTGACCAGCTGTTAGTTATCAGCCACTTAACGACACATTCGAAACCCAAAACAAAGTCAAAAGCGCAAAACTGATTGGGTCTGGCCCATAAACTTGCAGCACTTAAAAACTAATAAAATTGTATTTCGTAGCTGAAATAGTTCGATATAGTTCAAGATTTATTTGCTGATAATCAGTGGTAGAAGACAAAAACTTTTTCAGTGTGGGTTGATGTTGTTTATGAATAGTAAACAAAGGTAAACTGCTTCTAAGTTGAGTTCTAGATGAAGCAGGCAGGCACTTGGAGGAAGGTATGAAGTATGGCAAGTTTATGTTCTCTTAGATATCAACTTAACTCATTATATATATCTCATATATCTCCAATAATCATATTTCATTACTCTATAACTCTAACTTCTTTGCTGCTATGTAAATCACATCATTTTGAATACTTTCATCGAGTCGTATGTCATAGACAGAGCTTTCGTTAGTTTTGCTGCAAATCCGATTAAAATACGCCCACACAGCTCAGTTTTTAGCTGAAATTGGGCTCTTTAAGGCATTATTGTCTTATTACGTTATACGAGCTGGGTTGGCAGTGGCAGGAGAGATTTGGTATGTGGACAAACCTTTCATTGTCTTTTCATTTGAAAACGGCTATAGCTAAAGCCCATTGCTGTCCATAATCAACGCAAATCCTTGCCTAATGCCAGTTTTGTGTCACACACAGCGGGCATGCGGGGGCCTGGTCAGGTAAGGGAAAGCCAGAGAGGGGTGGGGCGTATTGGAGTACATTGTCATTGTCATGGCTCTATGGAGCGCTTTCACCTTCTATGGACTGCTGCTGCTGATGATGTCCTTTTGGCTGTCTGCAGAGGCGATAGCTTCGACTGATAGTGTGCGCCTGGGTCCTGGGGGCTCTTGGCCCGCATCGACAGACGGCTGCGAGTCCTTTTGCCTTTTGCTGATTTCGCCGGCTTAATGTTATTTGTATGCCCGTTGTCCTTTTTAGTTTTGCAGTTGTTGTTTCTAGGACTACACAGCTCTGGGCACACACAAAAGGAGGCAGCACAAAAAAAGTGGCAGCAGCAGCAGCAGCAGGGCAGTTGCCTTCGCTTTTGTGGTTGTAGCGATGTCTTCTTCATGCCCCGAAAAAAAAAGTAAAACATAGCAGAGACGAGAGTGTTGTGTTGTCCTGCCAGCCCCCTTCGCAGGCGGGCACACATGTCTGTGAGCCTCTCGCTGTTGTTGTTGCTGCTGCTGCTGCATGTCTGCGGTTGTCTTTTAGCAGCCTTTTTTTTTGTTTGTTGTATTCGAGCCTGTTGTTGTTGCGCTTGTTTGTTTGTTTGCTGAGCATGTCAACTGTTCTTACTTTTTTTTTGCTTTCTTTCGCTCTGCCGTTATCCTGCGCTGCGTCCTGTGTTCAAATTTAATTGCTGTGGGAACTGCACATGTGAGCCGCTCAAGCCCAGACGCGGCCAGATTGGATTTTCAATCAAAATGGTCAGCCTAGTGCGGGGCAGTAAGAGCACTCTCTCTCTCTCTCTCTCTCTCAGTCCAGTAACCAGAGCTCGCACTCTGCCCACGCACTTGTGTTATAGCTTCTATTTCATTTCATTTCATTTCATTTTATTTTTTTAATTTTTTGTTAACAAAATATTATGAAACTTTTAATGGCACCCCAGACAGCGGCCAAAGGGCTTCATATTACTTAAGACGCCGCAAACCTGACCACAAAATTAAAAGGAATAAAACTTGTGACACAAACGCAAGGACATGAAAATACACTTCAGCTCATCAAAAATTCGGATATGCTTAATTAAATGACAACATCGCGGCTCTTAAAATATGCAAAGAAATTCCAAAAATATTCTACTCAAATCGCACTTAATAAATTAAATTCATAAGTCAAGTTCTAAAATTAGAAAATGTCAAGTGTTTTGTCTCAAGAAATGCTTAAGTTAAATACAAATTAAGAGTGATAAGCTAGCCAGATTTCTATTACTATTAATAACTTTTATACACCTGCCCAGATCCAGATCCTGATGCTGTTGGCAGGTTTAGTTAAGTCTCCCAATGAGTTCTGTTTGACTGTAGATTCTGTTGCAGATTTATATATTCAAACTTAACTTGAATGTATTTCGAGTTCTCCATAAATTTGTTTTCTTCATTCATAAAATTTCTAAGAATTTTTCTTTTGACTTTTTAGACTTCTTTTCAAATTTCTCATAATTTGCATTAAGTTCAGTTTTTTTCTACAAATTTGAGTGTCTCTGAAGTCGCAACTTTTCTCTCTTTAGCTGTGTTCAATTGCTTATATTGTTTTATTTCATTAACTTTGTAAGCTCTTGGATTTGTGTATAGATTAACGACCTTTGTAGCAATTTGTTTTAAGGTTTTGTTTTCTTTTTACGTTTTCAGATCTTCGAGCTGTCCGAATGACTTTTACATTAATGAAACTTTACTTTACTAAGAATTTGTGAAATTTCTTTCAATTGAATCTCTTTTCTATTTTACTTTTTTCAAGTTTATATTCCTTTTTTCATCTATTCTTTCAATGTATCTTTTCGTAACAAACTTTTGATTTTCACAAATTTTTGCTTAAATATATTTAATTATTTTTTTTTATCTATTTTGTAGAATTGTTTTTTCAATCTTTTTATTAATTATGTTTGCTGTGTTTGGAAAATACCTGGATTCAGAAGACATACATTTCATTACTACACAGAACTCATAAATGAGATATTTCCTCTCCATGTGTAATGCCTGCTTCTCATATGCTGATTAATAGAACTAAAAACTATTTAAATTCCTCCACTTACATAGCTCTCAGAACTGCTCTTAAAGGCACATTCTTATACGAAATGGATCTTAAATTGGATTTTTTTTGCTGCCTTTGCCATCTCTAGTATCATATACACAAAAGTGTATTCAAATGGCTTTGTGCAGTTAGTTTTTGCATAGACTCGGGGGAACTTATGTCATTAGGCAATGCGGCGACATTTTGGGGTCGCAAAAAGACCGCAACGGGCCGCCATATCCGCAACGTTCTGTGCATATTTGGGACGTGTATTAATGTCGATAAAAAGTTGCTGCCGCATGCAACGAGCTGCTGCTGCTGTTGCTGCTTGCCATTTGCCACTTGCAACTTGCCACTGGCAGCATGCTGTAAAAACAGGCAACATCATTATGCGGCAAACACTTAATTGTCGCTCATATCTGTGCCCTCAACTGTAAAAGAGGAGAGCGGCACTGGCTGCTGTTTGTGCGTTGCCCAATTTTCATTTTGGAATTTTGGAAATTGGCAAAAAGCACGGCCAACAAGTCGAATCGCGTATTGTCAACGCAGTGCTGCGGTGCCAGCCGCGAGTTTCTGGCTTGCGGTGGGCTGAGTGGGTGGCGTTTGCCACCGCCATCATTATCAGCAAATAATCAGCGTGATGCTGTTGTTGCTGTGGCAACAAGTACAACGCCAAATGTTGCGTAATGCATGCAGCCCAACTGCAGATAGCATTGCGGCCGCACACACACAGTTCTGCGGCATCAACAGCATTTTCGACTTCCAGTTGCATTCGCAGATGAGTTATACAAGCATTAGCATCATTTGACTTTGCTGTAATGTTGTGGAATGGTTACTATTGAGGGCAACAAACAGCTGCCAAAGAAGAAGTCAAGAAATAGAAGAATATCTTTCACTTGAATCTCTAAACTCTATGGCTTCAAAGAGAGATACATAAACTCCAAGAGGCATCATAATCGACAGTAGTTTAATATTTTATTTTAGACATAGACAGATAAAGCATCTGCTGCTGCTGCTGCAAATATACATAATCCTCTGGGCTCTTTCAATACACTAGCCATGTCGGCTTATATATGAGACTCGCTGTAATTAAGTTATACAGCGATTGCTTAAATTAGCTTTTGAGTGCAAACTCCTTTGCCAGTCTTTCAGCTAAGCCGACAATATGCCGTCCGTCAGCCCCACAGCGCCCCACACACACAGAGCAGTTGTCTTTGGCAGCCTAATCTGCTCATGACCCCCTTCTATGGCTGTAGCTGTATCCTTGATGCGCCAAAGAGATAGCAATAGTCACAGACAGGAACTCAGTTGGCTAATAAATAGAAACCCTTTTCGTCTATTGGACAAAAAACAGCCAACGGCTCTTTTTCTTGGCTAAGACCGACAAAACTTTTTGCTAATAAAGGTTGCTCTTGTTTTTGAGTGACTAGCCAGCCAGAGGCGGGGCATAGGGGGTACACAGTCTGTTGCTAGGACATTAAATAGTCAGCTCATTGTCGTGCCTGACGTGGCGCGGCGTCAGTTTTAGCTTTTTTTTTGCCAAGCTGCAAAGAACACAGAGCACAGACAGAGAAGAGACATGCAATGAATGAAGCCACTTGAAGCAATAACAGTGCACTGTCAGCTAACGGAGCCACAGATACAGATACAGATACAGCAACAACTCAAGCTACAGCCATAGATACAGATATTCAGATGCAGATACGTATAAAGCATGCAGAAACTGACAGCTCACGACTGCAAGATACTCTCTGTTCAGTCTTGTGTCCGCACTAAGGCCAGGGAAACTGAGAAGATATTAAGAAACAGATGTAGATACAGATACAGATACAGATACAGATACAGATACAGATACAGATACAGATACAGATACAGATACAGATACAGATACAGATACAGATACAGATACAGATACAGATACAGATACAGATACAGATACAGATACAGATACAGATACAGATACAGATACAGATACAGATACAGATACAGATACAGATACAGATACAGATACAGATACATTTACAGATACAGATACAGATACAGATACAGATACAGATACAGATACAGGTACAGATACAGATACAGATACAGATACAGATACAGATACAGATACAGATACAGATACAGGTACAGATACAGATACAGATACAGATACAGATACAGATACAGATACAGATACAGATACAGATACAGATACAGATACAGATACAGATACAGATACAGATACAGATACAGATACAGATACAGATACAGATACAGATACAGATACAGATACAGATACAGATACAGATACATATACAGATACAGATACAGATACAGATACAGATACAGATACAGATACAGATACAGATACAGATACAGATACAGATACAGATACAGATACAGATACAGATAGAGATACAGATACAGATACAGATACAGATACAGATACAGATACAGATACAGATACAGATACAGATACAGATACAGATACAGATACAGATAGAGATACAGATACAGATACAGATACAGATACAGATACAGATACAGATACAGATACAGATACAGATACAGATACATATACAGATACAGATACAGATACAGATACAGATACAGATACAGATACAGATACAGATACAGATACAGATACAGATACAGATACAGATACAGATACAGATACAGATACAGATACAGATACAGATACAGATACAGATACAGATACAGATACAGATACAGATACAGATACAGATACAGATACAGATACAGATACAGATACAGATAAATATTAGATAATATAGATATCAATCACCCATTTTAGTAAGTGCATACACTCTCTCTGCCAATTTGGAACAGGGTATAACAAGCCATAGCATATTGCATTGCGAACTATTCGTAACTGGGGGTCATTCATGCCAGTACTGAATATGAAGACGTATGACAGCTGGGCCAACGCAGGCCTTCCTCTGCTGATGATGATGTACTAGGATAGAGAGAGAGAGAGAGTGGGGGGATGGGAGGAGGAGGCGGGGAGTGTGTTGGAGCCCTGTGACGGGCTGGCTGCCTGACTGGCTGTCATACACTTTTAGCCTTTTGAAGTAATTTGCAGTTGCTATTTTCTGTTTTGTAATTGCTTATTAATGTCATTGTGCTCTCGGGTCTGGACCAGTGAGTGGGGACAGGGCTCTGCCATAACTTCACTTGAAAATGTTTTTAACAAATTTATGCTAATGTGATTTTGCAATTAAAATGCTGCACAATGATTCCAACGAACCAGGGACATGAACTATTCGCTGTTGTATGTAGTTAGGGGCAGGGGCGTAATGCACAAGTGCCAGGCGATTTATAATGGCTCTGGCTGTATCTCAGACGCAACACGATCAACATTTATTCACATCCGCATTATGATCGGCGCGCGGCATGAGCTCTTAAATCATTTTACCATATGTACAAACTCTACAAGTCTATGAGTGTTTCGATATTACATGACCGTCCGCTGTCGTCCCCAACCGTCAATTCATCTCGCAGACGCCAACCCAGTTCCCTTAAAAGAGTCGCCGACAAATGATGATGTAGTTATTGGCGGTGCCGGGGAGATAGCTGCTCTCTGATGCTCAGACATTGGTTTTAGCATTTGGCATAACGAGCTGTCAGAGATTAGTTGCTTTTCCCATTCGCACCATGGTTGAATTGAGGGCAAATCGAGCAAATAATACGAGAGAGTAGCTTAATTGCGCTCTTATCGAAAGTATAGACAAAATAATTTGTTTTTTTTTTATGAGTAATCTCTTGAGAGTGTGGACTGCATGTGGTTGAAGAAGAGATGTAAACTAAAGTTGTATGATATGATAAAATATAGAAAATATATACATATATAAAGTCGACAGTAAAATTTGATATATATTATATATAGTATTTATTTAAAATATAATTTATTTTTAACATTTATTGAATAGATTTAATTTATTTAAATGAAAGATAAACAGGGAAATAAATATATATGGCTTATTATATTAATTATAATATGTATTAATTCATTAAAATTAATTAATATTAACAAATTTAATATAATAGTAATTATTTAACTTTTATTAATTTTGATTAATTAATATGTATTAATATTAATTAATAAATTATTATATATAATATTTTATATATGCCATATATTAATTAAAATATATTTGAATAAAAGCATTTAAAATGAATTAATACAAATTAAATAATTAACAAGTAAGAGTGCTCTAGTCGAGACGGCTCGACTACGAGATACCCTGAACCCTGCGAAGATCCAATCTTTCCAACATTATATGCTTATTTTACATATACAAATATTGCGAGCAACGCACACACACACACACACACATGCATACACACGCACGCATAAGCATGCGCTCTGCTGACTGCGCAGCTGACGCAGCGACTGCGCTTGGGCTGCAATATGCCTATTGTATGGGAAATTAAATGTTTAATAACTTTTTTTGTGGATGGACTTTCTTTATTAAACTTGCGCAGCGTAATCATGTCATTCATATGTATGTATTTGCCAAAGCACAAGTCTCTAGTATTTGAAATACGAATTTTGCAAATTGGGGGCGAAGGAGGCGTGGCATCCAAAATCCAAAAAGAACAAAATGTCCGCATTCATTACACAAATCTACACAGTAAATTTTGAGTCTCTAGCTCTTACGGTATGCTTAGCGGAAGAAAAATTATCGATTTTTATCGATAATAAGGAAACGGGATGAGTTATCGAAAATCTAAAAAAAACTCGTACTGCGTAGGCTATAGACGAGTATTCTCTGAAAATTTCATATATCTAGCTTTTGTGGTTTACGAGATCGCTGCGTTCATACGGACGGACGGACGGACGGACGGACGGACGGACGGACGGACGGACGGACGGACGGACAGACGGACAGGGCTATTTCAACTCAGCTCATCGAGCTGATCAAGAATATATATACTTTATGCGATGTCTCCTTCTGCCTGTTACATACATTTCACAAAAACATTATACCCTGATTTCCCATTTTCAATGGGTTCAGGGTATAAAAATGGATTAATTAAAATTAATAAATAATAATTCATTAAAACATCTTAATGGTGGCCAGGTAATTAAAATTAGTTTAAAATTCTCTTAGCATTTTTTAAAAATCTATATATTTTTTATGAATTTATTCGCACTGATTTCCCAGTTTTGCCCACTGTATGATCCCGTCTGATTTGCTGCAGCACGTTTACGTTTCTCATTTGATGTCTCTGTCTGGCCTTTTGATCTTGTTGCACCAGGGCAAAAGGCTCTCTTTTTTATTTTGTCTTGTCAGTTTTAGTGCCTTAATGACTTCTATTGCAGAAATGAATATGAGAAATGTTTGGCAGCAACCAGTTCGCAGTGGGCTGCTCATAGATGCCTTCATAGTGCCTGAAGAGAAATCTGTATAGATTTTTGTTCTGTGGCGATTTATTTGTGCAGTCTCAGTCTGTTAAATATTTAACGATTTGTACTTTATTTATATGTTTGTCATAAATTACTTTAATATTTAAAATGCACATTGCTCTCGTTTGGGCGCGCATACGCCCCATGTGGCAGCGGAATCACCATCACCATCACCATCAGCATGAGCATCAGCATCAGCAGGCACATCAAGTGGCAGCCATCACATGCAATGTGAGAAATCATGCATAAAAATTTATTATGTTCAAGCGCATGTTGCAACATCATGTTGCATGTGCCTGCGCCCTGTCCTGTGCCTCTGCCTCTGCCAGTGCCCAGTGCCAGTGCCAGTGCCTGAGCCTGAGCCTGCAACCATCATAATAATATCAATGGCACAGGCAAAAAAGTTTCTGAACAGAAAAAAAGGAATCGAATCATATATGCAAACAGTAAACGAGATTTATAACGAAGTTGCTATGCACTTTACAGCCTGAACATAATTATAATAATAGCAAGTAAAAGAGATGTAAGGAAATGCTGTTTTTATAGATTTGTTTTTCTATAAATAGTTTATAGAGTATATAAATTATTTGCAGCATTAAAATATTATATATTTAATAGAATAATAAAAATAAAATATAATAATATATATGTGAACATTTTATTTAAGTTTTAGTTTATAATATGGTTAACAATAAATTAAAGAAACTTATTAAAATATTTTATAGATTTTAAAATTAAGAAAAAAAAATTATTTGAGCTTTCTTGAAAACTAATTTAACTTTGGTTAAGCCTTTTGTTTTGTTTTGTGTTTTTTATTTTTTTAAAATAAATTATATTTTTGTCCTTCTTTTAAATAAATTATAATTTAAGAAAGATTCTATAATTTATATATTGTATTTGAGCACATATATATATGTATAAATTTATTCAATTTGTAATAAAGCTACAGTTTAGCCTTCTTTAAATTAATATAAATTGATTTAAAAAGTACTTTGGAATATTTTTAAATATTTAAATATTTATAAATAAAATTTGGAGTATTGTAAGCTCAATTATATTATTATTATTATATTATATTATGAAAAAAAACTTTTATTATTTTTAGAAAGCATATTATTAAAAAGTAAATGTTTTCTATAAATTTTTTTTTATTATTTTGATTTTTTTTTATTTATTTATTTTCAATTATTTATTTTTAAAAATTTTTTGTCTACAAATTAATTTTTGATTAATCTTTCCTTTAATTTCATCTATAGATATTATGAAATATTTTCACAATTTTTAGTTATTTCATATTTCAGTCTTGATTCGTGTCACACAGCTAAAGTTATAGCTAAGCTAACCGCACAAGCTCATGCATTTGTTTGCTGCGGCACATTGCAAAGTGCAGCAATGCAGCACAGCAACAGCAACAGCAGCGCAGTCGACTGCGCAGTTAGCTGCGACTGCGGCGGCAACATCATTTGAACTGTCATTAAACTTTGACTATCATCCTTTTATTATTTGGAGCTACCGTTGCCTGGCCCATGCTGCAAGCGCTGCTGCTGTTGTTGCTGCTGTTGCTGTTGTCTCATTGTTGTTGCTGCCAATTGTTGCAGCATTTTATATATATATATTTCGTTGTTGCTTTTTTTCTGCATTGCGCCTGCTTTGTTGTCGTTGTTGTTGTTGTTGTTGGCATTTTGTTTTGTTTTCTCTAACACGTGAGTTCACCGCAGCGCACGTTGCAAGTTGTTGCTGTTGTTGCTTTGGCCTTTGTGTTGCTGGCAACAAGAGCACAAGCGCGCTGCATGGCTTACAATATTTGTGTTATGAAGTGTGTGAGTGTGTGTATGTGCATACACACATACATATATATAAATATACATATATACATTTTTTTATGCTGTGTTCTCCTCTCTGATGTGTCGTAATAGACGTCCTTTATTATGGCCAGTTGCATTTTGTAATATGCATTTGTCAACACAAAAGACACTGCTGCTGCCCCGCCGTTGCTGTTGGCCAACTTCAATTGCAGGTGAAATGTTGGCTAACGAGCAGCTCAACTCCTAAAAGGCAATACAAACTGTGCAGCTTTGCCGCTTTTGGCCATCTATTTGTCATCAAATGAAATTTATGGTCAAACGCAATGAGACAACGAACTGTTCCCATAGCCAAGTGTCATTTTGGCAAAGGATCAAAGAAATATTCTAAGAAAGCACATACTTATGATTCTCAATAGGATTAGAGTTCGAAATAAGTTAGGAATTCTTTATTTTGATGAAATCTTAATGAGATGTTACAGTTAGGATCGAGTATAAGTTTCTAAAGTTTCGAGTTGGGTAAAGTCTGAGATTTTTTAGCTCTCAATATCATATCTGAAAAGAATGAAAGCGTATCGCATGATTTGGCTGACAATTTCGATAAGGTAAATTCACGGATACGGATTTATTCAGATAGACTGCCGGATTCGGATGAACTATACTGTGGTAATAAGGTATTTGCACGCAGGGAGATAAAGCTGGCCTTGCTTGAGGTGGGATCACGCCGAACTATGCGCTGTAAGAATTCGGCGGTATTTGGATCCGGCATTGCGTTATCGGTGCGTTTCAGCTGAGTGGCGTGCAGGGAGTGCCGCTGGAGATAGGCCTCGCGCAGTGTTTTGTCCGGTGTTTCAGTGTCGAATGCTGAAAAATCGAAAGCAATTTCAGGCACATGCTGGACATGGCCACCGCGCTTTACGTATGCCGCCAGCTCGTCTTCCGTCATATTTTTGGTTTTGATGAGCTCTGTGAAGGCGAGCTTAGCCTCCAGCTGCTTGGCCTGTGATCGCTTTAATCGATAGAAATCCTCACGCTCGAACTCCTCCAGCTCACTGTGTATATATTTGGCCGTTGTTGCCAGCTGTGGCATTACCACATAGTCCAGGGCATTGACGCGCATGTTGGTCTGGTGTGAGGCGTAGGATAACAGGCGTAACATGTACTCCAGCGATGCGTATGCGACGATATCGTGCAGCGCCTCTTGGAAGTTCTGGCGCACCTTCTGCACCTGTTGGCCGCCACAGCCGAGGCCAACCAGCGGAAAGGTGGTCATATCGGTAATCTCCAAGTCAAAGTAGTTCAATGTCACGCCCACGATCTTCAGCTGGCGCCTGCGCAAGAAAGTCGTAGCCACTCGATGGTCTGTCACACTCATGGGCTTGAAGTCAGCGCCCAGCAGATTGGCCTTGGTCACCGAGAATATGGCCTTCCTCATCATCTCGTCCAAATGATCCCCCTTTTCGGTCATCTGAGCCTTTAGCTCCCGCAGCTTCATATCGATTGCATCGCGCTTGCGCATCAGCAACCGTATGCCACGCTTTGCGGCCAACATCTTCTGATTCATCAGCACCGCATTGGCTCGCGATGGAAATATCTGAATCTTCATGTTGACGGCCATCTTGCAGCAGGATCAGCAGCTCCTCACACTAGCGTCTCCCTGTCACTCGCACCCAGCCGAACGCTAGATGAATTCCTAGCAGTATTACTTAAAATACGTTTGATTTCTTAAAGCCTTGACATAAAAAGCATTCTTTACTTCATGCATAGCCAGCTTAAAGGGGTTTTGTGAATATCTTATGAAGAGCTTGAATCGGAATTATGCTCTAAGGTATTAGACCACGAAATACCAAACTAGAAATCTATCTCGGTCTCTATCTCAATTTCATAACCGCAGCTTCAACTCTAAGCTGAAATTAAAGCAGGAAATGTATTTGTCTCATGTTAAACACACACAACACACACACACACAACACACACACACATAGAGGACTTGTAAAAATGTTTGCTTTTCAATTTGAACAACGTCTCTTTCAATATTTTCATTGCATTTCCGTTATGAAAGTATTTGCCTTAGTGCAACTTGGGCTTGTTATGATTTCAACTTGTTGCACGTGAAATGCATAACATAATTTTTATTCCGCCTGCAGCCGTGTGGCAGCGACTGCGACTGCGACTCTTTGGCCCTTGAATATAGTCCAGGCACGTAAAGCCTGCAGTCGCTCCCTCCCGCTCAGTCGCAGTTCCTTCAGATTCAAGGAAGTTCTGCCTGAGCGGCAAGAATTTCAATGCAATGCGCAATGCTCTTAAAGTGCAAGTGCCACAATTGTGGCTTTAATTGAAATTTGCCAAGGCAGATGCCAAGAGGATAGTAGATTAGATTACTTATATGCAACTCGAACAGTTTCTAGTAGGAAACATATGGCAAAATGCAATTGACTTTGCCTATTGCCTTTGCCGACAGGGCAATATTCTCCACAGTCAACATTAATTTTGTATGATTTGCATTAATATCGCCCGGAACTTGACATATATGTCATTTACTTGCTGGCGAATCGAATTGAATTGCCCACGCAGCAACCAGGTAACTGCTCTCTGGGCAAACGAGTTGGAGTTGAAAACTAGAAACGATTTCTGCACTTTTGCTCAGCTGCCAACTGAATACTCTAACAATCAATTGAGTAAAGTTTTTACTAAAGAGTTGATTTTTAGAATTATCTCTTTCATTCTTACTCTTACAGCTGAAACATGTATTGTGATATATAGAAAGGTTTCCACATTCACTATTCCACATTCCATCCACTTCTCTCTGACTAACTCTGTGACATAAACATTTTCAGAGCTCAAATACCCTCAGCTTGGGTATGTGAATACGGACAGAACAAAGTTCAATCATTTCTGTATAAAATGCGATTTATAATTCAATTTTTTCCATCACCTAATTAAAACTCGCTCAGTTCGCTTGACAAGCAGCCGCATGGGCAGTGGGAGGCGGGGCAAATTAACTCGGCCCACACAGCTGACAATATCCGTTTTAATGCTAACAAAAAAAATATAAAAAAAATAAAAGAGAAAAACGTGGAAAAACGTGGAAAAGCGAGCGTTCAATTTGCTTGCAGCTATTAAACAGAACTTGGGAAAAACAAGTAAGAACGTTGCAGTCGGGCGCTACCGACTGCGGGATACTCATTCACACCCCCACAGATCACGCCCATTGCCACGCCCACAATTGGTTTGTACATATATAATTTTTTGGAAATCAATAGAGGAGATCAGCAGTAATATCTGTATATAATTCTGATTTTCTCACTGAGAATCGGAAAAACGTATAGTTTTTCCCGATTTGCCACGCCCCCAGTGGGCGTAGACATATAATTTTTGGCCAGTTCTTAGAAGTAGTGAAGGGTAACGTAAGTGTGAAATTTGGATGCTTACACTCAAAAAATGCGAAAATTACAGGGTATTTTTTAGCCGGGCATACCCCATAAGGGGCGTAAAATTTATTTTTGGCGCATCGATAGAGGAGCTCACCAGTAACTTACCATCCAATTTTGAAGCTTCTAGCTCTAAAACTGTAGGAGCTACAAACTTTTGCGGTTTGCCACGCCCCCTATGGGCGTAGATATATCCGCCATATCTTTTCCAACTTGGGTTGTCAACCCGAGTATATATACCAAGTTTCAAGTCTCTAGCATCAATAGTGCTCAAAATATTACAGAATTTGAAAAATCACTATATAGTCAGATCCGATTTGCCACGCCCCTAGTAGGCGTGGATATATAGATTTTTGGTCGATCTTCATAGGATCGTATCAGTAACCTACGTGCCAAATTTGGGCGTTTTAGCTTTAAAACTGTAGAAGATACAGTTTTACCCGATTTGCCACGCCCCCAATGGGCGTAGATATATCCGCCATAGCTTTTTGATCTTGGGTTATCAGCACGAGTATATATTCCAAATTGCAACTCTCTAGCACTTCTAGAAGTAGTGTTTCTGAGGTATGGGCAAATGCATTTTCCGATTTGCCACGCCCCTAGTGGGCGTATCGGGAAAATCTTGACACTTTATAATTCGAGGGTATACACGAGTATATATTCCAAATTTCAACTCTCTAGCTTCAAAACTGTGCAAATGGTTTGCGTTCATACGGACAGACGGACAGACGGACAGACGGACAGACGGACAGACGGACAGACGGACAGACGGACAGACGGACGGACAGCGTGACGGACATTGCACAAAACCAATATACTCATTTCACTTTGTGAATGAGTATAAAAATATAAAAAATAAAATAATAAAAAAAAAAAAAAACAAGTAAGAACGTTGCAGTCGGGCGCTACCGACTGCGGGATACTCATTCACACCCCCACACGCCCATTGCCACGCCCACAATTGGTTTGTACATATATAATTTTTTGGAAATCAATAGAGGAGATCAGCAGTAATATCTGTATATTATTCTGATTTTCTCACTGAGAATCGGAAAAACGTATAGTTTTTCCCGATTTGCCACGCCCCCAGTAGGCGTAGACATATAATTTTTGGCCAGTTCTTAGAAGTAGTGAAGGGTAACGTAAGTGTGAAATTTGGATGCTTACACTCAAAAAATGCGAAAATTACAGGGTATTTTTTAGCCGGGCATACCCCATAAGAGGCGTAAAATTTATTTTTGGCGCATCGATAGAGGAGCTCACCAGTAACTTACCATCCAATTTTGAAGCTTCTAGCTCTAAAACTGTAGGAGCTACAAACTTTTGCGGTTTGCCACGCCCCCTATGGGCGTAGATATATCCGCCATATCTTTTCCAACTTGGGTTGTCAACCCGAGTATATATACCAAGTTTCAAGTCTCTAGCATCAATAGTGCTCAAAATATTACAGAATTTGAAAAATCACTATATAGTCAGATCCGATTTGCCACGCCCCTAGTAGGCGTGGATATATAGATTTTTGGTCGATCTTCATAGGATCGTATCAGTAACCTACGTGCCAAATTTGGGCGTTTTAGCTTTAAAACTGTAGAAGATACAGTTTTACCCGATTTGCCACGCCCCCAATGGGCGTAGATATATCCGCCATAGCTTTTTGATCTTGGGTTGTCAACACGAGTATATATTCCAAATTGCAACTCTCTAGCACTTCTAGAAGTAGTGTTTCTGAGGTATGGGCAAATGCATTTTCCGATTTGCCACGCCCCTAGTGGGCGTATCGGGAAAATCTTGACACTTTATAATTCGAGGGTATACACGAGTATATATTCCAAATTTCAACTCTCTAGCTTCAAAACTGTGCAAATGGTTTGCGTTCATACGGACAGACGGACAGACGGACAGACGGACAGACGGACAGACGGACAGACGGACGGACAGCGTGACGGACATTGCACAAAACCAATATACTCATTTCACTTTGTGAATGAGTATAAAAAAGGACGCTCGAATTGGTGAACGAATCGAATTTCAATCAATTAATAAATGTGAAAATTAAATAATTGGCGTCACTCTTGTGGCAAAAGGCAATTTAAGAGGCGACATTCCTACGATATCATATTAAATATTCAATTAATAAAAGCGTCAAAGGATAACGTTGCTCAGCAACTTCAAATTGCCATGAATATATATATAAATGGGATATATATAAATATATATGCTGAGTAATATTTGATTTAAATAATAGAAAAAGTCAGATGAAAAATTTATATTTAAACTTAAAATTTAACAAAAGCTCAGCTAACTGAGCAGTCGGCAGTTTGGAGTAGCCTAAGGGAAAGAGCTTAGATGTCTCTCTTTAGATGAACTGAATAGTGAATCAGCAGTCAAGCTTCAACGCATTTCGAGCTAGTTATAAGACATATTAACAACAAGTATGAGACGAATGAGAGTCTGAGCAGAGCGATAAGTTAATTTCTTATAAATACTGCTTATATATACTTATATATACTTATACAAAAGAGTTTAGCAATGGAAAAGGTCTCAGTAGAGCTCTAATGCTCTCTTCTACTCCTTATATGACAATCCCTATAGACAGTTGATTAGTGCTGCGAGTCGAATCGCCTGCGTCTCTGCTTGGTTATTCTACTCTGTAGCGTTAAAGGAACTCCTTTTTTTTTTTGTACTCAATATTTAAATTTCGTATCGTGCGTTGGGCTTGGGTCTTTAAGAGTTGTCGCTTACGAAATCAACTGCAAATCACGACTGAGCAGAAATACATGCAGAATCTACTGTGAATGTGGCTATATTTATGCCGGCAACTGGCAGCCGGCAAAGTACGACTACAACAACAACTGCCAGACAGACAGAGAGACTGAGAGACAGACAGATAGGCAGACAACAGCAACTGCAGTTCCCACCAAGTGGTGCTTGATGGTGGTGGTGGTGGTGGTGCTGCTGCTGTTGGTGGTAGCTAAACAAAACGTGTGCAACAAACTAAGCCATTTTTGTCGCCGCCCGTCTAAATACCAAACTTGGCTTATACAGCAGCACCCAGCAGCAACAGCAACAACAACAACAACAAAGTGAAAATGTCCTGCGCAGCAGTCGAAAAGTTATAGAAGCAACAAACAAAAAAAAAAAGGCCAAATCCAAATAAATCATGATTCATGACCAAAAGCCACAGAAATGCCAAAAATAAAAGCAAAAATTGCATAAAACTTGAGAGAAAAAAATGAGAGAAAAAAGCAGAAAGAGTTTTAAATGGAGGAGGCGACGACACAAACTGTTCGTGATTCGAGCCTCTGACTTATGCCGAAGCTGCGAGCGCTACGAAAATAATGCGACATATTTTCGAAAAACAAAAAAAAAAAAGGAAAAAAGACAGAAAAAAAACAAGAAATAAATAAAAGCAACTGAATACAAAAATTGTGACAGAGTTAACGTCGAGAATCGTTAGGTTTGCATTGGAATCGAGAGTTTCTGTCTTTGCCCTTGGCCTTTTGTTTTTGTGGCTCAGTCATGTTGGCCATGTTTACAAAATGTGCCGTGTGCTAAGCATTTTTATCACGCAGCCCTCTCTCCCCCCCTCCCCCAAAACAGGCTCCAGTTAACATTTTTTGTTTCGGTTTCGGTTTTGTGTTGTCGTCGACAAAGTTCTTCATAAGAAATCATGTTGTCTGACGTCGGCCTCGGGTCTCTCTTTCTCTCGGCCCGCCTAAACGATCGTTTTGTCATAATGCGACATTTAAGGAATCTTTATATGAATTCACTTAACAATCTGACGATCTGACGCGTTGCCTTCTCTTCTGGCTACTTTCGAGGTGTGGAATTGTAATTATGTGATTGTACTATGGTCAAATTGTAATTGCTTTTGATATAAGACGGAGTTTTCATAGGGGAAACAGAATTAACTTTGGGATTTATTTAAAAATTAAAAAAAAAATGTTAACATAGACTGACTAATACTTTAAAACTATGTTAACATAGACTGAATAATATCTTAAAAACTATGTTTAAATGAATTATAATTGTGAGCATAAGTGAATTCCAGACTCGAAAGGAGTAAAAGCATTAATGTATCTAATTCATTTAATTTTTTTTATTATTTTATTTGTCTTTAAAACAATTTTACTTTTGATTATTATTTACAAATTTGTTACATACAAAAATCTATAAACATATTTATATATATATATATTATTTATATAATTTTTTAAATTTTATTTGCCTTTAAATTAATTAATTATTTGATTATTATTTACAAATTTAATTTTTAAACATTTTTTTATTACTTTTTTTATTGGCATTGGTTAATTATTCTTATGATTATAATAATCAATTTTTTTTATAAAATTAAATATATATTTATATTATTTATATTATAATTTTTGAATTTTCTTTTTATTTTTATACTATTCTAAATATTCTTTTAATTATTCTTATAAATTTATTATTATTATTACTATCATGATTTCTTGGCTATAATAGAATATTTGATCTATTTTAGTTTATTATTTATTTTATTTTATTTTTAACAAATTTTACTATCAATATTTCCATAGACATAACTATTCAACTTTAGCCCCTGCTGACTCATAGTCATCATTTGGCCAAAATATAACTATGCTCACGTCTCTCTCGCCCAATACCCATTATTGAAACTAACATAAAAAGTCCGGCAGCGTCCCACTGTGTCGCAGATTCATTGTCGGACGCATTAAAATGGCTTCGGCAACAATGCGAGCCACATTAACAACCAAAGGGAACATCAACAACTTACAACTTTGTCAGGGCTACAACTGCAACGACGAGGCTGATGACGTTGAGTATGATGACGATTCTTGCTGTTGTCGCTGTGTCTTGGCTCTGCCACTGTCTCTGCCTCTGCCTTTGCCTCTGCCCCGCTGCCCATGCTCAACTCAAAGTCTTGTGGACTGTCCTTTGGCTACCTTGGGCAGACAATTAACTTGCTCGCTGACTTTTAAAAAGGCATTGGCTGACATTTTTACGCGTGTACATGATTTTATTTGCCCGGCTGTTCGCTCTGGGTAATTATGGCACGTTAAAGTGTTAATGTGCCACGTTAAGGGCCAGAATCTGCTGCACCCTCCCGCAATCTGGGATTCTATGGGTGCAGCTGGTGCAAGCTTTGTTTAGGATTTGCTTGTGATAAAGCCATTTGTGGTTAAAATATGCGACATGTGGCTAGGCCAGTTGGCTAACTGGTTGACACTCATATTTTAACAGTTTTTAGTAATATGACCAATTAGCTGACCGTTGTCAACGAGCAGTAGTCAAGCCGTCAGCGAGTCAGACAGTCAGATAGTCAGCTGCACGTTTATTTGCCTTTGACAAACTGAGACGAAACTGGTTTCAATCCAATCCAACTGTAACTAACCGTACGGCTAGGTCAGGCTTCCCAGAGGAGCTCACCTGGACTGTCACCTGCTCCGCATCCATTGACGTTATTGATTCGCAGCCCACAATTTACCGCTGCCACCCAATAGCCATAAGTTATTATGTCTGGCTGGCTGAACTGGTTCTCTCTGGCTGGCTATAGTCATGGACATGTATAGATTGCCATTGCCTATTGCCTATTGCCTATTGCCAATTCCATTTTTGCCTATGCCATGTGTGCCATGCCGCCTGTACCTGCCTCATCCTTATCCTCCAATTGAAACTCAAACTCAGCCTCATCCGCCTCTTAAGGCGTTCGAGAAAATTGCATGACAAATAAGTTTTGTGTGTCGCAGACAGTTGACATTTTTTATATGCTGAGTTATACGACGCTGTCTAGCTGAATGGGGCATGTGCCTCGCCCTCGCCCTCTGCAGCTCTGCAGCTCTGCCTGCCCCCATTCATTGGCTAGGCAAAATATTGATTTTTATAAATGTGAGCCACATGCAAAGTTGGCAGTTGTTAAAGCGAACCAATTGCCGGGCCATCATCAGGAGTTCTCTTTCGCGCTGTCGACCTGAAGCGAAGGCAGCTGTTAGCTTAATGGGCACGATGTGTGGAGAGCCTTTTAGACGATGCTCTTTTAAGATATTGAAGCAGTTATTGAAGAGTATTAATTGAGCGGGTAAACTTATAAGAAGTATGCTCTAAATGAACTATAGACTTTAAATAAATATAATAAATAAATATATATTTAAATATATTAGCTAATATGAGTTCTTGTAATTTTATACAAAATGTTTATAAATATATTTTATGGAGTAAATTTAAAGGCAAAAATGTTAATATATAATAAATAAATTTTTACCCGTCTTCAAATAGTTTTTTAATATTTCAAATAATTTATTTACCTTTAAAGTTCACAAAATTCTTTAGCTGGGCAAAGTTTTCTTAAGTATAATACACTATATTAGTTGAAATAAATATTTTTGATGTAATTCATAGAAATTAAATCTAGTTAAATATATAATTTAAGGTAAACTTTAATTATATAATTTCCACTAAGTGTTATTCTTTGATGAACTGCTCGACTACATAACCACGTTGCCGTCATAATTGTCCAAATGTTTTCATTAACCAATTTCCATTGCTCATTAGTTAAATTACTTGACAGGCGTAAATCAATTAAAAGGTCTATGCGAATTTCTTGCATTCGCCAAAGTAACAGAGACTGGTCCCCCTCCCCCCCCTCCCCACTCTACAGCTGAGCAACAGTCTAGGCATTTTAATTGAAATTAATTAGCCAGCACATAAGACATGCCTGGTTAACTAACAAACGAGACCCGCAAAGTTGAGCGTTAAATGAAGCCCCAGAGAGAGATGGTGGGATGGGGGCGGGCGGGGGCAGAGGGGGTTGCTGTTAACGACAACAATAAGCTTCAACTACTTCACGCCAATTGTTGACAGTCAGTCAGAGAAAGAGTCTCAGTTGTAGACAGAGCACCTAAATGGTGGCTGAGCAGTGGTGAGGGGAGGGCATAATGACAGTCAGAGGCGCAATTGAAGTTGGAGTCGTTGCAAATATGAGTAGTTGCTGTTGTTGGTTGATGTTGTTGGTTGTTGTCGTTGCTTCTATACGGAGGTGCGCCAGCATTTTGTCAGTAGGCAGCAACAGCAGCAACAGCAGCAGCATTCGTTGTATGTCAATCATTTTGGGGCCAACATGTGAATCTTTTCCACATGAGCATTAAAGGCGCTCAGTTGGAATACAGAGACAGAGACAGAGACAGACAGAGACACTGGGTATGCCGAGTTCAGTGAGACGACGCACTGCATTTGCCATTTATGACAGTTGAAATGTCAAAAGAACAACACACTGAAGCCAAACACAAGGCAGCCCAACAGTGAGCATCAGCAGCATCAGCATTTGCAAGTGTTAAGAGCACAAAAGATGACGAGTTCGTCGCCGTCGTCATGTGCGCAGCTGTTTTTGATCTGCCACGGATGCGCTTCATTGCCCCCAAAAAGGCGGCGAAGGGGTTACGTTGACCCCCTCACACACAGCAACACAAACAGTGAGAAACACAAACATTCATACAACACTCAGGCGCAGTCACAGTCACAGTCACCTCGTAATTCATATTAAGTATTCATTAAAAGGGGTATTATAATTTGTAAATAACGTTTGCAACATTCAGTTGGACTTTGACTAGGGTATCGAGTATAGGAAAATCATGTTATTGAATAGATTTTTATTTTAGTAATGTATTTAATTTGTGGATTCTCTTTCAATACTCCATAATTCTTCAATAATATTTAAATATTTTGTACTTAAATATATAAGTTAATATAAATAGAGGAATTTAGTTTTTTTTTTTACTAAATACAACAAATTTATCAACATATTTCTTTATTTATATTAGATTTAACCAAATTATTATTAATATATATTTTGATATATAATAAACTATATAATTCTATAATAATTTATATATTATTTTAATATTATTTATATATTCATTTAATAATTTTATACTTGATATAAATATATAATATTTATTAAACAATTTTTAAACAATTTTTTATTAATATATTTCTATCTATATATTTATTAAATATTATATAAATATTATTCCATTAATTAAATTAAATATTATTAATTATTATTAATTATTAATTAAAATAAAAAAATTGAAAAATAAATTTTAATTCTTAATAATAATATAATATTTCAAATATTATTTAACAAATGTGCAAATATTCCCTTAAAGAGCATTAGCTATTCGTTCATTACATTCCCCTAATTTTTCGCCTTTATTTTTGGTCGGTTTTTAGCATTTTAATTGTGTGCAGTGTGGACAGATTTGTTGAAATGCTTGTTAAAAACGCATTTTTATGTCAAAAGGAAATAGTCGCTTGGCTGCCAACACACACACACACACACACACACGCACACAGAGTCACATTTTGAATGTGTTATTTGAGCAATGAGCAAGCGAAAGGCGTAAAAATCTGCGTAATTAAATTTTATTTCGGGCTGTGCCACGCGCAGCAGCTGCCAGCGATTGGTGTTGAGCGATTGCTGCCGTATGCTACGTTGGCTAATTAGCTGCGCTGTGGCTCACAAAAAAAAAAAAAAAAGTTGAAAGAGGCGAAATTGAGGTACATCAAAGCCAGGCACGTGACCCAGCCCAAACCAACCCAACCCAATCCAATCCAACCCAACCTAGCCCAGCTGTATGGGCCAACCGACCAGGAAATGTAACTGGAACACCTTGGCAGCAAGACAAATCCATTGATGGCTGTCAAATTAGCAACGCAAATTGCAAAGCCAACACAGAGATAGATACAAATGTATCTATGTATCTTTCTGTTTATCTCTCTGTGTGTGTGTGTGTGCATAATTTTCGCAAACATATTTATGTCGCCTCTTTATGCAGCCACTTAGTTAGGCTTGTTCTGGCGCTCAAGTGGCTCTCGTTTTGTTTGCTTTGCTGTTGCTGCCCTTTTCACTGCCCCAGCTCCCAGCTGCTGGCTTATTGCTGCTGCTGCTGCTGCTTATTCATTTCAATTCAGTTGATGTCGGCGCTGCGCTTTCATCTTTTGCTCCCATCATCATCCAATGCGTGCCACATGGTGGCAAAGTCATCAGCGTCATCAACGCCTCGTGCAGCCCATAATAAATAACATTGCAGCATTTATTTTTTCAAAATTTTTGAATAAACGCATAAGTGTTGCATTGATATAGTACTTATGTATGTCAAGGGTTTAGCTGATAATTGAAGCGAAGTAAATATATATATACTGAGCTCTATCATTCAGTGTCAATATATGTAAATGCTTGGCTTATTAGTTTTGGATATTGGCTTGTTTGTCTAGCTGAAATTATGTATATTTGTTTTCCTTACATTTTCATTTCATTTCTATGCAATGCAGAAACTTCTAGTCAGCTTTGTCATCAATGGCTCTGTAAAGTTCTTCAAATTAGTTAGGATTTAATGGTATTGGCTTATTGGAAGTTTAATGAGACCCAATATGGTTTCAAATTAAAATAAAATTTATTTTCTGTTAGTTTTCAGCATTAAGTATGCTCTGCTAACTTACTGTTAATGATTTTGTAAGGATGATATAAAACTGGATATGTTATTGTTCGTGTGGATGTAGCTTTTAGCAAAGCTGAGGGCTTATATCAAATTGAATCAATTCGGTTAAGTGTTTTCAGATTTGATGAAACTGGACATATTGCTTGTGCGGATGTAGCTTTTAGCTAAGGTAAGAGGTTATACCAAATCGGTTTGGTAAAGTGGTGGGTACATTTACTTGAGGCTTTTGCATCTTCTATGTCGGAGTCTTCTGGCAAGTATGTAAACCTGAGCGAACTATATTTCTTAAGTTAATGTTACAAATATGTTACAAATATCAAATTTGATAAACATACCTTATTCAATCTACACAAATCCATAACTTAAGCACAATTCTACATATTTCTTTAATGCACTTTTGCTTAAATTTGCTTGGCCTTGAAGAAGGAGCGAACTTCTCGCCTCAGCAGGTCGTAAATTCGTGAGATTATACATTTGGCCGCAAGGCTTCTCATGCAGTAGTCAGATCTGCTCTTTCTCTTCGCTCTTTTTTTGGGAGGCGTGTTAAGTCAACGATGTCATCGACTATGATGTGAGTCATAAAAACGCGCAGCGTTGACAATTTCAAAAGGAGAGAAAAACACATATATATATATATCTACATTTATATCATGCGTACAATAATATTCCGCTTGAGTGGTAGAAGACAACATTCTAAGCAAAATAAAAACAAAATGAGATGGCAAAAGAAAACATTACCAAGGCCACATCATATTTATGAGTTATGCCAGAGCTGTGAAGAGTTTTCACATGTGTGTGAGTCAGTGAGCAAGCGAGCGAGTGAGTCCAAAGATCAAACATCAACAAAACATATATAAATACATATCATAAAAGTATGGACTGTTCGGTGTCGAAAGGGAACCTGGCTGGACCACGCCTCGTGTCATATAAATTCTACCAAATCCAGAAACATAAAAGCTGTTGGATTTTGTTGCCACATAAGAATTTAACATGTTTTACAAGCAATCAAATTGCATTTTTCACATAATACACGAACACAATTCCAGAGTTCAGTTCTCTCTGTGCGCGCTGAGTGGGCGTCATAAATAGCTGAAGACAAGAAAAGGGGTTTTTGGTGAAGCTGCTCAGCACTGTCGAGGAGTTCACAAGTTGCCGCTAAAATACTCGAAGAGAGATTAATATGCAACAATGCGATGCTTTATGATGGACTCGGGGACTCAGGTTAAGTTCTCTCGTTGAACAGAGTTTGTTTACCTTTCGGTCTAGTCAGTCGGACTGCTTATATGGTCTCTAATTAGTCGCACAAAGGGTATATATTGTCTCTTGAAATGTCTTAAAAGGGAATTCAGAGTTTTTTAACAGTTTTGTAAATAACAAAAATTATAAATAAATATATATAAATTACTAAAAATTGTCCAAAATTTAGAAATTGCTTAATTTTGAAGAAGAATATTTAATTATATATATTTAATATTTTTTATATATTATAAGACAAATATATAATTTATATAAAAACTTTGGAATAGTCTGAAAAAATAAAAAAAAATATATAAAATAATTAATAATAATTATTATTATTTAATATTCGAAGCTTTCCTTCCCCATACGAGCTCTAACCGCTCTCTTCACACTCTCTTCTGTCTTTGCTCTCGCTTGAACATTGTAAGTTCTCTTGTTTTCTATATATATATATATATATATATATATAACAATTACTGTTGTTTCTTTGCTTCATTTCGCGCAATTTGACATTAGACAATGACGATTGATGGCCCAATGGCTGGCTCAGTTTTGGATGCAAAGCAAATGACATGCATTTAATCAAACGCGTCGAGCAGTTTCATTTGTTTCATTTGCTTTGTTTGTTTCTGAGTTGTTTTTTTTTTTGGTAAAGTTTTCAGCGCCAGCTACTGATAACGAGTTTTGCGCATTAAGCTCTATTATGGAGCCTAGAATTTGAGTTGGCGCAGCATGTGTAAGGCGCGTCTCTGTCTCAATGCGGAATCCTTGTCGAATCCTTGTCGTTTATCTAGCCAAGGCAGACAGCCTGCGACGCCCCAAAGCGATAATGGAACTTAGTGGAGGATTCTGGCTGCGTATTCGTTGGGGGTGGGGGGGGGGAGTTTGTCATCTGCGAAACACTCGTTTAGTGTAATTGGGCCAATGGCGCTGCGAGTTACACCCACGCTACCAAAGGCGGGCGGTAGGTAGCGGCTGTTGCCAACAAAAGTCTGGCAACAAAAACTGCAAACTTTTTGGCCAAAAAAACAAAAAACAAAAACCCACAACAACATCGACAAGGCAGGACAGACAACTATATATATATATACAGTTATATATATTTATTTTTTGGTTGGCCAAAAAGTTTTATATTTTATGACAGGCCAGCCAAGCCAGACGCAGACAGACAGACAGACAGACAGACAGTCGACATTTGAGCGACACTTGCAGTTTACAGAGATGAGTTCTGAGCCCAGCAGCTGAAGTTGAGGCTAGGATTGGAGTTCGGTGGGGCGGTAAACCGTTTGGATAAACTTGCAGACATTGGACGTGCCCAGCTCTCAGCCAGACTTACAGACAGTCAGCTGTATATAATTACAGTTACAGTTACACTTTCACTAAACTGTCCGCCAAAAAATGCTATCCCTTTCTTACTCCATCTCTTCTCCTTCTTGCGCACACATGACCCCCGCCCCGCCCATAAAGCTAAAAGTTTTTTAGTACAATTTTTGAGAAGTGCTCTGTGACCCCTTTAAAAGTGTCAACTGAATGGCATTTGGCCTGACGTCTGTCGGTTTAGCATAGTTTTATGGCTATCATAAAAGTAAAAAACTATGCTGACTCACACACAGAGTTGTCTAAGAGGCGAATTAGTTTAATTACAATATATTTGAAAGTACTTGAAGAACATTTGAGTGCACCTAAGGCAGAGAGATGTGTTTTGCGAAATATAGTTAATGAATTGAAATTATGTTTTGTTATAGTAATTTAAAATAAAATATTTATTATTTGACAGAAATGTGGAAGATGCAGAAGTTATGTGGTTAAATGTTTTCTAAGCTTTAAGTTAATGAAAAAATATTAGAAGTTATTTTTTATCTATGAATAAGATGAGATAAGGAGCTTTGTGTCTGAGAAGACAAACTTTAAGCAAAGCTATTTTAAAATAATTTTAATACTTGCTGAATTGATGCAAAAGGAATTTTTGTTTTACTTTAAGAAGAATGAAGTAGAGTCGCATAGAAATAAAATTGTAGGACTATAGCTCTAATAATATAGAAAATATTCAACATTAATGGAGTCACGTTTTCCCAAGTGTAAAGAATAAAATATATTTACCAATGACATCTGTCTAGAGAATCATAGATAAAGCTTGATTGACTTTGAATACTCTGTGATTTGCTCTACCACAAATCTATTATATTCTCTTTCTCTCTTTCTCTTTCTCTCAGTTCAAGGCTTATATATATTATGCTTTTTACATTTTAGTCAATTCACAAATCTATTATAACGTCTTTACCATTTCTGTCAGTTCAGGCTTATATATATATTATGCTTTTTACATTTTAGTCAACTAACAAATCTATTATAACGTCTTTACCATTTCTCTCAGTTCAAGGCTTATACATTATACTTTTTTACTTTTTAGTCAACTTAAGTTCTCCTTGATTTAATTTAAGGCTTTGTCTTCGAATGATTTGAAGCTAAGACTAAGCTGCTTTGTGTGCACTTTGACCTACTAACTGATCAGCATTGCAATTGCTTTAGCTCAACTTTCACTTTTACTGGCTGACCGGAGGTCAGTTCCATTGGCTTTGGGCAGCAAATTCACAACGTACAAAGCACAAAGCACAAAGGGCTGATAGTTCTCTGTGCTTTTCGTTTAGGTAAAGGAATCTTGTTTGGCATTTGAATTTTGTGCATTTGCCAGTTGCTCGAGCTATTCAAGGACAATTTAATTATTCAGCCCCATTTTCGTTTCTATTTTTTGTTTTGTTTTGTTCTTTTTTTGGTGTTCTACAAACAGCTTGCACTTCCGTTTCCGCTTCCGCTCCCACTTCCGCTTCCGCCTGCCCCTTGGACGCCATTGTTGCGCTTGTCTTTAGCAGGCAGCAGGCAGCAGGCTGTTGCTGCCGTCGGCATCCGCGAAATGCACAGAGAGAGAGAGAGAGAGAGAAAGAAAGCTAGAGAGAGAGCAGTGCAACTAGGAAAAAGTTTTTCCATTTCCTCAACGCTCGGCTGCTGCAAAGTTCGCTGGCGCTCTAATGGAACTTTAAGCTAGATTAATTTTTTAATTAGTTCTTTTGTTGTTGCGCCTTCGAGTGCCGTCTAGCAGCCAGCCACGCCTCGCCCCTCTCGCCGCCCCGCCTCTGTCTTTTGCCTAAAACATCCTTTGGCAAGTTTTTCTTCGAGCTGCGCTCATTTGTAGTCGTATCCATTTCAACGAGCAGCGCATGCAAACTAATTTTTAGAGCACTTTCTGTATATATTTTATTTATATATATATAGTATATATACTATATATATCGCGCTGCATCCACAAAGGCGAAAACTAATTTTAGGGACTGAGCGCAAAAATGCTGAAGGTTATTTTAACGCTGTCGCGTAAATAGGTTAACATTTTAAAGTAGCTAGATCATATTTACGTTGAGCGGGTTTAATTTTTGTCATTTTCAGATATAATAGATTGCTTAAGTATTTGCTAGCATCATTTTGTGCTGGCTTGTAAAAGGCAGTAAAGTGAGAAGGTAAAGAGTTACTCAATGCAGATGCTTGAATATTTTTAAAGGTAATTTTCATTTGAATATATATTAGAATATATATATATGAATATATTGAAATATATATATGAAAACTGCAGTTTTTATTATTTCATATTAATATACATTATATTATATAATATACTTTAATTATTTTAAAAAATCTTGATAGTTTTTTGTGTATCATATCCGGCATTCAAAGTATAATCTATTCAAAAGGCTAGTTCGGCTAAGAACAATTTTTTTAAATTTATTTCAACGTGTGAAAATCATCAACAATGCAGAATCATTTCACTTAGGCTCAATTTGACCAGCTTTTGCCTTGACTAGGATCCTGAGACGATCAAGAAAGTAATTAGGAGGTAGCTGGCTGACCCAATGGCAGACAATTCAGCGTCTTGATCCTGCTGTATTGATTAGCTCAGTCCTTGCTCTTCAAAATATCTCATTGAATTGACTTCTGCTAAATCAGAGATTGTAATTTGCTTTTATGTTTAACAATAATAATAATAGTACTTTTACTATGTTATATTTATCTTTCATTAAATATAAATATATTTTACTCTTATTTTATATTTTATTCCACATTATTTATTTTTATTATTTTTATTTATATAATGTATACTTTAAAATTTCACATTATTTGTACTTCATATATTTTTTAATGTCCTCACTAATTTTACAATTTTAGAGCTCAGACTTTAGACTTTACCTAAATATATTTTGCTTAAGTTTTTCTTTTATTTCTTGTTTTCATTTTTGTATAGAAAATAATTATTTTAATTTATAAAGTAAGCTATTCAGATTCCGTCCTCTCAGTATTTAGACTTACAAGTTTTAAATATTCTTATAGTGGTCTTCTCATATCTCTCTTCCATGTCAAGTAAATCAATTTGTGGCTTTTCTGTGCCCATAGCAATTCGAAGTACATTTAGAATATATTAAATACATTTTTTGAAAACATTTTTATAATATTTTTAATAAGCTAATATTTCAAAATAATAAATGAATACAGAAAAAAAGATAATTTAAAAATAATTTAATTTAATAATAGTTAATATTAATAAATAAATAATGAATAAAGATAATTTTCTCTAATATTCTGTAGTTTTTGAAGTTACTTAACTAAAATAAAAGATATATTCTTATGTTCCATAATCTCATACATATTCAATCGATTATCCTTGTGAGAAACCTTTTGGCCTGAGTGAGTCAAGTGAGCAGCTGGCTTTTAAATTTTTGCGGCCAGCTATAAAAAGCGCAATTTTATCGAAAAAATCCAGAAAGAAAGAAGAAAAAAAATGCGCAGAAAACTGAAAATACTTAATTAAATTTCCGTTTCAATGTGTCAAAGTGTGAACAACACAATAATTTGGTTCTTTATTAACAGAGGCCGCTGTCGTGGGGGCGTGGCAGCTGGCAGGCAACAGCAAAGGCAGCAATCTAGGCAGCAGCTGCTGCACGAAATCCTTAATAAAGTTAACGTGCATGTGTGTGTGAGTGTGTGTGTGTGTGTGTGTGTGTGAACGCGGCTATATCCTGCCACCGGAGGTGTCAATTTAAAGCCAATTTAATTTGTGCGACCGGCGGCGGCTGCCCCAAAGAACTTGCAACACGCAGTTTAAAGCCGCGCTTGCAGCTTGCAGCAAAAGCAACAAAAATCAATTTGAAACTGAATTCGAATTCAGCAGTGCGAGAGAGCGAGAGGCAAGACAAAGAGGGAAGAGGACTGACTGTAGGGAGTAGCTGTTCCCTGGCAGCAATGGAAATTACAATTTTTAACTGCGTCTGTCTTGGCCAAGTTGTTGTTGTTGTTGTTGTTGCTGTTGCTGTTGTTGTTGCTGTTGCTCTGCATATGCCGCTTTCAATTAAAAGGCATTGGCCAACGCCACGAACACTGGACATTCGACACGATGCAGTTCCACATGTGTGCTTGTGTTTGCTGCCTTTGGCCAACGCATTCGAACCAAATGTGACAACAATGGCAACAATGGACCCCGCACTCCTTCCAACAACAACATGAGCAACAACCAGTGCGACCTAATTTGAAAGCCAATTTAAAGCTCTTGCGAAATGCCAGAAGTGCCAAAGGCGAGGGGCGCCGCCAGGCGGGGCTCTTGCATGCAACTGCAATTGAACAGAACGGTAAACGAGCCAACAACAACAACAAGCAGCAGCAGCAGCAGCAGCAGGAGTGTTATAAGGCTTGAGAGAGACTTGTTGGAGGTGAGAAGTAGAAGAAGAGTGTTAGAAGCTAGTTTCCAAAAAGTTTAGAATTTTAGCTAATATATTAACTAATATACAAGGAAGAGATAGAGATTTGTGGAGAGATTTAAAAGGTAGAAAGCTGAGTATTACTTGATGAATATGTTTATGTAAATATATATTGCAAAAAGGCAGCTCTCGGTAGCTGAGTTGTTCAAGTAGTCTTCTTGCTTTGAGCAACTGAAGAGCGTGGATCTGGAGGCAACTTATTAAGCAGGAATCGTTGTGAAGCTGCTGAAGACCTCAGTACAGCTACACAATTATAATATATATTACAAGTTTTTAAGCAATATTGAACTCTTAAATGAATAAATTGCTGGGCGCTGCAATACCTAGTTTAACTATAATTAAGAGTGATAATGCGTCAATGTATTGCATGTAAGAGAATTTGCATTTCATTAAGAGATTTCGGCAACTTGTGCCGTTTTCCGTTCCGTCCTTCACACGCATATTCGTTCTTACGACGCAGCGGCTCAGCCTTGCTCAGCCGCCGCTCTTAGATCGATCGAGGCAGTGCATTTTGAGAAGTTGAACTTTGCTATTGTATTTGTTTGCATGTGTATATTTGTATGTATGTGAATTGTACAGCTGCTGCGCACGAGCATCTGTATCAAACGATAGCTCGTGAGCAGCAGCTCTGCGATTCACATGCATACAAATATACATGCAAACATATTGCATACAAACGAACATATACATATATACATATAGAAACAATAGAGAAAACTTGTGAATATAGCAAATAAACTTTTGTGTTCTTAAAGAAGCTATACGAAAAATCTTGATAGCTCAACTTAAATAAATAAAAGTTTTTAAAATTATACCTCTTCTAACAAAGACTTTCCTTAGACAATTTAAATTAAATAAATCCTCAATAAATTGTTTAAGCTCAGAAATAATAATTATTAATTATAATAATAATAATCAATATAATTTTATTATTAAATAAATTATTAAATTATTATTAATTATTATTATTATTAAATTATTAAATTATTAAATAAATATTAAGTACTTTTTATATTTATTTTATTTTTTAGTTATAGTTATTTACTCATATCACAGCATATTTGATACTAAGAATATTAAAAAGAACATTATTTAAGCCAACTCAACTAAACTAACTAGCTAAACTTCCCTTAGGAACTTACTTATTGATATCTGATCTTTAATTACACGCTCTAAAAACAAGCCAATATATAAACGTCTTCATTCTTTAGGCAATATAAAATCATATTACTAATGATGTTTATCAGCTCTCAAAATTAAAAGCTTTGCTCTAAATCACGCAAGATTCATAAAACATCAGCCAAATGCAATATCTCCAAATAGCTGCGCAGCTAAAAATCTCTACGGGTATCAGCAGGAATTTTTTGAGTCTGAGCCAACGAAAGCAGCCCTCAGAAATTGACTTATCTCTGGCTATGCTCCACTTTAGCCATAAAAAAAAAGAGAAAAATCCCCAGACATATGCTCATCACAATAAAAGTCTCTCTATATATGTGGCACGGGCTTAGTCCACGCCATTCGCCATTCGGCAACTGGGTCTGAGGGCAACTGCTAAGCTCGTCGACTTACTCTCGCTTGTCATGTTAAACACAAAACTTGGAGCTACAGTAGTCAACTGCTGTAGCTGTAGCAGTTGCAGTTGCTGCTGCTGCTGCGAAATGGCAAATGGCAAATGGCAAATGCTGCAAGTGGCGACAAGTCGCAGCCTTTGCACATTTGTAGCGAGTCGCAGATACTTGTGCATTCGTGAGGCACGGTTACCTGGCTAAGTTTTGTCGCTTTTTGTTGTTGTCAAAGACAAACTGCCGTGTATTAAATTCTAGCCCAAAAAGACAAAATGCTGCGACACGTAAATGGAGCAGACGGAAGGGGGTTAGCCGGGCGACAGCAGCGGGGTGAGAGGATTCCAATTGGATTTGCTGTTTTGTGCATGAGACGGTTCGTTTGCCAGCACAAAAACTTATCTGGCCAGAGCAGAGCTTTACTCTAAAGCCGGAGCATAATGCAGCAGCAGCAGCAGCAGCAACCTCCTCTCCAGTGACATAGTTTCTGGCCAAGAATGACAGAGAGAGGGAGAGAGAGAGCGCGAGAGGGGTAGTTGTGTGGGGGGCTATATTAAAATTTCCTAGCCGGACAGTTTTATTTTTATGCCAACCTCTACACCCGGCCACCTTTTGCAATGTGCTACATTTTATTTGACTTCAACTCCTGGCGCCCTATTCCTCTTGTTGGCTATGCAAAAAGCCAAGTCTCTGGATCAGCCCTCCACCCCGTCGACTCTGCCTCTGTGGCTAACAAAAGTTGTGCGCAGTCAGTTGACATAAATTTTGTTAGCCTACTTTTGGCCAAAATTGCTTACAGACAATGCACAGAAGCAATGCGCTATTATTATCCATTTTTTTTTGTTCCGCCAGAGCGGAGGCGTCGAGGAGTAGTAGGCGTGGCTGCCAAAAAGTATACGCCATTAACTGCAGATAATTGTTGAATTTCACTTTTTATGGCGCTGCATGTGAAAGTGCAATGACTTTTCTGCCGGAGCAGATTACACACAGATTTAAGGTAATAGGAAATTGGATGCAATTTTAGGTTGGAATGGATAGATAAGTTTTTAAATAGTTGCTTAAAGGTTGTTCTTAAGCTTGATATCGGTTACTTAGCAGTTTTTTAAGATATATTTAGATTGGCTTTACTTGTTTAAGAGAACTTAAATTATTTATTATATTATTATTTATTATTATTAAGAATATATTATTTTATATTATATTATATTATATTATTATTTATTATTATTAAGAATATTTATTATTTATATATATTAAGAATATTTCTTAGAAAGACCAAATTTTATTATTATTATATTCAAATTATATTTTAAATTACTTGGAAAGTGTCATATTATTTAAATTTTTTGTAAAAAAAAAAATTTTTTTAAAATAAATAAAAAAAATAAAAAAATTAAATAAAAATAAAATTTAAAAAAATAAAAAAATAATTAGAAGCAAAACTTTTAAAATTAAATAATTTAAATTATTATTATTATAAGAAAAGCAAGACTTTTAAAATTATTTTTAAAATATATATAAAATAAATAATAATTGAATATTTAATAATTATTTAATACTATACGATTTTTCAAATTGTTTAAAAATATATTTAAATAATAAAAAAAATAAAATATATTTATAAAAAATATTTATTTTTATATATTATTTATATAAAAAATAAAATATATATATTTAGAGTAATAATAATATATTATATTTTAAGTTATTATTATTATAAATATATATTTTTGTATATTAAATTATATATATAGAATAATAATAATTTAATATATAATATATTATTATTATTATTCATTGTGCTTTATTTCCCTTAAAAAATATATGATATATATATATATTTTTTTATTATAATACTTAATTAAATAATAATATTTATAATTTAAATAAATATTTTATGTTTTATTTGCTTATCAGAGTTAAACAGATATATTATATTATAGATTGTATATATATAGATTATAGATTATATTGATGGATTGTAGAACAATATTTTGTAATTGATTTATAAATTGTTAAAATAAATATTTAAAATTTTTATATAGAAAATAAAAATAATAAATATTCAATCTCTGACAATTGTCTACTCAATACTCAACTACTTTCATTTAATTTAGAGCATTGAAAAGTCGTTTTAAATTTCTAAATTTCTTTCATTTAAAAACAAGTAATTTTAATTAAAATATTATAGGTTACTTTAGCGGGGGGAGTGTGCGGGTGGCAACTCTAACGGTTAACACAGCTCCACATTGTGGCGCATGCGACGCGCTGCATGCAACTAAAAAATAAATTTAATTATGCAAAAAGTCCGCGCTGCACTCAGCTCGAGGGGAGCGCTGCCAGCGCCCAGCAGGAAATTATTTCAATTGTATGCACTTGAATAGAAATAAAAAAGAAATTTATATATGTATATATAGAAAAAGAGGAGGAGAAGAAGAAGCAGAAGCAGAAGGAGAAGCAGCAGAGCCGAAACGAGCATTTCAAGAAGCAGTCAAAGCAGAGGCCAGCAGCAGCAAGTGCCATACTTAGAAGCAGCTGGGCAGCCGTTGTGGCAGAGGGGGGAGGGGGGCCTGGGGCACAGTTGCTGCGCTGCACAGGCCATTTGAATGAGGTGCTGACTGACTGACGTTGGCCTGGCCAGAACAGGCTAACAAAAAATACAAAAAAAAAAAAAAAAGTTGGCAAGCAGCGATTTTCAACTTGAAGAGAGCTTGAAGAGAAGGCGGCTGGAGCGAGGGACACTCGTTTGGCGGTTTAGGCTACCTTTTTGGCCAGGCTGAGTGCCACTTTTCGGAAATTCAAATTTCCGATTCTTGATGATTTTATTTAAATTTGCGTATTCGAGTGTTTGTTGGAGGCACTCGAAGTGCCGACTGACTCCAGCTCCAGCTCCAGCTCCAGCCAGCCAGCCAGCCAGCCAGCCAGCCAGCTTGGCTGCCTGCATGCGGCCTTCTTTGCCTCTGCCTCTGCCTCTGCGTCTCTCTCTGCCATTGCCTTTGTTTTTTGGCGCAAATTGTTTAAATTGGCAGGAATTTGTGCGTTGCAAAATTGGGCACGTCTTTGAGGGCTTCGGCTTTTAGGCCAATTAACATAGTGCAGCTTAACCATGATTTATGTTTTACGGCTTTGGCCCCCAAAAACGCACCGACGGACCCTCATTATCATATCAGTGTGGCAGCTGCAACGGCGGCTGTGCCAAAGCTTCTACACACGCCCACAAAAAGAGGCTGCAGCTTGTAGATAACACAAACACACACACAGACACACGTTGCATCCCTCCTCCTCCTCCTCCACCCCCTCTCAGTGAGTCTGAGAAACGCACGCGTGCAGCATTCCCATTAGGCAAATGCGCAGCTGCCTCTTAGATTTTTGCCCGAAAAGAGGCGTGGACAAATCGAAGTTTCCCTCAGTTATTTATGACATTTCGTATAGCTAAAAGCGTGGCTAACTTAGATTTCCGATAGTCTTGTGTTTCATTAGTCGATCCCTAACCTTGGTGGTCATCATCATGTGGCCACGTTTTTGTCTCTCTTTATCATTGTTAGGGCCTCGTGTTAGGGCGTGGCAGCTGCTGCCACTGATCCACACACAAAAGTCAAATAGTTACCCTTGTTACTTCCGCTCTGCCTCTTTCCCTCTCTCCCCTCTCTTTTTCTCTCTTTTTGGATGTAAAACATGAAACAATAAATTTCCCATAGACGATGTTATCGCCGCTTAGCCAACTCGATTGTTGCTGAATGCTCATGCAGAGGGGAGATTTTCGTCTGTATTACATGACAAATAGCAGCGAATAGAATCAAGAGTTAGTCTGAGAAATCTAATGCGTAAATTAAAGTCAAGCCTGGGCAGCTTAAGAGAGTTTTTGGTTTAGGTATAAGTGCAGGGGGAGCAAGACATGATTAACTGCAGATTAAATCTAGGTATGAGAGTATGTGTTTAACGAGTTGGATAAGGCTAGCCTTAATAAGGTTTGAGTTGAATAGTTGTAGCTGTAAGGAAACAACACTACGGAGTACATAGTTTAATACAGAATTTCATACTTATTCACAGCAACAAATATGTTGCCAAACTGATCATGCATAGCAAGATGTTGCACAACATCATCAGTAGCAAAGAAGCTTCACTTAGCAACATTGTTGCGAGCAGTGCTTAGCGACATAAGCAGTGCTCGTATGATATCAAGCTCGAAAAGCGGGCACTCTTAGGACATAGAGCATAGCTTAGCCTATGAGATATTATGCTCTTAGTTTTAGTTGATATTTGGATTAAGATGAGTTGATGTTGTCTATCAAATATTCTTAGCTACTTTAAGTGTTTGTTGGCAGTTGCTCCAATCAGTTACGAAGATTAAATTAAAGGCTTTGGATTACTTAGTTTAATTAAATTATTATTCATTGATCTAATGATTTAAGTGCCCTGTAAAAAAAGTAAATTTGCTCAGAGAAAAGCTTATAAAGCTGCCGCGCTGTAGAAGACAATGTTCAGAGAGAGACAGACAAAGGCAGGCAATAGAAGTTATGAGTAGAGAGCGCAGCAGAATATAAAAAACGTTTGCTTATGTGTATGAGTGCACTGAGAGAGCAGATAAACCTGAGAGAGCTTATTAGAAGAGTGATTGTGAGCTGCTGCGCCTCACACTCCTAATGTATGCAAGAGTGCAAAAGTCTTATACGAAACTTTTCTATCTAGAATATAACATACGTTGGCTCTTGTGTATAAGTGCATTAACAGTAAATTTGAACTGAGAGTTAGAGAAGATATACTTAGGAGAGTTTATTAGAAGAGTGATTGTTAGCTGCTGCGCCGCTCAGTGCTTCTGTATGCAAGAGTACAGAAGTCCCATACCAAACCTAGCTATCCATGCTCGCAAGGCTACACACATGTCCAAGCTGATAGCAACTGAACTCAATGAACACAGATCATGTGAAGCAACTCTCTTTAGAATACATTCAAAGCACATTGATTATACTTGTAAGAGATTCATTTCTAGATACCAACATTTTTACCTCTATCTACCTGCTTAGATAGTCTTTTGCCTTTTGCATTTAAAATCTTGTGGACATCTTTGGTATCGGCGCGCTATATCACGCATTCCTCATCATGCAGCATGCAGCATGCAGCATGCAGCGAGTTGCGTCCAAAAAGGGGCAATTGCAATGCAAATGCTGCCACTTAGACACATTTCGAGTTAGTTATGCCACGAAAATGGCCAATCAGAGCCCCAACTAAGTAACCCGCTCATTTGAGAGAAACAAACGCCTTCAGTTGCACGTTTAATTGCGACTGTTGCCACCAAATTGCATTTGAATATGTTGCCAGACTCAGTCTGTCTCTCTCCCTCTCGCTCTCTCTCTTTCTTTCGCTATCTGCAACATAATATAACAGACCAAATTATACCACTTATTGCAGACCCCGCGCTAGGCCCCATTTCAAAGACTTAACAAGAAGGAACTACAAAAAGAGAACCAAATGAACGACAGGCCAAACGACTCAACAACCAGGCCAAAATCGTTGTTGTTGTTGCTTTGGTTGTTTTCGGCACTTTTCGCCTTGGCGTTGTCAGCATAGTTAGCGCACAGATCCAGATCCCCAAAGATAAGTTCAGTCGGGCACAGCTGCGCCGAAAATTGTTGGCATTTCGCGCATGCGTCGCCCCTTCTCCTAACAGCCAACTGCAACGGAGGCTACGCTGATGAGGCAGACGCAGAGGCAACGGCAACGGCAACGGCAGCAATCACAGCGCACAGTGGTGAGAGAGGCATTCAATCGGTAGCTCTTCATATATTTAATTATCTTTATAATTAATATACGGATAGACGGACAGACGGACGGACGGACGGACGGACAGACGGACAGCGCTAAATTAACTCAGCTTGTCGCCCTGATCAAGAATATATATACTTTATGGGATCTGCCACGCCTTTTTCTGCCTGTTACATACATTTTAACAAAACCATTTTCCCATTTTCAATGGGTTCAGAGTATAAAAATAGAATTTTCTATTCAATAAGAAAAATAATTGTTAAGCAATTTTATTGTGGCATAGATGTATGTATGTATGTTAAGGCATTTGAATTACTGCATTATACATGATAACAAGTTAAACTCAATCACATCGAGCTAAACTTAATTTATTCTCAATTTTTGATCATTTTTACACATTCTTTTCTCTTTGAACGAAATAAAACTCATTTTTCAAATCGAATTTGTTGCTTACACTTCGACTGCCGATTGCCGAGTGCGAATAACTGTATGTAAGAGAAGTGAAAGAGAGCGCTGAAGATATACAGTTATCAGAGCCTTCACCTACAGCCTACATGTTAGCACACTTTCAGCATACTCTGCTCTCTTTGTATGTTGCAATTGACTCATTTTAAATTTGAAACTCTAGGCGCTTGGACCCTTTATATATTGCTGCCAGTTAGTTAAATGTTATCTTACAAAATTCCACAATTGAGTACAACTATTTATATTATTATTAATATTATTATTATTAATATTATTATTATTATTATAGAAATATATATTTATGTATATTTGACAACTTTCAACTCAGAAAATAACTCAACTATTTTAAACTTAAAATCTGAATAAATGCGATTAAGAAGCTAAATGTAAGTAAAGAAATATATATTATATATATTGTATATATTATATATATAATATAAATTATATATATTATATATATTATATATTTTATACACAATATATATTATACATATTAAACATATTATAAATATTATATATACTATATGTATTTTATATTTCATTTAACTTTACTCTCTAATTTCATACGCCTCGCACCACTGTGCAGCAATTTGAATTTAGTTCTGCGGCTTAAGCAGAAATTTTCAGCACCTCGACACAGGATTGAATTGGAGTCAATGTGTATGTGTGTGTGTGTGTGTGTTTGTGTGTGTGGAGTATGCTTTTTGCAGGCAGTGTGTTGTTGGGCTGCGTTCAGCGAGTGTGGAGAGAAGTTAGGGAATGTGCTTGGAAATTAGTTGAAATAGTTGTAGGTACAAATTTTAGGCGCTGTTTTTTTTTTTGTGCTGTATGTGGCGGCTACTCGAGGTCGATCGTGTTGTGGTTGTTGTTGTTGTTGTTGTTGTGAGAGTTGTTGCTGTGCGTGTTGTCAGGCACCGTTAGCCAGGCTCGGCAACAACGTTGTCGGTTGTATGTGTCAATTGGTTGAACTTTGGCAACAGTTGTTACAGTTGTTCCAAAAAAAAAAACAACAAAAAAAGAAGAAGAAGCGGAATGGGATGGGTTGGGTGGCTAAGGAGGTTATAGATGTTTGTAATGAAAAAAGCAGGCGATTTTTGCAGCCGGTGCGCATAATTTATTTGACTATAATTACAATTAATTATGGTAATTATGTTGTTTTTAGAGACCAATGCCAACTCAATTATTTGAACGCACAGCACTTTTCCGTAGCTACATGAAAACTTTGCGGTTGGAAAATTCCCCAACGCATGCACACACACACACACACATACACACACCACGCCCCATACACACACACACTCACTCACTCACACCCACAGCAGACCGCCCCCGCTGTAATGGCAAAGGGAAAGACAACAAGTAAGAGTGCTCTAGTCGAGACGGCTCGACTACGAGATACCCTGAACCCTGCGAAGAGCCAATCTTCCCAACATTCTATGCTTATTTTACATATTCAAAGATTGCGAGCAACGCACACACACACACACATGCATACGCACGCAAGCATAAGCACGCGCTCTGCTGACTGCGCAGTCAGCGCGGCGACTGCGCTCGGGCTGCAATATGCCTATTGTATGGGAAATTAAATGTTTAATAACTTTTTTTATGGATGGACTTTCTTAATCAAACTTTCACATCGTAATTATGTCATTCATATGTGTGTATTTGCAAAAGCACAAGTCTCTAGTATTTGAAATACGAATTTTTCAAATTGGGGGCGAAGGGGGCGTGGCATCCAAAATCCAAAATTTTCATAATGTCCGCATTCATTACACAGATCTACACAGTGAATTTGGAGACTCTAGCTCTTACGAAATGCTTAATAGAAGAAAAGTTATCGATTTTTATCGATAATAAGGAAACGGGATGAGTTATCGAAAATCTAAAAAAAACTCGTACTGCGTAGGCTATAGACGCGTATTCTCTGAAAATTTCAGATCTCTAGCTTTTGTGGTTTACGAGATCGCTGCGTTCACACGGACGGACGGACGGACGGACGGACGGACGGACGGACGGACGGACAGACGGACAGGACTATTTCAACTCAGCTCATCGAGCTGATCAAGAATATATATACTTTATGGGGTCTGCCATGTCTCCTTCTGCCTGTTACATACATTTCCACAAAAACATTATACCCTGATTTCCCATTTTCAATGGGTTCAGGGTATAAAAACAGCGTCGAAAATAACATTTGGCAAAACTTTTGCCACGTTGTGGCAAAAACTCGCGACTGTGTGTGTGTGTGTGTGTCTATGTGTGTGTGTGTGTCTGCTATCTGCGTGGGCGTGCGACATTGCAGCGATGTGGGCGTGGCTGGCAACACGCTTCGGCCAGGACGCAAAATTGCAGGAAGCACAAAAAGTTGGCGGGCAATGTACATAAAAACATCTAGCGGCGGGTTATGAGTATGTGTGTGTGTGAGTGTGTGTGTGCGAGTGTGTGTGTGTGTGTGTATGGCAACCGCAATCAAAAGGGATATTTAATTGTGCCTAATTAGCTAATTTATGTTGGTGCTGTTGTCATGAGTGGCAGCAAAGTGTTTCTCTAAGCATATTAAACTGCTCGTCCTTTTGCCTGGTGCCTGGCGCCTGGCGCCTTCGGTCTGTTCTTCCTGCTGCCGTTGCACGTCCTGTCAGCGACATTGTCATGTGCAAACTGAATATGCTGCACTGTGTGTGAGTAGAGACTGTGTGGGTGGTATGGAAAAGGTAAGGTTTGATGATCGCCCGCAGATAGGCAATAACTTTGGACAGTGCCAAAGGCGAGTCCTTATGAAGTTAGCTCAGTCTAAGACCACATTGCCCAAGTTGTTATCATTAGCAGTGGAATATGGCATAAGGACTAAATATGGTAGAGTTTAAAGGTAAGTTCTTAGCTTTAACAAATGTTTAGCAATTGAGAACTTCTATTATAGATATAAGTTAAAACTTTAATTGATTGAATACAAATTTATATGCTAAAGAAACTCTTTGTTTCTCAAAGCCAAGAACTGCTTTTCCTCTTCTGCCATTTTACCCTATGCACTTTGAAATTGGGCTTTGTCAATTGTTTATCAATAGACATTGATTTACTCTCACGTTTGCCTTCTTGGCTGCTGACAGCTGCTCGTCAATTGGACTGGCACAAGGACATGTTGTTGCCTGCCATTGGCAGGACACACGCAGTGCCCTAAGCCTCACTCAGTTGGAGTCTGACCCAGTTGCAAGTCAAATCAAATGGAGAGCCTGTCAACAGCAACAACAACAGCAAACAGTTGAAGCAACAAGGCCTAAATGTACATAATGACAGGAGCTGTAAGGCGCTGCTGTGGGGCAGGTCTGTTGTGGAGGCGTCTGCTGTCAGTTTTGCATAAATCGATAAAAAATAAAGCAGAAGCAGAAGAAGAACTACGAACAGGTTTAAAGAGACGTTCATTGTCTATGGAGGGGGGTCGCCTTGGTCGCCTTGCCTAATGCGTTTAATTTTTCTTGTGCTACAATTTGCTGACAATCTTCTTGCTCGTTCCACTGCTACTTGCCCCTGCCACGCTGCCACGCGCCCCTGCCTCATTGTTTGCCTTGTGCACGTCGCTTGCGCATTTTTTCCAGGCATTAAATTTTATTTCGCGTTTTTTTTTTTCTCTTCTTTCTCTGCTCTGCATTTGCATAGAAAATTCATTAATTTTGTCGCATTCTGTGTGAAAAAGTTGAGAGGGCGGGCGGGCGGTCGGTCGGGCGGCAGGCAGCTGAAATTGTTAGACAAATTTTTGTGGCTGGCTGCTGTAATAAATTTTCGAGTGTGCGGTTCAATAGTTCGTTTGATAGAAAGTGAAAGAGAGCGCTCAGTGTGACCAGAGCGTACAAATTTGCTTATCATTGTTGCCTTTCTTTCGCCGGAGTGTCTTGCCAATTGACTTGAGCCATCGATTTCGTTTCTTGACTTGTCATTGCCCCCACTGCCACCCCTGGGAGGGGGGCATTCTCTTCATCATCGTCTTCTACCTCGTCTGGACACACACATGCACTTCAAGCTGTCAGTTGGCGCATTGTAATCGGCGTCTGACCCGCATTAATTATAGCTCACTGACATGTGATATTCACACATGCCGCACACTCACTTAAACACACGCACACACACACATACACACACACACTCGCACTCGAGTCCACTTAAGCCGACTTCTCATATGGACAGCAATGAGCTTCAGCTGCCTACGAGCGTCTCGTTAATCGATATATCTTTTTACTGCTCTGCAACTCTTTCATCCATCCACCTATCTGTCCGCCTGTCTCTGTCTCTGTCTCTTGAAATTGAGCCGTGTCCATGTCCAGAGCTCGTCAAGCTGCTTGACCTAGCAGCAGCAGCTGCTGCTCTGTCTCTATCAATTTCAGCTCTTTCAGCATCTTTTGTTATATTTATTTTTACTCGCATTTATTGTTATTTATTTAGCTGTGAAAAAACGAAAGTCGTTTCACACCTTTTCAACTGGCTTTTCTCCAAGTGCAGAGCTGCCCTCCCCTCCCCTCTCTCTCTCTCATCTCTTCTATATGGGTTAAGTTCAATATCCAAACACTTTTGAAAAACTTTTAACATAGTATATCAATGGCAGTTGGCTTTTCTCAAGTATTTATCAAAATTTCTATGTTGTCTTCTAAATGGAAGTCGCTTTACTTTCTTTTGTCTGAGTTCGCTTTGCTCTGTTAAGTGTTGAGCGCTAGAAAGCGCTCTAGATAGCGCTAAGAGCGTGGGATAAACTCTAAGCAAATTGATTCTAGCTGGGGGCATTCCTCACTGAAGATCTGTGTTTGATTATCTTTTGGGTGTGCTTTATGCTTGAGCATATCCATAGCCGGCATCTCTTAAATATATTATTTTATTATATATTAAGTCTAACATTTTGGTTATTATTCAACACATTTGCTTTGATCAGTGATCTGGGTAATATTTATTTTGATGAGCTGCAGTTCAGGTAGACAATGTTGAGTAGCTTTAGTTATTTATTGATGTGGGTCTTCCGCTGAGCTGTTGAGTTAGTTAGAAGCTTTTCTCTGGAAGATTCTCTCAGCATAGCTATTGCTTTTTCAGTTGAGCTCACAACTTGCAGCTTTCGCTCTCTGAAAGCACGACTCATCGCCTTTGGTTTCAGTTCCAAAGTGTTATTGTTCTGTGACATAAATGAAGCGCATGATGAGAGTGAAGAGTGAAGCTTGCTCTAACATGCCCGCTCTAGCAAGCTCATAATTCTTTCCTATATATATGCTGCTCTTATTGATGTTATTGATCTTATTTGCTCAAATGCTTAAGCAAAGACTTTTACAGACTTCTTCTCTTTACAAACTTGACTCAAGCGGAGATACTGATTCTTTGCCAAAACTTGACTTTGACTGAGCCTAAATTTCTGCAAAGTCTCTTCACCTATGTCTTAGTGAAACAGACAACTCTCACACAACTAACTATGTATCCCATTAAAATAGTAGTATATACAGCTGTGTTCAAACTAATAGCAGCGCATATAAGCTCTGATGTTAAGATTGATAAATAATATCATAATGACTACAGATCAATAATTTTTTTTTTAATTTAGTATTTATATTTACTTGAAAATTTTCAATATTGAAATGAAGCGCTGCTATTATTTTGTAGAACAAAATTTCTGTATTATAATTATAATTATAATTAAAACGTTAAAGCACAGCAATTCCAACGGGATTTTTTCGTTATCTTCTTCCCCACACTCTATTCTAAGAAAAATATGCACTAGTGTTCGATCTTTAAGAATGAACATGCGTAAAATGTAGTCATATTTGTCAGCATGAGGTGTGCTGCTATTATTTTGAACACAGCTGTATCTCTTAACCTATGCAATTCAAACTGAGAACATTTCTTGCCAATTCGTCATGCTGACTCTGCCTGCACTTAAATCTCTGTAAAGTCTATTCACTTCTGTCTTAGTCAAACATGCTTCTCTCTCAGACGACTATATATCCCACTATATAGCTCTCAACCTATTCAATTCAAGCTGAGAACTCTTCTTAAATCTCTGGAAAGTCTCTTCACTTCAGTTTTTGTCAAACATGCTTCTCTCTCAGACAATTAACTATATATTCCATTAAGATAGTCGCATATATCTCTCAGCCTACACAGTTCAAGCTGAGAACTTTTCTTGCTAATTTGTCATACTGACTCTGCTTGCACTTAAGTCTCTTCAGTCTTAGTCAAAACTGAATCGATGAAGAGCTACACATATGCTACCCTCTGATGTCTTAAGCACAGCTAACTAACTCCTTCTGCTCCTTCAAATAGTAGTTTACATCCTCTCAATCTATTGAGTTCATGCTGAAAGCTTCTTCCACTCTCTCTCTCTCAAAAACTATGCAGAATTCATTCGCTAGTCTATATAATCCTTTAAAAGCTTGATTAGTTGCAACCACCTGTTGGCGGAGCTTGAAGCTTATTAATTTTCAATTGAGATGCCGTTGCTGTTGAGGAATTCGAGGCAAATCAAAACCCCATTTGCCGATTTAGCAATTCCAGTTGGAGGAGCAGCTCGAGCTGGTTCAATCCATGCGCTAATCTCAGCGCTCGAATGCAATGCAAATGCTGAGCTGAGGGGGAAAAACAAAAGTAAAAGCAAAAGCAAAGCGAAAAGGAAAAGGAAAAAGAAAAAGAAGGAAAAGGTTGATAAGGAGGGCAAATGAAGGGTGGGAAAAACATGAATGAAAATTCGTTGATGTCGACGTTCGAGCAGCAAAACGAAACCTTCAACTTGAGCACTTTTTTTTTTTAGCATTTCCACAGCAATTTTCCAACATTTTCCGCTGACTACTAAAGTCATTATGTGAGCAGGTAAATAGGTATATATATATATACTATATTGAGGGCTATATACAAAGCTTTAGTGCTCGCTGCGACGTTTTGTCGTTCAGTAGGTAAGTAATCTCATTATAATAATGGGAACAATTGATTTCTGTCTGGCCACAGCTCCTAGCAAGGACTTGACTGACAGGCTCGGCCTTCGCATCGTTGTCTGCTGTCGCTGCCAAAGCAGTCAATAAATGTACAGCGCGCTATGTTTCCGGCCATAGACAGGCAGCTCCTCCACTACTGGCACTCAATCATCGCAGCATTCCGTCGCTGCCAAGAGAGCTTCGCCTCTTTCCGGACCAACCGCAACACACAGACTGCGAGAGAGAGAGAGAGAGAGAGAGAGAGAGGCAGAGAGACGTAGCTCCTGCTCGGTCGGTCTCTGGCTGTCTTCGACATGCCTGTGATGATGCTTTAGTGTTGCCGCTGATGAAATTATAATCAAGGGAATATATAATTTCTTTCACCTGGTTACATCTGCAGCGTCCGCCCAGCCGACCTCCCAAACAACAAACAAAGCCATCAGTAGCTGCTTCTGTGCGCTTCGCCTGGCCCCCACCTCCTGCTTCGTCCTTCAACTTTCAATGATATGATAATTTGCTTTTGTTTTCTTGCCAGCGAAAACTTTTGCCTGTCTGAGTGGAGTGGGGGGTTGTGGGGCTGTGGGGGTGTGGGGGGTGTGGGGGTGTGGCATGTGGCATTGCATCGATTTCTTTAGCTTGTTCAGCTGCTTGAGCTGCTCAGTTATTCAACTGCCTTGCGGCACAGTTTGTGGACCCTAGACACCAAAAACATTTTTGCCCCTTGTCTTTCAGTTATCTCGTTTAGCAATTTTCATGCTCCAAAAAAAATACAAAAAATATAATAAAAATGGCATTCAAATGCAGAAGGCAAAGCGCGCGCGCTCTCTCTCTCTCTCTCTCTCTCTCTCTCTCTCTCTGTCTGAAATCCGTAAAACGAAGACCGAAATCGACCGCATAATGTGCCACAATTAAATTACAATAAATCATACTCAGATCTCGCCCCCAAAAAGCCCTACTCTCTCTCTCTCTCCCTCTCTCTCTGTCTCTTTCTTTTATGCTCTAGCGTAATTAATCATTTCTTCTTACACAAACACACACACATATATGATTGTTTTTTTTTTCTTCTTTTCTGAACTACATTTCTTTCGGGTTTTATTTTGATGCTTTATCGGTAGTTAGTTGGCTGCTAATTAATACCTCATTTATTGTTGTGGAGCTGTGTTGGGGTTACCTTTGAATTTAGTTTTCGAATTCTGATTTCGTTTTGATTAGCTTGCAGATGTGAATAACCGCTCAGAGTCAGCTCAGCTCAGTTCTGCGGTCAAAGGTTATAGCTGAAGCTTTACCAGTCGCATTCCATTCAAAGTTCGATGCACTTTTTCGAGCAGTCGAAATAAAACACAATTACTTTAGATCGAATTGAAAAGGTTAACACAGGTAAAAATAGAAAAAAAACAACTTAAGAAAATAGCTTTCAAAATAAATGAATTTTTAAAGCAACTTTTGTTGGCAGAGATATATATATATATATATTAATTAGTAAAGAAATAAAACAAAAGAATAAAAAGAATATTTAAAAAATTCAGATTGTTATAAGTAGAGACTTAAGATCTTTCATTTAAATGCATATTTTTTGAGAAAATATTATAAAATAAACATATTCTATACATATTCATATGATATACTTTCTATTTAAGCATATAAATGTCAGATTTCTTATACAATTATATAGAAATGTTAATGTAAAGCTGACTTTTGTTTATAAGCCGCCTCATCCTAACTCTTTAGCTAATTTTGCTTCGCTTGTTCGCCGTCTTATAGCGTGTGTGTGTGTGTGTTTGTGTGCTTTGAACTTTACCCTTACAATTCGAGCACACGGGCACAGGCACTTATTCATTTGACTTGGCAAATTTGTCTTAGGCAATTTGATGGCTTAATGAATGTCCGCCTGCGCAGCCAAACAATTCAGCTACCCCAAACCAGCCAACCACCCAATCAGCCAGCCAAAAAGCTAAACAGCTACCACTTGAAGGCTTCATAGTCAACCTGAAAACGGCGGCGCTCTGCCATTGCCACGCCCCCATATCCAACAGTTTGGATGAGTGTCTGCTCATCCGCTTGGCTGCTGATAAATTAACTTCATAATCTGCACAGTTATAAGCGCTGATGTTTGGCATTACTCTTCCATATTTTGGGCAGTCCCCCAGCTTACTCCACACTCTCTCTCTCTCTCTCAGTTAAGCATCATTACAACAAAGCATGGGTCAACAACAACAACAACAGCAATGAGACGAGCAACACGCACCTTATTGTACAGTGTTACCTCCGCTGGCAACGGTTACAGTCAATGGCATAACTTTTCACCTTTTCGGTGGGGGATTTGTGTGCTTGTTCGCGGGTCGACTGATTGTTTGGGTCTGGGATTCCAGCAGGTGGTGGCCTGCCTGCCAGCCTGCCTTTTGTACTCCGGCTTGGCTCGGCTCTGACTCTGTCTGGCTTGCCGGAAAAATTGCACACAATTTAATTGAATGTGTTTAATTTTGCTTTTAATTTTTTGGGTGCCCTTTTGTCTGCGGCACATAATGAGGCGTTAAAGCGTTTCTTTCTTTGTCCAAAATATAACCAGAAATTAAATGAAGCACAAGATTAACTATGCACTGACTTTTATAGAAGACAAAGGTGAGAGTGAAGAGTGACAAGCTAATAATCTACGTTAAAGTTCAACTTGATTCTATGACTTTTACTTTCATTTAATTTGTGAGTGGGAAGAGTTTTTGAGTGTGTATTGTGTATATATAGATAAATAGATATTAACTATATAAATATTATATACCCCTTTGCCAGGTTGGGAACTCAAAGCTTCACACAGCATTGACATCTCTCAAGACACCTCCAGAACCTCAAATACAACATTTTTGTCATATAAAAAAATTTAATAAAATTAAATATATACAAAATATTAAAATAAAATCAAAACTAAATATTTATATAATATACAAAAATTCTAAATAGTTAAAAAAATCTATTTATAATAAAACAACTCAAATGCTCTTATTTAAAAATAAATAAAAAATAAATAAAATAATTAAATAAAATCAAAAATAAATATTTTTAAAATTCAAAATAATCCTTAAAATCCCTTTAATTTATATTTATAATAAAAACAACTAAAATCCACTTATTATCTACTCTAAAATAACTTTTCATTCCTTAACATTTCCCTACAATTTTCAACATTTTTCATATAAATATATAATCCTAAAAAATCTCAGAGATGTATTTATATATATCCCATTCAACTGCTTAACTCCCTCATTTGAGCAACAAAGCACTTTCTTCAACTCTTGATTTATATATATATATACATATATGTATATATCCTCTATTAGATGCAGCTTAAAGCTAACTGCTATGTCACTCCATATGGCTAGCGTCTGGCAGCAGCAGCTGGAAAAGTTTCTTTGGCAACTTTATTTTTGGTTAGAACAAGTGTGCTGTTGCCTTTTTGTGCACTTGCTAACGAAAAATTCCAGCTTCAATTTACTTTCAACATGCTTTTTCCTCTCGAGGAGTTTTACTCTTTTTGTATATATCCCAACACACACACACACACTCGCACGCACACTCCTATAGCCAGGCAGCCTTAACGATATGGCGCACGCACAACCAACAAATGCGAATGAGCGTTGGAGGTTGTTGGAGTTTGGGGTTAGCTGTAGCTGGGCTGGGGCTTGTCGCGTCTGCAGCGCCGTAGACATTACCGCAGCCACGCGCGTGTTTTACGTTCATCTGTCTACTTAACGTTGGCCCCGCCCACTACAGTCCTCCCCCCCTCCCCCTCTCGAGCTGCAGCTACCTTGTACCCGTATTCGCTCTTTCTTGGCATTCTCGTCTGCGTTTTAACGTACTAATCCTTGCTTTTATCTCTTGTTTGACTTTTGCTACGCGCACTCCATATACACCCGCTCATTTAATGTCATTGTCGCTGCCAAGGCAGCCAGTCAGGCAGCCACACAGACAGTCAGAGAGATAGTCAGCCCATCTCTTTCGCTGGCATCCATCCTCGCAATCCTTTCTAAATATTTGTCAATTTATATGCGCGAGTTTCATTCAATTCAAGTGCGCTAAACACACGGGGCGTATGCGTGTCATAAGCGTTTCTTAAAGTGTTTACTTCCTCAAGTTGTGCTTTGATTTCCCAAGGCATTTCCATTCGCATTCGCTTTCGCATTCGTATTTGTTTTCACTTATTTCGCTCAGTTATTTTTCATCATCTTTCACTGGCCGTTGGCAGCTGGTTTTTCCGTTTCTTTTTTTTTCATTAATCAACGGCACTTGACCAAGTTTAAATTTTTAACCAATTTAATTTTCCTCTCGCTCCCTTTGGATTGTGCAGTGCCAGGGCTCACGTGTCGTATGAGCGCTGAGCAAACAAACTCGATGGGTTTCTCTGCTCTTCTCTGCTCTCTCTCTCTCTGTGTGTTTGTGCATGTTTCTAGTAGATTCAATTAATTTTTGATGCCAGTTACTGTTTACTCTTACTCCATGGGCTTAGCCAACACGCAATAGCAGTCGAAATTGTTGAAGGAAAAAAATTTAGAGTTGAGAAGACGAAGAGAAGTTGAGGAAGTGATATATGAAATATATATAGAAGTAGGACAAGTTTGATTGGACAAAGTCTTTAGTTTAAGTTTGATATATATAGATTGAGCCTTAAATTATCATTTGTAATGAATGAATAATGTAGAAAATAGATCATTTGTCGAGAGAAAATATTACATTGAAGAGGCAGACAGAGGCAAAGAGTAGAAGAGATTAAATGCGTTTGCTTATGTGTGAGAGTGCATTGAGAGTAAATAAGCTCTAGAGAGATTGCATAAATAACAGTGATTTTAAGCTGCTGCGCCGAACAAATTCAAAAAAGTCAATTGTCGAGAGAAAAGATTACATTGGAGAGGCAGACAAAGGCGAAGAGTAGAAGTTAGAAGCAGGTAGCGGAGCAGAGTATGGAATACGTTTGCTTATGTATAAGAGTGCATTGAGAGTAATTGATGGCGACATAACAAAACAGAAGCATAACTTATAAGAAAGCTTATTAGAAGAGTAATTTTTAGCTGCTGCGCCGAACAAATTAAAAAAAGGCAATTGTCGAGAGAAAAGATTACATTGGAGAGGCATATAAAGGCAAAGAATAGAAGTTAGAAGTGGGCTGCGCAGCAGAGTATTGAATACGTTTGCTTATGTATAAGAGTGCATGAGAGCAATTGAGCGCGACATATCAAAACGGAAGCTTAACTTTAGAGAGCTTGAAGACATTTTTTTTGAACAGACAGACAAGCGAGAGAGCGCAGCAGAATAGTACATACGTTGGCTTAAGTGTATGAGTACAGTGAGAGTAAATGAGCGCGACATCTTCAGAGAGAAGATAAGCTCAAAAGAGTTTATTACAAGAGTGATTTTTAGCTGTTGCTCCAAACAATATCTTCACAACATCTGTTTTCATCTAATCTAAAATTTATTAAAATAACTAATTGGAAAACTGATCTAAAAGGAAACATTTGTTTTAAGATTCAATTATCTTGTGGTTTATTAGTTAAGTTAATATTTGAGACAACATTAAACCAAGCTATATCACTTTTAACCCCACTCTATTTCATTTATTTGAATATATGTCCTAAGAATACTCGTATCTTTTCATTTGCTAGCATAATATATAAACTAAGCTTTACCTTGATTAATTAGTAACTTTCACTTGTTTAAATAAGAAACCAGAGAAGCATTGGCAATTTGTTAGTTCTATCTAATGACAGCAAACAGTTTAAACAAAGTTGAAATAGTTAAACTGTGACTAAATTCTAACCCTTCAGTCAATAGTTAGCTTTAAGAGTCACAATTTAGTCAGTACCGTTACAACTACAACTAAAACTTCAACAACAACTACAACCACAACTTTGTACATAAATAATTATACAAATACTAAAATTTTACCTAACAACACTAAAAACTGTCTCTTAAACAACTAAAATATTTTCATCAATTATTTTTGTTAGTGGAAGAAGCTCTCAGACTATCCCAATCTGATAATTTGGCTGCATTGTTTTTGTTACACATGAGCAGCAATAAATTCAAATTAGTCTGATAAAAATGACAATGGACAATGTGAAAGCTGAAGCTGAAGCTGAGAAGCTGAGTAGCTGAGCAGTGCTTAGATGACTTCCTGCTTAGCTGCACTTGTCTTTATTATAATTAACAAAAATTGAAAGGGCTAAAATGGTGAAATTGTGCTTACAAAGCAAATGACGTTCATTAGGAAGAACAACAAAAAAGCAATAAAGCGGGACGGCCTGGGTGGTGGGAAGCAGCCAAGACACATGAGAAAAGTCAACTTGCTTTGTCTCTCTCTCCCTCTGTGTGTGTGTGCGCGTGTGTTTTTATATAATAGACATTATCAACGCTAATTCAGTTATGTCTTAATTATAAACTACTTAAGCGCGCCTCGCTGCTGCGAGCGTAGCAAATTTTCTAAGTCTGCGCGTCTGGATGCTGTGGCTGTGGCTGTAGCTGTGGGGTGACTGCGTCTGGGCACGTGTGACATTTGCTGGCCTCGTTGGGTCGTTGTCTCAGTTACAGTTTGCCAGCAACATAATTACCAAAGTTATATATATATATATATGTGTGCGAGTAGTTCTGATAGCTCCGATTACGGCGCACAACTTTCAAGTGAAACGGGATGTGGGGCAGCCTTTGGCAAAAGCCAAAGAATGTGGACGGGTAGCAGGCAGAAGCTGCAACTAAATGCCAGTAAACAAGGGGAGCTCCAGCTACCCCTTTGGCCAGCCATCCAGCCAGCCAGTCGAACTGAACGCCCACTCGAAGGGGCAACCAAGCAGCGAACTTTGATTGAAATATACAATTTTAATGAGGCAACAACTGAAGCAACTCGGCTGCAAACAATACACACAAAACAATTTTTCCTCATTGAGAGACGAATAAACAAACAGACCGAGAGAGAGAAATCAAAGTAAAGTCGCAAAACGAAACAACGCACAAGAAGCTTAAATTGTCTGAGGGGGGGGGGCGAAAGGGCGTATTGAGTGGAGGAGGAAGGGAAGAGCTGGAGAGTTGGAGAGGGAAAAAGTACACAAGCGACTCACTAGTCTAGACAGCTTGTAAGGCATTTTAAATGCATGCCAGGGGAGCACACGAAAAACAGACAAAAGATAAACAAATCACTTTACCTAGTTAGGCTATAAATTGCCAGCAGCTAGCGCCGCTCTATGCAATTCTCAAAAATGCTTCTTTTTTTTGTGAGTAACTCTTGAGTAAATCTCGTAGCGTACAGAGCTTTACAGCTGCAGCTCCATATTAATCGACTCAGAGTCTTTGGAAATTTGAGACGAGCGCAAACGAAAGGCAAACCCCAAGAAAGAGGATTTTTCTAGTTTATGGCAAATGCCGGGCGATTAAAATCTTGAATGTCAAGCAGAAAATTGTCAAGCCAAATGCTGATAATGAAGTTTGATGCTGATGATAATAATGCCGTTGTTGATGTCACAAAAGGCAAGAGATAGCAAACAAATAAAAACGCATCAAAGAAGCGGCAAAAGGAGCGAACGGAGCAAATGAAATATGAATCTGAAACCGAGAAGGCGACGGAGGCAAACAAACCGCGGTGACAAAGATGACGGCCAAAATCAAAGACCCTTTGCTGCTGCTGCAACCTGCAATTAAGCGACAGGATAGCGGCGACAGGATATGCCACGATATGCCACGCAGCAAAAGGGTGCGCGCTCTCTATGAAATTCGAGGCAATATCAAAAAAAAGGGAAAAATCTACATTTATACCATAAAGAGGAGCTCGTTTTAGGGGCGAGCTTCTTCAGGCAGGACAAATGCAAAACGCATGTCCTAGCGACGCCTTAACACACGCTCCTGATCCCGACGACGACGACAATACATGTACAAATAATTCGCACGAGTAAATCAACAAACAACAGAAAAAGGGGAAAAAAAATAGAAGAAAACCTGAACGCCGATGCCTTTGGCTGCTGGCACACATCCTGCGCAGTAAAGCTGAACAATTTTACGGTTTCAATTATCAAAGACCGAAACGACAGGACAAACGGTGACAAAGCAAAAAGGTTGATGCTGCTGCTCCCTACTCCTGTTGTTGCTGTTGTTGTTGTGCTTGTTCTTCTTGTTGTTCCCAAAATAAAGGCGATTAGCATTTCTAAGCCTTAGATTACCTGAAGTAGTTTATATAGCGCAACCCCAAACTAGAGCCTAGGCTCGATAACAAGATTGTCCCGCAAACAAAACGAGACGAAAGCAGAACAAAAATAAACAGTTTGTTTTCTCAGCCCTAAAAGCCCCCTACCAAGCCAATCCCTCCGCTCTTGTCCTTTTATCTAATGCAACCCTTAAGGCTGGCCCGGCTCCCTGGCCCTGCTGATTTCATCAAAACGCCTGAGTGCATTCCATAAAGGCATATAGATGGTTAATTTATGCTCTTGTATTCAATATTGGTTTCGATTTTGGTTTATTATTGGATTTCATGTCTTAAGGTTTTTCTTCTTTTTTTTTTTGTCCTGCAGTCTGATTAACCGCAAATTCCCAGGCAATTGAGTCTCGAGTTGCCAAAATCCAAAGAATGAGCAGTTACCACCTCTCTCCCAGAAGTACTGAAGTACCTTTACTTCCAGCTCTTGCGTGCCACTTCAATGAATTCTGCAAATAAAAATGAAGTGAGAGTTCATAAATTTAATGAGACAGCATTCATGTTGACTGGTCTGGAAGCTAATGCAGATTGAGAGCTTGAAATATTTCTTAAAAAATTAATGTGAATTAAGGTGTGAAATATGGGAAGTATATGTAGATTGTCATAACTTATGAATTCTGGTATTTAGTGAACAAAACTTTGTTGGGCATATGTAAGTTGTAGATTAAGGATGAGCTGAAGAATAACTGTTGTGATTAGACATTAAGCCCATTGAAACCGGAAAGCCAGGGTTTAATGGTTTTGCTACAATGTATGTAACAGGCAGAAGGAAGCGTTGCAGATCCTATAAAGTATATATACTTTTGATCAGGACAAAGAGCATAGTCAATGTAGCAGTGTTCGTCTGTCGATCTGTCCATCCATCCGTCCGTCGGTCTGTCCATCTGACCATCCGTCCGTCCGTCTGTTCATCTGTCTAACCATCTCTCTGCCCGTTCGTTTGTCCGTCCGCCTGCCCATCTGACCATCCGTTCTTCCATACGTCTGTCCGTCCTTCCTTCCATACGTCTGTCCGTCCTTCCATCCATACATCTGACTATCCGTCCGTCCATACGTCTGTCCGTCTTTCCGTCCATCTGTCTCTTCGTCCGTTCTTCCGTCCGTCTGTCCGTCCGTTCTTCCGTCCTTCTGTCTCAAAAGTTATTTATCTAAAAGAGTTTACATATATAAATTAAATATTTGTTAAATCCGATTCATTTTTCTTTCTTATACATTTATAACTCAGCTGACTAGTCACACTATATTATCATATATAACAAACTAACTAATGCCTTCCTGCAATTACCTTTGCCTAATGTTCACCTTTGTGAGTCAAAGTCTCGATATGCTCAATGCTGCGCAGGTTCTCAAGAATCCAGGCAATATATTTTTAAGTAATTTTGCGCGTTCATGTTGGTTCGTCTGCTCGTCTGTTTGTCTCTCCCTCTGTCTCTTAAGCTGCAACGTCCTAATTTACACTTGACTCCGCCTTGAGAGAGGGAGAGGACCACAAAGCCACCAACCAGCAACACAAATCCACAAGTTGAGCTGGCTGCTTGGTGGTTTTTATTCGAGTGAAAAAATTAACGCAGACACAAATTATATCTGGCGCTGATTAATCACTTAACAAGGCTTGTACGCGAGTATTTCGCAGATATTAACTTCACACACTCGCGCTGCGACTGGGCAGGTAAGGTAGGGTAGGGTAGGGTAGGGTAGGGTAGGGTAGGGTAGGCAACTAAAATAAAAGCCACGTCAATTTCATGCAAAGGTGCGCAGTCGTAAATTTAACTGGACGCGTAAATCCTGCGCGCAAAAAAAATGTTTCAAGTTCGCGCCGACAAGTCGAGAGTCAACCTCTCTCGCTCAGCCCATTGCTGTCCAATTGTATTTATTTAGGGTCCGTCTGAGCAGTGTCTTCCTGCCCCCCCTGCATCGCCTGCATCGCCGCGCGGCTTAAGTCGCGTCTGTTTGGCCGCGCTAAAATTTAAATTCATACACGATCGTTGGCCCCAAAAAGACTAATGAGCACAATTATGCATTATTGCAGCTCGTTGCATCGAAAATGAACTTTAACAAGCCTCAGCAGGAGTGAGGACTGCAAACTGGAACTTGAGTCGGAGTTGGAGTTGGAGTCGGACAAGGGGCAAGGTGTCTGCTCTTTGAGTTGGGTAAGTTGCACAAACTAGTTTCTTACCAATTGTTGTTGCTGCTCTTGCTGTTGCTGTTGCTGTCTGGCCAAAAGGTTGTTAATGCTGTCATCTGAACTTTGTATTTCAAGGTCTATCAAGATGATAATTGGCAGGCAGCACTTCAACTTGAGCTAGTTCAGTGAGTTACTTATGAACTCTAGATTGATATATTTTGCAGTTTTTTTTGTCAAATTTTGACTAATGCTTGAAAGTGTGGCCAAGTTAAGCTTGGCTTAAGGCAATCAATAGTGGAGGAAGTTAGGGAGTTATGGATGTTTATATATAAGGAATATAACTTCTGCTAAAGTCAATTGGGTTTTGACATTTGGGAAGTAAACAAATGCAGAATACAATTCGATAAGTCATGAATCGATTTACTCAGGAAAAACGTGGAAGAATGAATGAAGAAAACATTTTCGGGTTGCTTAGTCTCTCGTTTCTAGCCGGCCAGATCATCCGATTTAACCCTTCCAGAGTTCCTTTTATGGGGTTTATGTGGAAGTCACTGGCTTAGGTCAAGAAACCTCAGAGTCTTGAAGCCTTTAAGGAGAAAATTAGCCAGGAATACGTCCACTCTGGCGGCGGCCACTTGAGCGATGTCGATTTCTCCTTTTGATAGAATAAATTTCAATGGATTCAAGAAGTAAATTTCACAAATAGCAATAGAACATTATATGATTACTTTTGCTATATACTGTATTTATATATATATAAGGAAGGTCAAATTATAGTAAATTTTAAATATAGTTATTTAATATTTTGAGCTTTAGGATTATCGCAATTGATGTTGGCGACAATCGACTGCAGCTTGGCAGCCAACAACGAGTGGAGTCTTATGGCATGCGAGATGTTATTTTAGATTATCTGCGGTTAAGTCAGAGGCAGAGGCAGTGGCAGAGGCAGAGCCACGCCGCAACGTTTAGGCCACGGAGCTGTTGCGAGGTTGGCCAAAAAGCAACAGAGCTCAGTGTGGGGCATTGGCATGCAAATGTGAGGGCTGCATAGGGGTATGGAATGGGGGGAGTGTAGCTGGTATAGATCCTATTTGGGGCGCTTGCCAAAAGTGTAGCAGCCGTCGGAGCGGCTCTTGTGTCTGCGCTGACAAATAAGGCTGTGGAAATTCACTTTTTTTCTTTTGCAGCGCATGAAATTCAAATCATTGACAAGCCGCAGACATTGAGAATGAGCAACAAGAAGAAGAAGAGCTGCCGAGACAGCAGCAACATTTGCGTTTCATTGCCAAAATGCCAATTTGGCAGGAGAAGAAGATGCAGCAGCAACCGAAGAACAGGATTCTTTCTTGTTCTTGACTTTTTATGGCTTATAGATATGGTCTCAAGATGTCTGCTGGACTGCGACGGCGACTGCTGCTTGGATAATCTTGTTATCGCGCCGCTCGTTCCGTTTAATTGAGTAAAGAAACCGAAAAAAAAAAACGCAAACTGTAAACTCGACAAATTAATTGGTATATCAAAGCATTTGAATTTTAATGTGTTTCGCTTCGGTCAACGATTTAAGAATTCCTTTTCTCATTCTCATTCTCATTTGCTCTCTTTGATAATTGGCGCTGGCTCTGCCTTTGGCGACTGGGGCGTGGCACTCATTTCCATTCAATTGCACTTCAGTTCAAACTGAATTGGTTCCTTTCTATACCATTTTTCTATGCCATTTTCTACTTCTTCTTCTTCTTCCTGACGCAGCTGCCGTTGACATTTGCCATTGATAAAGCGAAATATGCCGAAAAAAAAAGGAAATTCTAAGCATATCCAAATGTTATTCAATACTTTTGCCTTTGCATTCATTGAGTGCTTTCTTTGTAGGCGCCAGAAGAGTGACAGAGAGAGAGGGAAAGAGAGGTTGAAATTTGTCGCATAATATTACAAAAGACAAAAGATTGAGGAATTCCTCTCGATTTTTTTTTTTTTTTTTTAATAGAAATCTATGCCCGTATTTTCGTTTGACAACATTTCGGGGCCAAATGGTTCTTTTCTTTTGCATTTCCTTTTATATTTGGGCATTTCAATTGCCCTTTGATTCGGCTCCCTTGTGCCGCATATGCAGATTGAATTACAGCACTTGATGCCTCCATTTTAGCCATCATCAGATTCCAGTTCTTGACGCTCCTCCTTCCGCTCGTTGTCCTTGTCGATTCTCTAATTGTGCTGATAATTTCCTAGAGCTTTTGACAAATGGCATAGCTCAGACTGTCCCTGCTCAATTTTGACTGGCTTAGCGCTATCAGGGATCGTACCTCCAGCCAGAATTGTTCGCCAATCCATAAGCCTCTTTCGTCATCAATTATTTCTCAAGTCCTTTGTGATTGACATCTAATTGTGAATGCACAAATCAATTCCAAGTACTTATTATTATAATGATTGTTTCGTCTATTGTGTGGAGGATATAGGCAAAGGTAAAATTCAATAGCAAATCTACCCTATCACACTTTTACCTTGCCTCATCTGAACCTCAGCTAACTAAAAGCTCATAAGAATTTACAAAAATTCAGTTTTTTAGCATTTCTTTTTCTACTGTATTTCGTTTACTTTGTTTTGTTTTGTTTTTTTAATTGTGTCGGCATTCCTTTTTAGCGCAAGGCAACATGCTTTGGGCAGGGGCTAATTGTTTTTATTGGGCAAAAGGCTTGCCGCATTTAAGCAATGCCTTTAAGAGGCCACAACTGTCATGTCGTTAGGCCATTCCCGGCCAACATCTCGTTTAAGCGCGGCCCACCAAAAAATCATAATATTAAAAGAATCTGCAAATGACGCGCAAATGTTTCAACACTCTTTGACAAGCTCTTCGGGCAGCAGCCAAGCAGCCAACCAGCCAAGGAGCCAACTCTGCCAAGGAGCCAACTCTGCCAGCCATCCAACCAGCCAGCACAAAGAACGAAAAATGTAATAATAATAAAAAAGAAAATTATTGCACGTCACATTCACAGTCATCGGACAGTGCCATCTTTTGCCTCAAGCCTTCCACGTCGACGTCCAGGTCCGGGTGCCAGGTCCAGGTCCAGGTCCGAGGTCCGGGTCCTCATCATCGAGCGCGTCTCCTATGCAGGCGGCATTAAAGATCGCGTTATGAAAATGCAACGCGCATTGCGCAAGCTAAGAGAGAGTGAGAAGGAGAGAGAGAGGGAGAGAGCGCAAGAGGGCGGCAAATGAAGAGACGAGCAGAGTCCAATGGCTGCTCGTTCTAACTAGAAGGTGATATAAGTGGTTCGATTGTTGCTGCCGCCATCGCACAGTGCAACAAGCGAGTGAAGAAAGCAATTGAAACTAGTCAAGTTTAGTTTCTAATCTACTTTGAGCAATTAGAAATTAACTAATTTTAAAAATTAAAATTAAATTAAAATTATTTATAATTAATAATTTAATTAAATTGATTTTTAAGCATTTCATAAATTTCATGCTGTGCACATTGCATGTTGCACCACTGTGTAGCTTGCAGCGGTTTTGCAGTCGGAACTGAAGTCAGCGGCGCGTTAGCGCTAATAAGCAATTGCCAAATTACATTCGCGTGAGTAATCTCGCGCCCCGATGCAGGTCTCCGCCGTCACCTCTTCTACTCCTCTCTTCTACTACTTCTGCTGCAGCTGAGGCAGTGGGCGTCGCTTTTGAGCGCACCGCAAGCGCAGATACTTAAGTTGGCCATTGCCCATGCCACTCAGTCAGTCAGTCAGTCGCTCACTCACTCACTCACTCACTCATTCATGCCATCATTTATATCAGGGGAAGCAGTAATTCCCCTTCCCTCCTCCTCCACCACACGCCAATGCAATGTGCGCGCCTTGAAGCCTGTAATTTAGTTTTTTTTCTCGCTCTTTTGTATCTTCTCTTTAACTGCTGCTTCTTCGCTTAGCTTTGTTGTTGTCGTTGTTGTTGTTGCTGCCGTTGCATTTGCAGTTAGTTAACGCTGCGCCGATCGCCATTGCTGCTGCTGCTCTCTCTTTCTCTTCCATGGGCAGCGAGCTCAATTTTTTTGTTTGTCTCTCTTTTTGGTTTTTGGGCTCGGGAATGTCTTCCCTTTAACACATTTTGGCATGCAATTTGCTGAAATTAACTTCAATTGCAATTTGTGCTGTTGTTGTTGTTCTTGTTGTTGTCGTTGCTGTTGCTGTTCTCAATGCTGTTCTTGTTGCTGGCATTGTTTCATTGGGTTATCATTGCCCCATCTTTAATAGTATTATTTTTGTTGTTCTTTTCGCAGCAACTGACATGTGCATGTGGGGGTACATGGATTAGAGTGCCAACTCGTGGTTCGAGGCTGTTTATAATTTGATTGGTGGGTTCGCTCCGAAATGCTGCCCGCCGGTCTACGGTAACTGTAAATGACAACTGAAACTGTAAAGCCATCGCAATAGCCAATGGGAAAGCGACGGCAACAGGCGACTGCGAGTGCAGTCAATAAACATATTATGAGTTCGAGTGAAACACTAATTGGACTAAGTTTTGCATAATCGTTAGGCTTTCTATTAACAGGCTGACTGCTCATACCTCATTTACACAGAATAGAAAAGAGCAGAAACATTTTAAATTCAGTGTAAAAGTCGAATTATAATAATATATTATTTATTATTTAATAATCATAGGTAGTTAAATTGTTAGAAATTCAATAATTTATGCAGTATTAAAGTAATATTAAATATTAAAATATTTAAAAGAATTTTATTCATAATAAGTTTATATATAAATCATTATAAAACTATTTATATATCATATATTTCAGATTTTGAGTTTATAGTAAATAATAATATAAAATATATATTATTTATGAATTTTTACATCCTAAAATCCTAAAATCCCTAAATTTGATTTCTTATTTCCTATTTCGTATTTCTTATTTCTTATTTCTTATTTCTTACTTCTAATTTCTTATTTCTTTTTTCCTATTTCTTATTTATAATATTATTTATTCCTTATTTTTATTTCTTTTTTCTTATTTAAGTGAATATTTCTTTGAAACTGCATTTTCCATATTTCTTCTATAAATTCTTTCTCTCTTATGATTGACAAAGCGCTATCTCTTACTGCCAGCTCATCTAGAGCCGCTCAGAGCTTTTAGCTTTGGTCGACTACATAAATTGCACTCGATGACATTTGAGTGGATATATTTCTAGCACTCAGTCAGAGTGGCTGTGGCCCATCATTAACTCGAGCAGTCAGTCAGCCAGTTAGTCGGTCTGTCATACTCGTGCACTGGCCCCGGTCCAGTCGGTTGGCGTCTTGACTGACATGGCCATGGCCAACGCCAACTCCAACTCCAACTTCAACTCCAACTTCAACTCCAACTGCAACAGCAACAGCAACTGCAACTGCATGGGGGCCGCAGCCGTCGCGCATGCGCGTCAAGAGCAGCCACCATTCAACGCGCTTAGCAGACACCGCTGAGAAGCAGACATACGGCCAGGGCCGAAGCCAGAGACAGAGCCAGAGACAGAGCCAGAGTTGGAGTCGGAGTCGTAGTCGAGGCTCCTTGAAATGCATTGGTAGACGTCAGCGGCGTCGTTTTGGTGCAAAATGTTTGCGGCAAAACCTGCAATTACCATCGCCAGCTTTGATAGCCGCCTAGTGCTAGGGCTCTCTGTCTGCCTGTCTCTCTCTCTCTCTCTCTGTCTGCCTGTTTAGGTTTTTAGGCATTTAGTCTTTGTTTCGACAGCAATCCCTGGCAGTCTGGTAGCGCAGCAGTTGATATGTTGTTGAGTACTTTTAATTTGCATGCTGTTAATGGTGTTGCTTCATATTAGGCAAGAGCCGAGCCAGCGTCGAGGCCAGAAGCCAGCCACAGAAGGCAATCAATGCAGTTGTTGTTGTTGTTGTTGTTGATGTTGTCCTGAGGATGTTAAAGCCATTGAACTGCAGCAAGTCTTGAAGTTGGTCTTGGTCTTAGTCTGCATCTTGCCTTTGGGGGGCAGAGCTGGCATATTAATGGCAGGATTGAAATCAAACGTTGCCTGGAATGCTGCACAGACTCCAAAATAGACGTAATGGAGCGAAATTGTTTTGCGATTGGCCTTTTTTCGTAATAAGTATAAATGCTGATCGTTTATGACGTAAATGGCATAAATATTAGCTGCGAACTAGAGAACATGCATATTGAGTGTTTTTTTCTTCAGCTCTTTGATAAATGATGTGCGCAAAGTTGCATGCGAAAAGAAATTATGAAGAGGTGGGATATGGGATATTAGAAATGGTATATGAGAGTCAGGGACTTAGAGAGAGAGAGAGAGAGAGAGAGAGAGAGAGAGAGAGAGACCTGAAGGTGTCCAGATTGGTGATTAGATTCTCATCAGGCGACTAGATAAGGCAGCAAAGCTCTGCTAGCCCCCTCATCTGTACTAGGCGAAGAACACCACCCTCAAGACCTGCTGGACCGAGTCCTTATATAATAATCTATTAATTATCTCGTAAACTTTAACTATGTTAACAACAGTCTAACATCTCTGTCTTCCCTTAAGGCACGTATTATATGTTTGTATGGTCAGTAAGAAGATATATAAATTAAATATTATATATAAGTAATATATAGAAATAATATTAATATTACATAAATTATTTGATCAATATGATCTAAAGCAAAATAGTTTTACATGTAATATATAAATACCTTTTTCATATTATCTAATTGCATAAAGTGTGGCGGACATGTAGACAATATAAAATTCCAGTAATTGCTTAAGACACACACACAGCAAGAGAGAGAGAGAGAGAGAGAGAGAGAGAGAGGGAGGGAGACAGTCTAGCAGGCAAAAGTGAATCATGTAGGTCCAAAACATGACTCGCCTATGCTTGTGAGAGTGCATTGTAAGTAAATGTGCAGAAGTAACTCAAATAGACCAGAGAGACTAGAGAGACAGACGGCGGAGCTGTTGTTGTGGCTGGCTTTACCTGCCGCCTGTTTGTCTTTTAGCTGTAACAGCTACCGCACAATTTCCCAAATGACAAACATGCCAAAATGGTTAGGGCCCATAGACATAGACAATGGCAACAATAGCTCTGGCTACAGAAGGCGAAGGACAAGCTGAGAAACAGGAGCTACAACAGCCAGCAGAGCAGCAGAGCAGCAGGCAGCAGGAGCAGCACATTAATCACAATGCTCCAAAAGAGCTTGACAGCTAGCTACATGGAAACCTCTCCCTGGGTGTCTCAAGACAGTCTCTCTATGTCTCTCTGTGTGTGTGTGTGGCATCCTTTGGCATAATTCTTATTCAATCGCTAAGGACAATGCCATGTTGTAGTTTCAATTTGCGGTGGGCATGAGATTTGTGCCAAGACAATTGCCAAACAGGAAGCCAACGACTCCCGACTTCGACTCTCGACTCTCGACTCCGACTTCGAATCCGGCGGCCATCAATTTAAAAAATGAAAAATTTCCCTTTTTGCTTTTGCCGGCGTCCGGAAAATGGAAAATTAAATTAACCTTTGGGAGCTGTTGCTGCTGCTGCTGCTGTTGCTGCCAAACAATGTTGCTGTCTGCGCTGCTCCCGATAGCATCTACTGCCGAAATATGTTAATTTTCAATTTAGTAGTTTGGCCTCCGTCTCCAATACACACACACACACACACATATATATATATATATATATCTATATCTGTTTATATATATATTTGGCTGGTCTTTAATTCGCTTTTCTTTTGAGAGTTTTCGGGCTGGTTTTCTTAAGCGCAGCAGAGCGCAACGGTAATGGGTACCAGAGAGAGAGAAAACATATTATCACATATAGCTAATCTGCTGCATATCATTTCGTATTTGCCCATGCCTGGGCCACACCCCTGCCGCCCCTCTCGGAGAGGAAGTGTTTGCTTGTTAGTTGTCGAGTTCATAAACAATTTGTTGACCACATTTCGTTTTTGTTGAGGAAATAATTAAGACATTATAAATTATTTGAGGCCTCTCGAGTGTTGATTGTTAACTTGTGGTCTTTGCGTTTTTACTTAGCTATCTGATATCTCTCTCTCTCTCTCTGAATCTTCCTCTCTCTCTTTCTCTCTCTAACTGAGTGCATTGTTGCCCCCTAATGAGCATAACAAAATATTTTAGTTTATTTTGTAGATATGCATCTCTAGGCCAGTTTTCAACAAATACGTATTTAATTTGATTTATGCTTTAGACCTTATATATTTAGCATATTAAAACAACTGTAATGAAATATATTTTCAAAATGTAGTTGGCTCTTTAACAATGTGGCATAAATGAAAATATGTGATGTAAACTTAAGATAAGTGAGCTGAAGAAGGTCATAGAGAAGGTTAGATCTTTAATAATATTATAAGATTTTATGTAAAATGTATATTTAGAAAACAAAACTGTTTATTGATGAAGTGAATTCTTTTAGAAAATGCAAATATATATTTTGAAGAGCTTGAAAACTATATATCTATATCTGTCTAATATAACTAGGCTTTATAAGCTACCTATTGGAAATGTCAAATGTTTTATTAGAGTTGACCAAGCTTAGGTCATAATACAAAGAAAGAACTTAAGAAGTAAATATAACTATGAAAATATATCTACGAAAAAGGACTCAGAAAACACAAGATCTATGCAATAGAGCTTAGGGATCTTAAGTCAAATACCTCGGACTTTATTATGCCTTAATCAATAATCAATTAACCTATTTCTTCAAACAATCTTCTGACCTTCAAGCGTTCAGGCCATTCATTCCAACATTTATACTAGTTCTCAAGCCATTAGCTTATTACGCGAAACCATTCTAACTGCCAGAGACACCAATTTACAAATTGTTGCATTACTTTTTCAACATTCACTTAACGCAATTGGGCCAACAACAAAAAAGTTGTTGCCATGTACCGGAACGAAGGTCAAGCGAAGCCTGCAGAGAACAGTTTACCTCCAAAAGTTGGCAGCTGTTGTGCTATGTGAACCCCACTAGAACTCGACTGGCAGCTGTCATTAGCAGTCATGTGCAACAATATTTGCCACAAACTAACTTTCCATCAACAACAACAATCAATTGTTGTAGTTGTGCAAAAGTTGTTAAAATTTTATAAATTACATTTTCCATTAAATTGGACATTAGAAGCGCCGTAGAGCTGTGTGAGATTTGCATTTGATTTGAATTGATTTAGTTACGAGTCAGTAAATGCGATTTTGCATTTGCAGCAATTAAATCAAAAAGTTTTTAAATCAAAAACTATTAAGGCTGTTGGATGAGCAGAGAAAAGGATCAAAGGGGAGAGGAGCAGAGAAGGGCAACCAAGGGCTGCGGAGTGGAGCTTAACTGACAGACAGTTGCGCGCTTTAACCGATTGAAATCAGCGAGAACGCTGCTTAAATCAATTTCTCAATCAATGTCAGCCAGCAGCCAGCCAGCAGGCAGCGTGTGGGGGGAGTCGCTGCTGAGGCCGGCTACTCTCGCGAGTTCCTGGAACTGCGCTTAAGCTGGAAATCGTGGCTTACACTCTGGCCCCAAAAACCAGCAGAGCCAGAAAACAACAAAAACCAAAAGTAAAAGGTTCAAATTGTGTCCAAAATGTCAAAAGCAGACGCTCAATATGATCGCCCTATACACAGCGATCCATGCACTGAGCGAAAAAAATACTGAATTGAGTTGAGCCAAGATCGAAGTTGAGGAGAGAAATTATATGAAATACTTTTAGTTATTTTTTAGCCTTTTCTTTCTACTTTTACTCAAATGAAGTGAAGTCTCCAAATATTTTGGCATAAATTTTAAGCCACAAATTCTTTAACTAATAATTTTTTAACTAAAATTTTAATATATTTTTATTTGTATAATCTGATCCCAAAGATTTAAGACTAAGATTTTTCCATGTATTAATTTAAATTAATACATTAATTTAATTTTAAAAATATTTAAAGCTTAAGATAAAGTTTATTTATTTTATTTAATTTTCATATAAACTTGGTTTATATATTTTACTAAATTTATTTATTTATTATATTTTTTTTTAACATGTTTTTTTATATATATATATTTTTTATTTTTAGTTGTATTTTATTTTGTTTTTTTTTTTATAATTCTTTAATGTCATGAAATAAAATTGTTTTAAAATTAATTTGAATTCCACTTCTTTTTATTTTAACAATTTTTGATTTATTATATTATTTTTTTAAACTTAATTTTTTTATTTTTTATCTATTTTATTTTATTTTTAATTTTTCTTAATTTTTAATTTTTATTTTTTCTTAATGTTTTATTTATTTACTTATTTATTCTATTTTATATATTTCCTGCAGAGCGTAAAAGTTTTCAAAAAATTTCTCTTCTATAACTTTTTTAGTAACTAAAAATTTGTATTATTTTCTTAAAATTAACCTTTATTTATTAAATGTTTCCTTAAAATTTTAAAAATATCTCACAAACTCATAAGAAAAGTATATAGTTTAATTTTTTCTCTCAGTGTAGCTGTGCACAACAGAAGCCCTGGAAATTTGATCGCATGCAGATAGCGCTGCCTGCCCTGACTAAGGCCTGCCAACCTGTCCGTCTGTCTGTGTGTCGTTCCGTCCGGTTGCCTGTTTGTCGGTTCTGTCTGAGCGCTGGGCATGCAACTGTTTTGTCTTTTTGGCGTGCGATAACTGAAGTCAATGACTGGAGCTCGAGCGCAGCTTCCAGCGCAGCGCAGTGCATGAAAAGTGAACTTGAGCTGCAGTTGCATTGTTTTGGCCGCTTACGGGAGCCATCGACATCGACATGGCCATGGCCAATGCCAATGTAGTCGCTAATGCTGCTGCTGCTGCTGGTGCTGTTGTTGCTTTAAGTCGCATCCTGATCCTCATCAGCATCATCATCGCTGCATACAATCGTCGATAATCTCACGCTTGGCATCGCCAATATCACAGACAGCAGCCGTAGCAACCTCTACAGCGTCTACAGCAGCTTCTTCTTTAGAGTTCGTTTTAGTTTAGTTTAGTTTGGCGGGCAGTTCGTTAAATTACATGAATGTATAACCATTTTAATTTTGCCTGGGCTTTTGTCTGTCTCGCTGTCTGTCGCACACTCGATGCCTTTTGAATGATGACCTTACAAATCACGTTTCGCAATGTGTTTGCGGCCAGATCATCAAGATGCTTGAGTGTTGATAGCACTGCCAGCTATGCCCATGCTTGGAGCCTGTGAGAAACATTTCGATCAGTTGCAGGAATTTCAGAATAGTAGTTGGCTCTTACACTGATGAGGCAGAGTTGCTTTACATAGACTCACAACTCAGTAAACTATATTGAGTGACTTAGACTTTTGCCTGTAGAGAAAACAACAACAAAATGTGCCCGAATGATGAGAATATAATTTGGAATATAAAGAACGGCGAAATCGATGCGGTTCAGTTGACATTCGACCAATCAGAGCGAAATGTTAACGAATTCATTGGCGGTCGCACTCCCCTGCACTATGCAGCCGACTTCGGCCAGCTGAAGGTACTCAAATATCTCGTGCAGATCGGAGCCGATGTTAATAAGCTCGATAAATATTGTATAACGCCTATACTGGCTGCCATCTGGGAGGGGCATACTGAATGCGTTGCGTTTCTGCTCAAACAGGGCGCCAACAAGGAGGGAACTACGCCCACTGGAGAGAACTATGTGGAGGCAGCAGAGAAGGTCGAGATTAAGAAGCTGCTCATGGATCCAAATGCTGGTTGAGAGAAAGGGAGAGGGAGAGAGAGAGATGAGAATATATTTGTTTTCGGTTTTTAATTAACTTTCATCTTTTGTTTTCATTGTTAAAATTAAATATTTGGTTTTAGTTAAATTTAAATGAAAGCTTAAAAAGGTTTCTTAAGAGCAGAACTCTAGGATGTATCCTGAAGCAAACCATATATTTATTTCTATAATTTATCTACCTCTTGCTAATATCCATAAAAAAAACTTCAATGAAAAGTCACATATTTACTAAGGTATTATTAGTTATTATTGCCCTTGGCTAATAACCTTTTCTGGCCATTAACACCCAATGCAGGCAATTGCAGAAGCATTTCACACGCTTCCTCCTCCTCCTCCTCCTCGTCCTTTGGCTGGCAGCAAATCATTTTGATTACACAGCCAAAATTCAGGGAATGACACAATTCGCATATGGTTGAGAGAGAGAGTGGGGGAAGGGGGCGGGCGGGCGACAGTTAGTTAATTTCAATTTTGAACACGATACGCCCCAGAGGAGAAGGATAACTCGTGTGACAAAAAACAATTAAATGGGAAACGCGACACGAAACGCGGGCAACTGTGAATCGAAAACGCGATATTCAGGAGACCAAAGAGCAGACCTAAATGAAATTCACTCATATTCCTAAACGCTTTGAATGGAAAAGCGACACAGAGAGAGAGAGAGAGAGAGAGAGAGAGGGGGAGATAGAAAGAGAGAGGTGAGTAGAGACAATGAGAGAGAAAGCGTGAAGTGAAAATGAAAAATCACGGTCCAAAATGTGCACACACACACACACACACACACTGACAGAGAGTGGGAGAGAGAGAGGGAGAGAGAGAGAGTGTGTGTGTAGCTGGTAGGCAGAGGGAGCTGCATGCGCCGAGGCATGCACAATTGGGCGTTGTAATTGAATTAGTCACACCCACAGATTGCACACATGAATGACTTGCCGAAGACAAAAGCGCCAGATAGAGAGGGAAATATTATGAAAGAGAAGGCTAAAGCAAAAAATAGCGAATTATTTATTAAACTAGGTTACCAGGCAACGGGACTTGTTACAAGGTAGCACAGTGAGTGTGAGAGAGAGGGAGAGGGAGGGAGGGAGAGGTAGAGAGCTGTGCATATGCAAGTCTGAGGGTGAGCTCTCCAGCTGGGATTATGTGTGAAACTAACAGAGGATGAGTGCATAGCCCAAACAGCCATTCGGGCTGTTTGATTGCTTTATTAATAAAAGGGGAAACTGTCTAAAAAGTGATTATCTATAAAATAGAACTAAACTACGTGTATAAATATTACATATATATATTTACATATATATATATATATGTTTATTCTCACTTATGTTTATTAAATAAATTAAATTGTATATTAAGTTAAGTGTATTTAGCTTAATTCATAGTTTATTTGTTAAATTTTGTAAAATTAAGTTCAAAATTAATTGAATTTAAATTTATTTGGAAATTCTAATTGCTGTTAGAATCTAACAAGGAAATATCTGATAAGAATTGTGCTTAATCTCTTCTTCAAAATATAAATATTGATTTCGAGTTAAAATTTAAACAAAATATCGAGCTAACTCAAGAGCTAAACTCTTTCCATACAACTCCGATGAGACACAAGATATTCTAGTTTTCTATATGTTTAAAATCATTCATATATTTACTAAATGAGTATGATTCTTAAGCCAGCACTTACATGGGCTTAGGCCAGATTTCAGCAAGGACTTAAGCGAACAGGAATGACCACAAGTTCTACAAAAAATACATTGCATAGCCAAAAGGTGCATTTGTGTTCAAAACTCGACATAACTTTAATTTGGCTGAATTGCCAGGTGAGAATAGATGTGCCGAAGGTCAAAAGAAAGTTGGTAAAAGAATTCATTGCATACCCAAAGCAGAAATTCGAGTTGGAACTCGAGTTTCCAAATGGAATTGGGCTGCAATGCAGCAAATAAAGTTAACAGATGCAAATGCTAACAGACTCTTTAACTGTTAACTTACAGACTCTGTTAATTAAGAAATGCTGTTAAGCTGCTCATCGATAGATTGAATGTAGAAAAGGAGATCAACAGTGAAACAACTGCATAACTTAATGATTCTAGTTGACAAAATCTAGTAGATTAATCATGTTAATCAATTAATGTTAATCTATTTATAGAGAAAACTCAATTCACTTGTAAAATCTAGCAAAACCAATATACCCCACCTACTTCATAGGCGCTCATAATGAACAAAATGTTTGAAAGGCGCAGCAACTAGTTTGGGTTGAAGAGAGTTTGGGGCTTTCTTCCAGGGTATGTTGAGTTGACTCTCACTTTTGTGTCTCGAGTGCAGCTGCAGCTCGCCGCTAAGCCGCCGCTCAAGTATTTGCCCACGTGTGCAAACACTGCGAGGCCAATTTGCATAATAATCGTGCCGTCGAGCGTCGAGTGCAGCGGCAAGAGTTTCGAGTCACTTGACCTTGTCCCAGCCAAAGAGAATGTAATCTGTATGTGTGTGTATGAGTGTGTGTGTGTGTGTAGTGTCAACTCGTGGCCCGTTTGCTTCGGCAACACTTTCTCGAGCACTTTTTTCCGCGCCGCCTAAAAGTATGCTTTGAAATGTGAAATGTGAGAGCTGAGAGTCGCTTGTAATTAAAAATGTTAAGCCAGCTAGCAAAGGCAAAGGCAGCTACAGCAGCGGCCACTACATTAAGGTTATTTATCGTTGAGTCGGGCTGTTTGCTTCTAATGATAAAATGCAAGCTGACCTCAGGCAAGATGAGAGAGGGAGCGAGGGAGAGCGGGAGAGGTAGAGGTAGCGCCACGCACTCAACTCTGTAATAAAATCCAAAAATGTGTTGCCACAAAAATGTTATTTCCTAAATAAACACACACACACTGACACACACACACACAGGTATACACTTAAGCCAGGTAAGACTCTTCAGTGTTTGTGAAAATTGCGACTGTGAGCTAGATAGCTGGCACGTCCTTGCACACGGCTCACTCATCTAGCTGGGAGTCACTCATGCGGTTTTTACTGGTAATTAAATTAAATTTATTTAAGCTGAGTTACGCTTGCCCAGCAAGTAGTAGTAGGAGCACTTGAAGCGATAGAGCCAGAGAGAGGGAGAGAGAGAGGGGAGGTAATGTTGCCAGCTGTGCGGCTGTCTTGGCTTGGGTTACGTTGGTTTTCGGCAACAATGTTGCGGTGGGGCAACCACAGGACTTTTCAATGAGGCAACAAGGCTTCAGGTGCCATGCCAGAAATCTAGTAAAAAAAAGGAAAGGGCTCCACATGAGAGGGGGCTTGGGCGGAGGGGGTGCACTTTGTATTGCATTTAAAGTGACAGTTTTGTTGCTTTAAATTGTGTAATCGGAGCTGATAAAAGCTTTTGCCATTAAGTGCGCCACTACAACCAAATGCCAGCCCTGCGGCCATAGAGACAGAGAAGCTTTGCGAAAAATAACCAAAATTCTTTGTTTTATGATATAAGTATAATGCGCTCGCACTCGCCTCCTCTCTCTCTCTCTCTCTCTCTCCTCTTCCTCTCACCCACCAACTCTCTATGAAGCATGCTTTAGGGCAAACACATCCTCAGCACCAAGTGAGCGTGCGTGTGTTAGCTTGTTGAGCTTTGGGGTTTTCTCTTTCTCCTTTTGCTGTTGTTGTTGAAGCTGGTTTTAGTTTACGAGCAGCGCCCTGGCACTTGTTGGACAGACAGTAGCTGGCAGCGAGGCATAAACTAAGAGGCCATCATCAATTGTTGTGCTGCAGCAGTGTAACCCAAGCTAGCCAAGCTAGGCTAAATCTAAAAGTCTGAACATACATCATGGCAAATAGTTGAAAGAGCTTTCGAGTGTTCGGTTAAACACCGAACATATTTTAGTTCCAACTGAAATTAATTGACTCCAAAATTTAGGTATTTCAAGTCAAGTAAGCTGATTGCAATAGACAAAACTAATTTGCATAATTTGCTCTTTATACTAATCGTAGAATATTTACTTTTTAGCCATATATATTTGTAAAACTAGTTCACTTTCTTTCAGTATCTCCCCTTTATTTGAAACTCTTATATATATTGTCTCTTTGTTTCTCTATCTCTGTTTAAATATTAAAGAGTTATAGCTGCCTTAGTACAGACCATATAGACTGCTATTCAAACGCTCTAACAAGACTTCAATTTGCCATTTGCTGTAGAAGCAATGAGCCTTTAAATAGAGCCATAAAGCGATATAATGATATAATGATTTGTCGCACGAATTGCGATTTGATTTAGAGACCAATAAGTTAGCCATTAAGCGTAGCCTCAAAGCGTTTCTGCTTTAAAGAACTATTCTAGAGTACTTATAGTAAGTTTTTATTGGAATAAAGCTATTATATATGTAAGCTTGTACTGGATTTCGATTTCACTATGACTTAAAGTAGTTGAGTCAGTTAAGGCTTGCTTTAGCTGCCAAGCTGCATTAATGCATAGTATAATCTAGTTTAATATACAAATATATATACATTTATATATAAATATCTATACTTTTTCCTGCTTTTTTATGTAATCACAATCTTTGCCAATAAAAAATTTCGTATTTAACCATTTGTAGCCGCCTCGAAAATTGTCTAAGTTCAAAAGTCAATCAGTTGCGCTTGGCCAGTTAAAGAAATGTCCAATTGCCTAGGAAATTGAGAGCGTGGTTTCTTTATATACTTTTTATAAATATTGCTGCAGTTGTTGTTCCCATTATTGTTGTTGTTGTAGTTGTTGTTGTAGTTATGTAGTTATTATTTGCAGTTTATGCGCATTTATTGCACAATTTTCGGTGTGCCATATTCGGCCGCTGTTGTGTTTTGGCTGCCAACTTTATTTATAGGTCAATTGCTGTGGCGGCTGGAGGAAAGGCCGAAAGGAAAAGCTGGCAAATAATACAAATAAATAGAAGCAGCAAACAGCAATCAACAACTGAAGCGCCAAGTATGCAGCTCTGCATGTGCAGAGACATATATATATATATAAAATATATATATATATATATATTTATATATATATATATTATTTTTTACGATTCCCCAAAGAGCAACGACTAAAAACTATTTTGTATTTGTTCAATTGCTGCAAATGCTTTCAAAGTATTTACAAACGTTTTCAATTTTGTCTGCGATGCCAGAGACACGAATTGCAATAACAACATCAGCAGCAACAACAACAACAACAACAAGAGAAAACTAACAAACAAGCCAAGAAATAAACAGAAGCTTGTGTACAACGAATATAAAATGCACTTGATAAAACCGAAATGTTTTATGCAAATTTAAGAAAAGTTTTTGATTTCTACAAAAATTTTGAAATATTTTTTTGGGTTTTGAAAATGAAAAATTGTTGTTTTATTTTATGCCTGGATGTCTATTAAGCACTCAATATATATATATAAAAAATATATAATAATTTTAATTTAATTTTATTTTTTTTGTCTTTTAAGCCCTTAAAATATTTATATAAAAAATATATAAAAATTATATTTTTAGTTATAATACAAAATAAATTGTTTACTTAGTGTAAAAATGAGAATTAATAATTAGTTTATAATTATAATATAAATGTAATTTTTAAATGATATAATAATTAAAGTTCTAATTATAAAACAAAATAAATTGTTTACTTAATGTTAAAGTGAGACTTAATAATTTTTAAATATATTTATATAAATTATAATTATAAGTAAATGTAAGTCTTAAATGTAAATTCACAGTGAAAAGTGCAGTAAATATATATATATATTTTTTTTAATTATTAGAAATATATTTATTAATATGTATTGATAGAAAAATATGTTATTAAAACGTAATTTGATTAAGAACAATAAGACTTTCAGATAAAGAAACATTTGTTTTGTTGTCTTACAGTTAACTATTCTTTTGAGCTTAGAATGTCTGCTTAGGCTTAATAGAGCAGGAGGCACTACCTCAACATAACAAAAACTTTTCGAAAAGAATATTTGGATTTTTAGCTACTTATTGTAATAAAATTTTGATTAAACTATGCCAAGAGCTGTTTATATTCTATGTGGCATCTCAGACTCATATCCTGTGCAGCAAAGCCTTATGAATTATTAGTATATTTAAGTTTTAATCTATCTAATCTAAATGAAAAGTTGCTCTAAATAGAAGCATCTGCTGTTGCCTATCTCATTGCATTATACTATATATTTAACATTTCATAGAAACTTCTAGCCCGACTAACCATTCTACTAACTCCTCTACTAACTCCTCTACTCCCAAACAGCCTACCTTAGCTAATCGACCCATACGAGCCCTATATGAGTAGCAAAAGTGTTGGCGCTGCCAAAAGCATTTCAATTTCAATTTCTGGCGCTCAGGCCGAGCTGCTAGCTGAAATCGTGCCGTTAATCGCTTTAAATATGCGACAGGTTGCTGCCAGTTTTTCCCCCAAATCCAAATCCAAACCCAAGCCCCAAGAGCCGGGCTACATTGTTGCTGCTGGCTTGGCAGGCTTCCGTCTGGACGGACGGACCGTCTGCGGCTTCCAGCCGCGCCGGGTAGCCTTTGAGCGAAGGATTTCATAATCCGCTGCATTTGTCTCACTGATTATGCAATTTGGCTCTGCTTACTTTTTCTATTTTTCTTTTTCTCTCCTTTTGTGTGTTTGTTGGCTGTTTGTTTGGGCTGTAATTCAGGAAGTCATTTGCTCAACCTATTTGTGCCTTTGTGCAAATAAATGTTTATTTAAATTAGGCGTCCAAAATAAATAATAAATAAATGCAGCAACAAATTCAATGGACAAGCGGACAGCAAAAAAAAATAAAATAAAATATAAACGGTAGCATTTTCCATTTCGATTTTCACTTTCAGCTCAACTGCGGCTGTTTACTTTCGGGGCGTATTCACATTGTTGTTTTGCTGATGCTGTTGATATTTTATGCAAATTTTTGCATGTCAGCCTTTGACAGAGATTTTATTTGTTGATCTCTGACATTAAGTGAGCAAACAGAGCTTGGCTACAAAAGAAATGTGTTTTTTCTTCAATTAAGCAAAGGCTAATACGATTGGAGTTGGTTTTGATGACAGTGAAACTATAAAGAATTAGTTAATTATTTAGTTCTAGAGTTTTTATATTCTGGAGTAATATTTATGGAACTTAAAGGAATTTATTTATATTTTATATATTTTTTATCATCTTTCTTTCTTTATATACTATATTAAATTTATCAAATAATTATACAATATTAATTATATAATATAAAATATTATTCAATATTTTATTACCAATATATATATATATATCATATAACTTAACTTTCCCTCAACACATTCACACTGAAGACGAATCAATTGCCACAATTAAATTTGTACACAAAAGGCAGCCAAAAGAGAGACAACAAAAACACAGCAAAAGCAAATGTGAATGCTGAAAAAAAAACAAAATATAAAAAAAACAGTTAACAGAAAATTAAATTTTAATCAAACATATTCGTAATTGAATCAACACGGAGCTGAGCCGAGCTGAGCTTTTGTGCACTCGGCGCTCCGTGGCTCAATTGTGTGTGTGTGTGTGGCTGAAGGCAGGGCCACGCCCACACAAACACATATATATATACATGATATTTTTGTAAATATTCTGAGCTCTTTTGATAATATTCTTCCCTTTTCCATTTACAGTTTTTGGCAAACTCGTAAAAATCAATTCGTGCACACAAAAAAATGCCAACATTTTAATTAAATTTTCAAGCAAAAGTTGTCAGCGGCACAGGGGGCTGGGGAGGGGGCGAAAGGGGGAGAGAGAGGGGCGTGGTACTGCAACATGTAGGTGACTGCACTTTTTGTTGACTGCACACGGTGCAAAAGTGTGCAGAGAAGTTTCACACATAACAGCAGCAGCTAAGAGAGAAAGGGGCAGCTAGACCAAAAGAGACTGCCCCCTCTCTCTCTCTGTCTCTCTCTCACTCTCTCGCTGTCTCTCGCTGTTCACGTCGCTGTCCTAGCCAAGCCATTAATTAACTAGAAATGCCATTTTCCACAATTATACGTTCCCGACTATATAGAAATGTAAAAACTAATTACATTGCAATTTGCCAGCGTAATAGCTCGGGCTGAGGCGCTCTCTGTCTCTATGTGGGCGCGCCCGTCGAAAGGGGGGCTGGAGTTGGTGGAAAACTGCATGCAAAGCAAATTTTTTAAGGGGAAGGGGGGTGGGGGGTTGGTGGCGCATGGAGGTTCTGGCTAACAAGCTTCCGCGCGACTTCCTTGGAAATACAAAATCAATGCAGAAAAGGACGAAGGACACATCCTGCAAACTTAAAGTTTGCACGCGCTCAACTAGACCAGCCCACTCTCTGTGTGTGTTGGTGTGTGTGTGTGTGTGTATTGGTGTGTGTATTGAAGCCGTAAGTCGTGGTATAATATCATAATTTGCATGCAAAGCCATTTGCAGCAGGCACAGGTGGATCAGCAGCTAAAAAGTGTGGCAAGAAAAAGGCTAAGAAGAGGAAAACTTAAACTTAAAGATTTATAAATAAATTAAGAAACTTTATTATATATAGACAGAGTATATAGCTTATACAAATCTGTTAAGTTTCATTCACTTTTGTTTAGCTTGCGTCACACTGTGCGTTGCCACACACACAATTAACCGTTGTGAAACTTGGCCATAAGGCGTGCGGCAATTCACGTGGGTCTGATTGACTGGGCCCGATCGATGGGCGCTATAATTTGGGCTTGCAATGTTGTCCTTAGTGGTTATTCAATCTTGGTTTAATTTCGCAACGGGTCAATTGTCGCCAATGCAGAGAGAGAGAGAGAGAGAGAGAGAGAGGGAGTGGGTGTGAGAGAGCGATGGAGCGAATTCCATATCTATTGTTACGTATTATCGTTGTTGTGGTTGTTGCAGGCAACACACACATTTTGATTGATGTGGGATTTGTGGCACTTGCCACACACACACACATGAATCGGCCCTTTCATAATGCCCGCTATATATATATATATATGTGTGTGTGTGTAGAGAACAGCACTCATGGCCATGTGAGGCCAAACAATTCCTGGAAATTGCAATTGTTGTAGGCCGCCTCCATTGATTGCTGTTGCAACTGCAACTGCAACTGCAACTGCAGCCATTGGCAATTAGGCAACATTTAAATATTTATTGACATAACCATATTTAAGTTTATACTCTGTGCATTTTAATGACATGTTGCAGCTAGGAATTAAAAAATTTCAATTGCATTTTAATTCCTTGAAAGCATTTCGTTGTGTTTATAAAAATAGTTTTATCCTCATAATTATAAAAATATTTATATATTTGCAGTGAAGCAAGGTCAGATTCAAGCAATGAGATAACTTTATGATTGCTAAGCAAATTTGATGGGTTAAGAGTGGACTCTTATACGCCCTTTATAGATCTTTAAAGGGAATTTCATTTCTCTTTACTCCTTAAGCCCAGGCTAGAGTTCCAGCTGTTAGGGTAATTATGGGTTAGAGTATGAGAGCTTTGATCTGGGAAATTATGAGAGACCTGAGTGACCTGAGTGTTGTGAGGGGAAATGCTCTCTCTCGTAGCAGCAACATCTGCAAACGTCGTAGAAGTTGATACAGTTGTAGACAAGTATAAGAAGACTGATGTTAGAAGACTTGCTTTAGAAGAGTAATGTTAGAAGAGGGTTTAGTGTTGCTTGTCGTAAAGCGAGCTACATATTTGCTCAATATCTGCCTCTTCTCTCCCCAAAGGGCTCACCACGCTGGGGCATTCCTCCTCATAGAGCATACATGAGTGAGCTGATCAAGACAACATACATATTCCCCCGTTCTAGCAGCCACACGAGCTTCACTCAATTACCTTTTCCTTTAAACTCTTCTCAAATGACAACCAAGTATTATAATCAAAGCAACTTGGATATTTCGGAGTCTAATCCGAAATATTTCCGTAATTATGCACAATATGCTGGTTAAACGATTCTTGAGCGTAGAGCATAAAAATTATTTATTAGCCATTCGCGAAACGTGGCTTGGCTCTGATAGAGCTGCATTTGGGCCATAATGAAGCCTAGTTTGCAGCAGCTTGCACAAAAAATTATGGCCACAATTTGCGCGAAAAGCAAACCAAACAATTTGTGGCTGCCTCTAATGCACTCACATATAACCCGAGCGGCAGCCTGAACTCAAAAACACAGCCAACAACAACAAGAGCCAGCCTGCATCTGGCCAATAATTACGCAGGGGGCGGCTGAGCGGGGGGCGGTAAATTATGTGCGCAAGTTGTGCGTAAAGTTGCAGCCGATGCTAAAAGTTTAGCACCGCACTCAAGGACATTCACAGGTGAAGGGGGCGTGGCATGCGGCATGTGGCTGAGCGGAGGCAGGAGTGCTGCGCTCTGACAAAGTGGCTGCCTACACAGTTGCCATTGAGCGAGCGTTCATAAAGTTTATCAGAGGAAGCCGCGCGACGCGTTTCTTAACCATTTTTGGCCTGCATCTTGGCCATTGTCTGGCTGGCTGGTTGGCTGAATGGCTGGCTGGATGGCTGGTTGTCTGACTGGCAGCTCCTTTTCTATAGTTTATGGCATATTATTGGCATAAACATGGAGCAGGCAGAAGGCAACTTGCAACGGGCAACAGGCAACAGGCATGCAGCAAGGTGCAGTGGAGTCCAGCGCCTGATTTATGCCAAGTGTCTGGCCAAAGCGTTCAATTAGCGACTTAAATTGTGAGCGAGGAATTGCTGCCTAGACCCGCTAAGAGCACATATGTGACCCAATTTTGCGAGCAAAGGGCTTGCGCTTGACAAATTACATCAAGCAGAAGAACAATCAGTAGAAGCTAATGATGAGCCGCCGCCGTGGCATAACTCATGCGTGCCCAAACATTTTGCACAATTTGTGGCTCATTGAGCTCCATAACAATACTTCATCTTCAATAACAAAAAAAAAACGAGTAAAGAGGAGCGAGAGCAGCAAAAAGTGCTGCAGATACAGATACAGATACAGATACAGATACAGATACAGATACATCTTTAGCTTTCAGTCTGCAGCAGTCTGTTGCTTGGCCCGCTCTTGGCCATAATTGATGATACCGAATGCCACTAAATTATCAATTGACCATAAATTTGCTCATTACGTTCAGTTTGTGGTCTTTGGGTTTTCATTCAAGTTTTCTGTGTCTGCCAAAACGTTCGCTCATCATCATCATCATCGTCATCATCATTATCATTTGCCAAAGCGGCTGGCGTTTTAAATAACTTTTTTATAAGCCCCCGACGATCTTGCCAACTTATTGGTATTTCCAGCCATATATATATATATATATCAGTTTTTTGTGTGCACGTTTTTCGTTGGTTTGCTTTCTTCCTCTCTTTATTCTGCCTTCTTTTTGTGGCCTAGCAAATTGTTGTTTACAGCTGTCGGGTGTTGGTATTTCATGGCTCTGATCTGTCTGCCCGCTATAATTGCTGTTTATGCTCTGGGAGAGCGCTTTAAATGTGAGCTGCCTATTGCTTAACTGCAGTTAGAGCCATAAATGGCCAACAAATTCCTAGCTAAATATGGCCAAGATTAAGACTGATCGGCTTATGATTAAATACGATGCCCAACTATGTTATTATCCAGCGAATGTCCGAAATTATATACAAAGTTCGAAATGATTGAGGAAAATTTTAACTGATGTCAGTTATAGAGGCCAACTGAGACGTATAATGGGTCAATCTTTGAATAAAGTGAATAGTTTTAAAGTTGATTTTTGAATGGTTTAAGTTTTCGCAGGGGAATTGAGTCGAACTAGACTGTTGCCTGAATTCTGAGAGATATGGCATGTCTTAAAGTCCTAAGACTGCTAGGAGATACACTTGAGTGCAAGGGCCGTCACACATAGATGGCGCCACTAATAACTCTAAGAGCTACAGCACTTTGCAGATCTGGTTCCTAGCAACAACTGATGCTGTGCAGGGCAAGCAAAGGTATTTGGAAACTTTCTTTAAAGGAAGAATACTTCGCTAATTGATATATTTAATATATATTTACTTAATATATTCAACAGCTCGAAGCAAAAAACTAAAATGTTAAAATAGTTGAGTTAGTTTACAAAATTGTTTAAAGCTTTCAATTTGATTGTTATTTATGATAAAGTATTAAACAAGGCATCGATAGAAATTATAATAAATAAATACTATACAATATTTATATTTACATATATACACTATATAACATATATATATATGAAACAGCTTGTCAAGTACTTTAGTGGAATGTTTGTTTACTTGACCTCCATGCATTGCTATCGCAGAGGGGTATTTGAGTTGCTGTTGTAGTCGGTAACTGTTTGACATTTATGCCTTGCCACTGTGTTACGAGTTGCTGCCTCCCACTCTTGGCTGCTTCGCCCGCTCTCTGTGTGTGTGTGTGTTTGTGCAGCAAGTGCTTTGGCTTCGGCTTCGGCTTTGGCCACATCCGCATCCTGGACGCGAAGCACACGTTCCATGGCTGCATGATTAACATATCACGTAGACGTTGCCATAACATTTCACAAACTCCACAGCAAATAAACTGCAGCACAGCTCAGCTGCCAAATACCCCAACCCCAACTCGAGCGCCCCCGCCCCCCTTTTTTCGGACCGTTGAGTGACGTACAACTTGACTGGCAGCCGAGGCAGCAGCGATTCAGTGAGAAAAACCTTTAGCCCCGCACATTCGAGGCTCGGTGGGGGCGGGCGGGCGTTAGGGCCAGGCGCTTGTAATATTTAACACCAGCTGAATTTTAATGCGATTTGCAGCTGACTAACTGACTGACAGACAGACAGACTGCAGGAGCGACCGCAGGACCGACGAGCTGCTGTCTGTATGTCTGTGCGCCTAATGGCCAACTAATATGCGCAAAATGACTTGCAGGCAAGTCGCGAACTGCCAACTACGAACTCTCTTGCCTGTCTGCAGCGCACAGATCGTGCCCAAGTGTGTGCACTGAGAGAAAAACTAGATCAATATGTTAGAAAAGTTAAAACAAAAGAGAGAAGTGAGACAAAAGAAGAGAGAGAAAGAGAGCAGAAAGTTCAGAAAGCTCTTCGAGCAATCTGCGAACTTCCATAAGTCTATATTATATTATTTTATATTGTTTCTCACATTTTTCGCTCAGTGCACTCGCCGCAAACATTCAGACATTGCAACACCTTGTGTGAGAGTTATGGCCCTGGCCGAGCCAGGCAGATCTTTAGCTGCTGCCTCCTCCAGCTCACGATCGGCGCGAGTAGGTGTCAATAACTTTCAAATGCTGGCCCAGGATCTACTGCATATTATCATATGGCAGTTACATGCACTCAGCCTCATGCATAAGCAGCTAAATCCCGCCTGCCGCCCCCCCTATGCCATCTTGCGAGGCATTTTTGCAAATTTATGCATTTTTGAAGTTTTAATAATGTAGCTCGTTAGCCACGGTTTGTTAAACTTTGTTTTCATTTTCACTTCACTTAACTTCAATGCAAGGCAGCCCCAGCTCCAGCTACAGCTCCAGCTCCAGCTGAGTCGCTCCACATCTATGAAAAAACCCGTCACGTGTTGCTGCTGGCCGCCCCCCTTTCGTGTTCCTCCTCCTCTTTCTGTGTCCCTACTCAGTTCTTCATCGACTCTGGCTGCAGTTTTCGGTTTCAATATGCGCGTCGTGCATTTGCTTGGGGTCATTGTTGTAGCTGTTGTTGTTGTTGTCGCTGTTATTGTCAGCTATTTGTTGCCTTTGGTCATATTGCAGCTGGCCATGTCTCCTTGTGGCGCTTGGCACCTACCCAACTACCCAGCAACCCAGCAGCCGAGCAGTCCGTCTCGGACCCCCCCCCCTTGTATACCCAGTCAAATCGTTTGATAAACGTACAAAAGTGAAAACACATTTTACATTCGGTCGCAATGGCTGCTGGCTGCTGGCTGCTGGCTGCTGTTGCTACTTTGCATAGCGCCCCATCGCGGCGGCCCCGCACCATCATCTTCTCTTGCCTCTTGCTTAGCGCGTACAAATAATATGGCATAGAGCCATTGTAAATGGAGACTAAGCTCGAATTGTCATGATATGATCGGGTGTCATTAGTAATCGTACTGTGTTTGGACTCGGATCAGCGCCACTTTATGTACTGGCATTAAAAGTGACTATTGTCTGGTCTTTTGCCAGCTTTACATTATGATTTATTGAGGAATCAACTATTTTGTAGTATTTACACTATTTTGTTAAGTGATTAGCTGAGGGGAGGGGCAAGGTAAGGGAGGTGAAAGGAGAGGAAGGGCTCCTGTTTGAAGTTTGACTTGCATAAGGGGAAGATGTGTGAAATTGACTTTTAATAAGAATATTAAGAATATTATGTAGAAACTTGATAAACATAATTTTTCTTTCTTATGGAAGAATGTTGTTGTAGAAATTTTCATATTGAATGATTAAATTTTGTATAATGTTCTATATCTTCAAATTTTGTTCTCTTAGTAAACATATCTATGTTTTCAGTCTCATCTTTCGTTACAAAATCTTTAATTAACAGCTTTTGCGAAATCATAAGACATATTCTTCTCTGCTATTTCAACGCTTAAATTATTAAATAATATATATTAAATAATATTAAATAACGGTAATGCCCTTCAAATGATGAAAGTTGAATCCAATTTATATTAGTTTATCAAATTTATATAAGCTTTCTCTTTTGCCCATCTGAATTCTTGATTTTCTACAATCTTCAATGTCCTCCTCTTATAAGTTTCCCTTTGTTACTCACTTAAATCTTTAATTTCTCTCTCTCTCTCTCTCTCTCTTGATACTATTCTTTACTTCGGAATTATTTAACTAATGCTTCCTTAATAGAATATATAATTGATAAAATACATATAATGTATTAGTCATATATATAATATACATATCCAGGAAGGAAGATTAAATAAAATTCATTGGTAAACCTTTCTCTAACAATTTACATCGATTATATTACGATTCTATTATAGAGCTGAAAAGTCTTTATATCTCTTCAGCTCTATTATTATATTATTATTATTATATATTATATTATATATATTACTAAGATCTTCAATCAGCTCTTCTAGATTTCCTTATGTCACTCACTCAAAAATCTTATCTTTCTCTCTTAATACTTTTCTTTATTTCCAAAATCTTAAACTTCAAAGTTTCTCCATCTCGTTGTTTCATCAACTTTTTATATCATTTCATAATCAGCCTCTTGCGACATATCGATTGATTACATTAAACATACATATATAAAACCCTCTTCAGCTCTATTATTCATTCACAGTTTTCTCAGCTCATTTATTGCAAATTTCAGTTTTTTTTTTTTTGTGCAGTCAAGCCAACGGCTAAATAGCTGCCCAGACCCCACCTCATGGTACCTGGGCCACCTGTTTGTTGTGCCTGATGCCTGATGCCCGATGCCTGATGAAGTAATACAATTAAATGTCGTATTACACAAAAGGAAATCTTGCAGTGCTGTTGTCCAGGCACATGTCTGAGCCATTAGGCAAAATGGCCAAGTCGTGAGTTGGTGTTAACTACAAACGAGTTGAATTCGTTTTCATTTGTTGGCCAACGTAATAAATAGACTTCGTTATGGCCAATAAATTGAAAAAGATTTTTTACACGTTTTTCTCCCTCTCTCTCTCTCGTTGATTAAATATAAATAACTATTTGTTATATAAGCATATTCAAAGAGAATGAAAGAAGTCCGAAAGAGAACTCGACAAATACAGGGTATCTTAGTCTCTTGACCACTCTCAATGCAATCTATTAGCAAACTTCCATATGAAATATGGAAACAAATTTGATTATTTTCGAACTTGTTGTTGGCTTGACAAACTGTTTGTAAAGTTGTGCGTTAATAAACTTTTCTGGCCCATTCATCAACATCATCATTAGCTCAAAATTTGTGGTCTTTTGGTCTAATGAATGGAAATCATTTGAAAGTTTGCCCTTAACTAATAAGACATATTGTCTAGCTAGACGGTAACCGGACCCAAAAGGTAAAAGTCTATAGAGAGTCCTGACTACGGTTAGGATTCGGCTGTGGGTCTCTGGAGTTTGGAGTTTGGAGTTTGAGGTTTACGTGTAATGCGAGACTCGAAGCTGTTTTTGTTGCTGTTGTCGCAAGTTTTTGGCAACTTGTTCACTTCCTTGGGCTAACCGTAGCACATTACAACTAATACACTGAGACGATGATGTTGTAGCCCAAAAGTTTGCGTTCTTTGAATTTCACAAAGCGCATAATTACCAACAACATGCGAAAGAATAACGAGAGAGAGAAAAAAAATAACAAGAGAGAGAGAAAAAAATAGATGGGAGACAAAGTTTTCGACAAAATTATTTGTGGTAAGAACGACAACAAGTAGACAGAGACAGAGACAGAGACAGAGAGTGGGAGAGGGAGAGGGGGAGAGGGGTTGTTAGATGAATAGCGAGTGGAAAACTTTCACATAAAGAAAAGTTTGCGCAAACCGACTTAAAGAAAATTATAATTACACGCACAGTCAGCCAAAATGCCAGTCGAACCATGTTCAAGGGTTAAGGGGCTATAACAGAGGGTTAAGGCGTGGGCGGGCATACAAGAAAATACTTTAATTGCCGCTAGTTTTGGTAACTTTTCGATTTGCAATTTGTTTGTGCTGAGGGCAGACAAACAAGCGCAGCAAATTATGGAAAAATATGCTAAAAATTGCTATGAAGCATGAAAATTTTACTGAATAATTAGACCACCTGCAGCAGCCATCCCCAAACACCACCAACAACTCCACCAACTCCACCAACAACAACAACAAAGTGCACAAAAATTGAATTGCCTGGAATTGAATTACGTGCGGAGCTTACATAGAGCAGCAGCATTTTGGGCTTTTTTTTTTGTAGTTTTTCGGTTTTGATTTTTATTATTTTCACTCAAAACTTCATAATTGGCCAAGGCAATTAAAATGCATTCAGCAGTGGAGCAATTGCCTTGGACTTTAAGGAAAAACAATATTTTCACGAGCATTTCTTTACACTTCATAAATCAAAAAGCTTTGCAAATATACATTTTAGCTATACACAGAGTAAAATTTTGAGAAAAAAAAGGAAGCTGGCATTTCAATTGCTTTGTTTAATTTTCACTCTTGACTGAACCGGAATGCAAGTAAAAAAAAAAAAGAAGGAAAATGAAAGCCCCCCAAACATATGAAACCCATTGAACGAGGCTGTTTCGCTCTGCTTCATTTATTTAATGGATGCGAATGAAAGGACGAAGGTGAAAGTTGTGGAGATATCTTTATTTTAAATATGAGCTTATGACATTGCACTTGAGGCTAGAAATATGTATTAGAATATATATTATATATACTATACATATAATACATATGTTTAGACTGGAAAATATTTTAATAATTGTGAACTTAAAAGTTATGTTTTTGTTTATAAATAAATAAATTAAATAAATAATAATAATAATAACACTTAATAATTTATATAATAAAAATGTATTTTATATTACAATTACAATTAACTTATAAACTTAACTTTCCGTTTATAACTTAATATATATTTATATAATATATATTTATTTCATTTAATTATATAGTGTTTGTATTCAATTTCTCTTAAATATCCTATGTAGAGTTGAAATCAATGCATATTATTTTATATATAAATAATCAAATAATCTTCTATTCTCTTTTTGAGCTATTCATCTTTATAGCATATCTTTTTTATCTTACAAATTTTTTAGAAAATGCTCTAGGTATTTATGACTTAGTTTTTTATACCTTGAACACATTGAAAATGAGAATTCAGGGTATAATGGTATTAGAATAGGGTAATTAATGGTAATTATGATATATATAATAATATATATTATATAAGAGAGACAGAAGCAGCCGTGCCATACAAAAGTTTTATATATTTGGAGAGCTGCGGCGCTACAGCTTAATGTCACTCTTCTAATAAGCTCTCCTAAGTTTAGCTTCTCTTGCTCTCAGTGCCAATTTACTGTTCATGCACTTATATACAAGAGTCAACGTATGTAAGATTCTAATAGAAAGGTTTGGTATAAGACTTTTGCACTCTACAGGCGAACTGAGCAGCTAATAATCACTCTTCTAATAAGCTCTCTCATGTTTATCTTCTCTTTTGAGGTGTCGCGTTCTTATACTATTGCTGCACTCATACACATAAGCCAACGTAGGTTATATTCTGCTGCGCTCAATACTTATAATTTCTGTTCTCTGCCATTGTCTGTCTCTCTGAACATTGTCTTCTACAGCGCGGCAGCTTTGTAGTCTTTTCTCTGAACAAATTGACTTTTTTCTGCACGGCCTTCCTTCTTGATGAGTTGATGCACTGATATGATAAAAAGAGAGATTTTGTATGTTTTGGGCTTTGAGTACCTGCATGCCCGCTCATCATGTTAGTGCGCTCTCCACTTTATGTACTCTCATTAAGCTCTCCACTTATGTCAGCTTAAGCAAGTAAGCAGAATTGTAATACAGATCAGTTGGAAACTGAAGCCCAAGGCGAGCAGTTGTGTTTGAATTTTGTGCTCCCCATAGCTATTTGCTAGGACAACTGCCTTATTTGATGTGCATTCTTTTTCATTTACATACCTGAGACTTAAGCTTTGGCAAATAATTATCTTTGGATATTAGTATTATGGTTTGATAAAGGAAGTCTATATAGTAAAGCCTTAATTGCAGCCCGAGCGCAGCCACTGCTGCTTGTAATGTATATCTAAAAGAAGCGTAGAATAATTGGAATAGCAGCTCTACGCAGAGTTCAGGGTATCTGCTCGTCGAACACTCCCAACTAGATACTCTAATTATTATTCACTAAATTTATCCAACTACACTATATTCTCTTTGGCAACTTAAGATGGTTTTGGTCAAACATTTAGTCTTCTCTTTAAATTCCCTCTAAAATGTCTATTCTATAATTTCAGCTGGATAAAAATTTCAATTTCATTCCGTTTTATTATTGTCGAGAATTCAGTCGAGTGGCAACCCCTATTTGGCCCTGGACCCGGGTCAGTTCGTCTGCAAAGTGTTTCATTTATTTAATGCATTCACAATTTTCTAGACACTTTAACTGCGACTTTTGATTTCCAGGCCGGAGTTATGTGGGGTTGCTTTGGCTTTGGCTTTGGCTTTGGACAAAGCCAGCCCAAGCCACTTTCATTTTGTTTTCTTTTTATGGGGAACAGCATGCGGCGCGGATATATATATATATATATTGAGAGAGACAGAGAGCAGCGTCTAGTGCTAAAATAGAGGGCCAGACGAAAATAAAAACACGCAAATAAAAGGATTTTTCGCGTTTCCTCTTTGGCCAATGGGTGAGGGAGCGCCATTTGCCCGACTGCCTCGGCAGGCGTTGGCTTTTAGCTTGCCGGCGTTAAGATTGCAGTTTTCCGGCTGCTAACTTTCATTAAGGTTTTGGCCAAATGTGCATGCAAAGCTGTAGACTAGACACATTTTATTGGGAATTATGGTCGAAGAGCTGCAGCAGCTGCTACGCGGAGTAAAAGCTAAGAAAATATTTCATTTACTTTGTGAATTTATGCAGATATCATAGAGGACTAGCAACTTGATCAAAAGTAGAAGTAGATGAAAAGAACTATAGTCCTTATATATAGATGGGAAGAACTATAGTCCTTATATATATGTGGCTATAGTTGTATATTAAGACAAGTCGGATTCATCATTCTTGCCTTGCTTCATTGACATATTATGGCAGGGAAACATTTTTATTAACATTTACTTACCTGCATAATATGACTCATTATGCAACTGCCTTTATTTCCCATGAATAAAAGAAATCAATTCGCGCCAGCTGCATAATGAGTGAGCGAGACAACAACAGAGAGAGAGAGAGAGAGAGAGAGAGAGAGAGAGTCAGGCATTTCAATTGAAACTCGGTTAATTTGATGCCCGGCGCGGGCGATGTCGTCTGGGCCGCCGCTGAAATCAATGGCAGAAATATGAAATGAAAATATAATTGGTAATTTATTGTGTCTACAGATTGTTGCACGAAACTCGAGCAAACTGAGCAACAGTAAACACTGATCGACTAGCGTGTACCCTGTAAATAGTCATAGAATTCAAGCCAAGATGAATTTAATTTCAACTTCATATTCAACTTAAATATATAGTATAATTAAATTGTTGCTTAACTCTACGCAGCTGAGCATACCCTGCTCTGGGCACTCTTCGTTTACAGGGCATTATTATAAATTCGCGTACAATATATACAAATTGTCGATCCGTTAGCCTCATGGATATGCATTGCAGTTGTGTTTACAGCAACCAGCCTCCCGCCATGCGTCACTGGCAGCCACCACCTTGCACCACTCCAAGCTGCACCACTCCAAGCAGCCAACTCTTCCACTCCACTCGAGTGCGCACCAATAAAAATCATAAAAATTGTGCCATAATAAAAAGCGCAGCGCACTGCAGCGGGTGACTATAAAAAAAAATAAAATATAAGAGAGAAAAACAACACACACACAAATACACACTCACACACATACACACATACACACACGTGCACACGAGTCGGGCAAATAAATCACACAACTTTTCAGACATGGGGCCCGCCAAGTCAATGGGCTTGGCACCGCCCCGCCGCCCCCTTCGTTTGGCAGATGCAGCAGACACCGCTGCAGTCGAGCCCGAATCGAAGCCTGCGACTGGGACGGAGGCTGGGAGTGAGGTTGGGGCTGCGGCTGCGGCTGAGGCTGGGGCGGACGTAGTTCCGTTTACGGTGACTGCAAATTATGGGCTTACGTACTGCAAATGACAAACAAATCAAAATGAGAGAGATACGTGGAGAGAGAGAGAGAGATGCAGATAAAAAGAGAACGAACGAAAAATGAGATAAAGAGAGAGAGTAAAATAAAAAGAGAAAGACATAGGTATAAAGAGAGAGAGAGAGAGAGAGACAGAGATTGAACAAAAAAGAGAGAGACAGAGCGAAAGAAATGAAGAGAGCAAAACTTATAGAGAGGTGTAGAGATGAGGAGAGAAAAAGAGTAATACGAAAGGAGAGAGAGAGAGAGAGAGCGGGGGAAAATCATAAACAAACAAATAGATAGAAAGAGAGACAAAAAGAGAATGACAGAAAAAGAGAGAAAGGAATTTACTGAATAAAGATAGATAGAATAAGAATAAATTGAATAGAATGAATAGATAGAAGATTAATGGAAAGACAAAGAACGAGAGAGAGAGAGAGAGAGAGAGAGAGAACAAGGGAGAGAGAGAACAAGGGAGAGAGAGACACAGAGTGAGTTTGAGACTGAAATTGAGCTGCATGATGGATGTGATAAGAGAGAGAGAGAGAGAGAGAGAGAGAGAGAGAGAGGGAGAGAGAGAGACAGAGAGAAGGAGAGTGAGAGAGGCATACTAAGCATGTATATTCCTTCTGCATTATAATGGTCTAATCCAAAAGTTGTGTAAGTTCAATTGGATAAATTTATAGTTTCAAATTCATAATATATGCTATATAGATTCTTGTATCTAAAAAATATATATATAAAAAAAATATATATATAAAAATATATAATATAAATATTCTTTACACAAAACTTCTCTAGTTCCAAGTTAATATAATTTATTAAGATATTTATTATTTTATAAGATAATTATTCCTTTATATATACTATAAAGTATCTCCCTTCTAGTGCAGAGTATGCAAAAGCTGCATCAATATTAATATGCATAAATATTTCATATGAAATTTGCATGAATATACATATATATATATATGCCCAGCACATACAGCTTTATAAAATATTATTAATATCTGGAAATTTGGGAGTCGAAATGCCTTTGCATAATGATGATGGCCGATCATTAATTATGCGTCCTGCCAGCCAAGGAGTCGCATTCAGGCCGGGGCCAACAGCGAACGAAACAATGGCAAGTACCTAACTGGACTGGTCGAGGCTGCATTAAATTTGATGTCTATAAATCAATTGGCGGTACGCAAACTGTCAAAGCACAAAATACCAAATAAAAGATACAAAAAAAAAAAAAAAAAAAACTTTCCATTTTGTTGCGGCGTCGGCGGCTTTTTATTAGAAATCGTTCAACATTTGACAATAAATCAGAGCGCGCAGAGTCGAGACTTCAAAGCCAAGTCAGACGTAAGCCGCAATTGGCAGAGCTAAAGTATTTCAGCTATGTGCCAATATGTTGTCAACTAGCCAACTGCGCGTGTGTGTGTGTGTGTGTGTATGTGTGTGTGTGAGTTGACCAAGTGTTTGTTCATTAACGCCATTAAACCAGTTTTGACATTTTAATTAAGCTGGACAGCTGCTCCCGCGCTGTGCTGCTGCTGCGGGATAAGGTCAAGATCATAGATCATAGGCGAGGCGCTTATCGCAGCTAGCAACAGCAGCAGCAGCAGCAACAACAACAAGTTAAATGGCAACAACAACAACCACAACAACAACAAGAACACAAAAAGGAGCAACAACATCGCTGCTGGCTGGCTTATCAGGCATATCGGACGACGGCATCTGCATCGCAGTTGGCGCATGTCCTGGCCTCAGCTGCCGTCGGGACAAGACACAAAAATTTGCATTTACCAGACTGTCGCCCACTTAATTACGCAGCAACAGCAACGCAGTTGGCGTCGCTGCAACATGTTGCACATTACACTAACAAGCATGCCACAAGCAACACAGCAAGCACAGCAGCTCAGTCAACCAGCAAATGAAAATAGTTTGGTATGGAGTCAAAGGGTTCTTCATGATAGATGATAGATTAAGTTTTTGAATATGAGAATAGTTTAACCCCTTCGAGTCCTGAAACATAAAATCAATTTAAAATATTTTTCATATATATTCATCAAACTGTTAATGACATTTTTGCTGGGTGTACGCCGCGAAACGGATACGCGCAACTAGAAATATTTCGCAACAAATTATTCAACACTTTGCATGCACAGCAAACGCAGCAGCAGCAGCAGCAGCCGTAGGAGACAGACGGCGACCCTCAGCCGGCCCAGACTTAGAAACCGAAGAGAACCAGCACCAGACTGGGGCCCCCAGACTAGGCTAGAGCAGAGCAAAGCGAAGAGCCAGGCAGAGCCAACCAGACCAGTCAAGGCAATGCCAAGAGCAACGCTCGCCCGCTCGACTCCGTCTGTCAACATCTTGTCTTTGGGCTGCTGTTTGTCATTTCCTTTTGCTGCTGCTGTGGCTGTGGCAAATTCCAACAGCATTTAACAAGCCGCAGAGCGAGCTGCTTGCCAATGGGAAATGCCAAATGCTGAGTGAGGAAATGGGAAATGGGAAATGGGGAGTCGAACACGTAAATCATGCCAATTTAAATGAGTCAAGTTTTTTAGGCCCACCTGCAGCTGGGCGCGTTTTGACACTTGTCATTTGTGGCATGTGGCATGTGCAACATGCAGCATGCAACATGTGCAGCAGCGCCAGACAGTATGACGTCGCAGCGGAAACGCAGCACTTGTCAGCAGCCGCAGCATCTGCATTAATCAGCCAACGCGCTGATTGATCAATGTGCCTCGCATGTGTTGCCAGCAGCTCGAGCCACAGCCAGCCAAATATCCGTTGCCAAGCCCAAGACCAGGACCAGTCGACCATTAAAATGTTATCGCTTATTTATCGCTCGGGCGACACAGACTCTCCACAATCGCAGACCTTAGTCTGTTGGCGGTCCTCGCTGCTAATCCGCGTACGCATGCGATATGCCTGCAACATTGTTGACAAAGTGCGCAACAAAATGTTGCCAGCAACGTGCAACAACAACAACTGAATGAAAAACAAACATGCAACATTATTGTAGTATTATTGCAGCTAATGTGTGTGCGTTGGCTTATTTTATGCTGTTGCCCACGCACAGTGATGCCAAAATGAACTTGGAACAAATGCAAATGTATTTTAGTATTGAATTTGTAAATAATTGAGCTTAAAGGGAATAGGTATAAGAGAAACGGATATCAATATAAGGAGTATAAAATCTATATTTTCTTGAGCAACTAAATGTTGTTAATAATTCTTCTTGAAGCCCTGAAGTGCATATGATATTAAATTTTTAATCTGTAAAATTATAAAAAAAATATATTAGACTTTATATTCGTTGTAAATTGTTTTAATATAATTTATAAATTTTGTTATCCCACTTGGTTTTATTCCAAAGGAGTGAAAAGGGAAATTCTATCTAAAAACTATGGTAACTAGAATTTGTGTTTATCTTGCGAGACTTCAAATGATCTTAATTCTGTAAGAAAGTCAAATAAATGAAGTTTATTATAAATATTAAACAATATATCAAAAATTGAACAAGTTATCGATGGAATAAATATATATGAATAAATAAATATGTATATATAATATCGTTATATCGTTGCTGATCTTAAGTTTTCATTTATGCCAAAAGAGACGCATTCAGACATGCTAACAGACGGATAGACAGGAGATAGACAGGTGACTATCGACATGGCTTTTGCTACAAATCAAGGATATACGAACATACTTTATCAGTTCAGCTATGCCTTATTCCTAATGCCCGTTCTATAGACTTTAATACAACTATTTAAGCTCTTTTCAATAAGTCATTTGACTATTGTAAGTTAAACTCTTCCCTAATCATTACCATCGCAGCATGCTCATAAATACACAACTAATAAAATTCCAATTTATGCTATGACAAATTCATTTAAATGAATAAAAAATTTGTATAGATGAGCATTTAAGAGCATTAGTTTAAACTGCCAATAAAAATACCCAAACATCAAGCTAATCTCTCTTATTTTAAAAATCAAATCAAATCAAAATTGATACTTAATCTTAAATGTATATTTCAATCTGTCTGCATTATGTGTTTGACAAAAGGCAATGTCATTTCTTTTGGCATTGTTTGAGCGTGTGCTAAATGGAATTGATATCGGAGCGCATCTAATTTATTGATAAAGAGGCTATTCACTTGCCAGCCCATTTCCACTCAATCTGAGGCTAATCCATGCCATAACTATTTAAGTAGCTGGCCAAGCCCAAGTTCAGACAGAGTCAGAGTCGGAGAGTCGACGGCTGTGGTTGTTGTTGTTGTTGGGCTTGTCGGGTCGTCCCTATCTGGAAGCCCAGCTGATTGGTGGGCTGTTGAATGCTAAGTTGACGCTTTGATCTTGTCTAGCGCGTAAATCTGGCGATGCGCTTTGAGATTAAATGCCATTTGTGTGGCAATGCGAATGCCGGCACTCACTCTGACCACGGTCCACAGAGTGCTCCATGCCGAACTCCCGCTCTTCCTCCAGATTGTGTGCACTTGGCAAATTAAGCAGGCAGGCAGCCAGGCAGCCAAGCGGGCAAGCCAGCCTGGCTGGCTGGCTGGCTGGCAGGTAGACATGCCGAGTTGGACTGGGCACCTGTTCATTAAACGGCTGGAAAATTATAGTTGAGCGAGTGCAGTAAACAAATGTAATCGACATCCTGTGCCACAAAGGATGCCGCCAGCCGCTGCATTGTGGCCAGCGGGTCTGCTGCATTCAACTGGCGTCTTATGCTGTTGGGGGCGCCCAAATGAACTACATTCAGACAGAGTGTGAGAGAGACAGGGAGAGGGAGAGTAAGAGACAAACAAACAAACAAACAACAGCGAAAACAAATAATAAACGCAACGAATTTTGATTTACCATGAAATTTAAATGAAGCAAGCGAAACGAAGCAGGGCAACAGCTTGAGACTTGAGACTTCACTTTGCGTTTTATTGTCAAGGCGCGCAAATATTGTCAAAAGACTTTGAAGTGGAAAGAACTCGGTTTGGTCCCCGAGTCTCCGGCGACCAGTCGAGCCACATTTGCATCTCTCTCTCGCGCTGCAACGGAAGCGCCACAGATATGAAAAAAAAGATGCCGACAATGGGACAGGCACCAGGCACCAGCCACCAGGCACCAGGCACCAGGCACAGTGGAAAACTTGTCGCTGTCTGCGAACGTCCGTCCGTCCGTGCGTCCGTCCGTTCGTCCGTCTGTCTGTCTGTTCCCTCGATTCGAAGCCAAATGCAGTCCTGTTTTTGTTTGCGCCGGCGCTTCAAGTGTCCCTTTTGGCATGCGGGCAGGTGCGGGGAGTGCGCTTGGCCACTTGTTTGGATTTATAAATATCTATGTATATATTTTCTTCCATTTCGGTTTACTTAGGACATGGGACTCGAGACGACAACGACGACGACGACACTCGAGTGCCAGGCAATCAACAACAAATTATGAGTGCTACAATTTGCCCAGCTAGATACGGTAATGGATCGTCGACTTATCGCCACGTTCACAGCCCAAGCGATGCACTCACTCACTTGGTATTTGGCTAAGGCTCTGGCATTGAACTTTCGCCAGGGCAATTGCAAAGAGAATAGCAGACAATGTCGACACTCTACTGACCCACTTGGGCAGGTCCAAAGAGCAGGCCCAACCATAATCATAAGTAAAAATCCTCTAACGATTACACTAGTTAACAAAGTTTTTGGGGTTTTGATATTTTTAGGGATTTAGTGAAACCTTCATATATAGAACTGCTTTAAAATATAAATTATAAATATTTTAATAATTTTTTTTTAATTTTGAATTCTTCAAAAAAACTATATATATAATTTTGTTTTGATAAAAATGAATTTTTGAGAATTTCAGAAATATTTTTAATGTGATATAATAATAGAAAAATATATTTTCTGCTTATATTTTGAAATTATTTTCATATAAATATTAGAGTTATATATTTTTTTTTTAGACTTTTATATATATTTTTTATTTTTATTTTGAATAACCTGCTTTTTTTTATTATTGCATATAATTATTAAACTATTTATATATCTCAATAGTTTAAATAATTTAAATAAGGCTCTAATAAAAATATAATCTAAATTTTTTTAAATATTCCAAAAATTAAGCTTTATTTAATTTAAAAAGTCGATAATATCACAGTAAAATTCTATAATTATTCTATATAATATATTGATACTTTTTCTTACTTCCGATAACCAACTTTGTGTTCTGCTCGTAATAAAAAGAAATTGTTTGTTAACCAGTCTAAGTCGATATGCTGGGCAAATCGCATTTATATAGATTTTCCTCTTAGTGAGTTTGGAAAATGTAGTTGCCGAGTGTAATTGACTTGAAAGCAAACAATTTATGATGACCTAAGCCAAACAAAAGCAGCGAATACCCAGAAAAGGGTGCGGTAATCAAAGGAATTGGCCAACAGATTGAGCCAAACGGATAACGGCCCAGTCAGCGCGCCAAGACCTAAAAACTGATGACGTTGTTATTGTTGCTGTTGTTGCTGTTGTTGTTGTTGTTGGCCAATGATGATGCTGATGCTGATGCTGATAATGTACTCGATGAACGATAGAGCACGCCGAGTGCAGTAGAAGTATGGGGCAGCAGCAGTCAGTGCTAAAACCCACGCAAAACTAATGTGAAAGTCAGAGAGGGGCAAAGAGAGGAACTGAACTAGAGAGCGAGAGCGAGAGGGAGAGGGAGATGATGACTGGCGCGAGCTGCAATGTTGACCTTTGAAGCGAGTCTCGGCAAACATCTTTATGCTGACTCGAGAGCAATAAATAGCAGCAAAGAATTCAAGTGGAAAAGCATTGCAAATAAATACGAAATATCTAGTGGATAAATATTATTTGTGGCGATAACTACGAGCAGATACTAGGCCAGCCAAGGCATAGCTAGGCTAGGCCAGGCCAGAAACAAAGGCCATGGCATAGCCGTTTCGCCCAACTGGGTCAGCAAGTCAAGGACCCAGTTAAAGAGCGCTCCAGGGAATCGCACACACACCCAGCTCATCTCTGCATATTTTCCATTTATGGCACTCGGAACTCCAATTCCAACTCGAAATCGAACTGGAACTGGAACTCAAATTATGGACAGTAGCAAATAAGTGCATAAATCTTGGCTTGGCTACACATCTAACTGCAAATCAATGTGGGGATGACTTGACATTTTGGACTTCGGCGAGGTAGTTGACTTATCGACAAGGCAGCTATAGTCCTACCCGGTTCATTCTCGTTCCTTCAGTGCAGTTTCAGCTGACTCACTTATGTAATAACAAAATTGGCATAAACATATGTATTAGAGCGTCGCGACGACAGTGCAACAAATGGCAAGCTCCCTCTGCCCGAGCTCAGGCAGAAACTAGGAAGTTTTCGAGAAGTGCTCTGTCACCCAAGGGTTAAAAGCAAAGTAAAAACATATTCAAGTTTTTATAGTTGAGGCAGTTTTAATGGAGCTAACACAACTTTTGCCGAGTTTTTAGTTGAGCAAAGTTTTTTTTTTTAATATTTTTTATAGATACAAATGGAAGTTGTCAAGTCAAGTAAATAATATAATTAAGATTTGTGTAATATAATATTTTTATTTAAATTTGTAATATCAAAAAGCTATAAACTATTTTATAAAATATTATAATAAAGTTTCAAAAATAATTTAGAAAAATAATGTGTATATAATTTTTTTAATTTTAAGATATTTTAAGATAAAAATTTTAATAAAAAATGGCAAGGATCTAGCTTCAAAATGAAACCAAAAACATTCAAATATCTAGAACCTTATTGATTGTATTCCAATATTCCTTCCCTCCGTCTCTTAGCTGCAAATCCCTTTCTCTCCATCCATTTCATTCGACTCATAGTATTCGCCTCACACATATGTATAAGTATCGCTTTTCAGTCTTCTCATAGCATTCTCTTTACACATATATATATATAAATCTCTCTCTCTCTCCCGAAACTTATCTCTCACTATTCCTTCCACAGTTTTAAATTAGAAGACGCCCCTCAGAGCAAAGCGCACAAAATTCCAGCTGTGTGACAGCTTCGGCAGCCATATCTTTGGCTATCCAATAGCCCAACTATTAAGTCCACATTAATTATGTGTATTTTACAGCTATATATGAGAACGAAACACTAATACAGCATGGCCAAGACACCAGCGAATCGGGCTAATCAGGCTCTAATGCCGCCCAGCGCCCAATTCGCTTGTCAAAAGTTTTCAATGCATTGTTTGGCTGGACATCATTAAGACCACACCGCAGAGTGGCTGCTCGTATGGAGAGCTTAAGCATTGAGCAGCTAATAACCGCTAAGAGCAGAGACGAGAGAGCAGATGAGAGGCGATGAGTGGGGCAAGCTGCTGCGTAGCGCCACTTAAGTGAAGACGCTGTGCGTCAGAGTCCACGCTGGAAGCAGTCAGCGAGCGGCGCTCCTACTCCATCGGCGTCTCGGAGCTCTGCTTGTTAGCTGTCAAACTCGAAAATTTGCAATGACAGCAAACATTGGAGCCAGAGCCAGATAAGCAGCGGCGAAATGAACACAAACTAAAAACTCATTGTCAGGCGCTGTCTGCAGCAACGAGGAGCCCAGTCAAGCCAAGCAGCGGCAACCCGATCCGCATTGGGGGTGCGTTGCTGCATAATAAACTCAACTGCAGCAGAGCTACACGTTGCCACAGCAGAGCAGGGCAGCCTCTCTCTCTCTCTCTCTCTCTCTCTTACTGTCTGTCTGAGGCCGGGTCAGAACCAGGCTGGAACAATAGGGCGCCAGTTAGTTGCTGCGGCTGCGGCTGCTGCGTGGCCCGTGGCCAGTTTGGCGGCAACTGCCGCAGCGCAAAGAAACAATAAACACACGAAAATAATGTAATGAGTGGCAGCAATGGGACAAGTGCAGTTTAGGCCGTAGAGTACGTTAACAGTGGAGCAAAATGCATAAAATTTTAATAAAATTATGTTAAGAGAAGAATTTTTAAGCGAAGTTCTGTTAGGGATAAGTTTTAGATGATGTAAAAGGTAAATAAAGATTTTGTAGTTCTTTTCATCTTTTCTTTTCTTTTGTATTGATTTTAATATTTAGAAATTATGTTTAAAAAGTTGCATCGATATTTATAGATTTGTAGAGTAAATGATGAGATCAGATCATGATGAAGATCATGTTCCAATAGACTCTTTGGCATACCAGATGCTAGAGGTTTCTTGGGCGAGTTACTGAGTAGACTTGAGTCAGCCCTGCAGTGTGCAAGCTTTAAAATAGACAAATTGGCAAATGGATGAACTCGTAAAGCATAAAGCCTTAGCATAGTCGACTCTCACACACTACATCAAAAGCTCAGCTCTATTTTCCAATACCAATAACCATTTCGAACTCAAGTCTCATTAGTTATGATACTTTCTTCAGTCTCTTCACATTTGCCACTTAGACAAATTCTCTTTATGTAGCAACCTCGGCAATCCCACTGTCCAGGACAACATGATGGTCACTCTATACTTTTGGTTAAGCTGCGGGTACTGCAGCAATATAGTAAAGAGCATATTAAATTCATTTTAAAGCTTGCACCGTGAGAAACTTGGCGAGTGGGCGGCGACGAGCGGCTGAAGCGGCTGAAGGGAGCTGCCACATGGCATCCATAATTGATGCGCCCTGCATTACTAGACAAAAACTTGGTAGAGGAGGCAAAATAAACTCGACGAGGGCCATCAAAGGGCTGTGCCCCTTGCTGCCTGCCGCCTGCTGCCTGCAGCTGTAAATGTGGCACATGCAACTGCAACAATCATTGAGGCTGCAGCATCCAGCAGCAGCTTATGCCCCGCTGCCTTTCCTCCTTATTAATTAAGAATTATTTTAATTAACGTAATAAATTTGCGGCCTGGCAAAAAAAAAAAAAAGAAAGAAAAGAAGAGAAGATGAAGGCTTACAAATAAAATGCTCGCTCGTAAACATTTTGTTTTTGCGCTTCAATTCTTTGGGGCCAGGTTCGCGACTTTGGACTTGGAGTCGAAGCTGGCGCTGGAGCTGGAGCTGGACCTCGAGCTGGTTGCATGTGCCGCAGCCCCGAAAAAATGTGCGAAAATTTATGTTGCATGCGATTTTGGTGACTTGTTTGCCATGTTTCGATCGTGGAGAGCTGGAGCTGCTTGGCTGCAGCAGCCACGGCAAGTGGCAAGTGGGTCATCAGCAGGCAGGCCCCACTGTGGTTTGCCGAATTTCAATTAAATGCACATAAATTTAAAATTAGTAATAACTACGGGGACGTGGACAAAACGTTGCCAGGCACGCAACGCAGCGCAACGCAGCGCGCACCGCTCTGATGACGCAGCTGTCGCCCGCATTGCAAAGCGGACGTGACCCGTTGCCCAGCCAACACACACACACACACACACACACACACAGACACACACACACCTGTCGAGAGGCTCAACTCTCGCATCCAGTTGAAAAATCTGTGTGCCTATTAATTAGCCAAACTTCAACACCTGCTGTGCACAAGTTAGCTTGACGGCAGAGGGCAAACTCCACTCGAGCGACGACGAGCTGCCAGCCCTTGTCCCCCTTTTTTGGGGCTGTGAATTGGAAAATAATTGTGCGACGGTCATTAAAATACAATGCCCCATGGACAATATTAGACGAGAGAGACCGAGTTATTTTGGGACACACCAGCAACAGCAGCAGCAGCAGCAGGTGCCAAGGCACATTGGCCACGTCTCGGCAATTATAGCATTATAAATAAACAAAGACCAAATAGTTATTAACTAATAACTGCCACGCGCTTGGGCAGGCTGGGCGCCAGTTGTTGATAAACTACATAAAACATTTATGCCTTGGCCACCTGGCGACAGGGCTCGAATGTCAAGGCTGCCCCACTAGAAAACGAATCAATGAACTTTCAAGCAACAACAACAACAAAACCTAATTACTTCCAATTCCAAAGCTTATCAACAGCTGTTGTTGCTGCTATAAATATCTCTGATTCCTGTTCCCTTTGACAGCCTTTTGATATGAAGTTGTGTAGTTCACTTGATGATGGCTTAAGCTCTTTAAAGCAAAGGCAATTGTTTGTTTAATAATTGTATATGCGAAAAGACTTTAAGAACTAGAGGATTATGATAGGGATAAGTGTTTCAATCATTTATTACTTGACTGAAATGAAGAGACAGAGTATATCTTGTGTAAGACTCAATATTTGATAAGCATATAATCTTCAGCTACAAACAGCTCATAGTCTCTATGAGTCACTTTTGTCATTGCCAGCCAATCACTGCAATGCTAGTTAATTTCTTCATATACTATTACAATATCATTTATATGTCGGAGTTGTTTCAATTTGGTTGCCATCCACTCCAGTTTTATACTTTTATAACTATGCTCAATAACTCATTCCAAGTGTGCTCAGTTTCGCAATGTGGTTTTGTCTCACTCACACGCTCTTCTCGTGCCCTGACGAATCATAACAACTCTGCCATCTCGCTCTCGCCCAGCAACGTATGGGAACTGCTCGAACTACGTTCAGCAAGGGCTTTGTCTCTCTTTGTCTCTCTAACACTAATGAGAATGAGAGGCTACAAGTCGAAGGTGAGCAGAGCAAAACTCTCTCGTATAATAAAGTTTGCTGCTGTTGCAGTTGTATTAGTGTGCAGCAGAGATCGCACAACAGTGGAAGGCAATCAAGAAAAAATTTAACAGAATTGAGAAACTAAGAAAATAGACTTCAACATCAATTATAGAGTATCACATCATAAGCCCATAGTGATAAGACATCATATACCTAAAAGCATTAACAATCAATATTATCAATTTATAATTTGTTTATTGAATGATAGAACTTTATATAAATATTTTTTCTTACTATGAACTATGAACTGCGTTCGGTAGCTCTTTGAAAGCTCGCAAATGGTTTGGAAAATGATTATTATTCATTTTAAAGTAAACACAAAATCTAAATATATAATATTTCACCAATTCATTTCAATTCATCATATAATATATATTTAATATAATTCTTTATTTATTATATTTTATATAATTAACTACAAAACACTTGATAATATAATTATAATATGCTTATACATATTGCTACATCTGAACTCTCATATATTCCTCAATTTCTATACTCCTCCCTTTCCAGTTGGGTCTAACGTTTCCCCAACTCATATACATATATAATTTCCATAAACTATTTGAAAAATTGCTCTACTTCTTTATTAGTGAACTATTTCCATCTTTTTTACCCACTCCAATGCTTTGCTTTAGTTCCAGCTAATTCCCATAGCTCGCATTGCTCGATTCGATTCACTCAAGCCGTCACACATTCAATGTTGTTTAGCCTTGACGCCGTTGATGGGGATTTGAGTTGCGTATTAGGTGGCATTCAACGTAATCGAACTAATCAATTTGCGTGAATAAACTGCACAAGGTTTGTTATCAGGCAGGGCAGGTGAGATGTTGGGCCGTTGGGCAGGTGGCACGTGGCGCGTGCCACATTGTTGCACACTGGCGCCCCCCAAGCGACATAAATCTTTATTTACAAAAGTGTAAACAAAAATTACTCATTCACGCGCATTTAAAAGAGAGAGAGAGAGACGCCGAAGAGAAAGCAACCGGGACGGGGCGTGGAAGCAGCGTGAAAAAGGCTGAAATGCGAAAAATCAACGACTTCAACAGGGGAACAATGGGCGGCATGCGAATGGGGATTGGGAGCAGGCTCCAGCCTGGCTCCAAATGTGTGTATTAGCATGTGTGGGAGGTGGGAGGAAGTACTAAAAACCCCCATCACACAACCCCCTATGCGCACGCTAATGGCTCTCCAGTGTGTTTGACGTCGATGCGAGAGCAGCGAAACTGTTCGCAGTTCGCTGTTCGCTGTTCGTCGAGTCGGTCCCCGGTTGGGTTGAAAAGTCAACGATTGCCGCGTTGCGGAAATTAACGGAAAATCAGCAGAGCAGGCGAAAAGGCAGCTGCCTGTTAACAGCAGCAGCAGCAGCAAATGCCCAGGATGCTTGATTTAATGTACAAAACTTTTTGATGTTTTCTGAATGAGACAGAAGAGGCGTAGGCTGTGGCTGCCGCTGCCGCTGCCGCTGCGGCTGGCTCCAAGTTGAAGTTGGAAGCGTCTCTGTTGAAGCTTATCAGCTGGCAGACATTTTGCTTATTTAAAAGTAATTATGGGCAACCCGAGCACCTACGACGCGTCGTCTCCGTGTCAGTTGGAACGGACCTCAAGACAACGCCGTGCCGGAGTTCTGTAATGCCCGTGTCCTGACGCCCCCTCAGCCTCAGCCCACACGGCTGGCTGTCAGCTCATTCAAGCAGAATGCGGCAAATCACGCACCCAACTTTTTGAGCTGCCTTTCGGGTCGAGGTGTACGCCGTATGCGCACATACACATATACATATTCCGTATAAATGTATACAAATTATGCGTATTTATCAGGAAAATTCAATGAACTGTAAATGGTGTGGAAGTTGTTCATGTGAGCCAAATGTCTGTGTGTGTTTGTGTGTGTGGAAGTGTGTGCAAAGGTGTTTTGCGCCACGACCCATTGTTGTTCTGCGGTTGTCTGTTACAACATTAAGCCAAGGGGTCGGCCTGAGAAAGCGCACAGGTGTGTGTCAAAAGGCATGCGAAATGGGCGGCAGTAATGGTGGGTTGGTGGGGGAGTTGGACTGGGGGCGGGCAAGTGACAGTAGGTGTGGCAGCAGCAGGCCCAAGCAATTCATTCAAACTCAGGCCAGAGGCAGGGGCAGGGGCCGCTAAATAATGAACAGAACCGGCTGGCATTGGGACATAGAACGACTTTTATGCGTTTGTATATTGAGTTTATATTATAGTTGAGCTGGCATACAAAACATTAACTAAGCCAAAGGGGAAAGGGCAGGTGTAATAAGGGAGAAAGCCATAGTTAGAGTTTGAACTGAACTGAGAGAAGAAAAAGAAACAAAGTATTGATGGAAATATCAGATATGCAAGTAATAAGTGATGAAAAATATATATGATAAAGGTATAAAATGATCAAATATATAAATATAATATTTATATATTCTTCAGTTGCAGCAGCAAAACTTTTAAGCTCTTGTTTAAGCCCGCAAGAATTCGTATTAAAATTTTCCATATTTCAAATATATATGTAATTTTGTTTGTGTCCTAATATTGTCTAACAAAGTAATTCGAATTCTAAAATCCAGCGTCTTGGATCATTAAAACTTTGGCTAAGGAACTGCATTTGCCAACTGCTGCTAGCTAGGCTGCCTACTTCCGCTTGTTGTTGTTGGGCGGGGGGCGGGGGCGGGGGGCGGTCCGAGCAGTCAGAGCAGCGTTTGCCACTTGGCAGGCGAGTGAAAAACTTTTCATTTTACAACAACGGCTGCAGTCGCAATGCGAACTGAGAATCCAAGCCGGAAGCGAGGGAGCTCAGGGAGGGAGTTGGAGGCTTCTAGGCAAGTGTAAAAGAAATAAACGGACTTAAAATAGGAAAAGTCAACATGAGCTGTGCGTTGTGTCCTGGGACAGGACGTCGCTGCGTTGCCTTGCCTGGCCAGAGGGACTAACTTATTTTATTTGCAGCACAAGCCAAAAGGCTGGGCAATGTCCTCTGGACAGGCCAGGGGCTAAGTGCAAACACAAAGATGTGATTTCTTGCCATCCCTCCCTGTCGGAGCAACTTCTTTTCTGAGGCGGGGGCTCACAAGAGCGTAACGGCGCTCAAAATGACTGACACGGCTTGCTGGTCACATGGTCAAGAGCGTGCAGCGAACCATGGCTAGAAAGTACACACACCCAACACCAACACACACACACAATGGCAGACAATACGAAATGAAATTCCATCGTAGAACATTTTGTATCTGGCTTAGTTGTTTTAAACTTTATTGTTTACGCTTGTGATCAGCGTGGCGACCATTTTGTTGACTGCTGCCATTGATGCTGCCTGCCTGCTGCCTGCTGCCTGCCTTGCTGCCAGCCTCAGCTTCTTCTTCAGCATCTTCGTCGTGCTCTGCTCCTTCACACTTTGACCCATTGTGCGGCTCTAAAACATAAACGGAAGCGATTTATGGCGCAAACACAATGAACGAGTCAGCAACAACAACAACAACAACAACAACAACAACAACAACAACAACAGCAAACAAACAACACACAAGAAAATGACGCACAACAAAGGACGCGGATACGGTCAGAGCAACAATTTGTGTAGTGTTGACCATCAGCATCAGTCTACGCTGGCCTTAGTCCCTCTCTGCTCTCTGTCCCTCTGTCCCTACTGGCATTCGCGCTATCCTGGCAGCTCATAAAAAAGCACAAACAAACGGACGTCAGCTCAGATTTTAGTTTGGGCAGGAGGTTTTGGTCAGTTCAAGACTTTCAACAGATTTGACCAAGCAAAAAAAAAATGGCTAAAAATTTGGTCAAAAGACAAACTAAATATATAATTAAATGCATATATATAATTTGGTATATAAACTCATTGGAAATGGATATTTAACCTAACTAACAACTAAATTTAACCTAATTAAAATATAAATATAATTTTTTTTATTTAGAAAATAAGTGTATTATATTAATTTTATAATATAAATAATTTTATATATCATACATATCATTTTTTTTTTTTCTTAAGTCAGAAAATGATCTATCTATATAATTGATCTAAATATATAATTTATTTTAATTCATTTCCATTTTTTATCAGAAATATTTTAAGTTAATTTATTTGAATTAATATTTTGTTGCATTAGTTAAATTGGTACAGCTAGAGCTAGCGCTTATTATCTACCTATCTGTTCAAATAGTATAATTTTTGGAATCATTAAAATATCGCTGTAAACTTTATGAAGATAACTTTCCGAGAATTTATATATTAATATATTTTATATTAATTTATATTTTGTTTATATTATATTTATATTAATTTAATTAATTTTTTTTTACATATTTTGTTACTAGTTTTTAGCTAAGGATTTATAAGATGTCTTTAAAATTATAGTTTTATTTTTATTAATTATTATTTATGAAATTTATACAGAAGAATCCCAACCAAGTCTACTATGACTCGAATAGAATATATCTTTTTTTTAATTAACTGGACATAATTTTTCTTATTTCAATAGTTAATATAAAACCTAAACTTAGTTCTAGCTATAAAAAAGCTAAATTGTCAGCACTATGCGCATTGGATCCTAACGCTTCGCATTGTTCGCTAGCCGCAACTAAAGTGCTTGTCACTGGTCACGGCCCGGAAGTATCTTTATTTTAGCTGTGTTTGCACTCGCGCACACACACACACACACACTCTCTCACACACACACAGCAAGTGTTATTATCCTGCTTAGCCATAATACGTTGTTAAAATGTTGAGTCTGTCATTTGTTTGGCCCGCACTAAAAATCACAAGAAATTGAAAAGAAAAGAGAGAGAAGCGACGAATGCCTCAAGACTTGGCCAGATAAATGCCAAGACAGCTTAGGGGCAGTACTTGAGGGAGGCGACGGAGGCGGGGCGTGGGCGTGGTATGTGCTCTGCAACTCCTGTGGGAATTGTTGACAGGCGCGTGGCCATTTTGTATTTCGACTTTATTAACTTTTCAGCTGAGCCAAAGGAAGCAAAACAAGGCCAAGACGCCTTTGATTTGCGGCCATTTTGTCTTGCTTCCGCCTTATGCATATTTCCGTTTGTTGTTATTGTTAATTTTTATTGCTACCTGAACGGCAACAACAACAACAATCAAGCCTTGTTTTCAGGTTCGCTGCGTTTTGGTTCTTAACAATTAGGTTCATTAAATTTCAATTAATTTGATTAATTGAAGCAGAAATATGCGTTTCATTTGATTTGTTTTGATAGGCGCCAAGTCTGCGTCCACACTCTCTATCTCTCTCTCCCTCTCTCTCTCTCTCTCTTATACACTCTCTCTGTCTCCTGGCTACCTTTCTTTTGTTGTATGCTTCAATTGCAATTAATTACGGCAGCCAAACCACAATTAAAATTAATTTGCCTGTCTCTAAGAAAAAAAAAAAAACAACGAAGCGAAAAGTAAAGCTGGCAAAAAAAAAATAAGGAAAATTCAAGCAAAACGCATGCCGGAAGCAGCGTCCAAGTCCTTTGCATTCGCATCCGCATCCGCATCCGCAGCCGCCACATCCGCACGAGTTGGGCAATAAAAATTCTCGACGTAATTAAAATCAAAGGATTTCGCGTTTAACAATTTATGTGCGCTATAATTTTTGGGGCGACGCAGACAACGCTCGTAAATTTGAAAGCCCCCAGCCCAGTGCCTAGTGCCCCACGCTCGCCCCCTCCCTTTCCCCAGTGACTGGCAAAAACGCTTTATGGCCGTTAATTTGTTGTGCGGGGTTTGTCAAGAAGGCGTAAGGGGGGCGGGGTCGCGTAGAGCTGTGTGCAAATGATTTGTTTCCTTGGCGCCCGTTTGAAAACAAAAGCTTTTGACCAGCGGACAGGACGGACACAGGGCGGGTAGGGAGGAGCGGAGAGGAGAGGAGCGTGGACAAATGCGTTGGCGGATTTCGTGTCGTTTGGCTGCACGTGACTGCGTGCCACACATGCCGCACGACAACGGGACAACTGGACACCAGCATAGCTGTGTGCATACGCATACGCACCGAATGCCATTCCTTTAGACCCTGTTACCGCGCAACCAGCTCCTGCCTTTGCCTTTGCCTTTGCTTGTCCTGCTGTGCGTTGCATTTCATCGCTAATTTAAGTTAATGTTCATTGTTGTAAATTACATTAATTTTAATGCGATTTCGCACACACGCACTGACAACGGCACTACGGCTACGGCTACGGCACTACGGCTACGTCCACGGGCCACGCCCACAGCCGAAAAGCTTTTAAGTGTGTGATTGTTTGGCCGTTGCACTTTTATGTAATTACCGCACTAACAAATTACATCAAGTGTCACAAATGAATGCATTTATGATGCGCGCATTTAAAAAAAAAAACAAAAACAACAAAAAAAGGAAACCATCCCAAGTCCAGCCCCCCAAAGTCCCCGCCCATGCCATTAAACCACTCGGCAAAAGTTCGGCTTATGGGAAAATATGTTGCAAGCGGTCCGAGTAGCGTGTGCATCGGCAAATGCATTAATTAAAAAGCCTGCCTCACGGGTGAGAGCTTAAATCTTTATTGGCCTTCGCTAGCACATGCCCTCTGTGCGCCTCACTATGCAATTCTCATAGATTCGCAATGGCCATGGCAATGCATATTAAGTACAGTTTATAACATTCGCTCAGATCACAAATTAAAGCTTACAACTGTCCGATTTATATGTTAAATATGAGAGCGCCCCTCTATGCGATTCTCAGAGTTGAAATGCATGATTGTTGAGGAGTATGGAGCAGTAATATGAGAAGTAATAGCTGAAGGCTATATATATATATTCAATATTTGTATATAACTCATTAGCTACTATTAGACTTTGCTCAAAGTGAAAGAGTCGTTGGCTTTCCTGTACTCCGATAGGTAGACCATACAGTTGCTTGATAACCCTATCTATGCAATGAAAAATATTGTTTTCTAGGTTATTGCCGAACTAAAGATGAGAAGATTCATATATATAAGTAAGCTGAAAGTAAAAATTAACTTATATATAAAATATAATAAATTTATTTGAAATATAACAAATATTTCCCAGCTGATGATTAAGCTACAAATCTAACCTAAGCATCACCATCTCTGATATGTATACAACGTATGATGAACACATAGATAGATATTATAAAATAAATACGAGCAAAGGGAGCACAGCCGACAGCAGCTAACAGATGGCTGACTTAGCTGTTGTGTGGCCGAATGGGTAAACATTGGAACGGTAACAGAGACCGGACGGAGCCTGGGCGCAAGCGAACAGAATGTTGCTTCTATAACAATATTTGGCTTCATTTGCATAAAATGCAGCAACAGCAGCAGAAGCGGCGCAAAAATGTCAGATGCAAAAAGGGCAGCCACAAGCAGCTGCCTGTCCACAGGCGGCAGTCGACAGGCGGCATATGCGGCGTATACGCAATGCGGACTTGAACGTACCTGCAGCAGGCAAGTAAACAAGTCTATGGAGTTGCACAGAGCCTGCCGCCTGCCATGGCTTGTTATCAGTGAGAGGGGGGGCAGGCAGCAGTGCCAGTCCCAGGGCTGCCATAAACTGAACGATTGATTGAACAGCAAACATGTCGTCCAGTTGCTGCGCCTCATCGCATCATCAACAGTCCCCAGTCACCAGTCGCCAGTTGCCAGTCGCCAATCCTCAATCGCCATTGCCATGTAAAACACATGTTGCCTCTCATTTCTTTTGCTCTGCCCATCGAACAGCCACAATGTCCAGGGCGTAGCCAATTTTAAGCAAATATTATTGTTTGCATTTATGTTTGTGTCTGATATCGCACAACCGATAATATACACATAGCGAGAGAGTGAGAGAGAGTGTGAGGGAGTGAGAGAGAGAGAAGCTCTACTGCACAGCATTTTTATTACACTAGACATCTGGGTAAGCTAAGCTCTCTATTTGGGTTTTCTAATTTTAATAATTAACTATTTAATAATAACTATTAAAATTTCTAATCTAATAAAATATAAATATAATATAATATTATATATACCAATCAAATTTTTTCTTATATACAAATTATATGAATTATTTTTTAAATATTTCGTAAATTTTCTGTCAATAAACTAATTTATTCCTATTTATATACAAACTAAATGATTTGATTAATATTTTTTACTTAAATTAATTAAATAAATTAATAAATTAATTAAATAAATTAAATAAATTTTCTTGATTAATGATTTTTATATATTTTTTACTTAAATTAATTAAATAAATAAAATAAAATAAATATATTATTTGATTAATATTTTTTATATATTTTAAATTAATTAAATAAATTAATAAATTAATTAAATAAATTAAATAAATATTTTGATTAATATTTTTTATATATTTTTTATTTAAATTAATTAAATAAATGAAATAAATTACTTAACTAATATTTTGTATATATTCTTTTATTGAGTAATAAGTTTCCTTTACCAAGTGTATATATAAAAGTCCATTTATCACACTTTGGTAAATTTGCATTATGTCTTTTGTAGCACAGTGTAATTTGTATCTGGGAATATTATGCATCCAGGCATTGTTGTTGCTTTAGCTATTAATGTTGTTGCTGCTGTTGTTGCTGCTGTTGTTGTTGTTGCTGATGTTGTGTGAGTTGAAGCGATGCACGCACACACCCACACACACACACATACACACAGGCAGGCAGGCAGAGAGAGAGCATGTAAACATAACCTCAAATTAAAATATGTTTGCTTACGTACAAGCAAACTAAAAGGCAAACAAACGGATGGCAGGACGCAGGACTCGATTCGAGGCATAAATTAAAAACTTTTGCTTAATTGTAACGGTGCAAGTTTTGCAGTCAAGTTAATTATGCATAAAGTAAGAGAGTAAGAGGTGCCTGAAAGAGAGAGAGAGGGTAAGAGTCGTGTTGGAATTTATTTACCTTCTGGTCTAAAACACACGCAAAGATTGCAAAGTGTGTGTGAGTCAGAGGCGGCTGCTTGCTATTATGACAGCTGCTTTGACTGACAGGCGGCGGTTGGCGACTGTCGGCAGCGGAAATTAAGCGCCTCGATTTGCGTGCGCGCCACGTATAAATCAGTGTGTACCTGTGCTCGCAGGTGAGCCAGCTAAACCAATTGATTCAGGCCCCTTCGAGGAGTTGGAGAGCCTTCAACAAGGCGTAAAATACTCGACTCGATTATTAAGCTAAATGCATATAAATGCGACTCGTTCAGGAAATGCAACAGATCGTCAGTCAGTCAGTCAGTCAGTCAATCAGTCAGTCAGTCAGTCAGTCAGTCAGTCGTGTCAAATTGCTTAACAAGCAATTATGTAGACCGTCAACAGCGAGCAGTTCAAAGCAAAGCCGATGCCTAGCCAGGGGCAAGGGCCATGCAAAAAGGGCTAAGACCAATTGGCCGGGCTTAGTTAAGCGACAAATCTGTAAGCCAACAACAGCAGCAGCCACAGCCGCACTTGATCATAATGATGATGATGCTTATGGCACTCGGCTGGAAGTTGAGCTGCAAACAAATGACTTAAGTGAGCAACTTACAAGCCGCATTAGCCAGGCCCATGACAGCGCTCCAGTCACTAACAATTTGGTTAACAAGCTTGTTTCGAGTTGTGGCGACTGGCAAGTCGCTCTTAAACAAGGTAGTTATCATATGAAGTTTTTGCATATTTATATATATTTATATTTTAATATTCAATTTAAGAATTTAAATGGACTATTTGAGTGAAACATGAAGACAATATATAATGTTTAAAATATATATAAATATATATGTCGGATCATGAATATATTACAATAAATTGCTGTGGAGCAGCATAGTCTAATAGCTCAATGTCTTATTGTTACAGTAGTGTTGGTGTAAGATTGAGAGCTTATATAGAGTTGTATTGACAGCGCGCTTCTTAGTATGCTCAAGTTGGCACCAGAGTGAGACAAACATAGCTGCTGCTGCACTGCTGGTTCTGTGTGTTGTTGAGTGTGAGTGAGATGGCAGATAGGCCATTCGAACAGGCTCGTGTTGGTTGTCAGTGGACAAGTGTCTAGATGTTGCGAGCAATTCAAAGAAAATAGAGCACGAAGTGGTGAAAGACTGGAAAGACACTAGGAACTCGCTATAGAGCGTGGCTAATAATTACTCTAATAGAAATGGAAACTGGTCATCCTGAGCTATCTCTGACACTGCTTCTGCTTGCATACTTGCATATCTAGTATATAATTGAGAGAACAGGGAGAGTAGACTGAGCATAATCTGTTGTGCATAGAGAGACTTCATACAAGAATCAAACATTTCGGCTGAATGCTCGAAGCGCACTGATTTGATGCGCTGAAAGAGCTCGTTTTAGATCTCCCTTCTATGCATTGTGTGGCTTCAATGATTTTTTACATAAATTAATAAATAAAAGAAGTTTTTTGATGAAGAAACACTCTTATTTTGTTTAAAATTAAATATAAATACTAAATTCAAAAAAATTTTTTTTTGATCTGTAGTCATTATGATATTTATGGTATTTATCAATCTTAAAATCAGAGCTTATATGCGCTGCTATTATTTTGAACACAACTGTATATACACATAATTAATAAATAAATTTTAAAAAATCTACCACAAATACAACTAAAACCACATAACAGTGGGCAGCAGCACCTAGCAAAGCCTGATACCTTTAAAATTCTATGCCGTTATGCCCCTTGCCAATAGCTGCAGAACTCTTGGCCAAGTCTTCGCTCTGATTTATGCAACAGTCATTAGGATTCGCTCGTTTGTGGTTTGGGCAGCAGCCCAGCAAATTGAAAGGGCCAATGACAGCAACTAAAAAATATATTGCAGCATTTTATTACCTTTTTAAAATTAACAATTTTAGCAGAGAGAAGCAGCTAGCAGCCCGCCGCCGAGTCTCTTGCATTCCAATTTAATGCAATTTTTCGCCGCTGGCCAAACAAATTACTCAAAAATTGCGCATAAATTAATGGAGGAGCAAGAGGACGACTAAACTAGACGACTGACTAGCAAAAATTAAAACATTAATCTAAAGCCTGAGCCTGTGCGCATGCATAACAATTAATGCTGGCCTTTAAATTTATTAATTTATTTATAAAACCAAAAAAGGGCAGCCTGGCTTCAAAAAAAAAGAGGTGCGAATGCGAACTTAAAGACCTGCTGCACAGCGCAGAGCCCAACAGAAGTCTGCAAGAACTTAACGAGTAAGACTACTCCACATGGTTCTCTCAGTCTATGTTCTTCTTCTTCTTCTTTTACTTCTTTTTTCCTGCTTTAAAGAAATGTCCGTACGCCCTCCAGGGACAGATTAGCGATTAATCTATGGGGCATGGTCACATGCACGTCCTACACTTGCCTGCCAGGCACTCTGGCAGTCGGGCAGCCAGGCAGCTAGAGGCAAGCTAGAGCGTGGAACGAGAGGTAACGATTAAAAAATCTCCACAGTAAAGACTGAGCACTTAATCAAAGAGGATTTAGAGAGGAATATAGAGCCAAAGCCGAGTGCCCAGAGCCCAGAGCTGCAGCAAAGGCAGCCAAAGCGTTGATGCGGCGCTTTGTTTTTAGCTCATTTCGTTCTTCTTCGTTCAACTGATGCACCGCAAATACCCTATCAAAGTAAAAGGATATATATATATATACAGATGAAGCAGATCTAGATCTCAGACATTTCGAGCCAATGAGTCAAATAAATTCAATTGAAGAGAAACTTTTTGATTCCATCTCTCTTTCGATTTCATTTACTTAAGAGTACAGGGTATTTCCAAGTCGTTTTAGTTAGCTCATAATCATTTATACTTCGCCTCTTTACTACATATTACAAGCAGTTATATTTTGCCTGAGCCTTGTTCATAGTTTCTGGTGCGCTTTTTCATTTGCTCAGCTCCCCAATGCCAATTCAGCTACCCCTCCCCACTGCCCCCGCACCCTACAACTACCTAGCTCGAGCTCCCATCTGTTGGGGCTGGTGTTTAAGCTACCAGCTTGGCAAGCTGGTAAAAGACCTTAAATAGTGGCAGAGACATTTCAGACATTGCCGCGCGTTGGCTGCTGCATTTGTCAATTTGCTATGAGTTGAAAGGGGCGTGGCCGGGGCATAAAAATGATATATGCGAGCGCTGAGTTAGCAATTTTCGTATGAATTGCCAAATGGTAAAGCGACGCCGACATTCGCTTTATGAATTTTCTTTATGGGCGAAAACATAAAACTAAAAAAAGAAAAAAAAAAGAGTCTATAAAATATTTTGATTGTATTTCATGTGAGCTTAAATTAAATGCATGTTGCACTTTATACCTACATATATCTGTCTGATACGGCATCGAGTGGATTTAGAAGAGCCAGCAGAGCCACCAACACCAGCAGCCCATCCTCTCTGTCTGTGCGCTCGTGTTGCAATTATGGCCCAGTAACCGCAACACTAGCTGGCCAGCTTTGGCCTTGGCCCAAACACTCGCATTTCGTCATAAGCCCCGGCCAATTTTTGGGCATTTGGGCCAGTAATCCTTTTGTGTGCTAATTGGAGCGTTTCTACGGGCCATAAATACCCCGGCAAATGAAAACGAGTGGTCGAAAAATATGTATATTTGCCAAAATATTTGCCATAAACAGGCAGCTCAAAAGCCGCTTAAACCTGCCACTTGGCCAAGAGCGAACAACAAATGTAAACCTTCTGCATGCCTTTTAATTGCTTTAGCTTTGCGGTCACACTTGGCACGGGCCCAGACAATATGCGTCGGAGGAATGGCAATGCCTTGACCCGTGAGCGAGGGGGGGGGGGAGGGGCGAGGCTGGTGCATTTGTTGTATTGTAGTAACATGGCATTTCGATAGGCTCTTCAGCTTGTGGCTTTTTGCCTTAGTACAAAATCTCTATTAATTACACGTTGTTTTGAATACGAGTCAAGGATTATTTATTGTGAATGTTTGCATACGAAGAGCTTTTCAAAAAGATTAAAACATTTTAAATATATGAAAAAGCTTGAATTTACCAGAAAAAAACAAGAGTTTAAGTTGTGTTTAAACAGTGACTGAACATCAGGAAAAGAAGAGGTAAATATATATTCTCCTATATAACTATATTATTTTGATAACTCATCTCAGCTTTCTTTTTTAACTATAATAATAAATAATAATAATAATAATAATAATAATATATTTAACAGCATAAAAGCAAGAGATACCTAAATAACTGTGTGGGTTCTGCTATTGAATACACGGCTTAAAAATTACATTTTAGAGAGCTTCAACATTATCTCTAATCTTAAAAAACAAAAACAAAAAATGTTAGCAGAATCTTGAAATCATGAAAAACAAAAAAAATGTTAGCAGAACAGCAACTTGAGCTTGAACATAGTCAAATACATTTCATTAAGTTCTGAATATATGTATTTAATAACTAATTTCTCAAGCAAGAGCTCAGCAGCCCAGCAGCTGCAACTAGAGTTTAAGAGTTCAAACTTATTTGGTTTCTACTTCTGAAAGAATAAGTTAATATATAAGTTTTTATAATTTAATAAAATATAAATATATATCGGTTAACGAGCTTATTGAGATTATTTAAGCTTTTTGGGACAGTATGATGTAGGCTGAGTACAGCGAGTCTCTGCAACGCTTGCTCTTTCTCTAAGCAAGCTCAGACTATGCTTATTTGCCATCTCAGCATAGCACACTCTCGTCTGTCGAAACCATCAGAGACACACACGATATTAGTGTTCATTAATATCCCACTTAAACAAATTTTGCAACACATCTTCTAACACTGATATAATTATTGATAAAACACTCTATGCCAATAGTTTTTCTTATCTCCTTCCCATATATATGTATATATATTTATATTGTGGAATTCCTTATAGGTTTAGTTTGGCATTATAGCTCTGCACAGCTTGCTCTTTCTCTAAGCAAGCTCAGACTATGCCACGTCAGCATAGCACATTCTCGTCTGTGCTCACTAATATAGCACTCAAACAAATTATACAACACTCCTTCTAACACTGATATAACTATTGATAAGACACTCTATGCCAATACTTATTATATCTCCTTCCCATATATGTCTATATATATGTGTATATTGTAGAATTCTTTGTATATTTAGATTGACATTATTGCCTTCAGCCTAATATAAAATATATTTCATCTGTTTCCTCTTGTATCGAGTATATAACAATTGTAGTAGAATTTCACTTAGTACTAAAGTTTCAATTACAAAATACACATATAGTTATGTAAGCTGGCAAGTTATTTGCTTATGCTAATCTCAAGTCATGTTGACAGCTCTTAAGTAACCAAATCGAAAGGCAAAAATCTGAAGTGGTTTTTTGTCTACCCGCTTTGGGCATCTTAGTGGGTGCCAATGTGACACATTTATGCGACAATTGTCGGATTTATCATGCATATATATATATATACATAGCATGTATGTGTGTGTGTGTGTGTTACATTGATTGGCTATCCAATTTGCATATAATTTATTTTCAATTGTTGTGACATTTTGCGCCACTGTGGCTGTGGCTGTGGCTCTGGCTGTGGCTGTGGCTGTCGTTGGGGTCTGGACAGGTTGGCACAGTCGTGGGAATATGCTGCACGGTTTCGCGTCTCTAGTTGCAAGTTGCAAGTTAGCTAGTTGCTAGCTGGCGAGTGTTGATTGCTGCTTGTCGCTAGCGACAAATCTCGGCCCTGACTCACTCTCAGTTGTGGCGAACTTTCACTCGATTGTGGCCTGGGCATAGTCGATAATTAAGCCATCTTGTGGCACGTTTATCTAGTTGCAGACAATGGCTGCATCTAGCGGATATCTGTGGCAAATAGCTGCGGCCTGGGCGCACCTTCAATTAATGCTGCTGCAGAGCAACTCCCTCTCCCTCTCTCTCTCTCTCTCTCTCTCTATCGCGCGCTGTCTCTGATTAGAGTTGAGGTAAAAGTGTGGCATTGTTGCCTTTTGGCCTTATTCCAACTGAACTACTAAATGCCAATTTAGCCTGGATGCTAGCCCCAGCCAGGCCAGGCCAGGCCAGGCAGTCTCAGGTGCTAATGCCTGTCCAAAAGTTTGGCCAAGTTTGTCACGCTAACCGACCATAAACCGGTTCGTTGTTGGGGTCTGAAATTGATCTGATCTATTTGGGCTCCCAGTCACCATTTCGAGCCAATTGTGCCACTTGAATAGGCGCTTTCGACCGGTCAAGTATACACTGGAAAAATAGTCAAAGTCAGTTAATTGTACTTTGAACACCGACGGGGACACTTAAATTACAAAATGAACATTCGTTTTACTTTTTAGTTTTCTATTCCTGTACATTTTTAAAAATTTTTAATAAAGTGACATTTTTCTTAAATTTTAATATTACAGTTCGCCAAAATTATTAATAATGGGTAAGAAAAAGGATCCAGTACCAGTTGAGAAGACCGGCGATCCCATTGTATCGGCGATCGGCGACTTCAAAGTATATCAATTCTGGTACTGCATGCTGATATTCCTTTGCAAGTTCGGCACAGGCTGGCACACTTTGGCCCACATCTTTCTGGCCGCGCCAACGCCGTTCGAGTGCAAAACCGATAACGTGACGGATCCATGCAGCAGTGCTTGCGATAAGCCTGAATTCGATACGAGCATCTTCAAAACCACAATCGTAACCGAATGGAATCTCACTTGCAAAAAGAAGAGTCTGGCCAGTTTGTCGCAATCCATCGTTATGGTTGGCATCATGTTTGGCAGCTTAATATTCGGCATGATATCGGATCGGTAATCTATATATAATATATATATATATATATATATATATATCTTTGTATACATATATATGATATTATCTATTTTAGCTGCGGACGTCGACCTGCATTTCTGGGCTGTTGTTTCATGCAGCTTGGCACGGGTCTCATTGTCTGCCTCTCTCCCTATTTCTGGTTCTATTGCATTTTTCGCTTTATGGTGGCATTTGCCACCGGCGGCACAATGACAACAAGGTAAGATATCCTGGGACTTTTGTAAATAATAATATGCATGGTTGTAGACGTAGATATTTGATTCCAAATACAGTGAAGTTGCTTCCCTCAATAGTTCATAATAGTTTTCCCATCCAAATAATATTTAAATATATCTCTTATAAAGTGAAATTTTGTTACAAAATATTCTGCAATTCTTTGATCAATTTCTTTGATCATTCAATAACTATTTCACATATTACAAACTTTAATTTCCCTTTTCAAATATGAAATATCACTGACGTACAAATGAATTTAGATAAGCTTATTTATCCCATCATTCAACATTTATTTGTCTGTCTTTTTGTCTAGTTTCGTACTTATGATGGAGATAATTGGACCGAAGAAACGTGAATTGGTTGCCATTTTGTATCAAATACCATTTAACATTGGCCACGCCTCCCTCGCCGTGTTTGCCTACTATATACGCACTTGGCGCTGGTTCCAGTTCAGTGTGACCATCTTTTCCGTCGTGTTCTTTCTCTATATATGCCTGGTGCCCGAATCACCGCGTTGGCTCTTCACTACGGGACGCTTGGATAAAGCCATCAAGATATTGGAGATGATCGCTAGACGGAATAATGTGCCCACGGAGACAATTCGGGGCGAAATTGAGGCAGCCTATAAGATAGTGTCGGCGAGTGCCCCAGTGAAAAAGGGCACCATAATCGATCTATTTCGATATCCGTATTTGCGTTTGAAGACCGTTTGCATGGCCAACATTTGGCTGGTGGTCTGCATGGTCTACTATGGCACCGCCCAGTACATATCCAAGTTGGGCGGCAACATTTTTATCAATAATCTAATCGCTGCGGCCCTGGGTATTCCCGGCACCCTCATCTGCGTGGTGATGACCAAGTATTTGGGCCGCAAGCTCACAATGATGATCACGAATGCCATAAGTGCGGCTGGGCTGTTGGCTTTGGTATTTTTAACCAAGGCCGACATGAAAATTCAGGTGGTATGCGCGACAGTGGGGCTGTTTGGTGCGTCCATTACGTTCCCCAATGCATATCTGTGGGGCGGCGAGGTCTTTCCAACCGTCGCCCGGGCTAACGGGATGGGCCTCTGTTCAATGGTTGGTCGCGGTGGCAGTCTCATAGCGCCACTTATCTGTGATCTGGCCATGTACAAAGCTTGGATAACGCCGTTAATATTCGGCGTCTTTTCAGTTTCGGGTGTATTGGTGAGCTTTTGTTTGCCAGAGACACGCGGAACCCAATTGCCAGCGACCTTCGAGGACAGCGAAAAGAGGGAAGACCACAAATTCTGCAGTCTAAAATAAGCTGTGAACTGATCCAGCTGAGGCTTGCCAAATGTCGACTTATTGAATCCTATTGTGTGATAAATAAAAGCTTAGTTCGTCTATATAATCGGGGCTGTCTTCATTTGAATTGGTTCAGATTTAGGACTCAATTGCAACTAATATGATCGATCTATCAATAGTTTTTCCTAAATTCTGATGTCTGATGTACAAATTGAATTAGTTTCTGATCGACAAGACACATGTTTATCGATAATGATTAGCATAAGCTTAAACGCTTGTCGGTCTGATTAACTCAAATGAATGATAATCTCTTTAGTGCTAATCCAGCTAATGTAGAGAGCAATTAGCTTCAAGCGCCTGCCAAATGACCTTCGGGCAAGGCAAGAAAAGAATTGAAAAGCCCACTCAAGGTTAATATCATTGTCAACTTTGGCACGCCTCATTTATATGCAACACTTGGCTCTCTGCCCCTGGCCTGTAGACAGGATGTCAGTAGTCGGGAGTCGCGAGTCGCGGGCATCAGGAGTTGGGAATCAGGAGTCAGTCGCCGTCGGCACTTCGCAACATGGCTGTGGTGCGATGCTCAATCGCCACTCAAGCCAAGCTGGCCCAGCATCAGCAGTTTGAGAGATGCCGTCTCACAGTCGGCTTGTCTCGACAGTCAATCAGTTGGGGGCAGCCGCCGGCCGCCGTCCGCCAGTTGCCAGTTGCCGACTGCAAGCCGCAGCTTGGAGGCCAAGTTTTTAACGTCATCGGCACTGGCAGCTTGTCATGTCAGCCGTACGAAAACTGTCAGAAATCGAGCTGAAGTTGGCGTTCAACTTGCTGCCTCGCTGCACATCACCAGGCCCACTTCAAAACCAAGTTCAAGTTCCAACTCAAAGTCAAAGTCGAAGTCGAGCCTCAGCGTCGACGTCGGCGTCGCATTTTTAATCAGCCGCGGCGCGTCTTAGTGATAATTACCAGACATACATATTTGTTGCTCGCTCCTGTGCCTGTGCCTCTCTGGCTGTATAATTAATTACAAGTGCGAAGCTGCTGTTTCGTCTGGGCAGTTATTCATTGCATTCGCTTTTGCTGCTGATTGTTCTTCATTCAGTTTACACGCTTTCCAGACGAACAACTAGAGAATAAGACGAAGATTCCACAAAACCAATATACTCTGTTGACTTCATGAAAGAGTATAAGTTAAGAGCCTCATTTGGCAAAGATTTTTAAGTCTTTAGCATTAATCAAAGAAATATATATTCATAATGACAAGTCTACAGCTTCAATAGAGCCTCCTCTTCAAACACACCTTCAAGCGAACAGACAGAGATGATCAAAACCAATATACTCTGTTCATATCACATTAACGAGCATAATTAATATGGAAATGGCATGTGAAAATTCTGATGTGTTTAGCCGAAGAGCACATTAAACAATTGGAATGGAATTTGTAGGTGAATTTAAATAAAATGTTGTCCGTATTGTTTTATTGTCTGCCCGTTCGCATTCGGCGAGCAGCAAGTCCTGGCAAGGCAATGTTAAAAAACCTGACACTTGGCCAAAGCCGAAAAGGCTAGCGCAAAAGCAGTTTGCCATTTTGCCAACATATGGCAAATTTGCCTGCTGACTGCATGTCAACAGCTACAACAGCAACAGGAACAACAACAACAACAACAACAACAGCAGCAAAACCCATTTAAGTTCAAAGCGCGACAACCGCCAGAGTCAGGAGTTGCAGTTGCAGTCGGAGTTGGAGTTGGAGTTGGAGCTCGGAGCTTGGCATGCCAGCTGAGCCGATCATTATCTGAGTCGCATATCTATTTGCGATTACGAGAAGCAGGCAGTCAGGCAGACAGTCAGAGGCAGTCAGAGAGAGTCAGACAGTGAGGCAGGCAGGTCGGGGGTCTGTCAGTCGTGGGAGTCTGTCGGCCTGGTGGCAATTGCAACGTGGGCGCTGCAAACAGACAAATGTCAAAATGACGCGCTTTGTTGTTTATCATATTTACCGCAAGGCAGCAAGTCAGCAAGGCAACAAGGCAACAGCTACAGCAACATCAACATCAACATGGCCCAAATGCAATTAGTATTCAAATGCAGACACGCCAAAGACGAGCACAAAGCCAAAACGAGTCATCATCAACAAAAGTCTTTTGCTTTATTCATTTTTTGCCGCCCGGGGAGTCAGCCAGGCAGCACAGGGCACGCTAAAAAATGCGTCTAGTCTCATTTCTATATACACACACTTTTTTTTTCTATCCAGAATTCGTCGTAATTTAGCGCACGCATTTTGCATTTTAAGTGCTGGCCACATTCTGTTTAATTCCAACAAATTCGTTTGACTAATTGCGAACAGGTGAGCGAGCGCGGGGATTCTGTGTAACTCTGCACACCTTTAGCGGCCGCAATTAAATGAATGAAGCTCGCAGCCGATTTAATGCATGATTTTGTCTCCTCATCATCTACGTGACTTTGTGACTTATCAGCTGCGAGCTGAACTGAGCTGAAGCGATAGAGTGTGTGCCCGCGGCATTTTCGCTCAGATGATTCAATATGGGCACTCGCTGCATATTAAGCAGCCCATCGCATCGACTCCAATATGGTCTTTGTCCAGTTTCGCTTTTACATAGCCATAAAGAAAGTCAGCAGTGAGCGCAGTGTGCGTTCAGGGCGCCATTAAACGCACCTCTCAGCGCCTTCTCTCTCTATCACTCTCTCTCTCTCGCTCTCTCTCTCTCTCTCTCTCTCTCTCTCTCTCTCTTTTGCTCTTTGCTCAGTTGTTAAGTTAACAACCGAGTTATGACAACTGCCAGCAATTAAAATTGACAATTGATACGACAGACAACAGCAAAAGAGACAACAACGAAATCGTGTCTGTTGCGGGAGTAATAAACGATGCTTTTTATGACTGATAGGCGATCAGAGAAACATAGGTACATACGGATGGGTTTATTGTGATAATATATTTAACTATATACTAGTATTATAATAAGAAAATGTAAAGAAATTAATCACTCTCGCTCCATCTATATATATATATAAATTTATCGATTTATTCTATAAAAAAATGTAAGCTTATTAAAAATGTTTAATTTAATTAATATATATATAAATTAAAAAATTTAAATTAATTTGAATAATATATATATAAATTTATATATATTAAATTAATAAATTAAAATATAAATATATTAAATTAATAAAAATATATAAAATTAAAGTAATATATTTTAGTTCTTTTAATAATCAATGTGAGATTTTGTAATATTATAAAATACATAAAATATTATTTTCTTTCAGAGAAGTGAAAGTTTTGCGTTGATTATAAATATAATAATATAAAATATTTGTAAATTATATATATTGCATTTATATATAAATACAACTAAGTCTATTTAAACTATTTTTTTTAATATATTTCAGGTTTCTTATTAGAACTTTTAAGAGAAGAAAGATTAATTTGCTCATATATATTATATATTTTTACCAATATAAAGTTTCTTATTAGTATATGGTATATATAAAAATATATTATTATATGAGTCAAGCTTTATTTTATTTCAACTTTTGTTTATTTTACTTCAAATAATTTCTATATTAAACCATATGCTCAGCATCATAAAGCAATTTTGTATTATTCTTGAATGTCTTTAAATATTTTTGAGACATTTTGAAGACTCTACTCCTTTAAATAAAATAATATTTATTATGTTTGATTATGTATTAGTTCCAAAACCTTTCTATCAGTCTAAGTACTCTGAGTTCTTGAAATGAAATATGATTTGTATATAACTTACAAATATAAATAAACACTTAAGCTGTATATTCCCCACATTTTCCAGTATTTAGCACAGCTTGAACTCGTATAAACCTTGGCAGCAAATGCTGCACATATACAAATTTTATAATAGGAAATAGTATGTCCATCTCTTTCGCGTTGAACTGCAGCTATCTCTTTCAGGGCCAAATTCATCAGCATTGTTTTTATTTTGTGTGCGAGCATTTCTTTTTATTGTGAGATAGTTGGAAATTCGCTGAAACTAATTGCTGCAAAGAGCTGAAGAGAATAACCATATGAGGCGGGGAGCGGCCATCTGCGAAATGGCTTGTCCATTTGCGTTGGGGCAAATATGACAATTGGCGGCATTATTAAAAATGCTACGTGCGCTAAATCTGCCGACATCAGCCAGAACGACAATAGCAACGGCCAAAGGGAGACAAACACCCAAAACAGGTGAGGCTGGGCAGGACAGGTAACTCTGAATGGGGTAAGGGCAGATGGGTTGCCATGACAGTTGCTGATAGCGCACTCAATTTGCATTTCTGGAGGTGGAGCGGGAGCGAGCGAGATGGGCAAAAATGTAAAAATCAACGGGTGCCAACAATTACTTTTTATAACTTTCTAGCTGGCACTTCAATCTCAGCCAGAAATTAGTTTGCCTCGCGCTGATTTCAGCTGAACCCCATTTAGTAGTGAGCGCTGCGAAATAAAGTGACAGCATCTGACAGGGCTGGGTTAGTTTTTCAGGTGGCTGGCAAACATTAACATAATATTATGAAGGGATTTTAATTAAAAAATCTCAAAGCATTTGTTCGGGGCATATACTGAAACAAAGTCGTTTCATATCGGACGTGTATGCACTGAGCACAATAAATAGTTTATTATAAATAGTTTTCATTAATAATAAGTATATATTTATATATTAAATACTTTATAAGGTAAAAATAAATTTCTATCTATTAAATTTTTTTTTTAATTTTTTTAATATTTTAAGTTTACATTAAATATTAAAAAGCTATATAAATATTTATATATAAAATTGATTTATTTCTTCTTTGTACTTTAATATTTTTAGTTTAATTAAATATTTCTATCACTGTTCAAAATTCAGACAAGTCTTTTCTCTATGTGTGCATCGGGGTCCATCTTGTGTCGTAGGGCATTTAAGGCTGCCATCCGGCGCAGACAATTAAAAACCCTCTGCAGAGTTTTGCCATTTGCCGTTTTATAAGCACAGATTACAGCTTTACGTAACGCACACGGAGGACACAATCACGGGACAGAGCTCACAGTGCCAGACGAGCCACACACACACACACACACACACATAGAGAGAGGGAACGTCCGATAAGCAACCACAGACAGGAATACGGGTTGGGTTACGGATTGTGTTACGGCGTATGTCTTTCTATCCGTTGCGTGCGTGTGTCCCTGCATGTGTGTGTGTGTGTGTGTGTGTGTGTGAGTGTGTTGTGATTTTATGTTGGTCATAGTCATCGTCAGGCGGCGTTCCTGCCCCGCAATCGTCGCTGTCTGCTTGTCTACTTTAATGACATTGCATTGCACTTATTTCTTTTTGACTTTTTTATACACACACATATTGTGCTTGAGTGTCTTGCCACCTTATAGTGACAGAGAGAGAGAGAAAGAGAGAGATAGGTAGTTTGTGAGTAAAAGAGACACTGCTGTAAAACCTGATGATAGCTTAATTTTAGAGTTTTTAAATCGTTTCTTTTTTTTTTTTTGGCTTTTGCATTATTCCATCCATACGTTCTTCCTCCACTCAACAATGTGATTTGGGCACAAAATCAGTTGCGAATTTGCATGGCTGAGCGCACAAAATGAAGTCATTTAGTTGCATCGAAAGAGATAGAGATAGAGAGAGAGGGAGAGAGGGAGAGTAGCAACTGCTAAATATGCACTGCACGAACACCAGGCGATCAACTGCGACGGCTGTGTCATCAGATTTTTGGCTTGTGTAGCATATGCGCCAAGCAAAAGTCGCGTCAACTTCCCAAAATGATGTTAGAGATAAAGGTTTTCGTAAGGATTATATATATATATATATATATATATATATATATATATATGTTGAAATCAAGGTATACGCGTTTACAGAGAGATAAATAAAATGTAAATGATAAACAAATAGTTTTTAGTTCTTTTTAGGGGAATTTTATTGAGAAGCGCTTCAATCTAATTCAGAACTTATAAACACTTTTATGATAAACATTATCTTTGAATAGTTAAATGTTAAACATATGACAAATCCAAAGATCTATCGAAGGTTTTAACAGCACAAATGCATGCTCAACTGGCAAAGCTGCTAAAATACTTCACACTCTTTCCAAGTCATTCTTCAAACCATAACTTTATAGCTATCATAAGTATAACAAGTTACTTTTAGCTCAAATCTTATTTACAATTACTTGCCATAAACAATTCCAATTGCCGCAATCTCACTTTTTCTATGCATATTTACTAAGAGCTAAAAAAAAAACCAAAATTAATAAAAATGCAAATTGAAATAGAGAAATATTAAAGAACATCGAGAGAGACTGTCCCCTCACCAGTGACTGCTATGGCATCTAACGTGTCCATAATGTGACATTGGTCTTGGCTACAAACGTATAATTTAATACTTCATCAACTTTAAGGAACCATTTAATATGTTAATGAGGCGTAAGGGAAACCCATTGCCGAATTGCGAATTGCGAAACCCTTTCGTCCGACACACATCAACACGATGATAAAATGTGAGAGAGAAAACAGAGCTGAAGGAAATGCCGAAATTGAAACCGTTTATGGAAATTGGAAAATTACGCGCGAGACAATCGGACGAGTGCATAATAAATTCGAGAATTTCCATATATGTATTTGTGGCGGATGTATAAAAAAATATGGCCGAGCCACATCGTAAATGAAAAATCTGAGCAAATTGTCCGGCATTATAAGCGGGTTCGGGTCGAGGTCCTGGTCCAGCAACAGCAACAGCAACAACAAACCGGAAACGGAAATATTTCGCAATTGGCGCAAGACAAGGCGACGAGGGGCGCGGGCTAGGCGTGGCTGTTAACGCATTTACAAGCCTCGACGACGACGACGACGATGACAATGAAATATCAGCAAGATTATCTGATGTCTGATGGGGGTGGGCATTTACTTTGCATAATAAGCCGGATTATGAAACCGTGGCTCAAACGACTTTGACAATTGATTGCGCAGCACACGAAAGGGGAATGGGAATGGGCAAGGAGCAGTGAACCGACCTAGCAGATGACATGGAAGAAAGCATTCTGCATCAGTCAACTGAGTAGTAAATAAAAGCGCGACAAATTTCGATTTGCAGCAAGCCAACAAGTCGTATATATAGTAAGAATTTATCATATTTGTCTGACGTCTGGCCCTAATGCGTTTTATGTTAGAAATCACTTAGGGGTTTTTGCTTTTTGGTCAGCGGAAGTGGCCATAAAATGGCCATGCCGCCATTTTTATGCCCATAAATTCGGCTGTGAAATTGAAACTTAAAATGCGTAAAGTATACGCGATGCTTGCCCGCCTCGAGCCTCTGCCAACAGTTTCAATTTTTATGCACATTTTATATGCCTACTGTAAATTGTTGTCCAGCCACGCCCCCCATGCTACGCCCCCCATGCCACAGCCAACACCCTCGCAAAGAAGTTCAAAGGCCAGAGGCGCGCACAAATGTTGCGGCATTTTCTTTTGGCCACTTTTGTCTATGTGGACTCTGTCGAAATTCCACGTTCGCAATCGTCATAAATCTTATGGCCACATCTTGAATTTATGTGCCCCTCTCTCCAGATCTCCAGCTCTCTCTCTCTCTCCCTCTCAGCCTCCCACTCCGGCACGCATACTGCGGCTGTGCTTTGCGGCTTAGATTACTTAGTTCGCGCCACTTCGATGGAGGCAGCTGTCGGCTTATGTTATTGATTTTTGCTGGCTGGCGCTTATTGAATTTGTTTTGCTCTGGCTGGCCAAAAAGTTTTTTAATCAAAAATAGTTGGCTTTAAGCGCATGCTGGCCAGCATTGACAACAATTTAAGATTGTAACGTTATAATTCGTGGCACACAACAAGACGAGAGCAAGAGCAAGCACAAGCGAAGACAAAGCCAGAAACCAAAAGCATTTTTGTAGCTAAAATATTTACAGCACAGCCAAAGAGCTGTACCTTTCTCTCTCTCTCACTCTCCCTCTCTCTCTTCCACAAAAAAGAACTCAACCCTTAACTGCGGGCAGCTTTCATTACTTGGCCAAGTCTGACCGGGCTAAGACAATCAAAGGTGAGCTTACAACGTGTCGGTTGCTGCTTGGCATTTCTTTTATTTTCCACTTGGCTGGCACACAGAATCACGTGGTCAACCCCTGCACACCTGCACACAGGTAACTGAACAGCTGCATCCTTTGGATAGCCAGGGCCAGAGCCAGAGCCAGAGCCAGGGCCAGAGCCAAAGCCAAAGCCGCCGCCATGAAAATTGGCGTCTGCCAAACATAAATAAAAAAGGTAGACAAATCCGGAATAAATAACAGCGTTGTCTAGGCGCCCCTTCACTCCACTCCACTCACTCTCTCTCCCTGCCCTTCGTCCTTGTCTGTGAAGTGCAGGCGTCGCGGAGTCTCGGCTGCTGCGTCAGCGTTATGGCAACTCCCTTAGCACTGCCTGCCACGCCCACACCTCAATTGTTCGCATAATGTTGCACGTTGCGTATACGCTCAGTTGCACCATCTATTTGCCATGGCAATGCGATTGCGTCTTTTGTTTGAGACTTTTAATAAAATATAACCATTTAATTGATGCGGGCGTCGTTGGCGCCGCAGCTCTTAAAGCTCACAAATTGGGCAGACATTAAAGTAATTAAAATCAAATATGATTAAATAGATCCAATGTGAAAAGGGTTTGAATGCCATAAACTTGGATTTCATTTACTTTACATAGTTGAATTGTGTATCAGACAGGTAGATGGACTCAGCTCTTTATACTTATGTACTTTATGGCACCTGCCACGCCTTCGACTGCCTGTTACATACCTTATTACAAAGCCTTTATAACCTGATATCATATTTTCAATGAGTTCAGGGTATTAAAAACATTAATATGAAAGAATAATCTTTAAGCTTAACATTTCATATAGAAGCTGCATTTATACAAATATTATATATTACATATATATATATATATATATATTAATTTGCATATATATACACATATATATACTTATATCACAATTGTTATCAGCATATATACTAAGCACTTCATTCAAAACAAATCATATATATAAATATATATATAGCGCTTATAGCATATACAGAGAGCAGAGAGCAGAGAGCCTACGGCAGTTGCAGATAAGGCAGCCCACAGTGCAGTACAGTAGAGCCTAACTAAGCGGAATACTTCATAATTCGGAGGCTTTACTTTACCATATGTTAAATAAAGGAAAATCTTTATGATTCTTGTTTTAAGTTTTCTTTTAAGTAAATTTGAAATTGCTGAAATTGAGCCAAAGTATTTTAAAACTTATTTTTGTTCTCCAATAATTTTTATAATATATGTCTTCCTTACAAAGTAAATACTGTATATAATATGGATTAAGTAAACATACGCTTAAAAATATCAAAAGCGACTTTTTGTTTAACAAATTCCACGAAACGAACAAGTTGTTCGAACAGATCGAATGAGATGCGGAATCAAATTTGTGTGTGTCTAATATTCGTGCTGTTATTTGTGGAAAGCTCTCATCCATCGAGCTCCGATCGATCCAGCTCAGACTTAACAAAGTGCCGAAGCATTCGAAATAAGTTCGTACAATATCAGAACGTGTGTAAGTCGATAGTTGAGAAGCGGCAGCAACATATACAGATATATGAGAAACTTATGCGGAATTTTCAGCTCACTAATACTCAGTCACAGAATACGATTATCGAGCATACGAATACAATAATAAATAAAACCATTTTGATAACAATGTGTGAAGTCGAGTCCAGAGAGAAGGAATTAAAGTTATGCAATCTTGCGGTAACTCTAAATAGCACTCAGATCCAGTTGAGCCAAAGTAACGAAACCATCGCGAACTTAACCAGTCGAAATGCTCTATTGGAAAGTGAATTAAGTGATAAGAGAACTGAAATCGACACGCAAACCTCAACAATAAGTGAGTTGACTAAATTTATAGCCAATCAAAACATTTCAGTTCTCGAACTGCAACGAGCAAACGCGAGCCAGCTAGCCGAGCTCAGCAGCCAGAAGAAGCGCATAGCCGCACTCGAAGAGAATGCAGTGCAAACTACGGCGATCATAACAAAACTGAGTCAGGAGATTGCTGAGCTGCAGTCGCAGCTCAAGTCAAGAGATGAGAGTATCAAGAATTTGAATGCTATGGTCGAGGGCTATGCGAACTGCTGTCAGGCAACGAGTTGCGTTGCATTTGGCGACTCCCACAATGTGCACATGATCAGAGTGGACGGTGTGAAGGAGCCCTTCGAGGTGCTCTGCAATAGCCAACTGGCTGGCAATGGCTGGACGGTCATACAGCGCCGGATCGACGGAGAGCTCGACTTCTATCGCAACTGGGATGAGTACAAGAAGGGATTCGGCAAGCCGTCCGGCGAGTACTTCATAGGATTGGAGCGCTTATATCACATGACTAAGGACAAGCCGCAGCAACTGTATATATGGCTAAAGGACTTTAGTGGCAATACAAAATATATTAGCTTTGATGACTTCAAGCTGGGCTCTGAGCAGGAGGCGTATGCCCTGCTCTCGCTGGGCAATCACACGGGCAGCACCCAGAATGCAATGCGTATGAGCAAAGGTCAAAAGTTCACCACGTTCGATCGTGATAATGATGCAGATGAAATCAATAACTGTGCGGAACACCTACATGGCGCCTGGTGGTATGACCATTGCGGCTATAGGTATGTGAAAGCAATTGTTGAATATATAATATATATGTATAAAAGTATATGTATATATATATAAAGTTGGACTAATGTTAAATAGTTTTATTATAAGTTTTTTAGTAGCAACTACTTGAGTGCACATGCTCCTAAATTTTTAACAAAAAACGTCCATTAAAATATATATCTTAATGATAATCTTAATCTGTGTTTATCACTAAATTTTGTTGTCTACTATTTACTATTTTCATCATTTCAGCTGAATAAATGAATGTATTTCAATTTATAATAAATATATATGTATATAATACAATAATTTATTTTCTATATTTTCAGCAACTTGAATGGTCTCTATAAAGAAGCTGATTTGGACTATGATTCTGTCAATCAAGGCATCTTTTGGAAGGATGATGAACATGACACGGACTATTCGTTGAAATCAGTTATCATGATGATACGGCCCAAGGACGCCAAATAAGTTTCATAAAGCTAATTAAAAAGATTTAGTTTATAAAATATTGTTAAAAAAACAATTTTTTTTACTATTAAAATTTAATAGATTGTTTGAAATATGAACTAGAATTTCAAATATTAAATCAGAGCTAGAGATAAAATATTTTTCTGTAAATAAATAAACTCAAATAGATGATAAAATTCATAAAATATTACTGAAAAACTTATTTTAGTTTGTCTTAAATTAGTTTTAAATATTAAGAAACAATTTAAGAGATTTTTGCATAATTCTTCTCTCATAAACTAACAATTTTGCTCAGTGTATTTAGCTGATAGCGCTATAAAAACTGTTGTTGCATTGTTTTTATATAATTCTCTTAGGCTACGCTCTCACTTGGCGGCCAAATACAAAAAAATTCTATGCGATTTCTATAAAAATATAAGCTTGGTGTTTTAGTTTGTGACGCATACGCAAAATGAGCACATATTCTTCTATATTTAAATACTATATTTGGCTGTGTATTGTGGTGAACAGCAGAGCTGCCATCGAGCAGAAAAATGAAATCAAAGTGAAAATAGATCAACTGGAAAAGTTGATACAGCAAAACAATGAAGAATTGCTGCAGCTGGAAGATAATTGGAATGCTGTAAGAAGGGGAAATACAAATGAAACTCATTTGCCTTGTGACACTTACCTCAAAGAGCAGAAGAGTCAGCTAAGTGCCTGCCAGCTGGAGGCAAAAGCTGCGGCAGAGAAGCTAAAAGAGAGTGAAGATCGTGGCGGAGTACTGCTTCAAAATTTGACTACCTGCAGAATCAGTTTAATGAATGATGAGGATCAACCTCAAGTCTCCGAGTTACATTTGCAGCTCATAGCAAAAGATGCTGAAATTCTAGAGCTACGCAAGGAGAGCAATGAAAACTTACTTAAGCTGCGCGCAGAACAGCTCAAGTTGAGGGCTTACGACTCAGAGCTGGAAGAGTTCTTGCCGCAGAACTGTTTGCCCTTTGGCAGCGCCACGGGCATCTACAGGATCAAGCTGCCCGGCCTGGACACCTTCTATGTGCCGTGCGATGCGCGCTTTGCTGGCTCCGGCTGGCTAGTCATTCAGCGACGCATGGATGGCAGCGTCGACTTCTATCGCAATTGGACCGAGTATCGAGCTGGCTTCGGTGAGCTCAATGGCGAGTTTTTCATTGGATTGGAGAAGCTGCATCAACTGACCGGCCAGCAGCCCTACGAGCTCTTCGTGTATCTGGAGGACTTTGAGGGTGAGGTGCGCTATGCGCACTATGATAATTTCAGTGTTGGCAGCGAAGAGAGTTTCTATCAGCTCAACTCATTGGGCAGCTATGAGGGCACCGCTGGCAACTCGATGGCCTTGAATGTTCTGCAGAAGTTTTCGACAGCGGACAAAGACAACGACAGCTGGCTGGAGGGCAACTGCGCCCGCCGATACAACAGCGCCTGGTGGTATGCATCCTGCGCAGCTTTCTGGTAAGTCGCAGTCTCTCTCTCTCGATCAGTAGTTAATTGAGCATTGTATTTTCTTATATTTAGCAATCCGAATGGCAAGTACTTTAAGAGAAGGCAGCTTAGCTCTAGTACACGCGGCAAAGGCATCATCTGGCAGCAATGGCATGGCTTCGAAGAAACACTCAAATTCGTACAGCTCATGATAAGACCCATATCAGCATTAGTCTGAAGTGCATATACTTATTTATACATAAATAATTGTATATGAATAAAATTTATATAAGTAAACAAACCAGGCGACAATAGAAGTTTAGTTTAGCTGATAAGTCTTCAAAATATAATATATATTAGATTGACTGCATATATATGTAAATATATAGAGAGAAGAGCTTGAGTCGGCTGATTAAGTAGAAAAGTGATATTTGAAAAGTGAAAAATTGTTATCAAACTTTATATGGAATACCATTAACTGGGTAAATATTCATAGATATAAGAAAAAGTTTAAGATTTCCTACTGGGTTTTTATATATCTCTGACAAACTTAGGCTTTAGTCTATTTAGAATCTGGACAATTTCAATTAACAAATATGGACTAGCCTGTCAGGGTTATAGACGCACTAATTTATGCAGAGACGGGCGCAAAGATTCACACCATGTAATATTGGTGGACAGAGCAGCAGGTGATGCTAGCCCAAATGGCTGCAATCAATTAGGTGGAAACAAAGTCCAGCCAAAGTCCAAAACGATGTTCAGTTCACAGACTCCTGCAAATTAATGAACAGCAGCGCAACAAATCGAAGTAAATAGCAAAAGCTGGACACGGAACACGGACCATTGACAGCGAGTTGGATGCTGGAAGCAGATGATTGTCTCATATTTGCATATTCATGTGTCAAAGAGATGTGGCCAGCTGTGGTCGCTGGCACTGATTGCTTAGCAAATGTATCTGTATCTGCATTTCTCTGCATGTATCTGTATCTTAAGCACTTACAACAGCAATTACTTCCGCCTAACTGGTCAACAAAATTGCTGCTGCTGCTGTTGCTGCTGCTGTTGTTGCCTTTACTTTAATTAGTTGTTTTAGTTTGTCTAGCTAAGTGAGTGTCTGGTAAATAGAAAAATAGTAGTCGCCGAAGAATCCAAAGTCGGAGTGTACTCTAATGGAACTAAACTTTGAGAAAATGCGTTTTGCCTGTTAATGGACGGTACGCAGCAGCAGCTCATTAGATATTCCCTTTTCCATGCTAATATGCAAGCACTCAATGTGCAAATAGTTTGAGAGCTACTACAACTACAATCTTGCCTTCTCGCTCTCTCTCTGACTCAAAGCCTAACGGCATTTGTAGTGCCTGCCTTGGCCAGGATGAGAGGCATTTGCTGCCTTGGCCACTTATCGTCATCACAAGGGGAAAAGGAGCATAGCTGAAGCCTTGGCTTTTGCGGTCTAAACATACTTTCTACATACCTCGGGCCTTTTGCTTTGCCTTGAGCAAAGCTGAGCTGAGTGTAGCTGTAAGATTATGAGTCACTGATTAGAAGATAACTCTTTGAGCGCTCTAAAGATATGCATGCAAATTATGTTAAGAGAAAGTCATTGACTAAGCTTATGTAATACTCTAAGTTCCAATTTGAGTTATATGAATGGGAGTATATAATATTTGATTGATATATGGAGTATTGTTTAAGAGGAGAATATGTTTTCCAGTATTGCAGTGCATGCTTAAGCTGTATACTATTAGAAATCTATATGAAAAAACAAAGCGATCCACACTACTCTATGAGTTTGTGCGTCTATCTGTATGTATGAGTAAGTTGATCTCACAACTGATTAGAGTAGATAAAGCTTGCTTCACTCAATTCAACACATTCACTTTCGTTTTTACTTTATTCACACATCTCTTTTAAAAAGTTAGGCACAAGTATGGTAAATAGACTCTTCTCACATATACCTTACACATCTCTTTCTTTTAAAGAGTTAGTCTCAAGTATGATAAATAAACTCTTCTCATATATGCCCAAATATTAAATACTGTATAGAGTACTCAGAGTACCTATTGAGCGCAGCAACCGCCGCTACGTTTAGCATTTTAAATTAAGAGCGGAGAGCGGCAGTTGACTCAATAGATTAGCTTTGCAAGAGAATTGTATTTGTCAAGAGATTCTCGACATTTGTTTCCTCTCTCTATACTTTACATGCGTGTTAGTGCTCACAGCGCAACGGCTTGATCATGCTATGATAGATCTATCATGCTCTGTCTACTCAAACAAATTTTTACACTTCCAGGCTTCCACTATATTCCACAAAACTCCAATCTCAACTGAGGCAAGCTTAATAACATGCACAATTTTATCATTTGAACCAATTATGCTCGTGCTTTATGAATGGGCTGTGAATGTTTTGCCACACGACAAAAAAAAAAGAAGAAGAAAAACAAGCAAGTTGAAGAAATAATAAGAAAAATAAACCAAACAAGTGCAACAAATATTGTCACATGCATAAAAACGAGCTCACAGCTTAATGCATGAATATGTGAACAGCCGTCGACATATGCGTAGTATGCGTGTGTGTGTGTGTGTGTGTGTGTGGGCATACTGAATTGCCAACGTTATATATATATATATATATGTATATGAAAGTTTTCAATGATACTTGGCTAAAATACCAAAGGCAACACTTTTATTAATAAAGTTTCTTTCTTTCTTACTTGTGCTAAAAGCCGAGCTTCTTCGAGCTCCTCCGTCTCTCCTCTCTCTTCATCTCTCCATCTGTGACTGCCTTAGGGCTTCCTTCCTTTTAGCTTCGACAGCTACTACTACGATGCTTTAATTACAGCTGGGGAAAAAGAATGGGAAAAGCTAGTTAGAATATTGCAGTCGAGAGCGATCGACTCTGTAATACTCGCTCATTGTCCAAAAATAGTTGAATTTTTAGTTTTGAAACGCTCAAAAAGACGGGACATATAACTTAAAAGTGTATCTGTGGGGAAGGTCGACGGAGATCTATCCGCATATTGTGATTATAGGTTCAAGCAAAATATGATTTTTACAGACTTGCCATGCCTCCAGTAAGCCAGTTCTTTGGTAAGTCTTAAGAATGCGCCTACAAGTATTTACCTGTTCATTTTTGGGGCTTGAGGCTCAAAACGATGGAAGACATAGCTTTTTCTGGCTTTCCACGACCAAAAGTTATAGACGGGGATTGCCTCCACGAGTACCTATTCCAATGTCAACAGCGCCTTAACCAATACATTCTATGTTTCAAATAATATTTTGATTTGCCTTGCATAATGCAATTAAACTCTTTTAACTTCGTTGACGGGTATTTAAATTATGATATATTTTTGCATAACATTTTAAAATTAATTTAAGACTGTTTGACTAGAGCCTTAGACGAGGATTTACAATTCTGAAAAGACTTTTATAAACAATAAAAAGAAAAACAAATATATTTTTGTAGATGAAAATATTTTGATAATAATTTGATTATATATATAAATATTATAGATTATTTAACTGTTCTTCTTCTTTCTGATAAATGTCTTCCTTCGTGTCATGAAAGGGCTTAAGTGTTACATCCGAAGGGTGCTTCTGTACTGCGAACACCCAAAATACCCTTCTTTTGCTTAGAATTATCAAAATACAACATGAAAATAAAATATTTGTTAATTGAAAATAAATATCAAATAAATTATAAAATAATGAGTAATATATCAAGTAAGCTCTGCACGCGTCTACACAACACTAAAAGCCATTCACACACACACATACACACACACACACTTGTAGACAGACTCTGAACAACTGTTGTTAGCTGCAACATGTCCGGATTTTGTTCAAGTTCGCAATTCTTGCCTTTGGCGGCAATATTCAAATTGAAGCCGAGATGCCGAGACTATAAAGTGTAGAAGGAAGCCCGGAAATAGTTTTCGCCCCCCCTTTGTGTGGAATTTTCCTTCAATTTCTTATTATTCTGCTTCTTCTTCTGCTTTTTTCTGTTCTTTGCCATGTTTTTGATTTTGTCGTATTTGCGTCTGGCGATAGAAAGCGGAGAGCCGCTGTCTGGCAGCGGCGGGGCAAGGCAACTTTTGCCAAAAATACTTTTAATTAAAATTTCAAATTATTTTCGCCTTTTGCGAAAGATGAGGACAAGTACAGTTAGCAGTTAGCCAAGTGCAATGGCGCACAAGATGGCGGACCGGAAGTGCCGCTGCGAAATGCGAATTGCGAATTGCGAACTGCAAAGCGCTGAAATATTCAAAGCGCATTTTCAATTTAAAAGTTTTTGCGCCCAGGCATATTTATTTATTTTATTTCTCAATTTTTGTTTTGCGCTCATCATTGAGCCGGCGAATGGGTCGGTTGGGGGGCTGACGGGGCTGACGGGGCTGACGGGGCTGACGGGGCGTGGCTGCTTTGACCAAAACTTTGGTGCTGTTGTAGGCAATGTCATTGAAGTGGGCCACGGGCGGGTGAATAATTTACAAGTGGCAGCAACAACAACAACAACAACGGCAACAACAACAACAACAGCGTTAGCAACTTTAATGCAATTTCGCTCTAGCAGATTTCATTTGTGTGACAAATGGGGGGCGTGGCCATGCAAATCGCAAATATAAAAAGAACTCATTAAAAGTTTATGCCACAAAGTTTGGCATAGTCCTATCCTCCTCCTCCTCCTGCCTCTCTCCCAAAACTGCACTTCACAAATCGCTGCGATGCCACGCTGCCGCCCCCGGCCCCGCCCCACGATCTCTCATCAATGCAACTTGTTTTGCCTGCCTGCGTTGTGTCCGAACCGCCTCCGAATCGCATTTGTTTGCATGTCCGCATCCGCAGGGCGTTTGTTTAGAGGGCAGAGCTGCGGCTGTTCCCGGGCAGAGGAAGGCTTATGCGCCGGCCTTTTGTCTTTCTTTTTTTATATTTTGCGAATGTTGTGCAATAGTTTTAAAAGCGAGCCGGCGTTAGTTTATGATACAACTATCAATTGCAAACTTTCAACAATTTATAACATTTTCGTTCTATTTGAGATGCGCTCAAAGTACTTGAAAACAATTGCAAATAGACGAATGCATTCAATATGGTTAGATAAATAAACTGTAGCCACATATTTTATTTCGTTATGAAATTATTTTACGTTTTATGAATACAAAACTGAAATAACTGAACAAGAAAATAATTGTATAGCACTGCATATTGATATTCATTCAATATATATATGTGTAATATGAAAACTCTTCAAACTGTTTTAACTAGATCCATGAAAGAATATAGATTGATATAGTTATTTGTGAGGTGATTGCCATAAAGCGAGGCATGTGAGTTATAGGACTATTACCTTAAAAGACTTATGGCATTTGTCTTAATAAGTAATACCTATTCGAAGTCTAAGCCTCTTCGATTATAATAGTCTTAGCATAAAACACCCCTGAACTATTAGACAATTGAATCAAAAACTTGCACATTAAGTCATTCAAATCACAACTTTTGTGGCCAGAGTATGGGGGGCACGTGCTCCATGGGCAATAACAGCTCCACTTGCGCCACGTTCACGTCAAGTTCAAAAAGTCAATTCGAATTAAACAACGCATTTGATTGCCATAAAACGAGGCGTGTGCAACCGCCCACAATTCTAGCAACTGCAACTGCTGCCACAGCCAGCTGCTCGCCCACTTTTTGGCCACACCCCAAAAGCAAATAAATAATATAAAATTGAAATAATTGTGTGGAGTGAAAAATACAGCAAAAATAAAACAGAAATTAGTCAAGAGGGGGCCTTGAAGTGCAGCAGAAAAAGCAAAAGCAAAAGCCACACAAAAAAAAAAAAGGCTAGAAACATGAGACCGGGCGGCTTTTCAATTAGCTGTCTGATGCTTGTCCGGCAATTAGGTGTGTTCCACGGGGGCTAAAACGATTTTAATCGCCTGTGTTCTAACATAGATTTCGTTTTTTCCGCTCTGGTCACATTTTGTTGTCATGTCGTCGCTGACATTAGCCCGACACAGACCCCGCTGCCCGCTGGCGGCACAAGCACCAAGCACAAGCTCACAAATTTAGCATGCAACATGAAGCATTTGTTTGATTAAAAAGCTCAGATATGACAAATTTAATTAAGCTCGATTTTGTAGACTCCCAGCTCTGAGACGAACAAAGTTGCTTTAGGCGAATTTGCCTTGTATTAATGTGTCTTTAAATGTAAAGGATCTAAACGAAGGTTGGAAATGGAAATATATATACATATATTGTGAGCTTAAATATTTTATTTACTTATATGTATAAGTTATACATAAATATATATTTACTTATATATTTTATATAAATATTACCAAGAGCTTGTAGTAGAATAACATTAAAAACAGATATGCTGCCAAATGAGTCCTTAAGATATTGATAAACTAGTATGAACAACAGTTCTTCTCTGGATATTTGAACTCAAATAGTGTGAATTAGTTGCTTATCTCAGTGTGGATCGGCTCGCTTTCTTATCTATTATTGGCAATAAAGTTCTTTTTAGTAGAATTTGTAAAGTTCAAGAAAATAAATAATAGTATTCCTATGTCTATTATCTTTTATAGCGATCCAATAGTCGAGAATCCTAATGATCTTCAAGCTTTTATTTTTCTTCAAATGTAAGAGTTTATAGTAAATTTGTTCCTAAAGAAGATCATTTTTGTGGCTTATATACAAAATTAATATTAAGTAGCTGTGCTTGCAATTTACACTAAACGAATTTAAGTGCGTTATCCTAATAACCAATTTTTGGCAACCTTTTTTGAAGGCATTTTTCGAAATTTGCTTAAAAATATTTGCTGAAATGTTGTAGAGCCAAATTTTGTTTTATTTTAAAAAGAATTAACCAGAGTTTAATAGACAAAAAATTGTAGGACTTTAGCTTGAATGATATAGAATATATTCAACATTTGCGAAGAACGTGAAGGCTAGCAGGATGGCCTGACGACGCGCAGTGTATGCAAACAATACCCAAATCTGAATTAATTATTGCATATTTTAAATTTTATAATATTTTTGCAATTTTCCATCATTACTAAAGCACTTTTGAGTTTATATTATTAAAAATAAATAGCTAAAATATAGCTCGATTTTTTATTTATAATTTAAATAATCTTTATTGATTTTTAAATTCATTTCTGTTCAAATTCTCATTTTTCACTCGCTTTTCAGTCCACATTCCTAGAACTTTTATATCTAGCGTAATGCTCCAATAGTATGTATAGAATTTACTTGAAATTTTCATATTTATATATATTTGATTTTCATGCTCAGCTGAAACAGTCTATGTATTCAACTGAGTGTACAATTGCCAGTTAATCTTGTTATTTAACTCATTCTCAATTTGATTTTCTATTATTTTCTCATTTCTTACAGAGTATTTGCTAGCTGAGCATAGCCACTCTATGCACAAATATTCTGAGTTCTGCTTTTTGCTCGTGTCTTTGCTGTTGTTGTTCTGTTTTTTATCTGAAATTGCAAATCGAATGCGATGCAGTTGGAGAAGGGCTGGCCATGCCTACCTGCACTCTGTGTGGCTGTGTGAAAAGGTCAAAGCATTCGATTAACTTTAATTTGCGCGACTTGCAAGTTATCAGAGTGTGTCTGTGTGTGTGTGTGTGTGTGTCTGTGTGTGTGAATATGTTGGCAGTCCATTGTTTAGCTGTTGATTTAGTTAGCAGTGAGATCCGTTGATGTGTTTGCCTCAGTCGGCCATAGTTCAGGTGCGCCGCTGCGAGGCGGCGTGAAAGCCAAACCTACTGCCAGCCAGTTGGAAGGAAACTTTCTGGCGCATCTTTGCAAACCACTTACAATGGCAGTCAGAGCTGCGCTTTTGATTTATGCCATGTCATAGTTCAGGCCAAGCAGCCTCATGGATACTATATCTATGTGTTTGTGTGTGTATTTTGGGGCCATGTTAACAAAATGCTAATTGCTGTTAGTCAAGGCACGCGCTTACAAAATGTCAACATGGCACAGGAGAATGGCGCACACAAAAATTGATAGCCAAACTTGGCCGAAAATAAAAACTGGCAAAGTGACGGGTTTTACTATGTTTTGTATTATTATTTTTTCTTTACCAACTGCAGTTGCCTTGGCAGCGTGGGCACAACGCTCATAAAACATACATAATTGTTACCGCCAGGCGAATGCAGTTGGAGTCAGAGACAGACAGAGTGACTCTCTGTCAGTCAGTCAGTCAGTTAGTTGAAATTAATTTGCACACTCGAGCAAAAATAATTTACCGTCCAATCACTTGGCCAACTCCAACTCCAACTCCGATCTCCTCCGCCTGCTCTATGGCTTAGCTGAAGACGTGGGGGCCGGTTTTATGGCCACAGCAGCAGCGGCGGCGGCTTTTTTTATTTTATTTGTATACACCTCAGCCACGTGACATATCACGAAATTCTTTTAATTTAGACCGAAGCCAGCTGGTCTGGAAGCTGTCAATTAGTTGTAGGTAGGATTTAATGAACACGTCTTCTATTGCCTGGCATATAAGATTTAGCTGTTTGTGGCCAAAGACAATTGCCAGAAGTAATTTCAATTTATATTACAATTGAATTTAAGACTAGAATTAGCCTGCTTATAGCTAGTTCTGAGTGTGTTGATATAAAAGAAAGTAAAATAGAATCTGCCTACTGAGGATGCATCAGAATCATTCCCAGTCGAGGCACTAATTAAAACCTAAAGAATAATTATATTAAATTTATTGTTATAGTATATCATTAAAACAAATCAAAGAGCTAATAAATTAGTTATTATTTATTTCAATTCATACAAATCGAAAAGCGATTAACAAGAAAAGCCCCTACAGAGCTGAGCTAAGCTGAGCTGCCCAGTAGGCAGTAGTTGGAGCAAACACTTGTTCTGTTGGCTCTCTCTCTGTGTAGAGAGAGCCTAGGTGTAGCTATTTACTGATTGCTGCCGCTTGTTGCAATGTTGCTGCCACAAATCTTGTCAGTCGGCGACCGCCCGCAAAAATGCAAAATGCAAATATCTACGCAACATGCAACTGGTCAACTGTTCGAACTGGTCAACTGCGGCGGCTGCGTCGGCGACATTCATTCCTCATTTGATCTTTATCGCCTAGCAACATGCAACATGCAATATGCAACATGCTCGACCGCACTCCGCACTCCGCACTCTGCACATCGACATCGGCATCGGCGCTGGCATCTGCGTTGCTCCCATTGACTGTCGGACTGATTGTAATCAAGATTGGCTTTTTGCATGCGCCCAAAGGCTGCCAAAGCGATTTGTGGCCTGGAAAACCGTTTCGCTGCGTTTCGCTTATGTGTGCGACATTTCAAGGTCTCTTGCCCCCACTCTCCACGCCCCACCATGGACAACGCCTCGACTCGGCTCGCCTCGACTCCACTCGACTCGACTCGACTATCACAGCTGCCGTTTTCGCAATTTACAATTTGCAATTTGCAATCTGCGAGTCTTTAATTTCCACTCGCTTAATCAATAATGCGTCATAATTTCTGGCTGGGATTGCATATCAGCTACAGGCTCTTAGCTGGCTTACATACGCTCATATTCTAATAATTGATTGTATGAAAATCAATCAGCGAAAGAGAATTATCAATTCGAATGACTTTATATGTTCTGTTATCTATAATTATTTTAATATAGTCTAAGAACTTGTTTGTTTCAGATTTAACTTAATCATTCGAAGATATATATTAATATTAAATACATTTAGAAATATTTAAATTGATTATCTATAAACGTTGTCAAATCTAACTCAACAAATGTTCCTGGCATTCTCAAGTATCATTGTTCAATTAGATAAGTTAACTCTATATAGATTCTTTGATCTTTAAGCTAATATTATGATCTATGTATTAGCACTTGTCATGTCCACAGATCGAGATCTTTTGAGTTAACTAGCAGCATCTACTGACATCATTTGCATGAACATATCAATTTCTTTAAATTTGTGAAGCTGGTAATGTTATAGATGATTTTAAATACAATGTAACAGATAAACTGTGCTAGTTGACTCTGTAAACAATATAACAATTGAAACATTCCGTTCTTCACCTAAGTAGCGCCATCTATGAGTCAAGCCAAAAAGCTACATAGTATAGGATGTTTTACAATACGAAGAAGTAATCAATAGCTTGCAAACCTCATATAGATGCTATAGATACAAAGTAGTAGAACTCTCATATAACATCTAGAGCATGACAATAACAATTTGATTTCCATAAACTGTTCAATATTATTCAGTTGACCAAAAACCACTGCGGCTTTAGCTGGGCTAAGTTGACCCTGTGCCTAAATGTGGGTCGTTTAAAGCACCTTGCAGAATATTTGCTGCTGTTGTTCTGAGAGTATTCATAGTTGACTTTTCGACTAGACAATATGACAATGGATGGGTGTAAATCATGTTTACGCTGCTGTAGCTGCTGCTGTTGCTGTTGCTGTTGCTGTTGCTGTTGCTGTTGCTGTTGCTGTTGCTGTTGCTGTTGCTGTTGCTGTCTAGTTGTCTGCCGTCGACTTGACTTGTGGTCAATGGCTTGCACATAATGGCTGCCCCGACAGCAGCAACAGCAGCAGCAACAACAACAACAACAACAGCTATGGCTTCTATCGGGGCATTTGCAAACAATGACATTATGCTGACGTTTATTAATCGCATTTACAGAATTAATGTCGTGACATTTTCGGTTTAATGTACTTGTAATAAATAAATGCGGCGCTTAGTAGAAACAGACAAAAAAAAAACAGAAACAGCAACAGCAACAGCAGCAAACATCAATAGCACAGAAATTGTCGTTGTTTGGCTCGACGTATTTCAGTGGTGCAAATCAAATTGTGTAATATATATATAAATTTGCGTAGATACTTATATTACAAACAAGTAAGAGTGCTGTAGTCGAGACGGCTCGACTACGAGATACCCTGAACCCTGCGAAGAGCCAATCTTCCCAACATTATATTCTTATTTTACATATACAAATATTGCGAGCAACGCACACACACACACACATGCATACGCACGCACGCATAAGCACGCGCTCTGCTGACTGCGCAGTCAGCGCGGCGACTGCGCTCGGGCTGCAATATGCCTATTGTATGGGAAATTAAATGTTTAATAACTTTTTTTGTGGATAGACTTTCTTGATCAAACTTTCACAGCATGTTTATGTCGTTCATATGTGTATATTTGTCAAAGCACAAGTCTCTAGTATTTGAAATACGAATTTTGCAAATTGGGGGCGAAGGGGGCGTGGCATTCAAAATCCAAAAATGACAAAATGTCCGCATTCATTACACGGATCTACACAGTGAATTTGGAGTCTCTAGCTCTTACGGTATGCTTAACCGAAGAAAAGTTATCGATTTTTATCGATAATAAGGAAACGGGATGAGTTATCGAAAATCTAAAAAAAACTCGTACTGCGTAGGCTATAGACGAGTATTCTCTGAAAATTTCATATATCTAGCTTTTGTGGTTTACGAGATCGCTGCGTTCATACGGACGGACGGACGGACGGACGGACGGACGGACGGACGGACGGACGGACGGACGGACGGACGGACGGACAGACGGACAGGGCTATTTCAACTCAGCTCATCGAGCTGATCAAGAATATATATACTTTATGGGGTCTGCGATGTCTCCTTCTGCCTGTTACATACATTTCACAAAAACATTATACCCTGATTTCCCATTTTCAATGGGTTCAGGGTATAATGAGCTAAACAGTAGCATTAGACCAAATACACTATCGGTGGTGGAGTGTTGTAAGTTTGTCGTAAGATATGCAAGAAATACTAGAAGCATATCAAAGAAATTTGTTTACTTCATATAATGTATTTGATTATGCTTTGATTTTATTTATATTATAAATCATTTCGTTGCTTATCAAACACTTTTTAGATATACCATCTGTAAGGCGGCCTTAGGAGCAGCCGCCTCACATCCCTATTTACAATAATATAGCATATAAGTAATGTTTAAGTGAGTAATAATAAAGAGCGCAAGGAGCACAAGATGTATTTAATTGAATTGAAGCTTAAATGTAACGGCTCGAGTGAGCGCCGACGATCGGCGATGCGACTCTGCGCAGCGTGGTGAAAGCTCCACGGTGAGGAGCGAGCAGTGTGTTGAGTTGCGTCGCCGAGGCGATCGGGCGACTCGAGCATAGGTAGAATAAGCGGAGAGAGGGAATTAGTTTTCGGGCGCGCGACGAGATGGGTCGCTTGAGAGTTAGGAGCGCACGTCGGCGCTCAAACGAAGAGCAGGCGGGAAGAGTATAGAAAAGGCGCGAAGTACGTGGGACCACGAGAAACGGTGCGTTTATATTAATAAATAAATAGCTTTAACCAACAAAAACCAACGTCTTTCCTCCCCCTTAAGTCCCCGTCCCCGCTCTCAAGAAATTTTCTTGTGAGTGCTGGTCCTAAGTAACTTTTATGTGTTACTTACCTTTACAATAAATGTAATTTTGCATTTTTATACCACGCTCTATACTCACGCCAATCTAATTTAGTTTTACAGTGAATTCATGTTTTATCTCCTCAATATTTTCTCCATTTTCTAGCTTAGCCTATTTAATTTAAAAATAATAAAAATATTTTACCTAGTTTGACAATTTATTGCCAAAGTCTGTAAAATTTAAACCAATAATAAAAATTCATTTTAAAAAGGCATAGAAAATAAAATACAAATTTAATTGAAAAGTAAAATTGTTTTGGCATTTCGGCTAAGACTTAAATTGCATTTAAATATTTTTCATTTAAATTGATATTTAATATTTATTTTTGTAAAATCAAATACAAAAATTCAATTTTAAAATTAAAATTAAATAAAATGTTATTTCTGCTTGAAATTTTAATTATTGTTTAAAGGCTATGGAAAAGTGATTCTAAGTAGAAGTCTGTAGTGATTGTCTAAGAGTTCGTTGAAGTTGTTCGGCATTAATTTGTCTAAAATTTATAAATAAATCCGCCTTCTCGGAACCTTAGGACTTAAATGGTATGTTTTTTTAATACCAGACATATATTTTTGAGCAGCAAAACGATGTCAATCTCAATCAAACCCAATTTGAAACCTAGTTCATCAGACACTAAATGTGATTTCCCTTAAGTCTCCGATTTATTGAGAATGTTAGTGAATGTGCTAAGACAACAACGACAGACGACAATAGAAAATAAGACAATCTCTTATATATGATTTTCTAATAGACAAAAAAACAGTTTTCAACTGAAAGCAACTTTGTTGGCCAATTGAAAAATACTGGCAATTGCCTGGCGTCGTTTGGCCTTTTAGCTGGCTTTCCCATTAATGTGAGGAGTTTTGACGAGGCCGAGCTAAATATCGATTACAGACATTTAAGCGCTGCTAATAAATGGCAATCAACGTTTTGATGAGCTGTCAAAACGCCGCTTGACATTATGAGTGCCTGGCGGTGTGGGTGTGGCTCCAGACTTTACTTAGACACTCAATCCATTTTGAGCTCCAGCCCAGCAATCGCAACAATTCCATTTCAAAGTTTCTCATATTATGGATCGTAAATTCACTTTCGCCCAGCGCAGCGCAGCGCAGCAGAGTTCAAATATGCAGATAGAGTGAAATATGGCAAATTGCCGAACCGAGCAGCAACTTTGTGCCATTTTCAGTTTTCATAAACAACAAAACAAATGGAAATAGACTAGGAGATACCCTGTATGAGTGATGTGTGTGTGTGTGTGTGAGTGTCTGAGGTGTTCTATATAGGCAATTTCTCTATTGAGAACTACTGAGGCGAAGATATATGGAAAGGTTAGGCATGAGCTTACTATTTGCTTTAACTGATCAGGATATTTGAGTGTGTTAAGTGCTTGAGAACTGTAAAGTAAGACGTAGGAGAAAGGAATATAGAAGAAGCAAAGGCTAGGCAACAGCTTACGCTCTGTAATCTTATATTTTTGACAACTATACTAAGCTACTCAGATACCCTCTTAATGTCATAAGCTTTTATTGCTACAGGGTATAAAGAGAGAGAAAAAACTTTTGCATAGTTCCATTTGTTTTACGCTCTTGGCAAAGTTCAGAATGTGCTCAAGGTTAGAGTGGGTGGTTAAGTGTACTTTGTGGGTGCTTCTGCACCTCTCTCTCTCTCTTTCTCTCTCACTGTGTGTCTGGCTGGCTCATCATTAATGCAAATTCATTGTTGCAGCTGTTGGAGAAGCAAACGCAACGAGATCCGCGTGCATTAAAACAATTCATGTTGAATTTTTGATATGCAAACTGCCAGACAACAACAGCAACAATGGCAGCTAGAGAGAGATGCAACTTTCCCACACACGCACACTCAGACACACAGACACAGGGACTCACACTCACACTCACTTACTGAAAAGGGACATAAAAAAACGAGCACATTTTGCTGTTAAATTAATGACGAGTGCTCACAAAATGTAGGCCAGGCCCAGACCGCATTTGAGCTCTATAAAAATAAATAAAAACAACAACAACAAACAGGAACAACAACAACAACAACAACAACAAACGGCGAATAGCAGCAAAGCAGCACAACTTTATGAGCAGCTCCCTGGCATTTTGCTTAATTGAAAAAGGCCAGCAATGGGCATAAGAGGATGCGCCTTAAAAGGATACGCTGTCCCTAGCACCGGACTGGCTTTGAAGGCATGCAGTTCATAAAGCTGACACGGCTAGAAAAGCGCATGACCAAAGCAAGCAAGCGACTCAGCCAAAATAGACCGACAACCAGCTAGCAAACAACAACAACAACAACAACAAGCAGTAAACAACAACAACAACCAACAACAACAACCAACAACAAACAAACAACGAGCGGCGAAAAATTATCAACTCAGATTATGTCGAGATTAATTACATACGTTGAGCGCCATTGTCTTGTCAATAAATTGTCGTTGTCGTTGTTGTTGTTGTTGTTGTCGTTGTTGTTGTCGTTGTTATTGTTGTAGTTGTTTTTGTTGTTTTAATACCCTGTAAGAATTTCAAAATTGCTTAAGCCCAAGTGCAGCGCAATTTAAGAATTGAATTAGATCTATTTACGTTGGGCATCTTAGACTTAAAAAGCATATATCTATATATACAGATTATATGGCAAAGATCTAAATTAGATATAAATTTCGATCTAAAATTCGAATTTGTATGATAAATTGAAGAATTTTACATATTTTTTTGCTGACCTGCAATATGGAAATATCCATATTCCAATTTTTTTCAAGCACATGAAATTTTGTATTCTTTTTTCATTTTCCAAATTCTTTTCCATTTGCAACTGCACGCAGGGCACATGTAAGTCATATACCCTATGCTAGCTGAAAGATTGTGTTCCTTATTAAAACTTTTCTAGAAATTTATACGTATGCAGAGTATTTATAAGTCGTATACTCCTGAAGAGACACATATTCCCCAGAAATTCTCACACATTTCACAAATTTTCAATCCAAGAATCAAAAGTTTCGCACGCACTTCAAACTCTATTTCCACATATATGTCCAGGGTATTCGCAAGTCGTCGACACCCCTTCGCAGCACTTTTCTTCCTCATGGCTGTTGTCATTGTGTGTTGTGCAGATAAGAGTTTGAGAGAGAAAAAAGTTGGCGTTGGGCAACTCAGTTAATGGTAATGGGTACCTAACTGCCACTACCGAAATGTTAACAGACTTTTTTTTTTTTGTTCGTTCAACTTTTTTGTGGACTTTTAGCCTGTTGGTATTTTCTTCTTCTTCTTCTTCTTCTTTTTTCGGCTGATGCTGTCAAAAATGGTTGCCAAGCCTTTTGGCCGGGCGGCGGCGGCGGCGGCGGCGGCTAATTAATTGCAAATGCTGCCAGCCACGTCAAGGGAGCGCCGTTAGGCCAAGCAACAAATGCGCTCCTAATAATGAAAATGCGATATGGATGGACCATATGATCTCTCGCCCTGTCGTCCTCTCTCTCTCTCTGTCTCCCTCTCTCTATGTAACTCTGAGCCTTTAAGCCATTCGGCAGATAGGCCGATAAGCATCATTTGGCCAAGTGCGCGTAAATTAATTGACAGGCAAAGACCAAAGGCAGCCCATGGCCAACATAGACGCCGTTGCAGCTACTCGAGCTCTTGGCCAATTTAGTGCATGTTTAGCAGCAAATAGCCAATGTAAATTTTTTGGCCAACGTCAGAACAGCAGATGCTGCAGTTGCAGTAAATGGGCAGCGACAGCAACAGCAGCAGCAACAGCAGCAACAGCAACAGCTGAGTAGCCAAGTAGTTTCTATTTGGTTAATTGTGTTAGACCAGACCAAATGAAGAACTGTTCGATTTATCAGCAGGATAAAGGCTGAAGAATAACTCTGACATAAGTAGCTAGAATATCTAAAAATTACTTTAAATATTCAAGTCACATAGATTGTTGTCTCTAGCATCTATTGCTTTTTGCGAGAGTTCTGGTGGGATAAACAAATATTTTATTCACATCGAGGTTTTTCACTACAACGTTTTTAATTTTCATATATTTTTTTATGACAAAATTATTATACACACTTGTACGCAATACTCCGAACTATGATTTATAAAGATTATGTATAGATAGCTGCCCAATAACAGCTGCGATAGAGATCTAAAGTTGGTTTAACTTCGAGTGCCGAGCTCAGTATATAGAGCTCTACCTTACATACCATACGATATCACTGCATAGATAGGCAGGGACAGAGAGGAGTCAGAGCAACAGGACTAAAACAAGTCAGTTGACAAACTCTTGATTACGCATAGATATATACCTTTTGATGCCTGTCTTGCAGCCTTCAGCCTGTTATTTGATTTAAAACCAATTAAAGCCTATTTTCAATGCCTTTATTCTATATGTACAGACATTTTCAGCATTATTAGTTTACGACTGAACTCAATTGAATTCCATTAAAATTTGTTACATTGCTTTATACAGTCAATCGTTGACATTTCCAAGCAAAATTCTACAATATTATTTAATCAAATCTAGTTTTGTGTGGAGTAGTTGGCCACACTAAGCCTGGCAGTTGTGAGTGTGCACAACTTTAATAGATCATAAATACTTGGCAATGGCCAGGCAGAGAGCTGAGCATAATTGCGTTTGTTCTTTAACATGTTTCGGCCCAATTGAAATGCCATTGAAAGGCCAATGCAGAGCGGAAGCCAATGCACATTCAATGCATTTCACACTCTGCCAGCCAACAGCAACAACTGGGCCGCAAAACTAATTTAATTAACAAATATTTACCGACACATTACTCATCATTAAAGTGGGATTCGGTTGGGGCTGGGGTTGGGGGGCGCCCCCAAATGCAGTTGCAAATAGACTTGGACTGCAGCTGAAGGAAGACCTTGCATAATTATTTCTAATTAAAGTTTATTTAACAAGTTGTTGTCGCTGTTTGCCAAATGAATGAATTATGCTATTGAGACTTTAACCATGACCAAAATATTTGCCAGAAGACCAAATACACACACAGCAGGCGCTCTCCTAGCAGAGAAAAGTTTTTTATTTTTAGTCTGTGGGAATTGAAATGGGGCATATTAGCTGTGTGAGGAATGTTAAGTGAAGAAATTCATGAAAACTAGGTAAGAGTAAACGTTGCTAATATAGTAAATAATTTAATATAAATTGATGTAATCTCTGGCTCATAGATGGCGCCACTACTGAGACTGAGAATATAATGATGATGATATTTTTGTAGAGCTCTGTAGACTTTAAAAGGATGTTGTTAATATTAAAACTATATCGAAAAATCAACGAAATACTAGCCCATTTATAGTATTTGTAGGATTTGGTTGGCAGCACTTAAAGTAAATGCTGGATAAGAAGAGATTTGTGAAGAGCCAAAACATTTAAAATATCTTAATAAAGTTATACTAAGCTTAAAATGCATTTATATATACTCAAGAAATATTTCATAATAAAATTTAAATATATTTTCTTTATATACATTAACTATATTCAGTCATACAAATTTTTAGTAATGATTTGAAAGAGCATTTGCCTTTCAATCTGAGCCTAGAATAGTTTCCTATGGTTGTGTTTGCGAATTTGTTGTGTTTGTGGACAGTGGCAAAGTTTAAGGTATTTTATGCTACCTATTTACATGCCACGCACTCCCACACACACACACCCACACACACACACACACACACTCCCACACACGCACACACGCTTAATTTCCCAAGTGTGCGACGGAAATGCGCCGACGCCATTTTTGCCCGCGGCCATTTTTCGGGATACGTCGCGTGCCGCCTGAATAATTGATGCCGTGTTGGCTGTGATGGGTTAAGAGAGCTCTGCCCGTGTAACCGTAACCGGGTAGCGAGCGCACTTGCTATTAATGAGTTTCTGCTGCCTATGTACATAATATACGAGCTGCATGTGTGCGTACGTGTGTCTGCAGCCCTTGCCATATTGTAGTTGACAAATAAGCGCTTAAGTAATTTGCTAGCAACAACAACACGAGCAGGATATTACAGCCAGCTTTCCGCTTTATAAGTGAATATTAAATAAATTTGCCGGCTATTTGCGAGCAGCAGCAACAGCAGCGGCAGCATGAAGGCCAACTAAAGCTGAAGGTTGGAGTTGAATTCAACTTGTAATTAATGTCAAATATTTACACATTCGCTGGAGATCAAAGGTTCTGGTCCCAGAGAAGCGTTGCTAATTAAATGACTATTTATATTTAAATTATAAGCAACTACTACAGCAAAGCGTAAGAGACTCAGAGTGTGGCGGAGAGGGAAGGGAAAGGGTAGCTAAAAACTTGAGTACTCTGGACGTTGCATTCACATTTGGCAGCAACCCCTTTTTTGGCTGGCATCATGTGAACGGCTGGTCCATCAGCTGCCTCTGTTTGTATATTTGCGAACAGTTTGCCAACACACGCTTTGATCTACGCAATTAAGTTGTTAGCTATTTAGATTTATGAAATGCAAATAGTTTTCAATTATATGCGGGGGGCTTGACTATTAATATAACTGAATGTGGGTAGTTGGAAGTGAGTACTAAACATATATATATATGTGGATAAATTATTAATAAAATAATTTACTTATTCAAATTTTAAAGAAATGATTTTAATGTCTAATAAATACTTCTTCATGCAATGCTTTTTAAAGTGGAGCAAAAATAACCTTATATAACTTTTGCAAATAGTGCTTTCACATTTGCGAAGTAAACAAAGGCAGATTACAAATCGATAAGCCATGAATCAGTTTACTCCGCAAGAATGTGGAGTAGTGAATGAAGTTTGCTAAATCTCTCGTTTCTGGCTGGCCATATCAACCGATTTAAGTGTTCCAGGCTTTCTATTTATTGGGTTTTTGTTGAACTCGCGGGTTTACGTCATCAAGCCTAAGCCTCTTGAAGGCCTTAGGGAGAATATTTACCAGGAATGCGAGAACCTGTTGAGCGAAGTTCTGACTGGAGGGTTAAAAAGTATCATCAACTCTGGCAGCGGTTTGTTGGCCGATATCGTTTTCCCGACTTGATTATGTAAATTCTAATGGATTAAATAAACAAATTTCACAAATTTAAAGTTATTTATGAGCTCAGACTCTGCTGTAGTTTATAAGTCTATTCAACTGAGCATTTTATAATATGTACTCTAAAATATTTACTTCTCTTCATCTTCTCATCTTCATCAAACATTTTTAAAACATACTTTTATTATATTTATTGTTTATAATATTTAATTATTGCTTAAATTGTTTAATTGACATTCGCATAGCTCACGTCTTTCACAGATTTTCAAAATGCATTTGCGCGCGCCTTTAGCTTGGACAAGAACCCGACTGTTAGTCAGCAGACAGAAGCTCTCATATGTGTGCACATTTACCGTTAACCATATGTGTGTGTGTGTGTACGTGTACGTGCGTGTGAGTATGAGCATGTGACTTGGTCCAGTTGTGCTCTGTTGTGGCACTGTTAGCAAAACGGAAATGTCGGCGCACACGAGAAATGCATTTTGTAACCCAATTTCCGGCATCCGGTATCTTTTTGACAGACGCCTCACCTCACAAACAGAGAGTGAGAGAGTGAGCGAGAGTGAGAGTGAGAGCAGCGGCCGAGCAAGAGAGCGGGTATAAAGCATGTGTGTGGGAGAGCGAGTGTGCGGAAATGAGCTTATGTGCATGCCGTGCACTACGCAAAAATTAACTCACACTCACAAAAGCTTTTTTTCCACACATGCTGCTGCCCATTGGCCGCTGCCCCAGCCACGACGACGACGACGACGACGACGACGACGACGACGACGACGACGACGACGACGACGACGAAGCACTCAGTGAGCGTGCGTGCGCGACGAGCTGGCCGAGGCTCGAGCAGCGCAACGGAAGCTTACTACGGTGCTTTCGCGGAAGCTTCACAACACGCAACGGGCTTTCGTCATTGCGAGCCGAATGCATTTCGGCTGCCGCCTTCGCATTTGCATTTGCACTCGGCTCGTTCGGCTCGTTCGATTTGAGTGGCTTTTTTTGCACTCTTTTGTTGTTGCTGCCGTTTGAGTGCGAGCAGCCCATGGGCAACTCTACTCATGTGTGCAGTTGACTTGATTTGATGAGTTATTATAATGATTGCGATTCGTGTTGTCAGTTTGATTGATTGCTTAATGTAGTTATTAGATGTCTGCATATGTGTGAGTGCCATTCGCACAGGTGTGCCAGCTGCGCTAGCTCATGTCTGTGCGAGCAATTGACAAGCAAATTAGGCGGCTCATTAGAGCTAGATTTTATACACAAATATGCATGCATGTCGACACCTGATCAGATATTTTCAAGCACAACAGCAATTTAGCGTGAATATAAAAGCAATTAATCAAATAAAAATATAGAATTTTCTTTATGCTCATTAAAATTAATATAATAATAAATATTAATGAGAGTTAAAGGCAATTATTAGTAGATTATAATTATGATAATTAGAATAAATATGTCTAATTATTGATTAAGAATGTTTTTCTTAGAAGCTTATCAAAATAGTTAAATTGATATATCTAAATTTATATATATATATATATATATATTTACAATTTATGGAAGTTTATGGTAGAGTCAATCAAATGGAAATGAATCTATTAATCAATAAACAAAAATATCTTTAATATATATTTTTTATATCCAACCCAATCGCTAGCCAGTCGGAATAGTTATGATAACAGCCCGGTCAGCTTGTCACTTAGACTGACAAGGTCACATTGTCAACGTCAATGCGCGTGCGTAAACCAATAAAATTTGTCTAGCTTAGCTGTCGAACGTTGGCCGCTTAAAACAATAGCCAAATAAACAAAGGCTAAACGGCCTGACGGGGTTTGGGGGTAGCGGCTATCGGACAGCGGGTATCGGACATCGGGATCGAACTGGCTTTAATGATTCAATCCAAATATGGGTGTCAATAAGTTAACAGACAGACAATGTTGCACTTGCCGCAGCCATAAAAACGGTTTGCCCCTAGCTGGAAAACGGCCAGAAACAGCAACAGAGACAGAAGAGAGAGAGAGAGAGAGAGAGAGAGAGAGAGAGGGGAGAGAGAGACAGAGTTGAAGCTAGACTTGGAAATTATGAAATGCATTTAATTTTGTTGCGCACTGTTTTTCCTTCTTTTTCCTTTTGGTTTTTTGTCTTTGCTTTGTGTGTGCATAAGGAAAATCTATAAAAATTCCATTGACCATATTTTAAGCCATTGGCATTGGACTTGAGCGTGGACCTGGACTGGGTCTTGAGAGAGTCTTGGCTGTTTAAGGAAGCAAATGTTTCCGTGCAGCTGCCAACTAGCTGACAACTTGTATGGCCTGTGTTTTATGTGCCACATGCAGCATGCAGCAGCACCAACAGCAGCAGCAGTTTGTTGCACAGTCGTATATTGCAATCTGTCTGCAATCATGTCACATCATTCGCCATAACTGGTTCCGAGCTGCTGCTTCTTTAGCAAGTAGCCATGGCCATGGCCATGGCTAATGAGCGCGTTCGAGGGCGTTTTTCATATAAAAGCGTTTATTATCGAACAGCTGCAGACGAGGAGGTGGGCTACAGCGGGATGAACATAAATCTCAAGTGTATATGCATAAAACTTGCAACAATAAACGCTCGACAGTCAGACAGACAGACAGATAGACGACGCTAGTGGGGGCGTTAAACTTGCAGAAGCAACAACTTTTGGCCAAGTATTTTGTGTTGCCAAACACAGAGAGAGAGAGAGAGAGAGAGAGAGAAAGAATATTGTAACGCAGTCAACAAGGACACTGTCATAACTTTTTTAATGGTCAGCAGCCAGAGACAGGAGTCGTGCTTATTGCACAGCCAGCCAGCAAAGGAAGGACTCGGCCTGACAGTAGATAAATTCTAAGCAAAAGCAACTTTTGTTTGCCCTGCTCTTTGGCAGCCAAGTTGCAAGCCATGTTGCACTGACAGTTAGCCACGTTGCGCCAACTGACAAAGCGCAAAAACTGCGCCAAAGACAAAAAGCGAAAAGAAATGCAGAAGCAAATTCAAAAACAACGACTAAGAGATGCTCTGCAGAAGGCAAAACAATCGATTCTGTAAAGCAACTACAGCTACAAGCTAATATACCCTTGTTGGCATACAGTGTAGAGAGTATTTACTCGACACATGTAATAAACACTTTGGAAGCTGTCTGTTTTACGGATTTGTCCCAGTAGCTACTCTCTCAGCGGTCAAGCCATAAATCGAAGGAGCTACTTAATTTTTCAGCAGTTACCCACATTGGCAACCCTCTACGATCCCAACCCCCCATTGAACGCATTCAAATGCTGGCTTTTGGCCAAGTTCAGAACTCAGATTGTGAGTTGCATTTTTGCTATTGACAATTGACATAGTTTTTCAACTATTTGACATGCAAACAAATTGAAGAGCTACACAAGGATAACATGAGTGTGTGTTTCTAAGTGTGAGTGTGTGTGTGGGTGTGTCTATATGTGTGGTTATGTTGTCTTTAAATTTTGGAGCTAATAAAGCTTATTAAGTACTGAACTTGAGGCTACTCTCTGCCCTGCGCTTACATACACAAACAGGAGCAAGACAAGCACAAGCTCATGTACAATGAATATCATTTAGTAACTCAACTGATTAACAACACTAACTGCAATGGGCTGCAGCTAAACTTGGTGTTGATATTGACTCGGCTATTGATGATGTCACAGCCAGACACTTCCAATGGGTACGAGCCACAACGTAACCGACCGCAGATTTGCAGCCACCTCCAACCCAACTGCAGCAATCGATAGGGGAAACCATGCACCAACAATCAATCAAACACTGATCTTCTATATATATTTATATATAGTTCTTTCCACATTTGACTCTTCCCAGTTTCTTCAAATCTGGAGACTGCGCTGATTAGGGCAGCAGTTCGTAGTCTAATCCTTACAGATCCTCAGAAGAGCGTTCCATATGCAGTATTATACATTTATATATTTTTCTCCTTCTTCTTCTCCTTCTCCTTCTCCTTCTCCTTCTCCTTCTTCTTCTCCTTCTCCTTCTCCTTCTCCTTCTCCTTCTCCTTCTTCTTCTCCTTCTCCTTCTCCTTCTCCTTCTCCTTCTCCTTCTCCTTCTCCTTCTCCTTCTCCTTCTCCTTCTCCTTCTCCTTCTCCTTCTCCTTCTCCTTCTCCTTCTCCTTCTCCTTCTCCTTCTCCTTCTCCTTCTCCTTCTCCTTCTCCTTCTCCTTCTCCTTCTCCTTCTCCTTCTCCTTCTCCTTCTCCTTCTCCTTCTCCTTCTCCTTCTCCTTCTCCTTCTCCTTCTCCTTCTCCTTCTCCTTCTCCTTCTCCTTCTCCTTCTCCTTCTCCTTCTCCTTCTCCTTCTCCTTCTCCTTCTCCTTCTCCTTCTCCTTCTCCTTCTCCTTCTCCTTCTCCTTCTCCTTCTCCTTCTCCTTCTCCTTCTCCTTCTCCTTCTCCTTCTCCTTCTCCTTCTCCTTCTCCTTCTCCTTCTCCTTCTCCTTCTCCTTCTCCTTCTCCTTCTCCTTCTCCTTCTCCTTCTCCTTCTCCTTCTCCTTCTCCTTCTCCTTCTCCTTCTCCTTCTCCTTCTCCTTCTCCTTCTCCTTCTCCTTCTCCTTCTCCTTCTCCTTCTCCTTCTCCTTCTCCTTCTCCTTCTCCTTCTCCTTCTCCTTCTCCTTCTCCTTCTCCTTCTCCTTCTCCTTCTCCTTCTCCTTCTCCTTCTCCTTCTCCTTCTCCTTCTCCTTCTCCTTCTCCTTCTCCTTCTCCTTCTCCTTCTCCTTCTCCTTCTCCTTCTCCTTCTCCTTCTCCTTCTCCTTCTCCTTCTTCGTCTCCTTCTCCTTATCCTTAAATGAGTAATCCACCATATATTTAAATAGACAAATATTGCTTGTTCAGCTCTTTAAAGTAAATAGTTCGCTTCCAATTTAAATTCGGAAAAGTTGCCACTCTTTCTTTCTTTTTTCATTTTTGTTACATAATGATTTTACATACACTGGCCAGACAAACTAATTAAAAATGCAATATATACATATATAAACAGTCGGTTAGTTAATTAAGAGTTTGATTGATTGCTTGCATTGTCAAATCGATATAAATAATGCCAGGCCAGAGGCCGCGCCCCCCCTGACGCCAGCAGAACAGGAATTTGACCAAAAATCACGCACATAATAATTACAATTTATGCATAGAGTTACATACAAATCGTGTCTATATATACATAAATATATATAAATATATTAATTACTGAATCAAATATTGAACGTTATTATTTTGCATTTGATGGGCAGGGCATATGCTCTGTGTGGGATTATCTGACTAGTTATACAACTTGTGCATGCATTTTCACATTTTCACATTTTCCTATTTTCGCATTTTCATATTTTCCCATTTTCAATAGGCAATTCAATTATAAATTATATTTGCCCAACGAAAATCAGGTGAATATTCGAGAATAACTGCTTACCAAGTTGATATTAACAATGGAAACTTTTGTGGAGATCATGCAAAATGTTTAAATCAAATCAAATTGATGAAATAGATGAAAATTAAAGTTGATATAATGAGATATTGCAATATATTTACATATATATTAACAGCATTCAATTTAGTGTGAAAATTGGAAGGCATCAGAAGGACGAGCTACAGTGTTCAAGGATGCTCAGATTTAAGACGAAAGAAGATTCCTAAAGAATCTCTTCTGCTTAGCTAAGTAAGTTGACTTTCTATACACTGAATTTCCACTCTAACGATTCTATTTGAGTTCACTCTAAAGCAGTCAGAGATTTTCAAATGGAATGGGTTACGTTGTTCAAGTCCTTAACTTAGCCAGGAATCTTTCTAGCTGGACCATTATGTCCGCGTGTGTGTGTGTGCAAAGGAAGAAAAAGGAAACCCATTATCATTATGATCATTGGCATTAACATTTAAAAGAAATAAAATATAATTTATTATCAGTTGGTTGTCATTTGCGACGACTCGCAACGGCCAATTGGGTGTTGATGCGAAATTATTAATTTTGCCACATATCCTACCAAAGCAGAAGCACCCGGCAGCAGGCATGTCTTGGGGCGTGTGAATGTGTTGCAAGTGAATGCCCATATGAATGTGAATGCCATTTGGACGCATCATTACGATAACAATCGCAGCTAAACGGCGACAGGCTGCTGTACGAGAAGAAGCAGCAGCAGAAGCCCAAGCAGAGCCCGAGCCAGAGCCAGAGGCAGACACAAGACGATGAAGAATGATTGCGACAAGAACAACATTTCCGTGGATGGTTCCGTCTCGGTCTTCATTTCGAATTCCTGACATTCGCTTAATAATGCAAGATGCATGTCGATATGTCAATGCGTTTGCGCGCAATCGATCATTTAGGCGACGGTCTCTCTCTCACTCTCTCTCTCTCTCTCTCTCTGCCAACTGGACATTGGCTCCAACTGCAACTCCAACTCCAACTGCAACTCCAGTCTGTGGTCTGTGGTCTGTGCCTTGCTTTGACATAATGCTGCCAGATTAACACAAATGATAAACCCGCATGTCGTTCAGAAGGGCAGACGAGGCGAGGGCATGTTTAGGCATCATTATCAATTTTTAGTTGGCAATTTTATGGCACGTCGCAGTCACGGCTGATAAGCCTAGACAGTCGAAAGGCTAACAAAAGTGTTTACTCTGTGATCTGCCTTTGGCTGTTATGTTAGGGCTGCGCTACTGTCTGAGACAATACAATAATTTATTGTCAGATCGTTCCAGCAATGATCAACAAGAAGTACGTCAACTGTTTTTAATGCCACATTGATTTATCGCCGCGGCTGTCCACACTTTTTGCGCCACTCGGACAAAGTTGTCATAAGGACAACAAAATCAACGGCCAAACAACAACACGGACAAGTTGATTGCGAGCCTTTCGCAGCAGTTTTATTGTTATTTTATGCTAATTTGCGCATTGCTGCGCACAGATCACAAGAGATCACAGATTTTTATATATGAACATGGTATATAAATGTATATACCTTGTATTCAATATATATCATATATGCCAAATATACATTTTGTATATGTAAGTTTATATATATAAAGAATTTTGTACTTACCTTTTGATACTTTTAATTGGCGTAAATTGCCTTAATGGAGTTATATTTATATAGCAGAATTTTATGATAAAGTATAATTGTTTTTCTTGGAATCAAATTGCTTTGTAAGAGCTGATTTAGAATCCTCAAGAGTTTCAAGGTTTCAATTTATTAGTTATGTTACATTGACTAAAGATTTTATAATACTATTTAATGTATTTTCCAAGCTTTCGATCCTTGCTTTCCCTTTCGAAAAGTTGGTGTAGTTCTGGACTTTTAAACGAAGTATAACTTAGATTTGATATATATTTTGTAACTTATGGTAAATAAGAAAGTTGGAAACTCAGCTGGGAAATCTTCTTAAGTCATATGAAAGAAAAAAACTTTAACGCAACTCACAGACTCACGGACATGCCACAAATCCAAAATAATCTTTTCTGTTGGGAAAAACTACTATAATATATAATACCAACAGTTGTGCATATTCCAACAATTATTAAAGTTGTCTTTGAATTTTAGAGTTTTCCAACTATTCATATACACAAACAAAATGCATAATGAGGTTACATGCAGCATTATAATGAATTCCGTGGGCAATTATGTTGGACGTGAGTTTAGTTCTATCACCTCTCGGGCAAGTGTCAAAACGAAACGCGTTGAGGCGCGTTGTTGACAAAGTTTTGAAGGCATTTCATATCGCATGGTCCCCTATTAATTTGTCTGACTCGCGTTTGCATAATTTTCACATAAATTCACTAATCATTTTCGTCAGGCCCAAGCCCACAAGTCAAACCTCGCATATTAATTTCCATCATAAATTAACAAAGAAAAAGTAACAGAAAAAAAAAAGAATCTATGAAAATAATAAAAAAAGAGCTCGCTGACATTCATTTATAACGCCGTGAGCCAGTCCCGAAAATTCTGAGTGTGTCTATAAAATATTAAATTTATATTTCGTTTGCAATTGTCGCCGACAGTTTGCCAGTTTGCCAGTCTGCCAGCCAGGCAACACTTTACTCGACTCGTTTCGCTTTGTCACATAATAAATGTCTGCACAAGGCGCTCCAGCTGCCACGCCCAGCATATGCGGCCCAGAGCCAAAGTCGAAGCTGGCCAAAATTTATGTGCCATATGAGTTTTTAAATGAATTGCGCCGCGTCAGCAGCTAAGCGACTCCAACAGCTCTTAGACATATATACACATTCAGTCATATATCCCTCCCCGTCTGAGTTATGGGCGTGCAAATTTCTCATAAAAATCTATTTTTCATTAAAATAACTTGACTGGAAGCTGAATCCTATGAATAAATAGTTTTCTCTGATTAAATGTAATAGAAGACAAGAGAAGCAAAGTAACAAGTAAGAGTGTTTTAGTCCACAATGCTCGACTAGGAATACATACATACGCTGGCGCTCTGCGTGACTCTGTTCTGGCTCAGAATATGACTCTGTTCTGGTTCAGTTCAAGCTGTGCCTATGGCTCTGCTCTGGCACAACTTAGGCTCCGCCAATGCCGTTGCTCTGACTCTACTCTGACTCTGCCTATGGCTCTGCCTAATCCTCTGCTCTGGTTGAACTCAGGCTCCGCCAATCGCTCTGCTCTGGCTCGGATTGATGAAGCTGAGACTGAGGGTGCTGCTCAGGCTGTTCTCAGGCTCAGGCTGCTGCTCAGGCTGCTGCTCAGGCTGAGGCGGCTGCTCAGGCTGAGGCGGCTGCTCAGGCTGAGGCGGCTGCTCAGGCTGAGGCGGCTGCTCAGGCTGAGGCGGTTGCTCAGGCTGAGGCGGTTGCTCAGGCTGAGGCGGTTGCTCACGCTGAGGCGGCTGCTCAGGCTGATGCTGAGGCGGCTGCTCAGGCTGATGCTGAGGCGGCTGCTCAGGCTGATGCTGAGGCGGCTGCTCAGGCTGATGCTGAGGCGGCTGCTCAGGCTGAGGCGGCTGCTCAGGCTGATGCTGAGGCAGCTGCTCAGGCTGAGGCGGCTGCTCAGGCTGAGGCTGCTCTCAGGCTAAGGCTGCTGCTCAGGCTGATGCTGAGGCGGCTGCTCAGGCTGATGCTGAGGCGGCTGCTCAGGCTGATGCTGAGGCGGCTGCTCAGGCTGAGGCGGCTGCTCAGGCTGATGCTGAGGCAGCTGCTCAGGCTGAGGCTGCTCTCAGGCTCAGGCTGCTGCTCAGGCTGATGCTGAGGCGGCTGCTCAGGCTGATGCTGAGGCGCCTGCTCAGGCTGATGCTGAGGCGGCTGCTCAGGCTGATGCTGAGGCGGCGGCTCAGGCTGAGGCGGCTGCTCAGGCTGAGGCGGCTGCTCAGGCTGAGGCGGCTCTCAGGCTGAGGCGGCTGCTCAGGCTGATGCTGAGGCGGCTGCTCAGGCTGATGCTGAGGCGGCTGCTCAGGCTGATGCTGAGGCGGCTGCTCAGGCTGATGCTGAGGCAGCTGCTCAGGCTGATGCTGAGGCGGCTGCTCAGGCTGATGCTGAGGCGGCTGCTCAGGCTGATGCTGAGGCGGCTGCTCAGGCTGATGCTGAGGCGGCTGCTCAGGCTGAGGCGGCTGCTCAGGCTGAGGCTGCTCTCAGGCTCAGGCTGCTGCTCAGGCTCAGGCTGCTGCTCAGGCTCAGGCTGCTGCTCAGGCTGATGCTGAGGCGGCTGCTCAGGCTGATGCTGAGGCGGCGGCTCAGGCTGAGGCGGCTGCTCAGGCTGATGCTGAGGCGGCTGCTCAGGCTGAGGCGGCTGCTCAGGCTGAGGCTGAGGCAGCTGCTCAGGCTGATGCTGAGGCAGCTGCTCAGGCTGATGCTGAGGCAGCTGCTCAGGCTGATGCTGAGGCAGCTGCTCAGGCTGATGCTGAGGCGGCTGCTCAGGCTGATGCTGAGGCGGCTGCTCAGGCTGATGCTGAGGCGGCTGCGCAGGCTGAGGCGGCTGCTCAGGATGAAGCTGAGGCGGCTGCTCAGGCTGATGCTGAGGCGGTTGCTCAGGCTGAGGCGGCTGCTCAGGCTGAGGCTGCTCTCAGGCTCAGGCTGCTGCTCAGGCTGATGCTGAGGCGGCTGCTCAGGCTGATGCTGAGGCGCCTGCTCAGGCTGATGCTGAGGCGGCTGCTCAGGCTGAGGCTGCTCTCAGGCTCAGGCTGCTGCTCAGGCTGATGCTGAGGCGCCTGCTCAGGCTGATGCTGAGGCGGCTGCTCAGGCTGATGCTGAGGCGCCTGCTCAGGCTGAGGCGGCTGCTCAGGCTGATGCTGAGGCGCCTGCTCAGGCTGAGGCGGCTGCTCAGGCTGATGCTGAGGCGCCTGCTCAGGCTGAGGCGGCTGCTCAGGCTGATGCTGAGGCGGCTGATGCTGAGGCGGCTCTCAGGCTGATGCTGAGGCGCCTGCTCAGGCTGATGCTGAGGCGGCTGCTCAGATTGAGGCTGCCCTCAGGCTCAGGCTGCTGCTCCGGCTGATGCTGAGGCGGCTGCTCAGGCTGATGCTGAGGCGGCTGCTCTGGCTGATGCTGAGGCGGCTGCTCAGGCTGATGCTGAGGCGGCTGCTCAGGCCGATGCTGAGGCGCCTGCTCAGGCTGAGGCGGCTGCTCAGGCTGATGCTGAGGCGGCTGCTCAGGCTGAGGCGGCTGCTCAGGCAGAGGCGGCTGCTCAGGCTGATGCTGAGGCGGCTGCTCAGGCTGATGCTGAGGCGGCTGCTCAGGCTGAGGCTGCTCTCAGGCTCAGGCTGCTGCTCAGGCTGATGCTGAGGCGCCTGCTCAGGCTGATGCTGAGGCGACTGCTCAGGCTGATGCTGAGGCGGCTGCTCAGGCTGAGACGGCTGCTCAGGCTGAGGCGGCTGCTCAGGCTGAGGCGGCTGCTCAGGCTGAGGCGGCTGCTCAGGCTGATGCTGAGGCGCCTGCTCAGGCTGAGGCGGCTGCTCAGGCTGATGCTGAGGCGGCTGCTCAGGCTGATGCTGAGGCGCCTGCTCAGGCTGATGCTGAGGCGGCTGCTCAGGCTGATGCTGAGGCGGCTGCTCAGGCTGAGACGGCTGCTCAGGCTGAGGCGGCTGCTCAGGCTGTTGCTGAGGCGGCTGCTCAGGCTGATGCTGAGGCGGCTGCTCAGGCTGATGCTGAGGCGGCTGCTCAGGCTGATGCTGAGGCGGCTGCTCAGGCTGAGGCTGCTCTCAGGCTCAGGCTGCTGCTCAGGCTGATGCTGAGGCGCCTGCTCAGGCTGATGCTGAGGCGGCTGCTCAGGCTGATGCTGAGGCGGCTGCTCAGGCTGTGGCGGCTGCTCAGGCTGAGGCGGCTGCTCAGGCTGATGCTGAGGCGCCTGCTCAGGCTGAGGCGGCTGCTCAGGCTGATGCTGAGGCGGCTGCTCAGGCTGATGCTGAGGCGGCGGCTCAGGCTGAGGCGGCTGCTCAGGCTGAGGCGGCTGCTCAGGCTGATGCTGAGGCGGCTGCTCAGGCTGAGGCGGCTGCTCAGGCTGATGCTGAGGCGCCTGCTCAGGCTGAGGCGGCTGCTCAGGCTGATGCTGAGGCGGCTGCTCAGGCTGATGCTGAGGCGGCTGCTCAGGCTGATGCTGAGGCGGCTGCTCAGGCTGATGCTGAGGCGGCTGCTCAGGCTGATGCTGAGGCGGCTGCTCAGGCTGAGGCGGCTGCTCAGGCTGATGCTGAGGCGGCGGCTCAGGCTGAGGCGGCTCTCAGGCTGAGGCGGCTGCTCAGGCTATGGCGGCTGCTCAGGCTGATGCTGAGGCGGCGGCTCAGGCTGAGGCGCCTGCTCAGGCTGAGGCGGCTGCTCAGGCTGATGCTGAGGCGGCTGCTCAGGCTGATGCTGAGGCGGCGGCTCAGGCTGAGGCGGCTGCTCAGGCTGAGGCGGCTGCTCAGGCTGATGCTGAGGCGGCTGCTCAGGCTGAGGCGGCTGCTCAGGCTGAGGCGCCTGCTCAGGCTGAGGCGGCGGCTCAGGCTGATGCTGAGGCGGCTGCTCAGGCTGATGCTGAGGCGCCTGCTCAGGCTGATGCTGAGGCGGCGGCTCAGGCTGAGGCGGCTGCTCAGGCTGAGGCGGCTGCTCAGGCTGAGGCGGCTGCTCAGGCTGAGGCGGCTGCTCAGGCTGAGGCGGCTTCTCAGGCTGAGACGGCTGCTCAGGCTGAGGCGGCTGCTCAGGCTGTTGCTGAGGCGGCTGCTCAGGCTGATGCTGAGGCGGCTGCTCAGGCTGATGCTGAGGCGGCTGCTCAGGCTGAGGCGGCTGCTCAGGCTGATGCTGAGGCGGCTGCTCAGGCTGATGCTGAGGCGCCTGCTCAGGCTGAGGCGGCGGCTCAGGCTGATGCTGAGGCGGCTGCTCAGGCTGATGCTGAGGCGGCTGCTCAGGCTGAGGCGGCTGCTCAGGCTGCTCTGATGCTGAGGCGCCTGCTCAGGCTGATGCTGAGGCGGCTGCTCAGGCTCAGGCTGCTGCTCAGGCTGATGCTGAGGCGCCTGCTCAGGCTGATGCTGAGGCGGCTGCTCAGGCTGATGCTGAGGCGGCTGCTCAGGCTGATGCTGAGGCGGCTGCTCAGGCTGAGGCGGCTGCTCAGGCTGCTCTGATGCTGAGGCGGCTGCTCAGGCTGATGCTGAGGCGGCTGCTCAGGCTGCTCTGAGGCTCAGGCTCCTGTTCAGGCTGAGGCTGCTCTCAGGCTCAGGCTGCTGCTCAGGCTACTGCTCAGGCTGATGCTGAGGCGGCGGCTCAGGCTGAGGCGGCTGCTCAGGCTGAGGCGGCTGCTCAGGCTGAGGCGGCTGCTCAGGCTGATGCTGAGGCGGCTGCTCAGGCTGATGCTGAGGCGGCTGCTCAGGCTGATGCTGAGGCGGTTGCTCAGGCTGATGCTGAGGCGGCTGCTCAGGCTGAGGCGGCTCTCAGGCTGAGGCGGCTGCTCAGGCTGATGCTGAGGCGGCTGCTCAGGCTGATGCTGAGGCGCCTGCTCAGGCTGAGGCGGCTGCTCAGGCTGAGGCTGCTCTCAGGCTAAGGCTGCTGCTCAGGCTGATGCTGAGGCGGCTGCTCAGGCTGATGCTGAGGCGGCTGCTCAGGCTGATGCTGAGGCGGCTGCTCAGGCTGAGGCGGCTGCTCAGGCTGATGCTGAGGCAGCTGCTCAGGCTGATGCTGAGGCGGCTGCTCAGGCTGATGCTGAGGCGGCTGCTCAGGCTGATGCTGAGGCGGCGGCTCAGGCTGAGGCGGCTGCTCAGGCTGAGGCGGCTGCTCAGGCTGAGGCGGCTCTCAGGCTGAGGCGGCTGCTCAGGCTGAGGCGGCTCTCAGGCTGAGGCGGCTGCTCAGGCTGAGGCGGCTCTCAGGCTGAGGCGGCTGCTCAGGCTGATGCTGAGGCGGCTGCTCAGGCTGATGCTGAGGCGGCTGCTCAGGCTGATGCTGAGGCGGCTGCTCAGGCTGAGGCTGCTCTCAGGCTCAGGCTGCTGCTCAGGCTGATGCTGAGGCGGCTGCTCAGGCTGATGCTGAGGCGGCTGCTCAGGCTGATGCTGAGGCGGTTGCTAAGGCTGAGGCGGCTGCTCAGGCTGATGCTGAGGCGGCTCTCAGGCTGAGGCGCCTTCTCAGGCTGAGGCGGCTGCTCAGGCTGATGCTGAGGCGGCTGCTCAGGCTGATGCTGAGGCGGCGGCTCAGGCTGAGGCGGCTCTCAGGCTGAGGCGGCTGCTCAGGCTGAGGCGGCTCCTCAGGCTGAGGCGGCTGCTCAGGCTGAGGCGGCTGCTCAGGCTGAGGCTCTCAGGCTGAGGCGGCTGCTCAGGCTGTGGCGGCTGCTCAGGCTGATGCTGAGGCGGCTGCTCAGGCTGATACTGAGGCGCCTGCTCAGGCTGAGGCGGCTGCTCAGGCTGATGCTGAGGCGCCTGCTCAGGCTGAGGCGGCTGCTCAGGCTGATGCTGAGGCGGCTGCTCAGCCTGAGGCAGCTGCTCAGGCTGATGCTGAGGCGGCTGCTCAGGCTGATGCTGAGGCGGCTGCTCAGGCTGATGCTGAGGCGGCTGCTCAGGCTGAGGCTGCTCTCAGGCTCAGGCTGCCGCTCAGGCTACTGCTGAGGCGGCTGCTCAGGTTGATGCTGAGGCGGCTGCTCAGGCTGATGCTGAGGCGGCTACTCAGGCTGATACTGAGGCGGCCGCTCAGGCTGATGCTGAGGCGGCTGCTCAGGCTGAGGCTGCTCTCAGGCTCAGGCTGCTGCTCAGGCTGCTGCTGAGGCGGCTGCTCAGGCTGATGCTGAGGCGGCTGCTCAGGCTGAGGCTGCTCTCAGGCTCAGGCTGCCGCTCAGGCTACTGCTGAGGCGGCTGCTCAGGTTGATGCTGAGGCGGCTGCTCAGGCTGATGCTGAGGCGGCTACTCAGGCTGATGCTGAGGCGGCTGCTCAGGCATATGCTGAGGCGGCTGCTCAGGCTGATGCTGAGGCGGCTGCTCAGGCTGATGCTGAGGCGGCTGCTCAGGCATATGCTGAGGCGGCTGCTCAGGCTGATGCTGAGGCGGCTGCTCAGGTTGATGCTGAGGCGGCTGCTCAGGCTGAGGCTGCTCTCAGGCTCAGGCTGCTGCTCAGGCTGATGCTGAGGCGGCTGCTCAGGCTGATGCTGAGGCGGCTGCTCAGGCTGATGCTGAGGCGGCTGCTCAGGCTGATGCTGAGGCGGCGGCTCAGGCTGAGGCGGCTGCTCAGGCTGAGGCTGCTCTCAGGCTGATGCTGAGGCGGTTGCTCAGGCTGATGCTGAGGCGGCTGCTCAGGCTGATGCTGAGGCGGCTACTCAGGCTGATGCAGAGGCGGCTGCTCAGGCTGAGGCTGCTCTCAGGCTCAGGCTGCTGCTCAGGCTGCTGCTGAGGCGGCTGCTCAGGCTGAGGCGCCTGCTCAGGCTGAGGCGGCTGCTCAGGCTGATGCTGAGGCGGCTGCTCAGGCTGATGCTGAGGCGGCTGCTCAGGCTGAGGCGGCTGCTCAGGCTGAGGCGGCTGCTCAGGCTGAGGCGGCTGCTCAGGCTGAGGCGGCTGCTCAGGCTGAGGCGGCTGCTCAGGCTGAGGCGGCTGCTCAGGCTGAGGCGGCTGCTCAGGCTGAGGCGGCTGCTCAGGCTGAGGCGGCTGCTCAGGCTGAGGCGGCTGCTCAGGCTGATGCTGAGGCGCCTGCTCAGGCTGAGGCGGCGGCTCAGGCTGATGCTGAGGCGCCTGCTCAGGCTGAGGCGGCTGCTCAGGCTGATGCTAAGGCGCCTGCTCAGGCTGATGCTGAGGCGGCTGCTCAGGCTGATGCTGAGGCGGCTGCTCAGGCTGATGCTGAGGCGGCTGCTCAGGCTGAGGCGGCTGCTCAGGCTGAGGCGGCTGCTCAGGCTGATGCCGAGGCGCCTGCTCAGGCTGAGGCGGCGGCTCAGGCTGATGCTGAGGCGGCTGCTCAGGCTGATGCTGAGGCGCCTGCTCAGGCTGATGCTGAGGCGCCTGCTCAGGCTGATGCTGAGGCGGCTGCTCAGGCTGCTCTGAGGCTCAGGCTGCTGCTCAGGCTGAGGCTGCTCTCAGGCTGCTGCTCAGGCTACTGCTCAGGCTGATGCTGAGGCGGCGGCTCAGGCTGAGGCGGCTCTCAGGCTGAGGCGGCTGCTCAGGCTGATGCTGAGGCGGCTGCTCAGGCTGAGGCTGCTCTCAGGCTCAGGCTGCTGCTCAGGCTGATGCTGAGGCGGCTGCTCAGGCTGATGCTGAGGCGGTTGCTCAGGCTGATGCTGAGGCGCCTGCTCAGGCTGAGGCGGCTGCTCAGGCTGATGCTGAGGCGGCTCTCAGGCTGAGGCGGCTGCTCAGGCTGATGCTGAGGCGGCGGCTCAGGCTGAGGCGGCTCTCAGGCTGAGGCGGCTGCTCAGGCTGAGGCGGCTGCTCAGGCTGAGGCGGCTGCTCAGGCTGCGGCTGCTCTCAGGCTCAGGCTGATGCTGAGGCGGCTGCTCAGGCTGAGGCGGCTGCTCAGGCTGATGCTGAGGCGGCTGCTCAGGCTGAGGCTGCTCTCAGGCTCAGGCTGCTGCTCAGGCTACTGCTGAGGCGGCTGCTCAGTTTGATGCTGAGGCGGCTGCTCAGGCTGAGGCGGCTCTCAGGGTGAGGCGGCTGCTCAGGCTGTGGCGGCTGCTCAGGCTGATGCTGAGGCGCCTGCTCAGGCTGAGGCGGCTGCTCAGGCTGATGCTGAGGCGGCTGCTCAGGCTGAGGCTGCTCTCAGGCTCAGGCTGCTGCTCAGGCTGCTGCTGAGGCTGCTGCTGAGGCGGCTGCTCAGGCTGAGGCGCCTGCTCAGCCTGAGGCGGCTGCTCAGGCTGATGCTGAGGCGGCTGCTCAGGCTGAGGCTGCTCTCAGGCTCAGGCTGCTGCTCAGGCTACTGCTGAGGCGGCTGCTCAGGTTGATGCTGAGGCGGCTGCTCAGGCTGATGCTGAGGCGGCTACTCAGGCTGATGCTGAGGCGGCTGCTCAGGCATATGCTGAGGCGGCTGCTCAGGTTGATGCTGAAGCGGCTGCTCAGGCTGAGGCTGAGGCGGCTGCTCAGGCTGATGCTGAGGCGGCTGCTCAGGCATATGCTGAGGCGGCTGCTCAGGCTGATGCTGAGGCGGCTGCTCAGGTTGATGCTGAGGCGGCTACTCAGGCTGATACTGAGGCGGCTGCTCAGGCTGATGCTGAGGCGGCTGCTCAGGCTGAGGCTGCTCTCAGGCTCAGGCTGCTGCTCAGGCTGATGCTGAGGCGGCTGCTCAGGCTGATGCTGAGGCGGCTGCTCAGGCTGATGCTGAGGCGGCTGCTCAGGCATATACTGAGGCGGCTGCTCAGGCTGATGCTGAGGCGGCTGCTCAGGCTGATGCTGAGGCGGCTGCTCAGGCTGATGCTGAGGCGGCTGCTCAGGTTGAGGCTGCCCTCAGGCTCAGGCTGCTGCTCAGGCATATGCTGAGGCGGCTGCTCAGGCATATGCTGAGGCGGCTGTTTAGGCTGATGCTGAGGCGGCGGCTCAGGCTGATGCTGAGGCGGCTGCTCAGGCCGATGCTGAGGCGGCTGCTCAGGCTGATGCTGAGGCGGCTGCTCAGGCTGATGCTGAGGCGGCTGCTCAGGCCGATGCTGAGGCGGCTGCTCAGGCTAATGCTGAGGCGGCTGCTCAGGCTGATGCTGAGGCGGCTGCTCAGGCTGATGCTGAGGCGGCTGCTCAGGCTGATGCTGAGGCAGATGCTCAGGCTGAGGCTGCTCTCAGGCTCAGGCTACTGCTGAGGCGGCTGCTCAGGCTGAGGCGGCTGCTCAGGCTGAGGCGGCTGCTCAGGCTGAGGCTGCTCTCAGGCTCAGGCTGCTGCTCAGGCTGATGCTGTGGCGGCTGCTCAGGCTGAGGCGGCTGCTCAGGCTGATGCTGAGGCGGCGGCTCAGGCTGAGGCGGCTGCTCAGGCTGAGGCTGCTCTCAGGCTCAGGCTGCTGCTCAGGCTGATGCCGAGGCGGCTGCTCAGGCTGATGCTGAGGCGGCTGCTCAGGCATATGCTGAGGCGGCTGCTCAGGCTGATGCGAGGCGGCTGCTCAGGCTCAGGCTGCTGCTCAGGCTGCTGCTGAGGCGGCTGCTCAGGCATATGCTGAGGCGGCTGCTCAGGCTGATGCGAGGCGGCTGCTCAGGCTGAGGCTGCTCTCAGGCTCAGGCTGCTGCTGAGGCGGCTGCTCAGGCTGAGGCGCCTGCTCAGGCTGAGGCGGCTGCTCAGGCTGAGGCGGCTGCTCAGGCTGAGGCGGCTGCTCAGACTGAGGCTGCTCTCAGGCTCAGGCTGCTGCTGAGGCGGCTGCTCAGGCTGAGGCGCCTGCTCAGGCTGAGGCGGCTGCTCAGGCTGATGCTGAGGCGGCTGCTCAGGTTGAGGCTGCCCTCAGGCTCAGGCTGCTCTCAGGCTCAGGCTGCTCTCAGGCTCAGGCTGCTCTCAGGCTCAGGCTGCTGCTGAGGCGGCTGCTCAGGCTGATGCTGAGGCGGCTGCTCAGGCTGATGCTGAGGCGGCTGCTCAGGCCGATGCTGAGGCGCCTGCTCAGGCTGAGGCGGCTGCTCAGGCTGATGCTGAGGCGGCTGCTCAGGCTGAGGCGGCTGCTCAGGCTGAGGCGGCTGCTCAGGCTGAGGCGGCTGCTCAGGCTGATGCTGAGGCGGCTGCTCAGGCTGATGCTGAGGCGGCTGCTCAGGCCGATGCTGAGGCGGCTGCTCAGGCTGAGGCGGCTGCTCAGGCTGATGCTGAGGCGGCTGCTCAGGCTGAAGCTGAGGCGGCTGCTCAGGCTGAAGCTGAGGCGGCTGCTCAGGCTGAAGCTGAGGCGGCTGCTCAGGCTGATGCTGAGGCAGCTGCTCAGGCTGAGGCTGCTCTCAGGCTCAGGCTGCTGCTGAGGCGGCTGCTCAGGCTGACGCTGAGGCGGCTGCTCAGGCTGATGCTGAGGCGGCTGCTCAGGCTGATGCTGAGGCGGCTGCTCAGGCTGAGGCGGCTGCTCAGGCTGTGGCGGCTGCTCAGGCTGAGGCGGCTGCTCAGGCTGAGGCGGCTGCTCAGGCTGAGGCGGCTGCTCAGGCTGATGCTGAGGCGGCTACTCAGGCTGATGCTGAGGCGCCTGCTCAGGCTGAGGCGGCTGCTCAGGCTGAGGCTGCTCTCAGGCTCAGGCTGCTGCTCAGGCTGAGGCGGCTGCTCAGGCTGAGGCGGCTGCTCAGGCTGATGCTGAGGCGGCTGCTCAGGCTGAGGCTGCTCTCAGGCTCAGGCTGCTGCTCAGGCTGAGGCGGCTGCTCAGGCTGAGGCGGCTGCTCAGGCTGTTGCTGAGGCGGCTGCTCAGGCTGATGCTGAGGCGGCTGCTCAGGCTGATGCTGAGGCGGCTGCTCAGGCTGATGCTGAGGCGGCTGCTCAGGCTGAGGCTGCTCTCAGGCTCAGGCTGCTGCTCAGGCTGCTGCTGAGGCGGTTGCTCAGGCTGCTCTCAGGCTGATGCTGAGGCGGCTGCTCAGGCTGATGCTGAGGCGGCTGCTCAGGCTGATGCTGAGGCGGCTGCTCAGGCTGAGGCTGCTCTCAGGCTCAGGCTGCTGCTCAGGCTGCTGCTGAGGCGGCTGCTCAGGCTGATGCTGAGGCGGCTGCTCAGGCTGAGGCGGCTGCTCAGGCTGAGGCGGCTGCTCAGGCTGAGGCGGCTGCTCAGGCTTATGCTGAGGCGGCTGCTCAGGCTGATGCTGAGGCGGCTGCTCAGGCTGATGCTGAGGCGGCTGCTCAGGCTGATGCTGAGGCGGCTGCTCAGGCTGATGCTGAGGCGGCTGCTCAGGCTGAGGCGGCTGCTCAGGCTGTGGCGGTTGCTCAGGCTGATGCTGAGGCGGCTGCTCAGGCTGATGCTGAGGCGGCTGCTCAGGCTGAGGCGGCTGCTCAGGCTGATGCTGAGGCGGCTGCTCAGGCTGATGCTGAGGCGGCTGCTCAGGCTGATGCTGAGGCGGCTGCTCAGGCTGAGGCTGCTCTCAGGCTCAGGCTGCTGCTCAGGCTGAGGCGGCTGCTCAGGCTGAGGCGGCTGCTCAGGCTGAGGCGGCTGCTCAGGCTGAGGCGGCTGCTCAGGCTGATGCTGAGGCGGCTGCTCAGGCTGATGCTGAGGCGGCTGCTCAGGCTGTGGCGGCTGCTCAGGCTGAGGCGGCTGCTCAGGCTGATGCTAAGGCGGCTGCTCAGGCTGAGGCGGCTGCTCAGGCTGATGCTGAGGCGGCTGCTCAGGCTGAGGCTGCTCTCAGGCTCAGGCTGCTGCTCAGGCTGATGCTGAGGCGGCTGCTCAGGCTGAGGCTGCTCTCAGGCTCAGGCTGCTGCTCAGGCTGATGCTGAGGCGGCTGCTCAGGCTGATGCTGAGGCGGCTGCTCAGGCTGATGCTGAGGCGGTTGCTAAGGCTGAGGCGGCTGCTCAGGCTGATGCTGAGGCGGCTCTCAGGCTGAGGCGCCTTCTCAGGCTGAGGCGGCTGCTCAGGCTGATGCTGAGGCGGCTGCTCAGGCTGATGCTGAGGCGGCGGCTCAGGCTGAGGCGGCTCTCAGGCTGAGGCGGCTGCTCAGGCTGAGGCGGCTCCTCAGGCTGAGGCGGCTGCTCAGGCTGAGGCGGCTGCTCAGGCTGAGGCTCTCAGGCTGAGGCGGCTGCTCAGGCTGTGGCGGCTGCTCAGGCTGATGCTGAGGCGGCTGCTCAGGCTGATACTGAGGCGCCTGCTCAGGCTGAGGCGGCTGCTCAGGCTGATGCTGAGGCGGCTGCTCAGGCTGAGGCTGCTCTCAGGCTCAGGCTGCTGCTGAGGCGGCTGCTCAGGCTGATGCTGAGGCGCCTGCTCAGGCTGAGGCGGCTGCTCAGGCTGATGCTGAGGCGGCTGCTCAGCCTGAGGCAGCTGCTCAGGCTGATGCTGAGGCGGCTGCTCAGGCTGATGCTGAGGCGGCTGCTCAGGCTGATGCTGAGGCGGCTGCTCAGGCTGAGGCTGCTCTCAGGCTCAGGCTGCCGCTCAGGCTACTGCTGAGGCGGCTGCTCAGGTTGATGCTGAGGCGGCTGCTCAGGCTGATGCTGAGGCGGCTACTCAGGCTGATACTGAGGCGGCCGCTCAGGCTGATGCTGAGGCGGCTGCTCAGGCTGAGGCTGCTCTCAGGCTCAGGCTGCTGCTCAGGCTGCTGCTGAGGCGGCTGCTCAGGCTGATGCTGAGGCGGCTGCTCAGGCTGAGGCTGCTCTCAGGCTCAGGCTGCCGCTCAGGCTACTGCTGAGGCGGCTGCTCAGGTTGATGCTGAGGCGGCTGCTCAGGCTGATGCTGAGGCGGCTACTCAGGCTGATGCTGAGGCGGCTGCTCAGGCATATGCTGAGGCGGCTGCTCAGGCTGATGCTGAGGCGGCTGCTCAGGCTGATGCTGAGGCGGCTGCTCAGGCATATGCTGAGGCGGCTGCTCAGGCTGATGCTGAGGCGGCTGCTCAGGTTGATGCTGAGGCGGCTGCTCAGGCTGAGGCTGCTCTCAGGCTCAGGCTGCTGCTCAGGCTGATGCTGAGGCGGCTGCTCAGGCTGATGCTGAGGCGGCTGCTCAGGCTGATGCTGAGGCGGCTGCTCAGGCTGATGCTGAGGCGGCGGCTCAGGCTGAGGCGGCTGCTCAGGCTGAGGCTGCTCTCAGGCTGATGCTGAGGCGGTTGCTCAGGCTGATGCTGAGGCGGCTGCTCAGGCTGATGCTGAGGCGGCTACTCAGGCTGATGCAGAGGCGGCTGCTCAGGCTGAGGCTGCTCTCAGGCTCAGGCTGCTGCTCAGGCTGCTGCTGAGGCGGCTGCTCAGGCTGAGGCGCCTGCTCAGGCTGAGGCGGCTGCTCAGGCTGATGCTGAGGCGGCTCTCAGGCTGAGGCGCCTTCTCAGGCTGAGGCGGCTGCTCAGGCTGATGCTGAGGCGGCTGCTCAGGCTGATGCTGAGGCGGCGGCTCAGGCTGAGGCGGCTGCTCAGGCTGAGGCGGCTGCTCAGGCTGAGGCGGCTGCTCAGGCTGAGGCGGCTGCTCAGGCTGAGGCGGCTGCTCAGGCTGAGGCGGCTGCTCAGGCTGAGGCGGCGGCTCAGGCTGATGCTGAGGCGCCTGCTCAGGCTGAGGCGGCTGCTCAGGCTGATGCTAAGGCGCCTGCTCAGGCTGATGCTGAGGCGGCTGCTCAGGCTGATGCTGAGGCGGCTGCTCAGGCTGATGCTGAGGCGGCTGCTCAGGCTGAGGCGGCTGCTCAGGCTGAGGCGGCTGCTCAGGCTGAGGCGGCTGCTCAGGCTGAGGCGGCTGCTCAGGCTGAGGCGGCTGCTCAGGCTGATGCTGAGGCGCCTGCTCAGGCTGAGGCGGCGGCTCAGGCTGATGCTGAGGCGCCTGCTCAGGCTGAGGCGGCTGCTCAGGCTGATGCTAAGGCGCCTGCTCAGGCTGATGCTGAGGCGGCTGCTCAGGCTGATGCTGAGGCGGCTGCTCAGGCTGATGCTGAGGCGGCTGCTCAGGCTGAGGCGGCTGCTCAGGCTGAGGCGGCTGCTCAGGCTGAGGCGGCTGCTCAGGCTGATGCCGAGGCGCCTGCTCAGGCTGAGGCGGCGGCTCAGGCTGATGCTGAGGCGGCTGCTCAGGCTGATGCTGAGGCGCCTGCTCAGGCTGATGCTGAGGCGCCTGCTCAGGCTGATGCTGAGGCGGCTGCTCAGGCTGCTCTGAGGCTCAGGCTGCTGCTCAGGCTGAGGCTGCTCTCAGGCTGCTGCTCAGGCTACTGCTCAGGCTGATGCTGAGGCGGCGGCTCAGGCTGAGGCGGCTCTCAGGCTGAGGCGGCTGCTCAGGCTGATGCTGAGGCGGCTGCTCAGGCTGAGGCTGCTCTCAGGCTCAGGCTGCTGCTCAGGCTGATGCTGAGGCGGCTGCTCAGGCTGATGCTGAGGCGGTTGCTCAGGCTGATGCTGAGGCGCCTGCTCAGGCTGAGGCGGCTGCTCAGGCTGATGCTGAGGCGGCTCTCAGGCTGAGGCGGCTGCTCAGGCTGATGCTGAGGCGGCGGCTCAGGCTGAGGCGGCTCTCAGGCTGAGGCGGCTGCTCAGGCTGAGGCGGCTGCTCAGGCTGAGGCGGCTGCTCAGGCTGCGGCTGCTCTCAGGCTCAGGCTGATGCTGAGGCGGCTGCTCAGGCTGAGGCGGCTGCTCAGGCTGATGCTGAGGCGGCTGCTCAGGCTGAGGCTGCTCTCAGGCTCAGGCTGCTGCTCAGGCTACTGCTGAGGCGGCTGCTCAGTTTGATGCTGAGGCGGCTGCTCAGGCTGAGGCGGCTCTCAGGGTGAGGCGGCTGCTCAGGCTGTGGCGGCTGCTCAGGCTGATGCTGAGGCGGCTGCTCAGGCTGATGCTGAGGCGCCTGCTCAGGCTGAGGCGGCTGCTCAGGCTGATGCTGAGGCGGCTGCTCAGGCTGAGGCTGCTCTCAGGCTCAGGCTGCTGCTCAGGCTGCTGCTGAGGCTGCTGCTGAGGCGGCTGCTCAGGCTGAGGCGCCTGCTCAGCCTGAGGCGGCTGCTCAGGCTGATGCTGAGGCGGCTGCTCAGGCTGAGGCTGCTCTCAGGCTCAGGCTGCTGCTCAGGCTACTGCTGAGGCGGCTGCTCAGGTTGATGCTGAGGCGGCTGCTCAGGCTGATGCTGAGGCGGCTACTCAGGCTGATGCTGAGGCGGCTGCTCAGGCATATGCTGAGGCGGCTGCTCAGGTTGATGCTGAAGCGGCTGCTCAGGCTGAGGCTGAGGCGGCTGCTCAGGCTGATGCTGAGGCGGCTGCTCAGGCATATGCTGAGGCGGCTGCTCAGGCTGATGCTGAGGCGGCTGCTCAGGTTGATGCTGAGGCGGCTACTCAGGCTGATACTGAGGCGGCTGCTCAGGCTGATGCTGAGGCGGCTGCTCAGGCTGAGGCTGCTCTCAGGCTCAGGCTGCTGCTCAGGCTGATGCTGAGGCGGCTGCTCAGGCTGATGCTGAGGCGGCTGCTCAGGCTGATGCTGAGGCGGCTGCTCAGGCATATACTGAGGCGGCTGCTCAGGCTGATGCTGAGGCGGCTGCTCAGGCTGATGCTGAGGCGGCTGCTCAGGCTGATGCTGAGGCGGCTGCTCAGGTTGAGGCTGCCCTCAGGCTCAGGCTGCTGCTCAGGCATATGCTGAGGCGGCTGCTCAGGCATATGCTGAGGCGGCTGTTTAGGCTGATGCTGAGGCGGCGGCTCAGGCTGATGCTGAGGCGGCTGCTCAGGCCGATGCTGAGGCGGCTGCTCAGGCTGATGCTGAGGCGGCTGCTCAGGCTGATGCTGAGGCGGCTGCTCAGGCCGATGCTGAGGCGGCTGCTCAGGCTAATGCTGAGGCGGCTGCTCAGGCTGATGCTGAGGCGGCTGCTCAGGCTGATGCTGAGGCGGCTGCTCAGGCTGATGCTGAGGCAGATGCTCAGGCTGAGGCTGCTCTCAGGCTCAGGCTACTGCTGAGGCGGCTGCTCAGGCTGAGGCGGCTGCTCAGGCTGAGGCGGCTGCTCAGGCTGAGGCTGCTCTCAGGCTCAGGCTGCTGCTCAGGCTGATGCTGAGGCGGCTGCTCAGGCTGAGGCGGCTGCTCAGGCTGATGCTGAGGCGGCGGCTCAGGCTGAGGCGGCTGCTCAGGCTGAGGCTGCTCTCAGGCTCAGGCTGCTGCTCAGGCTGATGCCGAGGCGGCTGCTCAGGCTGATGCTGAGGCGGCTGCTCAGGCATATGCTGAGGCGGCTGCTCAGGCTGATGCGAGGCGGCTGCTCAGGCTCAGGCTGCTGCTCAGGCTGCTGCTGAGGCGGCTGCTCAGGCATATGCTGAGGCGGCTGCTCAGGCTGATGCGAGGCGGCTGCTCAGGCTGAGGCTGCTCTCAGGCTCAGGCTGCTGCTCAGGCTGCTGCTGAGGCGGCTGCTCAGGCTGAGGCGCCTGCTCAGGCTGAGGCGGCTGCTCAGGCTGAGGCGGCTGCTCAGGCTGAGGCGGCTGCTCAGACTGAGGCTGCTCTCAGGCTCAGGCTGCTGCTCAGGCTGCTGCTGAGGCGGCTGCTCAGGCTGAGGCGCCTGCTCAGGCTGAGGCGGCTGCTCAGGCTGATGCTGAGGCGGCTGCTCAGGTTGAGGCTGCCCTCAGGCTCAGGCTGCTCTCAGGCTCAGGCTGCTCTCAGGCTCAGGCTGCTCTCAGGCTCAGGCTGCTGCTGAGGCGGCTGCTCAGGCTGATGCTGAGGCGGCTGCTCAGGCTGATGCTGAGGCGGCTGCTCAGGCCGATGCTGAGGCGCCTGCTCAGGCTGAGGCGGCTGCTCAGGCTGATGCTGAGGCGGCTGCTCAGGCTGAGGCGGCTGCTCAGGCTGAGGCGGCTGCTCAGGCTGAGGCGGCTGCTCAGGCTGATGCTGAGGCGGCTGCTCAGGCTGATGCTGAGGCGGCTGCTCAGGCCGATGCTGAGGCGGCTGCTCAGGCTGAGGCGGCTGCTCAGGCTGATGCTGAGGCGGCTGCTCAGGCTGAAGCTGAGGCGGCTGCTCAGGCTGAAGCTGAGGCGGCTGCTCAGGCTGAAGCTGAGGCGGCTGCTCAGGCTGATGCTGAGGCAGCTGCTCAGGCTGAGGCTGCTCTCAGGCTCAGGCTGCTGCTGAGGCGGCTGCTCAGGCTGACGCTGAGGCGGCTGCTCAGGCTGATGCTGAGGCGGCTGCTCAGGCTGATGCTGAGGCGGCTGCTCAGGCTGAGGCGGCTGCTCAGGCTGTGGCGGCTGCTCAGGCTGAGGCGGCTGCTCAGGCTGAGGCGGCTGCTCAGGCTGAGGCGGCTGCTCAGGCTGATGCTGAGGCGGCTACTCAGGCTGATGCTGAGGCGCCTGCTCAGGCTGAGGCGGCTGCTCAGGCTGAGGCTGCTCTCAGGCTCAGGCTGCTGCTCAGGCTGAGGCGGCTGCTCAGGCTGAGGCGGCTGCTCAGGCTGAGGCGGCTGCTCAGGCTGATGCTGAGGCGGCTGCTCAGGCTGAGGCTGCTCTCAGGCTCAGGCTGCTGCTCAGGCTGAGGCGGCTGCTCAGGCTGAGGCGGCTGCTCAGGCTGAGGCGGCTGCTCAGGCTGTTGCTGAGGCGGCTGCTCAGGCTGATGCTGAGGCGGCTGCTCAGGCTGATGCTGAGGCGGCTGCTCAGGCTGATGCTGAGGCGGCTGCTCAGGCTGAGGCTGCTCTCAGGCTCAGGCTGCTGCTCAGGCTGCTGCTGAGGCGGTTGCTCAGGCTGCTCTCAGGCTGATGCTGAGGCGGCTGCTCAGGCTGATGCTGAGGCGGCTGCTCAGGCTGATGCTGAGGCGGCTGCTCAGGCTGAGGCTGCTCTCAGGCTCAGGCTGCTGCTCAGGCTGCTGCTGAGGCGGCTGCTCAGGCTGATGCTGAGGCGGCTGCTCAGGCTGAGGCGGCTGCTCAGGCTGAGGCGGCTGCTCAGGCTGAGGCGGCTGCTCAGGCTTATGCTGAGGCGGCTGCTCAGGCTGATGCTGAGGCGGCTGCTCAGGCTGATGCTGAGGCGGCTGCTCAGGCTGATGCTGAGGCGGCTGCTCAGGCTGATGCTGAGGCGGCTGCTCAGGCTGAGGCGGCTGCTCAGGCTGTGGCGGTTGCTCAGGCTGATGCTGAGGCGGCTGCTCAGGCTGATGCTGAGGCGGCTGCTCAGGCTGAGGCGGCTGCTCAGGCTGAGGCGGCTGCTCAGGCTGATGCTGAGGCGGCTGCTCAGGCTGATGCTGAGGCGGCTGCTCAGGCTGATGCTGAGGCGGCTGCTCAGGCTGAGGCTGCTCTCAGGCTCAGGCTGCTGCTCAGGCTGAGGCGGCTGCTCAGGCTGAGGCGGCTGCTCAGGCTGAGGCGGCTGCTCAGGCTGAGGCGGCTGCTCAGGCTGAGGCGGCTGCTCAGGCTGATGCTGAGGCGGCTGCTCAGGCTGATGCTGAGGCGGCTGCTCAGGCTGTGGCGGCTGCTCAGGCTGAGGCGGCTGCTCAGGCTGATGCTAAGGCGGCTGCTCAGGCTGAGGCGGCTGCTCAGGCTGATGCTGAGGCGGCTGCTCAGGCTGAGGCTGCTCTCAGGCTCAGGCTGCTGCTTAGGCTGAGGCGGCTGCTCAGGCTGAGGCGGCTGCTCAGGCTGAGGCGGCTGCTCAGGCTGAGGCGGCTGCTCAGGCTGATGCTGAGGCGGCTGCTCAGGCTGAGGCTGCTCTCAGGCTCAGGCTGCTGCTCAGGCTGCTGCTGAGGCGGCTGCTCAGGCTGATGCTGAGGCGGCTGCTCAGGCTGAGGCTGCTCTGAGGCTCAGGCTGCTGCTCAGGCTGCTGCTGAGGCGGCTGCTCAGGCTGATGCTGAGGCGGCTGCTCAGGCTGATGCTGAGGCGGCTGCTCAGGCTGAGGCGGCTGCTCAGGCTGAGGCGGCTGCTCAGGCTGATGCTGAGGCGGCTGCTCAGGCTGATGCTGAGGCGGCTGCTCAGGCTGATGCTGAGGCGGCTGCTCAGGCTGATGCTGAGGCGGCTGCTCAGGCTGTTGCTGAGGCGGCTGCTAAGGCTGATGCTGAGGCGGCTGCTCAGGCTGAGGCGGCTGCTCAGGCTGATGCTGAGGCGGCTGCTCAGGCTGAGGCTGCTCTCAGGCTCAGGCTGCTGCTCAGGCTGATGCTGAGGCGGCTGCTCAGGCTGATGCTGAGGCGGCTGCTCAGGCTGATGCTGAGGCGGCTGCTCAGGCTGATGCTGAGGCGGCTGCTCAGGCTGAGGCTGCTGCTCAGGCTGAGGCTGATGCTCAGGCTGATGCTGAGGCGGCTGCTCAGGCTGAGGCGGCTCTCAGGCTGAGGCGGCTGCTCAGGCTGCTGCTGAGGCGGCTGCTCAGGCTGATGTTGAGGCGGCTGCTCAGGCTGATGCTGAGGCGGCTGCTCAGGCTGAGGCGGCTGCTCAGGCTGTTGCTGAGGCGGCTGCTCAGGCTGATGCTGAGGCGGCTGCTCAGGCTGATGCTGAGGCGGCTGCTCAGGCTGAGGCTGCTCTCAGGCTCAGGCTGCTGCTCAGGCTGAGGCGGCTGCTCAGGCTGAGGCGGCTGCTCAGGCTGTTGCTGAGGCGGCTGCTCAGGCTGATGTTGAGGCGGCTGCTCAGGGTGATGCTGAGGCGGCTGCTCAGGCTGATGCTGAGGCGCCTGCTCAGGCTGATGCTGAGGCGGCTGCTCAGGCTGATGCTGAGGCGGCGGCTCTGGCTGAGGCTGCTCTCAGGCTGAGGCGGCTGCTCAGGCTGAGCAGCCGCCTCAGCAGCAGCCTGAGCAGCAGCCTGAGCCTCAGAGCAGCCTCAGCCTGAGCAGCCGCCTCAGCATCAGCCTGAGCAGCCGCCTCAGCAGCAGCCTGAGCAGCAGCCTGAGCCTGAGAGCAGCCTCAGCCTGAGCAGCCGCATCAGCATCAGCCTGAGCAGCCGCCTCAGCATCAGCCTGAGCAGCAGCCTCAGCAACAGCCTCAGCCTTAACCTGAGCTCAAGTCTGCCTGAACTCAGTTTTCTGCCTATGAGTCAGCTCAGGCCCTGCCAGTGGTTTTGCTCTGGTTCAACTCAGGCACTTCCCATGGGGGCGGTATTCAAAATATAAAATTTAGTTGTTAATGAATTTGGGCAATTTTTCTATCTATCTGACCATAGAACAGCCAAATCAAAATTGAAGTACTCAACCTTTCAGATATCTTTCTGCAATTAAAATGTTGTTAGTTTACTTCTTTACAATTAAAATTTATATTTGAGACAAGCCTAACTACTGCAACAAGATTTAAAATCGGATTTGTTGGCAAAGCGGGGTCTACGTGATTGGTATATGCTAATGCTGTGATTAGCTAGCGATTGCGATTAAGCAACGCAAATGGATGGCCATAAATCAGGCAAAGTGCAGTTCACTTTCACTTCATGCACAGCGATTGCGGCTGACTTTTCGTTTTCAATCAAGTAGTTAAATGCTGCCAGGGATCAGATCAACTAAAGCGTCGACACCTGGCGACACCTGCCGTCAAGCATTTTCGCCTTAGCTCGTCGGGCCCAAATGTCTGAGCAATCAATTAATTTGACATGCAAGCCGAGAGCCGTCGAGACTCGAGACTTAAGACACTCACAACGAGACGATAGAAATTGCCAATAAACTGAAACGGGGGAGCTATGGAAATCCTTTCACTTTTGCCGCTGCCAACAAAATTTGTATCGCCTGCAGTGAGATTTGACTGCTGTGATATATAGTCTAACAAATGGTAATAGCGTGCTGAAATTAGATAACTATATAAGACAATGCAGCTGGGAGAATCGAAAGAAATTGCATTTGACTTTGTTGCTTAACTTCACTTAACTTTATGTTAATTTACTCAAAAGTATTCTCAGAGAGAGTTTCTTATACTATAAACAACAATTGGGCTGAAAAGTTTTCTAGCCAGCGAACTTTCTCTTGAGCATTAGAATTGTTCTCTGAAAACAGGAAGAAGTCGTTTGGAGAATACGGAAGATGTAGAAGCAGATTGTAGTCCAATTCGTGCAATTATCATTGATTTGTGACACTGTGCATTGTCTAATGTTATGTATTATGTTTAATTACTTCTTCAGCTGCTCACCTCATTGAACTGTTCATTGTTAGATTAATCGTATGTCAATCAAAGCTCTCAGCGATGGCTACTGAACTCTATATAATAGTCAAATTGACGGCAGCACGCAATGAAAGTGCAGCTAATCGAAAAGCAAAGCATGAAAAAAATATCAATAAAAACGAGAATCAAGCAAATGCAATTAAAATTTGCAGACTGGTAAATCCGGCCAATCAACTTGATAATTTTATTTGCCAATTGGATTTTGTGCGTTTTGCGCATTTTGTGGGTCAAATGCGGCGTATGCGCGATTTGCGCTTACCAAATCGGTAAATCGGCAACAACAAGCAAGAGCCGCATGCCATGCCAAATCCGCCTGGCATATGTGGTCCATGGCATGGCAATTTGATTGCCGGCGCACAGTTTCTAGTGCCTTCGAATGCGCTGCGGACAGAAACATTTGTAAAACATTTTAATAACCATTGACAATAACAATAAAAACAACAACAACAACAACAACAACAACAACGACGACGACGACAACGACATGGATTATATATGTGTAGCTGCTGTGCGGCATTGCGTAAAGCCAACTGGCAATAGTAGTTATGCAGCTGCTGGAGCGGAGCTCAACATTTATGATTGAGGTAGAATTTTGTATTTCGCGTGCTCATTAAGAGCATTTAATATAGTTGAAAAACCGTTTAGTTAGGTAGACAGAAGCCCGCACGAAACGTGATCAACATTAACTTCCATTATTATTATTTCTAACTCTTTTGTACGAGAGTTCTGAGAATTGCAAATCCAATTGCAAAGCTTTAAATCAGAATACGCTTTTATTGTATTGTTAATCATATAATATATATTCTGTGCGCGTTTCAATACTATAAAATATAGCTGGCATATGAAATGATTATGGGATTGTGGGTGAAGTAAATTGGAATTTTTGTTTTCGTTTCGATTTGATGGAGTGAATATATTTAAAAAAACTAAAATTTATTTATTTTTTGTTGTTATTTTATTATTCATTTATGTAAATATGACAATATGATAATATCAGAGTAACTGCTGATCAAAAATATAAAAGAACTGATGAAAGAGGCAATACCAGAGACACATTAATATAGAATTACTGTCTGTGATCAGCTACATAGGATGAAAATGAAATTGAATGATACAAAAAGATATATTTTGCATATATAAAATTGTCTACATATGGGCATAAAGACCAACAGACAAACAGACAACATTGTCAAGGATTCATTATCCATTTTCAATAAAAATATCAAACACTATTTCAATGCACTTTATTTCTTTTAAATACTTAAAGCAACAACAATTTAAGCACAAGCAACTTCATCTCAACTTAATGTAGATTCTTTTTTTTTTGCGCCACACTGCGAAACTTGTTGAACTTGATAATGTTGCAAAAATGTTTTATTACTTCCACCTATGCCAACAATTAACATAAGAATTTCGACTTTGGCTTCAGCCAAACTGCCGAGAAAAACTTTTCGCCCAGACAGCCAAATAGTTGTCTGGCGCACATATTTCTATGTGGCCCAGAGCATCCTTAGAGCTAACCAGCTTGCTCCTGTGCCAACGCTATCTGTTACATATGCAGCACGCCGGAGTCGTTGTACGCCTCACACTCAGCTCAATCCACTTGAGAGTTTCGCAACTTTTCACTCGAGCATCCGCAAAATTTGTCATGACACACAATATGAGTGAAAGAAGTTTTGCGAGCTGTTTTGAATTACATTGAATTTGTGGACGTCGCCACACAGCTACCCACTTTCCTGGCTTCACCTGTGTAGCTGCAGGTGCAATCAAATTGAATGCCAGCAGCTTTAGCCTCAGTCTCAGTCTCAGTCTCTGCCTTAGCCTCAGCCTCAGCCTCAGCCTCAGCCAATTGCCAATCAATTTCAATTTCAATTTCAATTCAATCAATAATTGCAACTTCAATTAGCCAAAGACAAAAGGAACAGCCAGCAAACAATTGCCAATTACTAGACCAACTGCTGCAGTGCTCTGCTGAATACAGGGTAACAAGCACTGCCAGCCATAAAAAAGAATTGAAAAAATATGAAAAAAGAAAATTTTAACAATATATTTTGCAGCTTGAAGCGCTGCAAGGAAGTTAAATCCAGGTAAATTGTTTTAAATGAATATAGGTTGAAAGACTGAGAAGAAAACATAATTTTCTATAGGAGAAGAATTGTGTAAGAATTGTTTAATAATAATGTAATAATATATTATGTATATATAGTCTATATATTTATTCAGATTGCCTAAGCTGTATCATCTTTCAATCTTTCATTTATTATAATATAAGATTATTATTCAACTTTCTACCCGCTGATCTGGCACCAAAAAATAAAACGCATTACCGCTTCGAGTTTCAAATTCAAAGAGATATCATTGCAATATACGAGAAGAGCATGATGAGAGTGCGTTAAAGGGCATGCCTGAACGACTTCATCACCGCTCTCTTCCATATAATTCTCTTATATACAAGGCATACTCGGACATACTCGGCACTCCAAGTGTTGCCTATTCGAAGCATCATTATTAATTCTCATTGGAAACGGACTTTTAACTATTTCAGAGTAGAGATTATGTGAATATAAACAAAAATTTAGAATAAATGCTATTTATTACAAGATTTACTGAATAAGAAGATTTTAAAGTTATTTTCTGTATATCACATATATGAAATATGAACTTGATAAGAATATTATTTTTATCATAATTGGTTTTCAAAGCAAATCAAATCAAAAAGAGTGAAAATCCAGCTTCTTTCATTTGAATTCTCTTTCAATTCATTTCTACATTCTGTTAAGCCCTTCACAGGGTATCCAAAAGCTGATCAAACAATTCATTTTGCAAGTTCGTCATATTTTTTGACAGTAGAATAATGGGAAATATCACTCAAAAAAACATTTGGCTGCAACAAAAAACAAATAAAAGCAAAGGTAAACAACAGCAACAGAGAGAGAGAGAGCGAGAGGAGGCTTAGCCAGGGGGAAGTCAAAAGTCAACTTTTGTATTTGAGCTAGTTATAATTGGCATTTTAGAACGGTTCAAGGTTTGGTTGGTTGGTTTCAGTGGGGGCCTCGCTTTTGCATTTTTTCATTTCCATTTTGGGGTTTTGCAATTTTGCATTGTTTTCCATTTTTTTTTATGATTTGATTTTTGCTGGCTTTACCTGGTTTTGGTTTTCGGTATCGTAGGCCGTCAAGGGGTTAAGCTGGCCAACTGGGGCGTGGCAGCTGCAATTTGCATTGCATTAAGTAATTAGACAAAGTCCATAAACTGCACGCAGCAGTTGGCGGGGACGAGGGAGAGGGAGAGCTGGTGAGAGGCAGCGGCCGCAAGGCCTCTTCACGCGACGACACGTAATGGGCTTTCATTATGTCTGGGCCAGGGCAGGCCAGCATCTGTGAATCTTGAGTTCATCATAGCAGCGGCATCTCTTTCACTTGTCGCCGCCGCACCACATGTGCTCCACACGCAGCCAGCCTCCAGTCGCCAATGGTCGCTCCAACTTTGAGCCTGTCTCTGGCCATGCATCATAATCAGCGGCACACACTGCCGGCCTACACTGCGCGAAATGGGCGCTCAGTTAACACCTTTCAGCATTTATAAGCTGAAATAGTTGCGCTCTATGATTTCTTACTTTGCCAAAGCGATTTCAAGCTGTGCACAGCCGCTGCTGCTGCTGCTGCTGACGTCGCGTCGGTTCGCGTCGCCTGCAGGCAGAAGCGTTGCAAGCTGCCGCCGTTGCTGACGTTCCTGACGACGCGACGCGACGCGTCGCTGCTAGCGTCTGCGCAGGCGCACGCTGCGATCGCGATTACCACGCAAAGGCAGTCGACGGAGATGCCAGGGCAGAGAGCCTGGCGCAAACCACAAAACAGATAATTACGAACTGTGAATACACTAATTCTATGGATATGCATATTTCAATTATGCTAGCCTTATCGATAGTCATTGGCATTTATCGATAGTATATGGCAGAGGCGATATATTTAAATATATACTTATATATAAAGCTATCAATGGTCTCTGTAATTAATTATTTTGATATATTTGCATGGTTTAATCAGATTTATATTAACCTTTCTATCGATAAAATGAACTCTTATGAGTATATTTAAGTTTATCGATAGTCATAGCTATATATCGAGAGTCCATGGGTTTCTATAACTTATCGATTGCCTCTGTCAGTAATCAATTCTCATCAAATCGAATAGTTAGTCGATAGTTTAAGCAAATTTAAAAGACGCTTTATATCGATAAACATTAATCTCATCGATAAATGCAACTTTATTGCAATAAGTAATCGGATTCAGTAAACCATAACAGATATAATCATACATAAGGTAATCTTGTTACCATAAAAAAAAACAATAAATTCCAAATATATTTATACTTCTATTTCAAATCTCTCTAGAAGCTGCATTCTCGACACTCGACCAGGCGTGGCATACCCTTGGATCATAGTGTATGAAAGCCACAAGCATAAAGTGCAGTTTAGTCGTTCGCAACGTTTGCATCGTTTCCATTTTGGCTCACGTTTGCATCTTGGCCACGTTTCGCATCAAGTTCAAGGCGTTTGAACTCTTGACATTTGGCAACAGCGGCAGCAGCCGCAACAGCTTTACTGCTGGCCCGTAAATGTAACAACTCGATTAGCGCGAAAAATTTGGGCCCTGAGGCCGCAAAAGCTGGCTAACTGGAGCGTTAGGGTTTAGTGTGAGTGTTTGGCAGCAAAAGTTGTTGGGGCCTAACATTAACTGGGCCTCATTCAGTTGCCACTTTTCTCTCTCTCTTTATCTCTCTGTCTGTCTGTTTGTCTCCCTCTCGTTCTCTTTCACTCTAGCACTAATTGGCCTGCCTGTGCGGCAAACTGAGTTTTAACTGCATATTGACTAGGCTGCTGATGCTGCTGCTGCTGCACTGTTCCGTGTGCCATTTACCGTTGTGATGCGCTTATGGCCAACCGAACAGGACGAGCCTGAGGACGAGCCGGAGCACGCGAATCATCATCACGATGACGCTGAGCTCTACAAAAATGCACAGCCGCAAAAATGTTTTGTCTCTGTTGTTGTTGTTGTTGTTAACGTGGCTGATTGCAGCACTTGGCACAATAACAGGATTACATTGGAAACCAACAAAGTTGAAGTTGGTCCGCTCTTCAGTTACGAGTCCCCAGCTAACGGCCAAACAAAACAAATACTCCTTCAGCACACACACGCACACATACTACTAGCAGACGTAGTCGTAGGTGGAATATTCAAAATAAAAAACAAAAAGAATAGAGAGAAAACAGGCCTCTCAATTGCCCCCGAGCAATGCGCAGCACGCAGCTCAGGTAAACAACAAAAAAATCCTTTATGCATTCGCATTTGACCGCTATATGGAGTAGGATTGTTCAAGGGATTGACATGAAAATGGCCAAATGGAAAATGGAAAATGGAGAATGGCAAATGGCAAATGGCAAGTGCAACGCGTTCTGTTTGCCATTGTGTACTTGGGCGGCAGGTAAATGATATAGCAGCGCCAGCAACGACCGAACATCTTTTTTATGGGGCTTATGCGTGGCGCATTATATGCACTTGAACCAAGCTGAAGCGAACTTCCATCAACTTATTCCTTTAAATAGACTTTCCCTTAAACAAAAACTTTTGGTAAAGAGTTCAGCAACTTGCATACTTCAAGTTATCTTCTGTTAACAACATACATTAAACAAGGGTAATAAAGCATAAATATACTTTTTCCTTAAAGCTGAGATTTTGCGAAAAGTTTTCCAACTTGAGTTTATTTGTAAAAGAAGAACATAGATTTGCAAGCAATTTCAACTTGCAACTCTTCAGATCTCATTGAATCCATGACAGACAATACGCATATCAATATTTACCTTTAGTGCTACCCTTTCTCTACTCTTTGTCTGTTAGATCTTCTCTCTATTTTATTCTTTTTTCTTTCATTCCTCTCTTATTTTCTTCTGATCCTTTCTATTCTCTCATATCTCATCTCTCATCTTTATTCTGTCCTTTGTCTTCTATTTTCTATATTCTATCTTCTATCTCCTAACTTCTCTCCTCTTCTTCTCTTCTCTATTCTGTCTTCTATCTTATCTCTTTTTCTCTTCGTCAATTCTTCTCTTCTTCTCATCTATATTCTCTCTTCTCTTTTCTCGATTCTCTGTTCTCTATTCTTTCGTCTCTCTTTTTTTCGTCTCTTCTCTCCTTTCTCTGTTCACTTCTGTCTTCCCAATCCACACTTCCCTCTTCTCTTCCCTCTCTTGTCACCACTCTCTTCTCTTCTCTCTTGTCTAACACCTATACTCTCTCCCCGCTTCTCAATTCAATTTGATATGCAAATTACGCGTAGCTCAATCACATTTGGATACAAGATTTTCCTTCGCCCCGCATAAACAAACGCATTTGTTATCATTTGTGTCCAGCTAACCGAGCCGTGCCGTACAGCTCCCGTTGCATCGCCCCCGCCCCCTGAGTTACGATTTGCAGCGAGCGCAGCAAAAATTGTCGCAGCCACAAATCTAACCAAATATGTACCGAAAAACGTAAAAAAAATACAGGTAGCCACAGTGCAGCCACCTACGCGCAACGTTAATTGACCTGGCCCAGAAGTCGCGCAACCACTTTATCAAGTGCAGTGCGGGGGGAGAGAGAGAGAGAGAGGAGGAGATGGAGAGGCAAACTGCCTCTAACAGAATCGCTAGCCAGGTTAGCTGCTGTCGTGGTCTAATTTTACGAACGTGGCCAATCAGTGACGTCTTGAGCCGCCATAACAAGAAATAGAGCGCTCCAGAGGCAAGCTCAACTCGCAGTTACTGTGGAGCGACAGCTGCCAGCTGCATGTTGCATGCTGCAGCTGTGCAACTGCATACCCGCTTGCGTATGCCTGCTAGGGTATCAAAACCCATTTGCAAATTAACTTGAGGCTAGACTCGGTTTCAGGCAGCAGCTAAATTGTATTTAGACTTCGCTTTGCTGGAAGCTGTCGAGCTGCTGCCTGCCTTTGCCCCAGTGAATTAAATCACGTACTAGATTAAAAATTGCGCATGAAATTAATAAAACGAGCCATTGCAACGGGGGTTGGGGAGAACAGCGAAGCGGTTGTAAGACCCTTTGATATATATCAGAGCTCAGCGAGCAGCGGCCTTTGTCACTTCATAAATTGTGCGTTGTAAATCGAAACCCGCATGTAAAATACATACCCAAAAAATATACAAAAATAAAACATCGAAAACTCCAAAAAAAACAAAATGCAAAAAATTTATGGAATTGTCAGCGGACTTCAAGCTGCGCGCGTTTCAATAAAAATCAATCAGCGAAATTTATAGAGCACTGTCGACAGCTGTTTAACACTCCGGCCAGAGAGTCTGGAGACAGCGGCCAGAACCATAAACCAAAAGGCCAGACCGACTGGCCGACCGACCGACTGCCTACCTCCTCCCTGCCCTGCCCTGCCCTGCCCCTTTGTTAGCCATGTCAATGCGTAGGTGTTATGCAATGCATTCAAAGCGCCAAGAAACAAAAGCCGCAGCAACCGCTGCACAGCAGGCGCACCACAGCCACAGCTGAGTCAGGCCCACAGACAGCCAAAGATATGCCGCCGCCCACCTCTACATGCGCCCCGACCCACCCACTCTTCACACCTTGCAAAAAGCCACTTAGCCCTGGACTGAGGACTGTGGACTGCGGAGTGGGAGGAGTTCCGCAACTGACAACTGACTTTTATATATCGCATATGCTTGGCCGACTATGAATACTACCTATATATGTGTCTATCGATATATATAGTTTACTATATATTGATTTATCATATTTTGCGAGCGCGCGCGCGTTGCAATTGACAGGCTGTGATAAAAAGTTAAAGTCGTGCATTTATTGTTTAATTTTATGGAAATAACTGTAGAAGGCGTTGCTGCGTGGGGTTGAACGCTGCTTAGATACCCTTTCAATTAGCTAATCTATATTAGTTATAATAGCTATATGATAGAAGCACATTTAACTATTTTAAGGGCTAATGGCAGGGAAAGAAATAGATAAGGCGTGAGAGAGTTACACATTGACAGAACTTCGGGCAATAGGTTCCTGCTGAATATTCTCTTAGAGAAGAAGAGTCTCAAGACTCTGAGGCTTGTTTATGAGTTCAAAAAACATAACGAGATAACTGGAACCGTTTAGTCGGGTGATCTGGTCGTTCAGGGAAGAGAGAGTTAGCAAACCGAAAATGCTTCCTTTATTCATATTAGAATCTATCTTAAGATTAAAGATAAATGATAACAATCCAAGTTTTATAAAGTTTTCTTACTAAAACATAGAAGTGTATATATTAGATCGATCTACAATTACATATGAAATTTCCAACACTTTTTGAAGAACTCCTACCAAAACCGACAGCAATTAACTCTTATATTGACATTTTGCAGTTCAACGAAATTTTCACTTGATTATCACGTGTGAATCATTGAGCAGAGACCAGCCCGTCGCTGTTCGGTAGCAGCCGCCCCCACTCGTTAAAGTCACGATAAGTGCATTCACAATACTGCAAGCCGAATTGCATTTAAGTATTAATAACGTTTTGTTGCCGAGCTTAAACAATAAAATTTGTCAAATTGCCACCGCAGTTGAGTGGAGACAATTGCTGGCAATTTAATGCGAATGGCAAATTGCATTTCGAATTGCTGAATGGGTAATGGGTGTGCCGCGGTGCCAGATCAATTATGTATTACCCTAACAATGGCTATCATGATATCCAAATCCGATAAGCTAACTTTATGAACAACAATACTATATCACAAGATATTTAAAAAATAAATTAAAATAAATTAGAAAAAACTTTAATTGATAGACTAATTTATATACTACGCATTATTCAGCTGTGTGAAAGGGTATACAGAATTCGCCTATGAAAATTTTACGTAAAAACTATATATATTCACATTAATTGCCAGTTGGGTGGCAATGAGGGGGAGAAGCAATTGGATAACCGTTATCCCAATCACCTGATTGGGCCACCGAAATCTATTTAAGAGTGTAGCGCGACGTGGCTCGACCCTCCGACACTTATACAATTTAACCCAAAAAGCGAAAGCATAATAAAAAAACATTCCACAAGCCAATTCAATATTTCCAATTGAAACCATTTTTCTGGACCTTTTCGCCTTCAGACTTTCAGCTACAACAAACACGCGTGCCACAACATCTTCCATTTAATTTTGGAAAATTATCCATCTAACTGGCTTGGGTCTCATCTCAAATGCACATGAATTGGCCAAAGGACTTCATGCCTGGAATTCGATATCAATTGCCGAAGAGCCTTGATAGCCAGCTCCACACAAATCGCCGATAAAATCTAATATGTAACTGCAATTGACCAACTATTAATTAGGGCAAAAGCAAGGTCAAAGAGCAAAGCCAAAAAGCAAATGATTAAACTTTTCTTTTTATAGAGTATAGAGTATAGGGTATAGAGCTGCCTTACTCTTTCGTTATGGGCAGAGCTCCTTTTGGGGCTTGTAATTAAACATGGCACTCGACTGCAAATAGTTTTTGCCACCCAAAAGTTGACCCACTTTAGATTAGACTAGATTGAAGTTTAGCTTGTCTGCGTCCTCGACTCTGTCTCGAGCCCGCTTGTCACTCGAAGCAATTTGCATATCAGACATAAGTCTCTCTCAGTGTGTGTGTGTGTGTGTGTGTTAGCTGGGAGAGTCTTGCGATAGGCTTGGAACTGCATTTTTGCGTCTGGCCACTGCTCCGACTGCCGACTGACTGCTCATTGTCATTTCGCTTGGCCATATTTTGGCTCGACTTTATTGTAGGCCAGCTGCTGGCAGCCGCCAGGGACTGGCTCAGATCTTGTGCACACGCCTCTCCTGGCCAGCTCGCAGTCAGGCCCAAATGTCAACATTCAGCCAGCCACCATTGATAGCCAGCGCGTTGTTACGCATAATGTTTTCTTTGCTCTACAGAGTTTGGAATAGACCGAAGTTTTGGTTAGTTTGAGTTGAGAAGAGAATTCAAGTAAATGAAATAATAATAATAATACAACTGTGAAGGTAATTCTATATGAGATTGTCTTTCACTCACTCTCCTTTTATATAATAATTATAGTTGACATAGAAAGAAACTGATAAGAAATACATAATAGTTGGAGCTGCATCATATATCATTAGAACTAATGCTTCAAGTAAATTGTACCAGCTCCAAGCTCTATCTATTTCTTTATATATATATTTATATATCTACAAAGAGTTATAGCTAGAGTTAGTTCAGCTACAAAAGAATTCCATATGAAAGATCTCATATATTTGCCAACTTGCAGCGCATTTGCGTTTCGTGGCAGCCATAACAAGTTCAGCCAAAAACCACTTGGCACTGATTTTGTTGTTGTCAACGGGTTTGTTTTTTTGGCAACGGGCAGCAAACTGCATCATTGTCACTGTTGCCAGCTTTGACACATAATTCTCGGGTTACATAAATCGCATAACTGTGTCATGTCTCCGACGCGCTGCGAGCCCAAAAAACTGACCCAGCACCAGCAGCAGCGCACGCAACATTCCAGCAGATGGAGTTGCAGATACAGAAACAGATGCAGTTGTACTTGCAGAGAGAGGGCGAAAGAGAGAGAAAGAGAGAGAGAGAGACAGAGAAAGAGAGAGAAACAAAGAGAGCACTTCAAGCATTGTCGCATTTAGTTTTGAAGTCGAGTATTTGAGCACTGAGCATCTTTAGAATTGGCTTTTATTATGCTAATTTTATATTCCCATTGTTCCAATGCACGCATATCACTTTATTATGAGCCCTTGAGGCAGTAGCCTCAAGCCAGAGCGAGCAGGCGCTTGGGGCTAGCAGAGCGGCCGCATTTGCATGGCGGCTGCCATTTTTGGTCAGCAAAGTCCTCAGACTCGAATGTATGCAAATTTTTCTTTTGGTTTTCTGCTTTGCTGCTACTCAACTCGAGCAGTAAGTCAAATCACAACAGCTTTGAGTTTCCTTTGTGCTGTCAGCGACGAGGCAATCATCAATAAACCGGCCAGCAGCAGCAGCGGCAGCTCCACATGCCTTCGTAGGCCTCCACATGGCTCCACTTGGCCCAACAAACAATGTTGAAATCCAGCCCAAAAAACCAAAAAAAAACCATTAGCACAATATCCAATGACAACAAGAGAAACAAGCAAGAGGAGTTAACATTAGCTGAACCAAATAAAAACAGTGAAAACGTATATACCCTGCAGAGAGATTGGCATTCAGTATAAAAATTATTCAAAGTATCTACAAAATTATAGAAAGAGTTTTATATAGTATATAATATTGATTTCGAACTATTCTCTATACCTACTATGGGCTGTTGGCGTTACAAACCAAATTGTGTAGTCATCATACCCTTTGCATATAGCAGCTAACTGCAACAACTTTACATACTTTGCGGCAATTGAACATTTGTTTTCATTCAGCGCCAAGTTGCATTGAAAAGCGTACCGAAAAAGTGATTGATGTCGTTGCAGTCGAGCGCCAATAAATTATCAAAAAATAAAATAAAGAGAAAAAATAAAAAAGGGGAAACATTGCTGAGCTGACCAGATGCTCGACTGGTCGAGTTAATGATTTGGCAATAATATAACATTTGTGCAGAGAGCCAAGCTCAATACATTTAAGTGGCAAGCGGAAAATTGGGCAGCAAATTCCAAGCGTTGCACGCCGCGTATGAGTAATGCGCGCGAACAATAACAAATCAATTAAAAATAACAGGAAAGAAAAAGAGAGAGAAAAAAGACGAAGGAAACACGTTGCACGCCCACCAGGGCCAGAGCATTAAGCTTAAAGTTTTCAGTGGAGAGTCTGGCAGGCAGGGAATAACACGATTTACGGGGCGACAATTGTCTCTCCGTCTGTCTGTCTGTCTGTCTGTCTGTCTGTCTCTTGGCTGTCCCTGTAGCTGGCGAAAGGTGCGCCTGCGCATTTTTCACAGGCAACACGAACTGTTGTTAGAGCTGGTTGCATGTTGCCTGCCGTTGCCGTTACTTTCTCGGCCCCGTTTGCCACATCCGCCTCAGCTGGCTGTCAGCTTGCCCAAATTGCGTATTCGCTGGGACAAAGGTGCACAAAGAGGCACAACACTTTGCTGATTCGCTGCCAGGTTGCATTGCTTTTATCTATGTATGTGCATCTTAATTGTCAGCTGCTCTCCCCTTGAGTGTGTGTGTGTGTGTGTGTGTGTGTGTTAGTGGGTAACTGGGCATGTTTGTGGCACAATTGAGGACCCAGTTAACAGTTGCCTTGCCGAGATGGCACAGGAGGCAGCACAGTTAACCACAATTTAGTTGTGGCTTAGTTCATGAGCTGTCATTAATCGAGACAGCCAGCAATGATTTAGTGCTTAGATATGCCCTCCAGTCAATTACAGATCAATGCAACTGTGTAAATAGTTTCGCTGCAAACACTCTTTTTTTTTTTGGTTTTTTTGGTTTCTTTAACAAATTTTCAAGTTTCGTTTCGGTTACACCCTGGGAACGGGGTTAAATTGGAAAGAAAGCTAACTTTGTCGTCGATGATACCATTTGAGCATATGTATATCTGCATTTGCTTATATGTAACTAATGGACTGTTACATGTTAGCAGATTGTCCTTTCTGTATATTATATACAGCTGTAGTAGGGCTTTAACTTCGTAACTTTACTCTTTCACCAGGTTTAAAGACATCATTGAAGACTTCCAAATCAAACCCTTTCTTCAAAGACACAACCTAAGTCACATCTAACATATTTGAGCTCACTCTAACCCACACTTTCAATAATTCCATCAGCACGACGAGCTAACTTAATCTTGCCTTGTCTCTAGCTCCATCTGAGCAACTCACAGTCTGCCCGTTCGAAAGAGTATAAGTTAGTAAAGCTAGATAAGATATTATATACCATTACATTAAATCCTATTATATATTCTTATAATAACATTCTGAGTTCATCTGTATACATTTTGAAGAATAACAGATCTATGAAACTTCGACCAATTAATATTTTCCATATTCGTTTTTATTGTCTTTTAATTGCAACATGATTTATGCGTATGTGTGTTTAGTGTATAAGATGTAGAAAGATATTCATATAGATACATCTGTAAATATATAATTTCAAGTTTAATTGATTGCAAAGTTATAGCGTCGCATGGGTGGACGAATGGTCGGGGAGTTGCGTTGGGTTATTTTGACAGCGGGTGGAGAGACCATTGGAATGAGAGTGGAGCTCTTGCTGCTGTTGTTGCTGTTGTTGGTGTTGGTGTTGGTGTTATTATTGACGCTAGAGCTGGAGTTGGTGACCTTGGGCTCGTTTGGAGGTGGAGGTGGTGGTGGTGGCAACAGCGCTGAGCTGTGCAGCTTGAAGCCGTAAATGCTGGATAAAAAGTATATGCTTAAAATATAGAACTCGAGTTGACAAGCAATGGACTGACCGTGGCGTATACTTCTGCACCGGCGGCTCCGGCAACAAGTGCGGCAGCTGCATAAAGAACATATGCGGAAAGCTGCTGCCAAACATGGCGCCATCGAGTAGAGCGCAACGAGGATGCGGCTGATAGACATCCCTGCAGCGTGGACAGTAGACCTTGACATGTGATTCGCCAACGCGATCGGATAGGCCTATAGGCAGCACCAGCTGCCCGTCGCAATAGATGCGTGGACATATGCCGAAATCGCCACGCTGATACTTCAGGCACATATCATCGATGCCGCGCATGCTCATTATGTAGCGAGCATGGATCATACCATACAGCTGGGCCGTCAACTCGGGATCAGCGTCCATCGGATTGAAGCCATACTCCGTATCGAACTCCAAGTCGAGTATGGCATCCAAAGTCTGATGGAAGCTGGGCACCATCACCTCGAGGCCAGTCAAGTTGAATCTATCCTCGATATACTCGATGGGCACGCGGCAAAGAAACGAGTTTACCTGCAAATTAACAAACCAACCAATCCAAGTGCCATCGGGCATAACGCTGTGACTGCTGCATATATGCACACATGGATAAATATATACGACAAATCAATAAGTTAGCAATATTTTACAATATTTTCTGTAGCACTTACTTGTGTGACATTTTCTGTTTGTATTAATTATCTGTTCTCAGTTTGACGAATTTCTAAAAATCTCTGAGCGACTGCTGTTGAGTTGAAAATGTGAAAATACTAATGTGTATTCACTTGAAATTGACGTTGACAGGCGACTGCTGAATGCGTGCGTCCCTTTCTCTCTCTCTCTCTCTCTCTCTATGTTGGCAGGCCTACTTGGTTGATTTTCATTTTGAACAAGTTTGCAAGCTTTTTTGTTTAAGCGAACAAGCTGTGTGCTAGCTGTCAGTGTTCCCTTTCGACAACTTCACTTACTTGCGTTAACCAACACTGCTGTTAGTTAAACACTCATTACACAACACTGTAGAAGCATGAACTAACAGTTATTCGTTTTACAAGTGTTAGTTAACAGTTTCTGTTAACATTAGCCAACACTGCTCGTATTTCTTATTTTGTAACTAGGAAAAGTAGGCATTTGTATAGGTTATTGATTGGGACATCAGCTAGGTCGTACAGTGGAGTCTTTGCTCATGTTTCGTTTAAATGGCATAAGAAAGGAAACTCTTCCAGCTATAAAATGCATCTATAGATTTACAGGCTGATTGGAAAAAAGCATTATGTTGTCTGAAGTGATTCCATTCAAATTCCATTCAATATTGAAAGCTAGTTAACAAAGTGAATGCATATTTTGCACATAACTTTCAACGCAATTTCAATATACTTCAGAGTCCAAGACAATGGTCCAGTTAAAGTGTTTTGCCCTGGAGTATGTGATTCCACTTGCCGCCCAAAATAATTAATAATATGGGTGAGCAGTGAGTTGGCTTTAATTAGGACAGTGCCAGAGACAAAGACCAAAAGCCGCACATAGCATTTTGGACTGTTTTGGTCATTTATTCCGCAAGCGAAATTCACTTAACACGCATGTGTGAGTGTGTGTGTAAAGCTGATTATTGATCGAAGCATTGCAGCAGCCATTACATTTCCGGTTTACTGACTCGTTGCAATTGGAAAGCGCTTGCGCGCGTCTTTTAATTCAGGTGCATATGAAAGAGGAGGCGTGAGAGTGAGAGAGAATGCGAGAGGTGGGTTGGCTGTCGCGTCATTCATTCGTGCACTCATGAAGTGCAGTCAGTGAGTCGGCCAGCGCTTACTTGTCATTTGATTAATGAGACCACGCTCAGCCATCGATCTCCATTTAGCGGGCGACCCTTCTGCCCCTCTCTCGCTCTCTCTCTGAGTCTCGGCAAGCCGCCTTGCAGCCAGCTGGACAGTTGGCGAACAGAAAGCATGAATAATGGGGGCGTTGCCAGCTTGGGCTACAGGTTCGAAAATTCGCAGCTACAACAGCGACAACAACAACAACAACAACAACAACAGCAGCAGCAGCTACAGCAACATTGTTGTTATGCCCCTTTTAATGGCGTTCTAATTGCGCAAGTTTCAAGCCTTCTCCTACGGCCATGTTAGCGACTGATGCGTGAAATTTTTTCGAATGTGTGTGTATGTGTGTGTACGACGCGTATCTGTTGGCCCAGTCACTAGGGTTGGCTACACTCAGACACTCCGACAGGGGGCGTGCCCAGTGACACGTCTTAACTGACCAATATATAAAGCCAACGCAGCGCGTCAACGTGCTAAGCCCAACAATGTTGCAATTGTTGTTGTTGTTGTTGTTGTTGTTGTGAGGGCTGGGAACAGGCACAGCAACTGCAACAGCAACAGTCAGTTGAACTAAGCGACGGCTGCTGGCAGCTGCTCATTGGCTCGTAACAGTCAAGCCGTAGACCCAACACATATCAGCATTTCCAGCAGCAAATACTCTGTAATGTTCTCTAACAGTGCAAACCATTTCTGCATCCAACATGTTGAAAATAAAATAAACAAATTCACACTGAATAACTTCCAACTTAAGACTAGGCATTGGAGCGCATAATAAAGAGTAAAAAGTGGGCAGCTCCCAGCTGAGTGGACGCCAAGCCTTCGTCGCTGCTCTAATTCCGTGTGAGAAGTAATTAAAGAGGGAATATATCCCACATCGAATGAAGGCGACAAATATTAATTGCATTTGAGTGCGTCGCAGTCATGAAAATGAGAAGAATTTATATGACATGCTCTCATGATCTCTCTCTCTCGCTGTGACTTATTTTCTCTTACTGCCGCTCCCTGTGGGTCTTTCTCACTCTGTCTCTCCCTCTATCTCTCTCTGCTTTTTCTGTCTCTGTGCGGCTCTATGTCTTTCTGGCTCTCTCAATGTGTGTCTCACTCTCTCTGTCTTGCACTGAGCGTGCCTCTCTCTCTCGCTCTTTCTCCCTGTCTCTCCCTGTGTGCGTGTCTCTCTCCCTCTGCATATCTCTCTGTACTCTCCTCTCGTTTCCTCTCTTTGTCTTTCCCTGTGCGTGTCCCTCTCTCTCTCTCTATCTCTCAGTATGCGTGACTCTCTCTGTGTCTCTCTCTGTTTCTCTCTACATTTAAGTCTCTCTCTTCGTCTTCTCTTCAGCTTAAGTGAGTGAAGAAATCTAATTTGCAGCTAGACTCAATTGAGCTCTCATAAGTACATGTATCTACATACTCTAAGTATATGTTCATGTATTTAAAAATTACATATCGAAATATGCATTTATGTGTTGCCATTGTGGCTAGCAAGCAAATGGGACGCGGTCATATCAACGCAGAGTGTCATAAGTTTGACAGCCAACAATTTACACGTTGATGGAAAAGGATACTGGGAGTGTGCGCCAGATACGCTCTGCAGATATCCATTTGCTCTACAGATGCAAGAATACAAATCAGACATGTGTATGGGTGTGTGTGTGTGTGAGTGCGTACGCAAAGTGTGAAAACTCATTTGTATCAAATTTCTCATAGACAAGCACAGGGGCACAACACAGGGCAGCACACTCACCCACATACACACACGCACACACACACATACATACAGAAATTGATGTAATAAACTCTACGCGCTGACAGGGACAAACTTGTCGGTGTCGATGAGAATGTGAATGAGCATCAGGAGATTGGGCTTGGGAATGAGGACAGTGCTGCTGGCAGCGATGCGGGGGTGCAAATCCACAGCCAATATGTAGCTAGACTGGACGAAGAAGCTATATAGAGAGACTATATACCCTGCAACGAAAAATGAAGAGATAACTGTGAGGGATCATAAAAGAAATAAAAATTTAACTACACAACAGAATCTAGAGAATGATACAGAATTAGTATAAGCCTATTTCGAAGGACTTTACTCCAAAATTGTGGTAGCAACTCATGTTGCAAAAGAAGAAACTAACATAAGACAATAATAATAAGTGAATATTCATTTTACAGGGTATTTCACCTCATGAAACATCTTTGCATTCCAACTTTATTGTGCTCTCCTGCCATAGTCCGTCACTCGCAAAGAATGACATTTTTGACATGGTTTGTAATTGACACTTGCACTTGCTATAGCAGCACCGCCGAACAGCAGCTTCAGCACCACCATCAAACACCAAAACATCAGCAACAACAACAACAACAACAATCTATGCTATCTGTGTGTGTGCGGCGCACATCTCCATCTCTCTTCAGCACGTGGTCCTAGCTCATGCAGATATGATTCTGTTCATCACTTATAGATAGAAGAGAAAAAATATGGTAGAGGCTGATGGAAATGTGGCAGATGAATGTCAGTTAAAATCGTTACGATAAAAATTATTTGCTGTCATTACAAAGCTTTTTTTTTTTTTTTTGTCTCTATAATATTGCGATATGTTTGCTACATTCGCGCCATGCTACGATTCGCAATTCTCAGTTTCAAGTTTCAAGTTCTGCCTGAGACTCAAGTTTGGTGTCGCTTTCCGCCTCGCTGTCTGCCTGTCTGACATTAACGTCCAATTGATAGCTATAAATGATTTTTATTAGATTTGATGTGGTAAACAAGTCGTTCGTATGTGGGCGTTTCTATTCAAGGCAGTGCTAATATAAGTAGATCTACAGGGAAATCAACTGTAGCTCAGAAAATATAATAATAATCCAGCCGAGTCAATGAAATTCCGGATTACAATTTAAATATTTTAATTACAATGTCGCTTAATAGTAGACGAGGCTTATTCTACAATATGAATACGTTCTCAATTCATTCATTTGTTAATTGAAAAACTTAAAAAAATAATGAATTTTTCCAACGGATTTTAATGGAATTTTAAGCAAATGATCCTCAATTCCCATTTTCAAATGATACAAAGAAAATATTGTAATCAAAAATTCTATATCGAGAACACTTCAAACTAGTTTCTTGCTGTAGCACATAAAATGCCTGTCAAATGTCCAATTAGCATTACAAATAAAGTCATCAATTCAACTAATTTGCTTTCTGCAATCTCTGCAGCACATCTGCAAGCTAATTAAAGTGATATATGCGCAGATAACAGTATATATATAGATATGTGTATAGATAAATGCTGTTATCTTAGTCCATTAATCTAAACATTCATCTAGCTATCTGGCAGCTACAAGTACTTGCAGCATCCTCTAGCAGCGAATATTCCGCTTTCAAGTGCCAGGCATTTCGCTTGCTCACAATTAGATTATTCACAAATTAACACGAGAGAAGTTGATATGTTGGCTCTTGGCTCGCAGTCGCAGTCGCAGTCGCAGTCAATCGGAACTGCAGCCACAGCCAACTGGCTCATAAATCAGTTGAATGAACTGCGAGGCAACAACAACAACAACAACAATAGCAAGAACAAAATACATATGGAAAAGAAACTATTCAGAGAGCGCCACGCACTTTCACACACAATTTTCTGCACGCACTCAGCCAAAAAGCGTTAATTATACTAATTATATGTTGTTGTTGTTATTGTTGTCCATGATAACAAAAATAAATATGGAAACATAACTAAAATATAATTTCGGTACACTTTGAAGTGATCCAAATAAAAATGCAGACACACCTCGAAAGCAAAGAGAGAAAAGAAAGGGGCAGCATGAAGAGCGAGTGTGCGAGGGACAACATAACGAATATTACGAATTAAAGTAAACACATAAATCTTACTTTTCTGCCCCGCGTGAAGTTTAAGAGGAAACATCGTAGAACGGAAGTCGGGCTTAGGTAAAACTCCAGACATCGGTTTGTAATTGTTTTTGGCTGTTGGAAAGGTAGGAGAATGGAAGGAGGAAGGAAAATGTATCTGTATTTGTATCTGAATCTAAATCTGTATCTGTATCTGAATCTGAATCGGTATGGACACCACTATCGATAGAACTATCGATATCACTATCGATACCACTATCGATAGAACCACTATCGATACCACTATCGTTAGTACTATCGGTACCTATATCGATAGTACTATAGGTACCACTATCGATAGTACTATACTATCGATTGTACTATCGGTACCACTATCGGTAGTACTATAGATACCACTATCGATACCACTATCGATACAACTATCGATAGTACTATCGATATGTTATCGGAATATGTTATCGGAATATGTTATCGGTTATCGGAATTTGTTATCGGTTATCGGAATATGTTATCGGTTATCGGAATATGTTATCGGTTATCGGAATATGTTATCGGTTATCGGAATATGTTATCGGAATATGTTATCGGTTATCGGAATATGTATCGGTATCGGTATCGGTATCGGTATCGGTATCGGTATCGGTATCGGTATCGGTATCGGTATCGGTATCGGTATCGGTATCGGTATCGGTATCGGTATCGGTATCGGTATCGGTATCGGTATCGGTATCGGTATCGGTATCGGTATCGGTATCGGTATCGGTATCGGTATCGGTATCGGTATCGGTATCGGTATCGGTATCGGTATCGGTATCTGTATCTGTATCTGTATCTGTATCTGTATCTGTATCTGTATCTGTATCTGTATCTGTATCTGTATCTGTATCTGTATCTGTATCTGTATCTGTATCTGTATCTGTATCTGTATCTGTATCTGTATCTGTATCTGTATCTGTATCTGTATCTGTATCTGTATCTGTATCTGTATCTGTATCTGTATCTGTATCTGTATCTGTATCTGTATCTGTATCTGTATCTGTATCTGTATCTGTATCTGTATCTGTATCTGTATCTGTATCTGTATCTGTATCTGTATCTGTATCTGTATCTGTATCTGTATCTGTATCTGTATCTGTATCTGTATCTGTATCTGTATCTGTATCTGTATCTGTATCTGTATCTGTATCTGTATCTGTATCTGTATCTGTATCTGTATCTGTATCTGTATCTGTATCTGTATCTGTATCTGTATCTGTATCTGTATCTGTATCTGTATCTGTATCTGTATCTGTATCTGTATCTGTATCTGTATCTGTATCTGTATCTGTATCTGTATCTGTATCTGTATCTGTATCTGTATCTGTATCTGTATCTGTATCTGTATCTGTATCTGTATCTGTATCTGTATCTGTATCTGTATCTGTATCTGTATCTGTATCTGTATCTGTATCTGTATCTGTATCTGTATCTGTATCTGTATCTGTATCTGTATCTGTATCTGTATCTGTATCTGTATCTGTATCTGTATCTGTATCTGTATCTGTATCTGTATCTGTATCTGTATCTGTATCTGTATCTGTATCTGTATCTGTATCTGTATCTGTATCTGTATCTGTATCTGTATCTGTATCTGTATCTGTATCTGTATCTGTATCTGTATCTGTATCTGTATCTGTATCTGTATCTGTATCTGTATCTGTATCTGTATCTGTATCTGTATCTGTATCTGTATCTGTATCTGTATCTGTATCTGTATCTGTATCTGTATCTGTATCTGTATCTGTATCTGTATCTGTATCTGTATCTGTATCTGTATCTGTATCTGTATCTGTATCTGTATCTGTATCTGTATCTGTATCTGTATCTGTATCTGTATCTGTATCTGTATCTGTATCTGTATCTGTATCTGTATCTGTATCTGTATCTGTATCTGTATCTGTATCTGTATCTGTATCTGTATCTGTATCTGTATCTGTATCTGTATCTGTATCTGTATCTGTATCTGTATCTGTATCTGTATCTGTATCTGTATCTGTATCTGTATCTGTATCTGTATCTGTATCTGTATCTGTATCTGTATCTGTATCTGTATCTTTATATATCCATGTAAATGTGCTTTTAAATGCATCTGTATGTTAATCAGTATATGTATCTGTCGCTGTATCAGCACTTAAGTCTGCAGTGTGTCTAAAACAACAGCTGCAGTAGGAGCAACGCATCAGTTAGTCAACTGTGCAAATAGTTGTCACCGTTTGTGGCAGCCCAGATGCACATGTGAGTCGTGGCTCGCCGCGCTTTCCTTTGGTTGTTGTGTTTCGCTTGGCCTCACAGATTTTACGTTAAATTATACGGTCTGAGTGAAGTGATAAAATGTTTCCTATGTGGCATGCGACATTTAGTTGGCTTGCTGCAAGTCAAGCACATGAGAGATGGGCTGAATTTTTATCAACAATCTAATGATGTGAATGCAGCAGAAGACAATTCAAGATGTATCAAATCTGATATACTTAGTTGGACGCCAAAAATGATTGCAGAATACCACAACAATTGCTTAACTAGCAAATAATCGTATTAAGCAAAATTCCTATCAATTTTTCTAACCAGCTTAATATAGTTTGTTCTATTCTTATAACGTTTATCTAACTGGAATCCTATTAGACTCATACACAGCGCTGATGATGGTTCCAAAATTTGACGACAGGTGGCTACAGACTCCAATAGCAAACATGTGCATCAAATTAGAAAGAGTTTGTGAATTCAAGAGTAAGAAGTCATCAGCAAATGGGCAACAACGATATATTTTCTGTCTGTTTTAATTATATACAAAATATAAATAAAATTTAATGAGCAGCACAAAAATTTAATACTTTATGTTGAAAGGAGTTTAATAAAAGTACGCAGATACAGTCGGTAACAACTATAAATTCAGGTGGCTAACAAACAGTATTTGAGTAGGTAGTCAATGGTACGCCTTCATTTAGCTAAGCCAGTTAAGGACTCGCCTCTGGCTCATGCTTGATGACATTAAATAAGATCATAGGCCATTGATAGTAGTCCTTGTCGTTGCCAACGCCCCCAAAGCGAACTGAACGTGAGTTTGAGTTATGAGAGTCCAGTGTTGGGTATCGCCCGCGCACAGTACTTGCCCGAATGTTAATAGCCCAGTGCCGTGCGCGCCTAAGCATGTGCTTCAATTTATGGTGACTGCCGAGTCCTCGACCAGCGCATGACTGGAGGTTGCGACTGCTAGATCAAGATATAAAATCTGTGTCGTCATTAGTAAGTTGACAAAGGCGTATCAAGGGTTAGTTTACTTACGGTTATGCACTACGAAATTCTATTCTTTGTCATACGATTTCATCTTTTTATACTCGTTCATGTAGTAAAAGGAGTATTTTGATTTCGGGTGTGTCCTTGAAAGTGCTGCTATTGAAACTAGATAGCTTGGGGTTTAGTTAACGTGAAAAAGGAAAACTATAGAAAGTAGACCTATAAATTGATAAATCCGATTTCAATACCTATTCTCGACTTTTGAATACATATACCTTCATTTGTGCCCTGAACAAGTATTATGAAATCGATTGCGACAAGTTTGTTGCGACTGGATAAGACTTTTCATTCATTTCTCGCTTTCTCTTCGCTCTCCGTGCACTGTTTGCTTATTTATTTATACTACTCGAAGGACATTTGGCCGTTCAATTGTGTGGCATACCGCAGCAAAAGAATACATTTATTTATTATTGACGACAGCGCAGCAATAGAAGCAACTGTCCACAGTATGAGAGGCAGCTGACAGTATGAGAGCCGTATAAGCCGTACTGCCTGGGCGTAAGTGCTTCGTTTTGCTACTTATGAGATACTTCAGAGCGCAGCGCATGTAACTATTTACTTCGTTACGGCAACTGGCCGGCAGAGAACTTGAGAATGTTCACTCTTCTGCAGCTGCAGCCTGCAGGCTGCATAATAAAGCGAGCAAACTGTGGCCCAGTCATAAATCTTGGGGCACGTGTTGCATGCCGCACGTAGCAGAATTTTCTTTAATTTTTCTTTTCAGATCAATTCAGACTAAGGGCGTTAGCTAGCTCAGAGTGAGAATTTGAAAAAGTTTAGTCAATAGTTGATTGAATTTGCATCGATTAAGGCGAGTCAGACCCCATAAAGTATATATATTCAATCAGGATCACAAGATGAGTCGATATAGACTTATCCATCTGTTTGTCTAAGTTTCTGTCCGTCCGAGTGAACGCAGCGATCTAAATGCAAGTCCTTGGGAAAGATTGATGCTTCTTTATAAAAAGTAAAGGACTTTTCTTTCAACATTTCAAGACAGAAGCTATTCGCTTATCTAACCAATTACTGGCCTTAAAAATGCATCAATGCATCAATCCTTAAAACTATTGGTAAATGATCTGCAAGGGAGCAGCTGTGATGCAAATCCTTTGAACAGATTCGCGCGTCTCGATGTCAAGCTCAAAACAAAATCACTTAAGTGCGATTGCAATGATACGGCCCGCGCAGTTGGGCGTATTTAACGTTGTAAATTGATATTTGTCCACGCTCAGCCTTGAGTGTTCCTCAGTTTTAACCACGTTCTGTAATGATGACATAGAGCAGCATGAAGTATGAAGCAGTCGCAGTCGCAGTCGCAGTTGATGTCCCCCCTCTCAGTTGATCCTAATCGCATTTGGACAACTAGGTAGGTAGGGCCCTACCTGTTTCGACGGATAACCACAAATTGTTTGCTTCTACTGCTGCTTGTTGTTGCTGTTGTTTCTCTTTCAATATAAATTTCGTGTGCGTTTCTTTCCAGATTCACATCAGCAGGCGTCTATGTCCTTTTGCGTTTGTCTTAGGCCATTGTCAACGGCTCTTTGTCAACGGCTCTTTGTCAACGAAAGGGGCCTGACTCACGTAGTCGTGAGTGTGTGCGTGTGTGTGGACCCAAACCTAAAACAAATTTCGATTCCTGGCCCCGAGACCAACCGCCAAGGCAAATTTGAGCGTTGAGCGACATTGTCTATATCTCTTCAGGTTTTTTTTTTTGTTCTTGCTGATATCGATCATTAGATAGTTGCCCATTGTTGTTTTTCTCTATCTACACACACGCACACGCACACACACAGTACGTGTGTCCTATGTCATCAATTATTATGTAAGTTTTCCTCATCTCTGAGCAGTGTTTTCTCTCGGGCATTCGTGGAATCCGCCAGGACAGCGACATGACCACATGATTTACTAGAAATATTTAAGGCGTGTGTTTGTATTCATTTTCATCTTTCTTAAATGTCTAAAAGCATGCTTGTTAAGGTGGGGATTTGTTTGGACCGTTAACAAGTCAGGAGGTTCAATATTGTTGGATTTCAAAGCTACCAATTTAATTGAGCGTTTATTGTTGAAGAGCTCATGTCTTTGGCATTAACATATCGCTTCACAAGGGCTTAAAACCTGTGCAATTGTTTTTTTGGCATTTGGCAATAACAGTCTGATTAATGTTTACAGTCACACCTACTCAATTACAGAGGTGCCAATGCATAGGTATATACATAAACAAAAATAAGAAAGCGAAACAAAAATTTTAAAAATATATTTTACACCTGCAACACGCGTTAAAATCGCAAGTCAGACTAAATGCAAACGAAAACAAAAACGAAAACAAAAACGAAAAGGCAAGAGGCAAAAGGTGGCCAGAACAGGAAACCATAAATAACAAATACGAGTACGAAAAGTCTTCGGAACGCATAAAACATATCATTTGATATAATTTCTAACACAGTCCTAAGTCGCCGTCATACTAGGTCTCTTACCAATGCCTGACTCATGCTTGAGCTCGCTCGCTGCAGGTGCAGCAGCAGCTCAGAGTTTGTTGATTGGCCTCCATTTAACGCTGCGTGAAGCTGGCTGGGTAGACGCCTCTGGGCCTCAACAGCCTTTCTAGGCGTTAACTGTAATTCGTTGGCTGCCCAGCAGGAACTGCCACCTTTGCCGGCAACAGAAGCCACTCTCAACGGGGCCGTAGGAAGCCGTTTCATTTCCCTCTCATTTGCTCTTTCGCTCTCGCTCTCGCTCTCGGTCTCCTTGTAATTATGGGTTCGCATATTCTTTAATTAAAAAGGCTCAAAACAGAGAACCGTTTCATACGAAATCCTTGCTTAACACCTTGCGCGGCCTGGCGCCGGCAGCCAATTAAAATAAGAAACACTTGCTCAAAATCCGTATAGTTTATAATGTTTACGAGCTCAGCAATCGCGCCCTTTTTGATGTGTGAAGCTGCACCCTAGAGATATAGGGAATAATTTAGTAAATTATATTCAGGTTTTCTTTTAACACATATTTTTCATGATTTTGAAGGCTTAAAACAAGGCTTAAAAAGATTAAATGGGTTTTTAGTACGATGAACTGAAGGTGTACACAAAGAGTACAAAATTCCAATCAGATCGAGGCTTACGACTAGATAGACGAACAGTTTATCAAAGTTGATTAACTAAATATACTTGCTAAGACCGATCAGCACCATTTCTACCTTTTATGCACAATTGAACAAAGACCTTATGCACCTTAAACAAGAAACATGTTAAGCAAAACTATTCTGACCAAAATTACGCATAATTTCACTGGCTATACTTCGTCTCGACCTTTTTCGTTGAGCCTGTTTATAGCTGATTAGCAAACTGCAGGCAGTTATTTGAGTCTCTGACTGACGGAGGCCGCTTTGAGATCTGCCGAATTTGGAGTTGCGAAGGGTCTGTCAAGGCGAGCAAGTGGCCAAGTTAACAGGCGAATGATTAATGAAGGAGGAGCTCGGCTATCACCTTCACACTTGCTAAATATATAACTATATATATATATATCTTTTATTTTTCGACTGCAATTCGTTTGACGTTGACTGACTGAATGAATGATCGAATGACGGACTGAGCTGAGCTCACGCAATTAGTGCTGCGCGGCACAGTGGAGCAAATGTATCGATTTGGTGTATAAAAGTAGTAGATGGAATCCGTATAACTCTTATACTTAAGTATGAAATGCTCTTAAATACTTTTGTGAAGCCAACCACACATACTCAAGAGAACTTTTTGAGTGATTATCTCCTGCTTTGCTCCACTGTGCGTGGCATTTTCGCAGTTTTCGGCTGTCTGTTGCCCAATTGCCAATTGCCATTTTGCATGACGTCCGCGCGTACATTTTGACAGCTTTAGTGCAAGGTGTTGACGATAATTATTGGTAATTGGGCGGACGGACAGTGCGAAAGCTTCGTCTCTCCTGTCTCTCTCTGTCGCTTGTTAAGTAGGCGCCTAATTATTTTGACACCTGCCGACACAACGGGCGGCGCGTAATTACAGGGTATACGAAGTTTTATTCACACCTCGATCAAGGCCAACAGATTTTAAGGTGCTGAGTGGCAGCAACAGCAGCTGCTTCCTGGCAACTTGCAACCGGCAACCGGCAACTTGCAACTAGCAACCGGCAACTGGCAACTGGCAACTGCTGCAAGCAATCATTGATCAAGTCGAGTGCTTATCAACTGGTTAGCTAGGCCCATCTCTCGAGGTCCTAGTTGATGGCTCTCGATAAGGTCGCGCATTGTTTGTGTTTCGGTTTTTTGTGAACCCATTGTCAACGCCTTACGCATTTTAACAACGCAATTTGGGTTTGCACACATGTGTTGAGCGGCCAAAGAGAAATCCTCAACCAGACTATCAAGATGCACAAACACAAACACACATAGAGAGAGATCCTGATCATTGGCATAGATTGTGCGGGGTAAATAGTTATAATATGCATAGCCAGCTGACTACCTTTCTCTCTGTCCTTCTCTCTCCCTCTCTCTCTCTCATTCTGGTCTTGGTCGGTTTTAGAACATGTGCAGATTTGTTGTAGGTGTCAACCACATGAGGATCGCAGCGATAGGCATCTGTGTAGCCCATGCACAAGTGTGTATGCTTACAGGAGCACATAATACTCTCGTTTAAGGTAGATTCTTGAGGTTAGTTCTCGATAGGCGCATGCAGAACTTGTCGATTTTCCGTTTAAGATAAAGTTGAAGAGCAATATGTGTGAACATTAGCTGGGCTGAAAAACAATATGGTATTGAAGACTCATTAATTCCGGGAAAACTAAATAACAGATGCTTGTATAGAAGACCTTCATTTATGCAAAGAACATATTTTATATAGTTTTAGTATATTTTAGTATATATAAGTCCACAAATTGCTGATTAAAGTCCACAAAAAACTCAAGTAAAATATATAAACCACAACAATTCGAAAATTAAACGTAAAGAACTAATTATAGTATTATTCTTTGTTATGTCGAAAGTGTTTGGCACTGGAAGATATCAACCGCAAAATGTCAAAGAGTTGGACACTTGAGGCAAAACACTTAACACGCAAGCAGAAAGGACAATATGGAATGGGGAATTAACTTAACATTTGGCATTTCAGATACAACAGATATATGTGCTGAAATTTCTTTGTAGCGCCATAATTAATTGCTTCATTAACAGCGCCACAAAGTGCCAAGCAGTGGGGCAACCTTAAGTAGCAGTAGAAGAAGTACATCAAATACAATTGAAGTGAGAGTGAGAGCTCAAGTTGTATGGACAGACAAACAGTGAAAGTTTGACAGGTCTGCTAATTGAATTGTCTTTCAGAAGCAGCAAACATGAACATAAAAAGAAAACTTTACATACGAAATCTGCGGTGAGATAATGCCCCTTTCAGATAAATAGATGCATATGTATGTATATATATCTGTATATATGTATATGATATATGTTTATGTTAGTACAATTTGATTCTTAGCTTATATACTTATAGATATAGTTACTGTGCAATTCAATCAGTCAAATATATATCAATTTGATACAAATTTGCTGAAAAGAATAGTTAGCAAAGCAAAAAATACATTAGCCTGACAAACTTTTCTTTCTATGTCCTCTAAATTAAATTTTTGTTTAAATTCAACCACAAAACACACGAGCTAAAAGCCACAGCACATTTATATATATATCTATATATACAAATATATGCATATATATACACTTTTGTTTTCAACACACAACAATGTGCTGAATCTAATTTGAATGTCTGCCCAATGCTGCTGCTGCTGCTGCTGATGTTGATGAACTAAAATGCTTTTCGGTATTCGATTTAATGCTAAGTTGGCACAACAAAATGCCAGCCGAACGCTAATAGTGTCAAAAGTTTAATGATGAGGCCCGACTGTCACTTATGTTGCCGTCTGCCGTTAAGTAGACGGCTAAAGCACTTCTCCAGCCCAGTCCAGTCCAGTGCAACACCCAACATCCAACATCCCACATGCTAGTGCCTAACCCCAGTTTGAAAGAGCCAACATGTTTGCTCTGTTCTCTGAACGGAACAGCTGTCAGCGCTGGGCAAGTGACAGCCATATTGAGGATGCGACTATTTATATATATAGATATATGTGCTATATAGATATAGAGCAAATATATATAATACATAATAATGATATATAATAACTGAATAATATAGTATAACTAAACGACATTGCAGCTCTGCCAACTCCAACTTCAAATGCTGCTCTGACAAAAATTATTACCTATTACCATATAATATTCAAATAGCTTATGTTAAGCCAAGGAAAATTAAATGAAAATTGAATAGATTCTTATATATAAAGTTCAGTTCCGCAAGAATTTTCATAATTTCACGCGTGGAACGGAACGATAGATCGATCGGTTGCACTTAAAACAAAATAAACGCAACAAAGAAACAATTAGCAGGGCCTCGAGAATTAGTTGGACATGCACAACGCAAACAGAGACAGGGAGAGTGAGAGCGAGAGAGAGAGAATGAGAGAGAGAGAGAAGAGAAAATATGAGTTACAGATGAGTTTATTTGTTGAAGCCTTGAACTGCCGCTAAATTTTAGTGTAACTCTATTTTTTTTTGTGTGTGTTATCTTTTGTACTTTTGCCGCAACCCAAAGGCAAACAGCCAACCAAAACAAACAAATAAACAGACAGACAGACAAACAAACAGACAAACAGACAGACAAATAAAAAAGGGCCATTCGAACTTACAGAAGATCATTTGCAGTGCAACAGTTTCTCACACTGATGAACGCAACTGTTGGGAGTCGAACTTAGGTTTGGGGCGCAGTAAATGCTCACCGGGCGTTCGCTGCCAATTAGAATTAATGCGTTTTTTATAGAAACAGCTCGAATTTCCAGTCCAGACATTGTCAAACAGCACAGCACCCACTGCCTAGCCTAGCTCCCTCGCTTTTCACAAATTTGCTAAATTCCCGTCGACAACCATTTCCGTGCACTAAATCATCATATTGACGTGTCGACTTCATCATCATCATCATCATCATTATCATTATGAGCGTCATCATTGGCAGAGTCTCCAGCAGCGCAGCAGTCGTTGCGTCTTCTGCACCAAGCAATAGAGTATAACAGACTGCGAGATGCCTAACATTTGGCACCTCAGAGCTATTGCGAGCTTTTGTATTATGCTCTTTTCCAATTGGAATTGCATCTCACGTCTGTTATATTCTCTCTGAAGCAAGTGCAAGGCACTTGAGGTCTGTAAACGGCTGGAATTCCCCTCCTTATTGATTTGAGAATCTATCGAGCTGCTGTTCCGTGGCTAAAATGTTTAATAATCATATTCATAATATATATTTAATATTCTATATATATATATATATTTTTTTTTATACCTCAATATATATATTTACTGAATAAAGCCTTTAACTATTGATTTAATTTATAATTATTTCTTATGTTTAATGCCCATTGTATACGATTGTGAGAGCTTAGCTACTGCCCAGCTTTGGCGATAGCCCCTAGGTCTGCTCATACACAGTCAGGCAACTGTGTGCTGTTGTGCCGCCTGCTGTTGCGCCCACAACAACAACAGTCCGTAGCAGCAGCAGCTGGGTGCATATGACATTTGCAATTGCAAGCATAATAAAATTGGTTTGGGGCTAAATTGTCAGTTGGTTTGAGGAGCTTAAGTCTTGTTGTGTGTATTATAAAACAACAGGGCATAATTAAGGCTCTGAATTAGCCGCCATAAACGACACACCCACAAAAGCCTCACCCATCTCTCCCTCCCACCCTCTCTCTCTCTCTTTCGTTGCCATTGAAATTAATTAATTAAATTATGAGCTAGTTATGGGGAGCGTGCGACATGCATGCGGCATGTCAGTCAAAGTGCATTCAAAATGCAACAAAAGCTGCATAGATATTACAGCTGTCACCAAGCCCTACACACACACACACACACACACACACTCAAAGAGGCTCACTCAGTTGGCATTGAGGACTAGTTATTGGCTTCGTTCGCTTTTGTTTTGCATTTACACAAAATGGGTCAAACCCCAAAAACAATCAAGAGAGACGCAACCGTACGTCGTTCGTCCCTCTCTCCACTCGTTGCAATAAGCCTGGGCACTAATTAAGTGGGCGTGGCCGCGCCTAGTTGACACTACATACCATATACGTGGAGTGTCGCGGTTTTCCATTATGGTCGCTCCTGCACACACATCCCAATGTCAGTTTTTGCGCTGGCACAGGCCGACAGGCTTTTGATTGAACGCCGCAACACGTCAGCTGGCTGTCAAGTATACGCACTGTGGCCATGCCACTCTCACGCTTTATTGGCAGCGCCCTCCGCAACGTCCACGCATCTCATTATGCTATCTGAGCCACTGAGCCACCCAGCTGCACCCACTAAACATTAATGCCGTGCAAATTTATAGAGCTTGCTCCAAAATATCCTTCAGAGCACAATAGATTTCGCCAAGCTATTGTTATGCTAAAAGCTAGGCTAAAGAGAGAGAGAGAGAGAGAGAGTTGTGAGAATGATTTGGGAAACTTTAGATAAACTCGATGGTGAACATAATGTCTGTGAAGGGCTGATATCTATATGATAAGTCAATAACTATAGAGATAGTCTATAGCTCGAGTTTTAAAGTTTCTGCTGAGACTTGAAGCAAGACAAGCAAGAAGATCTCTCTACATTACTCTTAAATGGGAATCTCTTATGTCCCTCTATTAGTTTTATATACCTAATATCACGTTTTAGCTTTCGAAAAACTCTTGGAGCAACCCACTGGTCGTAGGCGTTGACCCAGTGGACAGTCAAATGGATGAGCAGTCAGCGGGGCAGCCACGCACACATATGTCATTCAACAAAGGAGCGAAAACCTCCAACCATTACGCTCACTCCACATCGATGCCAGTGTTCTATGATATATACAACTATTGTTGCTGTTGTGTGTGTGTTTTTTTAATGCCTTGTCCCAGATTGTTTATTATCAACTGGGAGCGATAAAAGTGTCCTGGCCTTATTGTATGTCATTTATATTTGGCCATAGTTGTACCTTTATTGTAGTTGTTGTAGTTGTTGTTGTTTCTATTGTGTGAAGATTTCTTGCTGGCTGCTTGTCAACACAAAATGGACATGTATCAATTAATCTTTTGCCGGGCACTGGGAGCGAACAGTTGTGCCTTATCCAGATCCACATCCCATACCCCATATCCCCATATCCCATATCAAAATTCAATGTGCATACCACAAGACGCACGCTTCGCCATGGCAATTTGTTTGATGGCGCTGCGTGTGCCCTGCTCCTGCTCCTACTGCTGCTCCTGCTCCTGCCAGCAGATGGGCTGCCATTAAAGGTCATGAACATAAATAACGTGCAAGTCAGTCGATGGGGCATAAATTCCTAGACACCTCAACGAATTTCACATGCCACAAGTGCTACAAAAATAATTATTTAATACTCGTACTCTTTGCCTTCAAACTCTGCCATTTACGTGTGATAACTCATCAAAGTTTAATGCTCGAGAAAAATATCAAAAATACAACAAAAAAAAAAAGAAAACAAAATGCGTCTCATGTCCTTGTCTGGCCTTTCAATGCCCCCCTCCACTCCACCCTCTCCACTCACACTGTGCACACATTGTACAATATTTGGTCTTTGGTATGTGGTATTTGGTTCGAGCCCCGTTGACACGTACTTGGTTAAAAGGAAAACGACGAGCATATTGATTAGCTGCGTGCCCGCCTTTGATACGCATGTAAACAGACTCACAGATGACTGATAACATGCTTTTAGCTCTCAAAGCACTTGGCCAGCATTTGCTGTTCTATGTTCTATGTGCTCTGCTTCTTTTCTTTTCTGTTTTTGGAACTTGGTTATGCTGGCTTGCACACACGGCTTGAATTGGTCATGGAACAAGAGTTTGTACAAGAACACAATGTTGTAACAGTCAAAAAAAAGAAGAAGAAAATAGACAAGAGCCAAATTTCTTATGAAATTTACAACTTTCTTTTTAACTAAATTTGTTCGTTTTTGAATATGTAGAACAACTAGTTAGCTCTAGATTCTATGAAATGTTTTTAACTTTTGAATGCATTCTGTGGGTATTTAAGTTTTAGAAATGTTTAGTAAACGAAGCTTTCAAATGTGCAACGATTGGACATATATTAAAAGTTATCTGTAGTCATGAGAGTGCTGAGCCCAAGAAGCTGAAGCTGAGCTGCGTTATAATAAATACTTTTTCCGATTAGGAGCGCAGATATAGAGAGGAGTAGAAGAGTTCTCTATAATTTTTAATAGCTAAAGAGAATCGTTCTACGATTTTGTATTGCTCTAGCTATTCTGTCTCTTCAAACAACTGAAGTTTAATTTCTTTTCAGGCAATTCTCTTGTTGATAGTAAAGAAACTCATTCTTTGAGTGCTTTCAAGTAGTCTGCGAGTAAAGAGTCTCTAGTTTGGTATATAGAAGGACGTATGTACAGATGGACACATGGCAGGTAGGGTGACATAGAGGAAGACTAAATCAAATAAAATATATGATATTCTTTTAGGAAACTTCCATATGGGTTTCATAGTCTACACCAGGATATATTATGAAATACTTTAATATAACAAATAATAGCCATACATACTCCAGAGTTATATTCAATATCAGTTAGATTTCTCTTCAGACATTCTTGTAGAATATATCCTTCAGATTGTCTTAGCCAGCAAATATTTATTATAATTTATTATAGTAATAAACCACACACACTCCACTCTTAAATATAACTAACTATGTTTATAATTTCTATATCAGAGTAAGCCAAAAATATATATATATGAAAATAATTCAGTTGTTACACCTGCCCGCTGAGTGACATATCCTGCACACAGGCCAACTTCTCACCTGTGGTTCTTTCACACTTCATACGAAACTCTATGGCATAATAAATCCATCAAATGTTTCATATGCTTATCATAAAATAATACGTCATCCGTTGTCCATTGTACGTGCCCATTATTTGGGTACCCCTTTGCTTTTGCTTCTCTCAGTTTCTCGAGCGCTCGGTTTCAGTTTCCATATAATTTGATGTTTATCAAGCAGCAATTATAACATTTTCACATTGGAAAATTATGAAAAAGGAACGCTGGCATTTCTCTCATATCATTATAGATAATTTCTTCATTAGAAACCAAGCAGTTTTGAGAGGGGAAAACATTGAACAGAAACTACTTTTAGGCTGTCAGAAATTGTGACAAGTCGCTATCGTAGTGCCTGCATCTAGGAAAAATAGAGAAAAACTATGACAGTTTTTCCAGCGAAAGAGGGAAGAATTGTTAACGTATTTAAGGGATTTTTAATTGCAAAGCTAAAAACAACAAGCGGCTTAGACAACTTTACAGTCAATGCGATTAGCAGCTGATGCGGTTTTCATATTTTATATTTGTTGACTCGCGCAGCTTACAAATCACCAAAAATTCCAGCGAAACTTTGCACAAACAAGTGAGAGAAGGAGACAGAGAGAGAGAGAGAGGGAGCGAGAAGACAAAGAGACGAACCTGTTCTAATCGGATGCAGCTCGGTTGCACTTGAAAGGATTTGCTCAACGCCATGTCCCAGTGACAGACTGACAAAAGCCCATTAAAGGATAAGCGAACCGCTGCCTGGGACAGCCAGGGACAGTCAGGCAGCTGCCCAAATCCGCTTGCCTCAAAATCCATAAAACGCATTCGCGTTTGTTTGTCCAGACCGCAAAAGTGCTGAGCCCAGTTTTAAGTAGTTAGGAACGCATTGTAATGCCATTACAGGCTTGCCGTGACGAGACACCATTTTGCGTGGGCCGCGATTATCGATCAAAGCCGCAAAAACTGGGCACAGGTAACGCATCATACTTCGAATAGATCAAGCCATAAAACGAACCCGTGTCACAGGTAAAGTGTGTTCCAAATGCAACACTCACTCATCTTTCGATACCCTGTATTTATGTTAAAGTGTGCTGAAGGGTATATAATTTCATTAGATTAGATATAAATATATATGAGTAATTGTTAAAATTTTATATCCAAAATACAAAATTAAACTTTGATAATTATCGACTGAAAATGATTGATCCGTAATGCAACTCTTTGTCCCGATCTATCAGTCAATATTGAATATTTCATATTTTACACTGAATACAGGGTATCTCCTAGTCAAGTTCTCTTATAGCACACTCATCTCATCGTTTCCTCTTCTATTTTCCATATATATATTTTGACAAGTGCGTGTTTATTGTTATTTCTGTGGTACCTGTTGTACCTGTTGGACAATATTTCTGGCTACGACCCTTACCGAAATGAAGAGATTTTCACAAGTTTCATATAAACGGGCTTATGTCTAAATGTCTTATATAATAATTGGGTTATGTAAACCCTAGCGCTAACCTCAATTAGCGTCTTTTTTTGGTTTACCGAAGCAATTTACGCTGACCAAGCCAAGACTTCTTAAAGACATATGTTTAGACTTTGCTTTGCATTCGCCATGCGCTCCAATTATTTTCTATTTGTATTTCGTTCTACACAATACTTCCATCTGTTGGGGCAATTGTTCATTTAATTTGTTAATTATATTCGGTAAGTGTAACTAATGTCGTTCATTTGTGGTTTTAATGTTTGTGGTTTGAGAAATGCCTCCAAAAACTTTGCGTGGGTCAATGTCAAAGAAACTGCCGCAAGCTGGCCTCAACTGCTTTCCCGCCCTATCTCCCTCTCTCTCTCTGTCTTTCGGTCTCTTTATCAACACGCACCTGTTCTATTCTTTTGGCTGTAATTGCCACGCTTTGTGGCATATAATCATTTAATTGTGCTAATCAAATTTTAGTGATATTTTGTTTGACTTTTGATTGCCGCATTTAGCGGCAGGCAACACAGCTGAAAATATAACAAAAGCTATCGAAATATAGACATTGACTGCCTAATTATAATTTCCTATAGAAGAAAAGGGATACAAATATCAGCAATTAGTGGTTGAATATGGCTTTTGAAATGATTTTTAACTAAAAATTATTTATAAATAATATTTTATAAAATATAATCAATTATGTAAGGAATAATTCGATTAAAAATAAACAATAAGTTTAGTTAAAAATTATTTTAAATTAAATTTTATAAAATATAATAAAGAGTAAAAGAAATATAATAAATTCAATTGAATTAAATTATTCATAAATTATTTATAATTAAAATGTTTAAAAATTGCATTTGAAATATATTAACTAAATCTATTTATATTTAAAATTTAATAAAAAATTTAAAAAGGATAAAATTTAATTTAAATAACTTAACTTTGCAAAAAAACTAAACATAAATAAAATTTTATAAAATATAATAAGAAGAAAATTTAAAAAAATAAAAAAATATATATATTTTCATATAAAACAATTTATTCCTTCACTCTAACATAACATTAAATTCTTCATAATCTTCCCAAGCTCTACAACTCTCTTGCATACCAGAGTCAAATCAAATTAAGAGCTCTCACAACTACGCCTCTTGACACTCGGCTGCAATATCTAACTGACCTCATTACAAACATCTTTATGTAATATCTCTTCATATGATATCTCTGTGCAGCAACAACGAATCTCTGGCTTCAACTTCAAATTTCAAAATTCAAAAATTAAGTTTAGTCACATTCTAAAGACACTCCGAGGTATAATTACCGCGAACCAGTGCACGTGATTAAGACCCCAGACGAAATAACACAAGCAACAATAACAACAGCAATGCGACCGCACACAACAAGATTAAGGCAAAGATGAAGAAGCAGCAGCAGCAGCAGTACAGCGAGCGCATTAAAGGAGAAAAGAATCTCAGTGAAATTCCCAGGAAAGCACAAAAATCTCCGCTCAAACAAAGTAAAAGATAAAGTCATAAATAAAATTGGAAGTGTGACCGTGTTGTTGGTTAAACTGAAACCATAAACCCGAGCCCCCGCTCAAAGAATACATTTATATATATATTTATATATTTATATATATATCTGTACTCACACAGTTTTGGCCCAATTCATTCACGTAGTGCAGCACGCATCCTTTTTTGAGTGAAATGGCCCGAAATGGCTTGAAATGGGTTTTAGAGCCAGGAAGCATTTGATTATTTTTACGGCTCTTTGGGGCGGCCGCACGCTCCCAATTACAGGAAATAATTCGGTCAAGCAGAGCCCAAGTACAATAAAAAACCAAAAAGGAAAATATATATCCCACTGGCCGGCCGGCCGGCCGATAAGAGGCTGCAGATAAGGCGCGTAGCAAAGTGAAAAGATACGCAGCCTCTCTCATAGATAGCAATTGCGATAGTGAGTGAATGAGATGTGACCGTTTACCCCGGGCTCGGCGATGGGGTCACGTATGTACGTCTGCTCTGAGAACTGCTCGACTCGGGATGCCCGAAAAACATCGACGGACGTCCAAGCGTGAATGTCACGTAGCGAACGTTGTGCAATGCGCCCCGTGTAAATAAATAAAGTGGAGTGCGAGTAGAAGTGAAAGAGATCGCTTTCTCTCTGTCTATCCTTGTGCTACTCCAAGGCTGGACAGTCACACGGCCAAATATATATCAACGATAATTTATGTGCGTGTCGACATGCGGGCATCGGGCATCGGGCAGCGGGCAGCGGGCTCCCAGTCGGATACTCAACCCATACCCAATTTCTGCTCGGCATCCCAGTTCCTGCTACCTGACAGTAGCTTGTGTATGCTTTGTTAACAATTTAATGGCATAAACATTATGATTTCTGTTATTTCAATAAAAGACAGCGACATACGACAGCGACACAGAACATACGCCAGCAGCACCACCATCATCCATCCAACTATCATATGATGCACTATGAAAAATATTTGAGTAAATTAGGAATTAGTCTAAGAAAACTTTATAAGAAACTTGCTAATTGAAGAGAAATAGTTCTCAATGCACTCACAAATTTTATAAATATTTATACTTCATTAAAATATATATATTTTATAATAAGACTTAAGTTAACATATCAGTTTCAATTGAGTTGGAAATTTCTCTGAGTGCAGCTCGTCTTATCAGCCTGTTTGTTGTCTCCTGCTCTTGGAACTGAGCGTGAGCGATGCGGCTCCAAGATAAACTCCATGCATTTGATGATGAACCACAGCAGCAGGCTGGAACCCAGCGAGCCGTTGAAATATTTATACGAGTGTTGGACGCACTGCGAAAATTATTATGCGTAACACGTTCGGTTTGTTGGCTTTTTCGGCGACGTCGACAGCGACAGCGACAGCGACGTCGACTGCGACGCAAAAGCCCCCAGCAGGCGGTCAAAAATGTTAACAAGCGCAATTTGAACGCCTCACGGGCCAACCATGAGGGCGGGACGAGCAGGGCGGGAGGCAGAGAGGCAGAGAGGTATCACGCTGGAGGCCCACTGAGACAACAGATACCGGTCCATTGCAGCATTGGTTTTTTGTTTTTGTTTTTGTTTTTGTTTTTGTTTTTGTTTTTGTTTTTGTTTTTGTTTTTGTGCGTGTGCAATTGATTTTTGATGGCTGATAAATATATAGTTATGAATACGTTAACTGGCTCTGCGGCCACGCTGCAGTTCGTTCTAGAAATGATTTTGGCCATCTTGCTGGCGTAATTATGCCGGCCAGTGCAATGCGAACAAGTTTATCACTCGAACATCTGATGAGTTTTTAATTAATTTTGAAATTTCTGACCATTTTCGAGCATTTTGTTAATGGATGGTCCATTGTTCTTATCTTTTTGTGAAAAAATAATGTAATAATTGGTAGAGTTTATGTTTAATACAGAATACAGACAATATATAATAACTATATATTGTGTAATTGTAAGTTGGATATAAGATTATGAAGTTAAAGTTTCATTGGGAAAGTAATATTATAATTTATTGATTCATATATTGGAAGATTTGTATTCTGCTAGCACTGGAAGCTTTCAAAAACATTTATATATTCCAAAATAAATTGAAAGTTTCAATTGGACTTAGAGCATAAGAAAGTTTTCTGAAAGGTCTTAATGTGATAGATCAGAATAGCCATGTAGTTAAGGTTCTAAGAAGGCTCTCTTAAGGCTCTAAGGAAACTCGAATACACCACGACAAAGAAAAGTCAAATCTGTTAACAAAATCCACTCAAATTCAATTGATCTCCATAATTGTTAAATGCCACAAATAGCTAATACTAAAATTGTTTAACCAATTTCAACAAGTGCCAACTAAATAGAAAAAAAACATTAACTGATCATTCAATTTCTCTAACTTCCATTATCGATAGTTAATCGATAGTTTCGTTGAGTACCTCCAAGTGTTTGTGCTAGAAACTTAAATACAACTCGCAATTAGCAGCTTCGCTGCACTCTGCTTGACCTGCGCCACTCAATGGCCGTAAATTAGCCACAAAAAGCGGAAATACGCCTCACTGCAAACGCAACAACAACAATTGCAACAACAACAGCAACAGCAACAGCAACATTGGCAAACACCATTAGCTCAAGAGCATTGAAGTGCAATTGCAATTGGCGCGGCTGTCAACAGCTCGAAGAACGTCGGACGTCTAATGGCAAATGACTTTGGCATCAATCGGTTTCGTTTGAGGTGTTAATTTGCCAGCGAATGAGCCAAACTTGTCAACGTTAAAGCCAAAAAATAAATAAATAAAAGAAAACGAAAACGAAAAAGCTAAAATGAAAACAGGCTTGCAACTGGTTGGAGTTAAAGATGTATCAAATTTATCATATTATTTCTAGTTGAGGCTGTCTGCAGACGAAGACTGAGACTGGTTGGATTGAGACATAACATGGTCTGGAGCCTCGGCCTTTCACAATGCTGGCCAATTTAATTACCACTTTAGAGCGAGCAATTCCCCACTGGCTGGGTGCACACAAGGCTCATTTGAGATGCCGTGTGTCTGGTCTAGGGCCTGGCAATAAAAGTGTCAAAAGTAACACTCGTGTTATATAAGACATCAACATTGGAGACGCGCCAGCTAGCCGAACAAGCAAATCCCTCAACTATTAAACACAACAACAACAACAACAACAAAAGAGAGCCGAGATCGAAGCGGCAGCTCCTGCGGGATTAGCCTCGAGCAGCCATAAAGCAGCATCAAATGCGAGAGGCAAAGAATTGTAACTCCCTAGCCGGGCAGTCAGTCGGGCAGCCATACAAAAGGGTTACGAGACTGCGATTATAAATAAATAACATTTCATCAATGCATCGAACCGAATGCGTCAATAACTTAAAGGATTAGGCAAACAAGAACTGGAACTGGAACTGGAACTGGCAGTCCCAGTCTCTGGGCTTAAATCATAAAAAGAAGACCTTTTTGAGAGAAAGAAACACCCATTTGACGTTCACACAAAGCAAATCACAAGATTTAATGGGTTTGTTGCTCGAATCAACTCCAATTCGGAATTTATTTTTTGGGTTTTTCGAATACACTTTCAAAAAATAAGAGAAAATGTCAAATTGCAGCAAATCCTTAGATATTTATATAAAGAAGTTGAATTGAAATATAAAAATTTATTTTTTATATGTATTTTTTTTTGTATTTTAAAATCATTTTTCATATATTTTTTGATCATCCCTCTCTCTTTCTCTTTCTCAGAGAGAGTATTCAGAGTTTCATATACTCAAAACAAAGTTTTTAGTTTTTTGTTGGTTTCTTTGCATTTCCGTTTGGCGTTTCTTAAGTCCAATTTATTTCAACATTTAAAAGCCATAAAATATTTGTGGCTTAGGGCGCAACTGTCATAATTTAAATTCATTAAATTCATTCCAACAAAATGTCAAAGCAAAGTTTTTATTTATGCTACGCTGGGGGGTAATTGCTTCCAGGAACAACAATTAAAATGCTACTCAAGTAGTAGTTTTCGAGTACTTGAAGTCCAAACGGGAAAAAGTTCGGGGAAATACCGTAAAGATGCGATAGAGCTCTGATTAGATGGCCCTGAGATGAGGCAGGAGTCTGGGGCATGCAGGTAATGCTCAGCATATGTTCAATCTGTGCGTGCCCCTGACCGTGGCATGAATGAAGCAATTTGTTTTGACTCCAAATACTACGTGCGTCCGATTATATTTCTACCTCTTGTTCTTCTTCTGCTTCTTATTTTGGGTAATCGCAATCGTGGGTAATCGTCATCGGGCATCTCACACGTTGCCTGGCCAAGAAAACGCACCGAAAATTAGTGGGCAATTGGTTCAGTTCGGCTGGGTTTGGCCACAAGAAGAAAAAAAAAATTAGATTTATTTGGCATATGGCACAGATCTCTCTGGTAGCGATTAGAGCGATTCCCACAACTACGTGTGCCGCATACATATCGCCCGCTCATTCATTCATAATGCGCCGCAGTCTGGCTGCGAGTCCATGAAATGGGATTTATTTTAATACTCGCATGCGTTTACCACTTGTTAAGTGAATATGCCATTAATTTGCTAACAAAACTTGCCGTGTAATAAATAAACATCAACTGCACATCAATTGCAAGCCCCAATAACATTAAGTCTGAGCTTAATGCCAAAAGTTGAGCAGCTTTCAATGAAATGTGAATTTCAAGTGTTTGAAGACTTTAATGTAAGTAAATGAATGTAAATTGAAAAAATGTTTCTTGATATTCCATATGGAGAGGAATTAAATGATTTTTACTCTCTTATGATTAGATTAGAAAGCTCAGCTATGTCAAATACTAGAGAGACTGAGATATATTTAAATAACATCATAAATATTTATTGCTTTTAAAATATGTGAATATTTATTTTGCCTCCTTGTTGATCGATCCACTTTTGAGCCTCATCATACCAGAACTATGTTAGGCCTACGCTTAGCATTTTAATTTTAGAGAGGCAGTTAGCTCTGTAGACTTTAAGTTGTTCTAGACTTATGTACTGTAAAGAGATTTCACTCAGTCTTGACATTCTGCTCTTTGTTCTTTTCGTGCTTCTTTTGTTCTCACAGCGCATTGGGTTGATCAGCCCCGGCCGAGGCTCTTAGTTCGAGCATATGCCTCTATACTTTTCTTAGTTCGTATTGAAGCATTAGAAAAACTTATGATAACAGAGAGTTGAAAATAATACTAAATGATTTTCTTGACAATTATAAAGAATTGGCTAACTTTAATGGCCCAACACCCAGTTATAAATATCAAATTTTATTAGATGCATTACTCTAAGAGTCAATCAGTGCTAGAAAACTGACATGTTCTTCACATATTTGCTGCTATTTTATGACTTTTGACAGCTGCCAATTTTCAAATGGCTCACACACACACACAAATACACCCACACACACACACTGATCGCCCAGATTTCACACATTAAAGCGCAAGTAAAAGGCAAAAGACATATTTCTGAAGCAAGTGGGAATGAAGCTGTTCAAAGTGATGGAATATGAGATGCTCTATATGGCAATAACAGAATGGTATATGTAAATTAAGAATTAAATAAATAAATAAAATAATAAATTTAATATTAAACATAGATCACAAATAGATTTATGTTAATTCAGTTCCAAGTCTACAGACAATGGAAAACTTACTTAAAAATAAAAAAGAAAATATTTCTGCAGGGTATTTAATTAACAGCAATTGCACTTGCAGCTGTCCGTCAGAACTTTGGCTGAACTTAATTTACAATCGCGCAAAATAAGAGCAAGACAACGACATTTATTCATTTGGAGCAAACACCTGCAAAAGCCGCCGCCACCTACCTGTCTGTGTGATGCAGTGCGCTGTCTCTGGTGGCTTGGCGTGGTTGCATATATTGAAATGCAGCAGCGTGTATGATTTTTGATTTATGATCTGTCACAAAAATAGCCAAGCGGCTACACCCTGCCCTAGTATAGGTGCGCCGGTAAAGAGTCTATGCAGAAATGCGTGCAATGCAAAAATGCGAAAGAGCGAAGAGAGAAAATATTCATATGTATATGTGTGCATATAATGAAAGCCACTGAAGAGAAGGATGGCAGTAAAAGATATTTACGATGCCCATAGCGCGTCCAAGCCAAAGTTATGCACAAAACTTTCTATAGAACTCAAGTTGAGGTTCTGGGGAGTGAAGCTGCTCTGCCTGCATGCCTGCTCCTGCTGCTGCTGCTGCCTGCTATCTTAACACGATCAAAGCCAGCCACAACAACAGAAGCAATCAATTTTCGTTGTTGTGATAGCCGCGGGTAGTCAGACAGCACCGGATCCAGCAAAAGCAACAAACATATATCCAATGCGAAAAGCTGCAGGCGATGCGGCTGCTTAATAAATATGATAATGCCTGGAACGGCGAGGCGCGACAGAGCCCAAACAGGCTGCTCTACTAATTAATGTAACAACTACATGGGCAGTCGTAACTGAGCTCTAGCTAGCCAACATCCTTCGCTTTGGCATATTTCTGTCTCTGGCTTAACCCTAATAATAATAAATAGTGTCAGGATTAATTGAATCGTTCGCACTTTGCACGTTTCGCGCCGTTTCCCAAACGTGTCACACACGCTGCGACAAATGATATATCGCTCCTATTCAACTATGCAATTTATTATACAATTATTTATGCCAAGCTTCAGTCCTCAGCCCAATGGAACACCGCCAACAACAACTGCAAGTTGTGTTGCCTAACAACATGGCAGCAGCCACCATTTTAAAGTTCATTAATGTGGCATGATTTACGCACAAATGCCAAAGCAGCCAATGCAAAAAAAAACAAATATATATATAGAATAAGTGTCTAGCAGAAGTCTGATATGAGAGTCTAAGGTACGTTCATTGGAATAATAGAGTGTCTTATATTAAAAACAAAATATATTCAAATATGAGTTGAAGAGATGAAAAAGATAATAATTTTGAAGGAGATTCGAACTCTTGATTAAAATCTTTAACTATTCATAAGCTCGTACAATGAGTAAGTATAAATGAATTGAATATACCATAGACATATGTAGTCTATATTAACATATATATAACGTATATATAATATTAACAACATATAATGGAAATCATAGAGATATAAAACTCTTAAAGCTAATTTAAAATATAAATAAAAATTTTACAAAAATTATTGAATTATTTAAAATAATACTCTGTACTTTTCATTCACTTTATAAGAAAAGGTTTTTGCTTCAGTATAATTTATTTGAGTCATATAAGTTTTATTTATTTAAAAAAATTTTATTTCAAGCAGCAGAATATTGAAGATATATTCATAAGAATAAAAATGTGTCTTAGATTATGAAAAAAAAAAAAGTTTAAATGTGAGGTGAGCAGATAGAAAAGATGAAGATGCCGATAGAGATCTGAGTGATCTTACTATGAATTAAATATACCAAATAAAATTATACTTTCTTCTTTTCTCTTTCTTCTATTCTATTTCTTCTTTTCTCTTTCTCCCTTAATCTTGCTCCTTTTGTCTTTCTACTTTTCTTTTTCTTCTTTTTTCGTATACTGTGAATTATAAATAAATAAACTTTATAATACTTATCTCCAAAAATAATTTTATATAGTAGAAAATAGAATTTTATATCTTAAAAATAATTTTATATATAAATATAATTTGTATAAAATTATAAAATTATTTTAAGCTTATTTTCTTCAATTTGAATACAGTCTATAAAGGCAAAAGCTTTTGTTTCAGCATAAAATACAAGATTTTTTAATCTGTGCAAAAATGTTTTATATTTTTTTTTTTAACTTTATGACTAAAGCCTTTAAATTGGTAAAAGGCAAATGCTTAGTCAGGAGGCAGCATCATAATTCATATGTCACGTGTTACCGTTAAGCTTAAAATGCGCTTTAAACAACGTAAGCCAAATGAACAAAATAAACGTAAGGTATTTAAAACAAAGTGCTAAGTGTATGTCCGTGTGTGTGTGTGTGTGTGCGTGTGTGTGTGTGTGCGTGTGTTAACCTGGGCCAAACGAGGCACTCAGCGAGCTGCCTGCTCAGCTGATTGCTGCAGCGAATTGTTGAGCGAAATGGAAGTGAAATCCGTTGAGACCAAAGACCAGATATAGTGAGTCAGTAGGGGAGCGGACAGGGGGCATGTGGCATGGGAAGCGGAGCTTGGGTAAGAGGGGCACAGCATATGTGAAAATAATCGCAAGCCGGCACATAAATAATGGACTCAAGTGTCAAAGGGGCATATCATCAATTTGTTCTTTTGGCGGCCTACCCCACAACTACAACCCCATAGCACACACACACACACTCGCACACACACTCGCGCCCCTGTAGCCATGCATATTTATTTCAAAAATAAAACTGAACAATGTGCTGGCATTGAAGAAGTAGCCAGAGCTCCAGAGTTTCGGTCTCTCTTTTTTTTCAAACAAATTCGCTGAGTGCTTAAGTGCTTCCGAAAGTGAAACAAATCTGTGACATGTGTTTCAGTTTTGCTACCTCCTTCTCGCTCACATACACCAGCTCTCCCTCCCTCTCCCTCTCTCTCTCCCTCTATGCCTGTTGTAAATTTGCCTAAAGTGCCAGCAGAAAAACGAGAGCTGCAGCGCAGCTACTGAAAACTCTGACTGAAATGCAAAGAAAAATGTGCCTGACGCTTTCCCCGTTCCCCCCACTCACCACCCCCTTTCCACTCTTCTCTCTCTTACACCTCTCGCAACTTTGTTGCATTTTAATTCAGCGTTTTCTTTCCCTTTTTATTCGCTCGCGTCTTCTGTAGCGCGTTTGCCTTTTTTTTAAGCGGATTTTCAGCGCTGCTTTTCAAACAACAACAAAAAATCCCCAAAATTGGCTAAGAAATATTGTCGCAGCCAGAGACAGAGAACAACCGAATGAACAAATGCTGTAACCAGGGCTACGGCTACGCATGGGTATCCAACGGGCACCCTCTCTCTCTCTCTCTCCCTCTTTGTCACTCTCCCACTCTTTCTCTGAGATTTCTACTGGGCACGTAATTTATGTGAGCTGCTTAGGGAGCGCATTCACGGCTTGATATGTGGGTTGCACCCACAAGTTGCATGACTGCTGCGGGCCAGCAGCATAAATTAAGCCGAGCTAAAAAGTTTTAATAGAGAGCAACTCAAAGAAAGCTGTTCACTTTGACAGAACTGATGTCTAGCTTATGGAATATCTATCGTTTATGTAGAGGAAAACAACAAGAGAAGAGAGAGAAGTTTACTCTTTAGCTGTAAGTCTAACAGGTGAAGAGCAATGTAAAAATATTTCAAAAATTTCGTTAAGAATTGCAATGAATATTATTCTAAAATAAAACCAAATGAAATAAGTTTCTTTTTTATTTTTCAACACAAAATAACATGATGAGAACCAATGAAAACTTTTCTTAAAATAATTTTAATTTATTTAATTTTTTTTCATATTTTTTATAATAAATAATCAAAAGCTTAAATTAAATTTTTCTGCATATTTATTTTTAAATTTATTAGCTAAATATATAAAATAAAATATATAAATAACTTTATTCATATATTTTATATATGTATAAAGTAATCATCAATACATTTACTTAGCCTTCAATTACTCTATAAATATATTATTTCAGTCGAGGCTCTTCTGATTGTTGTCTTCGTAGCACACATTGTTCAGAACTGATCCTCAAGCATAATAGCAGCAGAATGACGCTGTTCGAAAACGCTTAGAGACGTGCTTAGCGCTCGTGGTAAAAAAAAAAGAAAAAAATAGATAGACAAACAAATAAAAGGTCAGCACATGGAGTAAAGAAACAACAAAAAAGTAGAGACTGCTGCAATAACAAACAAGGCCAAACAAGGGCACAAAGTGCTGGCCAAAACAAATGCCAAGAAGGGGGCTTAGTGCCACAAATTGAGCAATTCTTTGGCATATGTATGGCCCATATCCTTGCTGCGCTGTCTGCTAATGCAGCTATTTGAAAACTAATGAGAAAAAACCAGTCAGAAATCCGCTTACAGTGATGAAAGAGCGAGAGAGAGAGAGAGAGAGATAGACAGATGAGGAGGAGCAGCAGCGGCTGTTCACGAGCTGCAAAAGGAGCAGCAGAAGTGGCATTGCCAGTAGCAGGCGAGTGCAAATGAATGCGCATTTAAAATTAAGCCATAATCCTTTTACAATTGATGCTGTGCAGTCAGCCAGATACCTGTATGCCACACACACACACACACACATGTCCTTGCAAGGACAACGGAGCAGTTGTTTTTCTTTTTGGTCTAAAGCAATATATTTGTGTTGTGACCGGGCTTAGCCAGCGCCCAACTAGGTGTGAGGGCATATGGTTTGCTTTGCCCCTTGCTGATCCCTTCTAATATATTGAAATAATACTCAGCAGACAACAGATCGAAAGGCAAATTTTCTATTAACATTGCTATAATTTATGTGCAGTTAAATCCTATTCAAACATATAGATGGAGGGAGCGAGAGAAAAGAAAATTTGAGCTAGAGAAGTCGAGCTGGAGAATTTATAAATTGAAGTAGCCCGATTGAATATGTTTCTAACTATTCCATGAATACAATATAATAATAATAAACTTTGATCACCTCCGTTGTTCCGCTTAGTCAGATTCTGAAATTCATTTGACTAATGCAGGCCCAATGATGGCTGTTTCAATTTTGCAATCAATTTAAATATTTGGACATCGTGCATAAATTTGGCGGTAGAATGCTCGTGGCAAAATCGATTTTGATCGCTCTGTCCGCTTCGTTTGGTGGGTTCATTGTTGGCGTCTCACTGGCATGGTCCGGAACTATAGGAAATCCAAAATACATCAGTGCATCGTACATATTCACGCCGGATCCGATGGACTGGGTGTTCATATGCGCAACTATTGCAGTGGGTGCCGCCCTGATGAGTTTTCCCGCTGGCCTAATGATCACCGCGTATGGCAGAAAGCGGATCATGATGGGTATGGTGGTGCCCTGCCTACTCGGCTGGGGTCTAATCATTGGCGCACGGCACTTCAGCATGATGTACATTGGTCGATTTCTGATTGGAATGGGCAACGGCGGCATCAGCGTGGTAGTCACCCTATACAACACCGAGGTGGCCGAGCTGAACATACGCGGAATGCTGGGCTGTTTCTTTCATTTGATGCTGGCCCACGGCATTCTATACGCCTACATTCTAGACTTGTGCAAAAATATCCTAGTGTACAACTATGCGTGCGGCCTGTTGCCATTGGTTTACATCTTGCTACTGATATGGGTGCCCGAATCGCCGCTGTATCTAATCCAACAGAATAAAACTGAAAAGGCTGTGGCCATCTTGAAATGGCTGCGTGGCACCGATGCGAATCTCGAAACTGAATTGATGGGCTTAAGGGACAGAAGCATAACGCATGACTACAATATCAAAGAGGCACTGTTGGTAAGGGCCACAGTCAAGGGCCTGGTCGTGGCGATCGTACTGAATCTATTTCAGCAATTTACGGGCATAAACGCTTACATCTTCTATATGAAATACATTCTCAAGGAACAGGGCTTCGGGACAACTTCCGAAATCTATATGATTATCTCTGCTCTTAGCAACCTAATAACCACATATGTTACAACAATAATCATTGAAAGAAGGGGACGCAAAATATGGCTGTTTGCGTCGGCCCTGGTGATGCTATTCGCTTCCATTCTAATGACGCTACATTTTCTATTTCTAAGAGATACCGATACCAAGTGGCTTCTGGTTACTGCTATCATAATGTTTTGCAGTGGACACTCGCTGGGCTTCGGACCCCTCGCCTGGGTAGTTGTGTCCGAGCTCTTTGAGGCGAAAGTAATGCCGATTTGTTATGCGATCGTTTCAACATGTTCCTGGATCTTCGCCTTCATCGTATTAGCTGTATTTCCATTTGTCGTCAGAGGGCAAGCGCCTGCTCTAATATTTGGAGCGTTTGGTCTTTTTGCATTTGGTGCGTGTCTTTTCATTATAACCTACATACCGGAAACACACAATAAAACATTGCAGGAAATTCAGATTTCACTAGCGTAGACGACTGTTCCTTTATTTTGTATATTGGGATGAAGTGGGAAGCTCTTGAGAAGTTACTTTTCATGCCGCAATTGAATGTCAATCTGACTAGACTCGCATTCCTATATAGTCACTTACCAATGATGATCGATAAAGCAACTATAGCTTATACTTTACTTAAAGCCTGTGAAGTTTGCATCTATTACAGCTTAACGTTCTGGCCACCTCGACAACTCTTGCTCTTGCAGCCCTGAAGTTAACATTCTCCAGCTCTTGGCACAGTCCATGATGCAATGTCTGTGTGGGTGGGGGCGATATTACACAACCAAATGGTAGCGATTGAAAATCTAAAAGCGTTGCCAATTTCTGAATTTGTATTTCCGACAAAAGTTAACACATTGTAGAAAATCAAATAAGAAATTCGCTACACTCAAATGCACGCAACGACGCACTTAATTTCAAACAGGATTTACGAGGTTGACAGACATTTAACGCTGCCGTGGGGAGAGACAGCGAGCAGAGATGATAGGGAACACACACACACAGACACACACGAGTCGCCTGGCTGTTGCGCTTGCGCAGCGGAAACTGTGAAAAGAGCAAATCGCTTGTGACGAAACGGAATTTTCAACGCTCGGCAACGAACCGAATAGATGCAAAAAGTGCTAATGAAATGTCCTTTGAGCTCTTTGAACTCACAACAAGAAAGCAAATGCGAGCAGCATCTGCCAGGCTGCCTAGCAGCGTCTTAACTGCGTGTGTGTGTGTGTGGCATGTCGAATGGCGTAAGCAGAGTGATCGGACAGTGAGAGAGAGCGAGAGAGTGAGTGAGAGAGAGTGAGAGAAGAGGGAGGGAAAAATGGTTCGCTTCATTGCATTTGGCTATGGCAAGCAGAGAGTTGCCATGTTCCGTAATTTGTTGCATGCAATGCGTTGCAATTTGCTTGCCCCGCCTTCCTCAAGTGCTCTGGCTCTGGCTCTAGCATTAATATTCAATTTTCTGAGTGTACTTAGTGCAGCTTAGATGCGATTCAACTGCATCTGCCCCAATTAGTTGCAATTGTTGCAATTCGCCACGGGCTCAAGTGCCAGCCAGCAAATGCCAATGCAACAACAACAACAACAGCTCAGAGCATCTGCTGCTTGTTTCAGCCATTAGCTCAATTATACGAATACTCAAATATTGCATCAACCGTTCATGCAACATGATAAATTGGTTACCTAAGTGATGCCCATGAGAGTAAACCAACAAGACTTCAGAGCAACTACATCAAAGTAAAGCTTAGAAAATTATTCAATTAGATTGATTGTTGAAGAAGGACAAGAGGATAAAATGTATCTATAAATTATTTGATTATAAGTTAGATTATATTCTCTTAATATTGTTATTTCATTCTTTATTTTACATACCAGGAAAACAGCTCACAAAGGCAGTTTGATGTAGCCACAGTAGAACTATATGAACTAGCTGAATCTCTGTGACTTCAGCAGTAGTCAAAGATACTTACAGCTAAGGAACTGAAGTAGAAACAGTTTCTGCATACATTTCCTATAAAATTGAATGTGAAGAAGTTTTTCTTCAAGATGTTTTTGTTTCACCTGAACTGACAGACGAACAGCTGTGAAGGGTTCGGTCTGCATCAGCAATGCTACTGGGGTATATTCTGGAAATGTGCTTTTGTTTTCGTTTTGACAGGCAGCTGTTTTGCACCTGAGCAAAACCGCAAGATGCGTAAACAACAGTTAGTTGTCTTTAATTGATAAACAAAGCAGAAGCAGAAGCAGAAGCAGTTGTCCAGCAGAAGTCCAGCACAGCACGAGCCTGTCACAAGACAGAGGGCACGAGACCCCGAAGGCTATTTGACGCAGCTTGAAATGCATTTGGACCAAAATATTTGCAACGTATGAGCTGCAGATTGCCATTTGTGAAATGCATTTCCATGAAGCAGCAGCAGCAGCAGCAGCAGCAGACAAAGGGCTCAGCTAAGGGACTACCGAAACGGCAGCAACAGCAGCCTTGAAATTGCATTTTATGACTGGACATTAAGAGGGACCAGTTGCAACTGCAATGTCCAGCAGCAGCAGCAGCAGCAAGCGTGCCAAATCAAGCGACCCATGCCAAGTTGACATTTTCCAAGCTACTAACTAGTCAACAGCTCAGGCGCTCAGCGGCACGACTGCTGTCCTTCTCGCTGCCCTTAGCTACGCGCATGCGTGGCTAATCGCGATACGTGTGTCCAGTTCCAGTTTTTGGCGGCGGGCAGGCTGCACACGCGCCTTTAGTCACACTAAATTATGACAGGACGAGTGCAACTGCAGCTAAGCAAACGGGCCACGAGCACCTTGAACATGCCATTTAGTACACCCACCTGGTAGCCCATTATCCATTATCCTTTGGCAACAAAAAGCGTGCCTAACGCGCTGCCAGCTAGACAAATGTCACATGTAAACTATTGTTAATCTCAGCTAAGGAAATAACCAGAGCAGAGATACAAACGAGAGTGAGAGACAATAACAAGGGAACTGGAAAGAGAGAGAGAGGGAGTCGAGAGAAAGAGACTTGAAGTTGGTTGTTATAGATATATATATATATATATACACGTTTACATTTCTATATATATATTTTCGCCGTTTACTGTTATCATTTTTTATTAATTACAAAAAAGGGCCTAATTGCGCAGAGAGCGTGCAAGGCAAGGGTCCGTGCAGCAGAGCGGCATCAGCTGTTGTTGGGTTATGCCTTGAGCCTTTGAGGCTTTGGCTTCAGTTGTTGCTTTTGCTTCTGCTTTAGCTTCAGCTCTGTCTGTTTTTTTTTGTTGCTGTTCATTGCCGCATTGCCACATTGACGCGTTCACACCTTGATGCCTGTTGGGACCAGGGCCCGCAGCGGCACTTACAAACAAGTTTCCCGCAAATATATATATATATATATTTTGGTTTAATATATATACATTTTAATATAAAAATTGCGGCTATTTAAGCGGTGTACGCCCAAAAAAAAAATAAAAAATGCTCAAAAATAAGAAGCCAAGTGCAACAGACAGGCTTGTTGCCAGCTGCTGGCCTGTGACTGCTCCTCACAGATTAAGGGCAAGCGATGAATCGCTTCGAGTGTTATAAAAGTCCACCTGCTCTGTGGCTTTGTGTTATCATTCATAATTTTGCACGCTTGTGATTTTATTGCCATGAAATTGCCAATAATTACGAGCAAACGAGCCGCAGATTCTTACGCAGATTCTTACAGAGATTCCATTTAAAGGGTATATTAGCTTTAATCTGCTGAGCTCATTACGCTGCAGTTGCTGGGATTTCGCAGCGAAAACTTTGTTGCAACTTTAATTTGGCTACAAACTGAGGCAACTTTGTCTCCGACTTTGCTTGATTCTCTTTTGGCATTCTGATTCTGATTCTGATTCTGATTTTGATGCAGATTCAGTTTCTGTTTCTGATTCTGTTTTTGCCATCGGCTTTCGCTGTGTTTGGCACAAATTGGCTTAAGCCCGCGGAAAACGTTTCTCATCAGACTATGGCAAAAAGTTTTCCGGCACTTTTGTCACAAGTTTTGCCAACTCTTCTCCATTTTGCCTCCTCGCCTCCTCGCCTCCTTGCCGCCCAGCTCACGCCCACTTTGGCTCTGTGCGTGCGTAATTGCATTGCATGTTGCGCTGCATTAAACATTTCATAATTTTATTTGCTTGCCTTTGTCATTGGCTTACGTTTGTTATTTGGCAGTTTTCCACAGAAACTTTTTCATCACTCGCGTGTTTTCATAAGCTGTCCACGAAAAATGTGCAAAAACGCCAAGCTTCAGCAACGATTTGCATATCATTTCTGTCTGTCTTTTTTTTTTTTGCCTGTAAACACAAGGAAAGGATTATTGTCTGCAGTTAGTGCTGTCTGGTTTAATTTATAAAGCTATAACTTTAACTTATTAAATTGTAAATTTAATTGATATAAAATATATTAAAAATCTATTTGTTTTTAAATTTATTATAAATAAATTTGTTTTACAATTTGTTATAAAAAAATTTATTTTACAATTTAATATATATAAATTTACTTTAAAATAATTTTTAAAAATTATTTTGTCTAAATATAAAAATAATTATATTATAAATAAATTTATTTTAAAATGTTTTTTTTAGTAATTTTGTCTTAACACAATAATAATTATATTATAAATAAATTTATTTTAAAATATTTAAAAAAATTAAATTTTGTCTAAATTTGTGTACAATTCGTAAATTTATTATTTAGCAGTTTTATTGAATACCATCAGTCACTAGAAAACCAGTGAATTCCAGTTACTAAAATTGACTAATTTGATTTACAACTTGTCTAACAATCTGTCCGTCAAACTTTTTAAAATTGTTTATAATTTTGCTAGATTTAAATAGAAAACTTAAAGATATTTTATATAATATTTATTTAAACCACATTTCTATCAGTCTTTACAACTTATTCCAACTCCCACCACAATCTAGTTCAAGCAAAACAATTTAAATCGACATTTCATTAAGCTCTAATAATTATCAAACTCAACTCAAGTATTCCTCTCAAGAAGCTTCTAGCAATGCTCTCGAGTCGTTTCGACTGCCCACTTTCTTCTCCCCGCCGCCACTTGAACCTCAACGTGGGAACTAAACAGCGCTCAATCGTTGCAATATCTATTGCGTTTGTTCTGGCTGTCAAAATATTGATGGCAAGCCGAACTGAAGAGAATCTCGTTTCAAATGTGCCGCATACCGAAACACCGAATTCGCAAACTCATCATCAACAAGATTGAGAAGCGTAGAGAAAGGCGTCAAATAGTAAATAGATAAAACAGAAGCCGAAAAAGAAATGTAACAAAAAACACACACAGACAGACGCAACTTCCCACCTTTCTTAACTAATTTGCCAAGGTTGAACGAAGCGAGAACAATGTGGCCAAATGTTAATGTCTTCTAATTGCTACAAGCCACACACAGACTGAGAGAGAGAGAGAGAGAGAGAGAGAGGTTTGGCGGCGACTCTTATATGTCACCTTAATACGATTTCCAAGTTCGGGCACACAAAAACTTGTCAACTCGTCATCGTTTTTGGCTTTGCGTGTGGCACTAAAAACTCCCCATCAACTGCCTTTAGTTCCTACTGTTTGGTTTCTCTAGCCTGGACAATAATGCTGTGTCGGCATCTTGGGAAAAATGTCGCACACGTCGTTGCCGTTGTCATTGTTATTGTCATTGTCATTGTCATTGTCATTGTCATTGTCGTGTGGAGTTTGTCATAGACTCTGCACTCATTGTCACCTGAGCATTTGGTCTACTCTCAAGTCACTTAGACTCTGGCTCTGGCCGCTGCCCTTTGATCGCAGCCCATCCCACATCTTTGCTTGCCTTGCCGCTCGATTTGCTTTCATTCGAAACTCATTTGGCTGCACTTGCGCATCCCTAAAGTGTTTTGCCAGCAACAATTTAGCCCTCGCTTAGGTGGGCCCGTCGCACACACACACACACACACACATTGTGCTCACATTGTTCGACTTTGCGCAATTGTTTGTGCTCAATTGCCAAAAATTGTTTGAAGCCGCCCGACGTTGCTTTAAGGAGCCCGGTCTGAGCCTGCCTGCTCCTGCCTCTTACTTTTTTTTTAGCATTTGCCACTGATTGTTGGGCTTGTGTGCGGTCCTTGGCTGGGAATCGCTGCAGCTCAGAAAACATTGCATTTTCGGCATCGACTTTGCATACACTTAAAATGATGTGCGCTCTACTCCCCCTGCCCGCCGCTAACGTGGCTGGCTAGCTGACTAGACCAGCCGCCAGCTGCACAGTGGCAACAATATGAATTCTGATTATACAAATTGTGGTACAATTCTTAATTTTCTAATTAAAATCGAAATTGCAGTGAAAAGACATTGAAGAAAGCTGTTGTCCGTGAGAGTCCACATTCATATGCAAATTCATTTCCATTTCAACTATGTTTTGCCCCACTGTATTGGCTACACACTCTCACACACACACGCACTCACGCACTGTTGTGCCACTGTTGCTGCAGCTGAAGCTGAACTGTTTTGCATGATTGACTGTTTGACATAATGAAACGCATGCAGAGGCAAGCAGGCGAGGCGTAGCGAACCAACAGGCAGAGGCCAAGTAACCAGATTTTGGATGCCCACGCAGAGCTGTTGCATTTGTAGTAGTGGTAGTAATCATTGTTGTTGTTCACGTTGTTGTTGTTGTTGTTGTTGTTGTTGTTGATACTAATCAAGTGCATTGCTGCTTGTAGAGTAGTGAGTGGGTGGGTGGCAATCTGTCATTCAGCTGGTTGCCGTATTGTGGTTTTTGCCAGCTGATTTTCTTTTATCAACGTTGAAACAGACGGCAGTCTATGATTGCAAACGTTCAACGACGTTGTTGCTGCTGCTGCTGTTGGATCTTCTAATCAGTTAGTACGCAGTGCACAAGGCAGAAAGTTGGTCAGCAGTCGGTCAGGGCGGCTAATGAAAATGAAAATGAAAATCTGTGTCAATGTGCATTGTTTGCATATCGAACAGAGCTTGCTACCAAAAATTGGTTGAAGTTCGACTCGAGCTCGAGTTCGAGTTGCCTTGGGCAGGTTGTGTCAACAGCAAAGAACGCTTTTTGTAGATCTCTTTTGTTTAGCATAGAAATTAACTGGCGACACGCTGCGGTGTTGGGTGGCCTGATTGCTGCTGCTGCCGCTCAGGTGTAGGCAGCAGTCTCTCCCCCAACAACAACACTTCAAAGAGCATATGACAAGCATATTTCGTTGTTGTTGTTTTCTGTCACTTCAAATGGCTGCTGGACGGCGCATATACGCTCGGTTATGTGTGTGTGGGCTGCTCAAAATCCAGTTCCAGTGCCAGTTCGCGACGAGACTATTAAAGACAAACGCCCACCGTCTGCCAGGTCTTGAGGTCTTCAGAGCGAGCCGCATATGACTGACATGCAGTTTTCTTCTTCTTCTTCTTGAATTTCAACTGACACTGAAGTGATGAAAGTGTTTCACAATCAACTAAGACACTGCAGGCGGCAGCATCATAGGTCACAGAGCAGTTACAAGTTGGGAACGACTAGAGAATACCCTGTAATTGAACGCTATACTGAGCTGTTAAGTTTAGAGTACTTAAGATGAATGCGAAGCAAGAGTTCAACACAAATGTATAATGAGATAGACATGACTGGATTGAGCATACCCTGTTTTACTCATACTGTACAGGGTAGAGACACATATTCACACATACGCTCACACAAACCCTCGGCCTAGACACCCACACACACACACACAACAGGACGCCATGAGGTCTGCCGGCACACAGCTAGAAGCAAAGTGAGAGTAACCCAAAGTGCCTGTTCATCATACCCAACCACGTCCTGTTCGGGGCGTTACTAATTTGTGTCACATTTCCTTTTGTCCTCTCTATGCATTTGCTACACTTGTTACACGGTTCACACGCCGTTTGCCTTACATCTTCCGGCCGACGTCTTTGGCCTTTGTTTAGACTTTTCCTTTTGGCAATGATTTCTTTTTTTGCGGTAGGTCGACATCATCGATCGAGAGTTGTCATTCATCAATGCCGCCAGCCATTACTAATTGCCAATTCGTTACAAAAATGTGTGCGTCCGACTAAGACAATTGTCCAGCCAGCCGAGGCGGCACCCACTCTCTGAAGATGCCACACTGTGTGGGCATAGTAGCTGCCACATATTTAAAGAGCGCTCTAATCTCAGCAGCTCAGCTTCAGCTGAGATAACTCTGTGCAGTTGGTGAATATTTAAATTTATAGTAACATTACTGAGCCACTTCTAGTTCATACGAGCAGTTGTAGTCTGCATTTGTGCTCTTCGATTAGATTCATAATTCACTTGTGCAAGAACAATTGCCAAGGCACACAGTAGTTGCCACGCACCAACAACTGCTCTCTACATGACAATCGAAATGCATTATGCTGCTCAGGTTTCAGTTGGGTTTTCACCCACTCGACAGCGCAATTTAGTGTGCATCAATGAACGCTTTTGGCCATGATTTGGCGTATGCCAGTTAAACGAAGATAACAGCAACACCTGCCGCTGTTGTTGGCTCCTGCAGCGCCAATAAACCGATAAAGAACAGCTTCGAGGCGCGAACTTCCTGTTTAGAAGGCCTCGTCGCTAGACCTGGTAGCCAGTTGGCATTCGCTGGGCTTAAATCAAATGCTGCTGCAGTTGAAATCTAACTCCAAGTCCAAGTCCAAGTGCAAGGCGACTGCTGCTGCTGGCGCACAAAATTAATTAAGTTGACTTCTGGCATTGGCAATGGACTCTCTGGCAGCGGAAGTCGTCTGTTATGTTGTATTTGGTTTTTCCGCTGTGCGGAAATTATGAAAAATGAACAACCAGCTAACGAGCAGTCCGCGAGCCGCCCAATCAGTCGCACATGTTGCAGCCAGCAAATACTCTTTGTTGAACATGCTGGGAGCGTGTGGGCGGCGATCTCGCACACAATTGATGAATTGCACAGGCGCCTTGATAAATGGAAAATCACTCGGCAGGCGAAACAGTTACTCAACGGCTGTGTGAGGTCCGCAATCCGAAAAATGCTCCACTAATCACTCATTAAAGAGCCGACAGACACACACCTCAAATGCAATCAGCTTTTGTCTGCTATGCACCTCAGAAATACTCAAATGTCAACTGTCTGCGGCGGTATCAACGACTTTCCTATCTCTGTATCTTTGTTACCAACAACAAACAGCAACAACAACAACAACAACAACAACGAACAGAATTCTGTCCACTAAACTGTCACTGACAATTGGGCACAATATTGACAGACAGTTGAAATTGATTTGGAAAAAAATAAAAGAAACGCTTAGCTTTGAGATTACAACACATTAACTTGCTGTCAATGGGCCATATCTTAGGGGCTTGGCTCGCCTTCGTTTCCCCAAAGGGGAGTATGACTCTCAAGTCTTTGGCAAAAACAATTGTTGTGCCTGAGTACAGCACATGACTGGGGCTGCAGTCTAGAGAGTATATAGAGTGTGTAAGTGTTGGAGAACAATATTTAATACAAGGCAAACCTAGAAGAGTAGCAAAGTAGTGGAAAAAGGCATATGAAGTTATAAAGTGTTGAAAAGTAACATTTAAGAAACTATAAAAAATTATAGAAATTAAGTTTTAAAAGTGCAAAGCGTTGGCAAGTGTCAGATGTGCTCTAAAGTATAACTGAGGATTTTGAATAGTACAGAACCATGTTGGAGAGTAAAGCTGAGGAGTGTTGATGGTATTGGAGAGTAAGTTGAAGAATGTTGATAATATTAGAGACTAAGTTGAAGAGTAATGGAAAGTAAAGATGAAAACTGTAAGTGTAAGAGCTCAAAGATTTGAACACTCTTGGAAGCTGTCCAGCTGTATTGGCAACTCTGACTTCATTCATATACGAAGGTGAAGTAAAGGCTTTAGTTAGCTTATTTTAATAAGAAGAATATTTATTAATCTATTAATTTACATGCAGTGACTGTCATGAGAATAGATTACAAAGCTGCTGCGCGCTTGAAGACATTTATTGGACTGACAGACGAAAGCAGAGAATAAAAGTTTTAAGTAGAAAAGGCAACAGAATATTCCATAGATTTGCTTATGTGTATGAGTGCACTATGACTAAATGAGCGCGATAACTGAAAAGAGAAGATAAACTTGAGAGAGCTTATTAGAAGAGTGAGAGAGTAAGCTGCTGCGCGCGAACAGACAGAACAGAAATGACAGCGCAACAGAATGTAAAATATGCTGAGAGCTCAGATATAGAGAGCATATCTTCTTCAGAAGACGAAAATATAAATCAAATAAATTATAGTAATTCTCAAATAAAATATATTTTAAATAATTTGTATTAACAATATACAAAATAGAAACAAAAATTCAATTTTTGATAAAATTTTTATAAATATAAACAAACTAGTTCAATCAATACAAACACATCTCAATATCTCTGCTCTATTAAGCTCTTTTGCAGTTAACTTCTTTCACACTTAAATATATATAGACAATGTTTTGGAGCTGCTCCTCTCTCGTTTTATGCTGATATCGTAAATCAAAGCGAGAGGCAACCCCCAACAAAGTGCTTTCGCTTGTTGCGCTCATCTTATCGCGCTGGGCAGCCGATAGGCTTGATGGGCTTTGCTTTGGTGTTGCTAGCAACACGGAGCGGCAATTTATTCACGAAAGTAAAACTTGTAATAAAAATTAAAGTCAAATTCGATTTTTATGATGGACGCAACACCACAACAATTGCAGCCAGATGACAACAGGGCCACAACTTTGTAGCTACATAAAATGAAGTTTTAAAGCCATCATTAACATTATCAGTGGGACCTAATATAGTCGGAGTCATAGATAAAACTGACTGAGAAGCAGAGCGAGTGAGAGAGAGAGAGAGAGGGCATGAGCAGCTGAGCGAGTGAGAGTGGGAGATCACCAATTTAAGTTTAACTTTCCTTTGACGCCCCACCAAGCAGCCGGCTGTTGGTTGTGTTTCGGTTTCTTTTTATGAACTCGAATTAAACGCGATTTGTGAGCTGGGTGTTCGACATTTGTTGTTGCTCGTTGTCTGTTTGTTTAATTAAAAAAGTAAAACCGGGTTAAGTATTGAGCAAAAGCGCAGCATGAACATCGCAGGGGCCTGGCCAAAATCTCGACGGCGACTGCCATTAAAATCGCGTAAATCTCGGGCCTACATAGGGCCATCAAATAAAAGTTCATTAGTTGGGCATAAAAAAAAAAACAAGTAAAGGAAAACTAAAGCAACAGAAATAAACTCATGGCAATTCGGTATGAAAGTGTTGCTTAATTTGTAACTAGAGTTTGGCTTTAGTTTGGCTTTTATCTGTCTCGGCCTAGCCCACAGCGAGGTATTTGGCAAAACCAGCTGCCGATGCCAAAAAATTATGCTCGCTGCCAGTTGGCCAACAGACCAAGCTGCAAGCAACGTCTCGGTTTCGGCCAAATCCAATTTGCAATGCGTGTCACCCTCGCACAGCCTGGAACGAAATGCCAGCAGGACAAACGCAGAGCGTGAAAATCCTTTGGGGGCACTAGCACACACGCAGCCACACCTTAGAGCTGTGCGTATTGGAAAATTTTAAGTGTGAAAATTGCTTATGTCTCGGCATTCGCATCTGCAAAATGTGTGTCTAACGAGTGCACAAAAAAAAAAAAGATGTGCAAGAAAAACCTCAACAATCATAGAAATTCCTATACAATTTTTGACTTCGCACTGTCAATTTCCTAATGCGATTAAACCGACTAAAAACTAAAGGTGCAAGGCATAGAAAGGTATATAGGAAAATATATAGAAAAAAATATATAAAAGTATATATTAGAATGTATGTATAAATGACTTAAAAGAAGTTTTAAATTTTAGGTTTTTATTAAATTATTAATTTATCTTTTGCTTTATTATATACAGCTGTGTTCAAAATAATAGCAGCGCACTTTTTGCTGACAAATATGACTACATTATACATCATACATTATATTTATTTATTTATTTTGTATTATTTAATTAAAATATTTTTTTGTCTTTTTTATACATTTGCTTATTTATTTAATTATTTATTTATTTTTTAATTATTTATTTACTTATTTATTTGTTTATTTCTTTATTTATTATTTATTTATTAATTTAATTATTTAATTATTTATTTATTTATTTATATGTTTTAGTTCAGTTTACTTGTAGATTTCTTAGTTCTCAATGTGATAATAATGTAGGAATTGGAAGTACAGTACTCAAAAAAAAATCAAATATTTCCAGAATCTGCTATAAACATTTCTCCAATATAATTTATTGCATTTCACTGGCTCAATGCATTTTTGAAACAATTTAAATTACTTTTAAAGCCCGTTTGGCCTTTCAAGAAATTGGGTCACGTTGTGGCCATGCAGCGGCTGCGGCTTCAATCACATTTCAACATAAACACAAAAAAAAAAAAAATTAAATCTAAATTAAAGACAAATTTGTGTTTCTTTTTTTTACAATTATTATTATGGCGGTCAGGTAAGCAACGCGGACCACACCTTTAGCACGTTTTGATGGAAAAAACAAAAACAGAAAAAAACCAAAAACCAAACGAAACTGTGACTGAACAAAGCGCTAAAAATGTATTAAGCTATTCATAATTCACACAGAGCAAATGTTAATGAATGCTCCCCGTTGCGTTAATGAGTCAAAGCGCTGAAATTATTCGCATTCACTTTATGCCACTCAATGAAACTAAATTAAATGTATTTACATGCCACACACAAATTTATAAACGAACTGACAGCTGCAATTACAAAAAAATAAAGCAAATTAATAATTTTTTATATGCAGTTACAAAAAACATGCAGAAAATGCAGAAATAGAAACAGAAGTGAAGCTAAACAAAATTCAATAATAGAACAAAAAAAAATGAAACTAAAAGCAAAAACAGCTCGTTTTTTATTGAATATAATAAATATATATGTATATAACAAATATGTATATAAATCAGAGTGAAAAGTGAAAAACTGTTTAGCGTTGCAATAAAATTGAATCTATATAAATATGTATATATATATATATATATATAAATATATATCTGCATAAATTGTAAAAGTTAATTAAAAGCCAATGGCTATAACATTTGATTTGTTTCAAATGTATTCATTTCACTTTTAATAACACTTTAACTTAGTTATGCAAAACTTTTATGAGGCTTGATTAAAACTAATTGAAAAAGCTTTTGATACATTGAAAACATATTATATATATAAATATATGTTGATGTTAGTAGCTAAAGAATATAAATAAATATTTTAAAATACTCTAAAATACATTTTATATTTAAAATTCATTTAGAATGATATCAAAAGGCAGCTATTCCAATGCATTAGTTTTGATTAAGTTAAACAGCTAATTGAAAAATATAAATCATTCATAGGAATATTATTTTTAAGAAATATTAAAGCCTAATAAATTATTTAAAAAATTGTTTTTATTTTTAATTTAATAAATAATATAAATTGCATTTCTTTAAAATTTTTTTAAATGTCAATAAATTTAATTTCAAATATTTTAAGCTAACAAACTTTTGCATCTGTCATTAAATAAAAGCTAAGAATTTATCTTAAGCTATCTGCTGCTCATGCTATTATCATAATGATAATTCATTATAATAAATATTTAATAAAAAAAAAAAGACACAATTATAGACTCAACTTAAATGCAATTTATTTATTTCGATATGCCAATTTAGATAGCAAGCTCGATTTAATATGCATTGGAAATCAATTCTATTGAGCAATAATAAAAAAAATAATAATAACAACAACTGCTGCTGCAATCTGACCAGTTGGGGGGAAAAATCATTTGGTCTGGCATAATTTCCTGTTGGGCAAAAAAACGCAAAATTTATGAGCACACAAAATAGCGCAGATACCGAAAGCCCAAAAACATGATCAATTATAGTGCGAAATGCAAGAAATATAGCTGGCCAAAACAAATGAGCGGAGTGGAGGAGGAGTTGTGAACTGTTTTACCTGAGTTGCATTTGTTTAGATTGCGAATTGCGGGCGCGGCTCATGTGAGTAATTCATTTATGCCATTGGCAGCAGTTGGCCTGGTCTAGATGACTGGCTAGCTAGCTGGCTGGCTGACTGGCTGGCTGATTAATCGCAGCTAGTTACGGGCGGCAATTGCAAAATTAGCCATAGATAGCCGCACAAAACTGGAATCCAAATACTTCTTGCCACAGTTTTCAACACCTACGTGAGGCAACAACAGCCGCCGCACAGCCAACCGAGCCATGTGCAACAATTATGCAAATGGGCGCTGTGTGAAAACAATGCAGAGAAATCATTGCGACGACGCAAATTAATTACCAACTGCAACAGCAACAGCAACTGCAATATGTATTTCAAAAACAATACGTGAAGCTCAGGCCATGCCACACGCGTGGGCGTGCCAGCCCAGTGTTGAGTGTTTTGTGTGTCACGCTAATGAGACAATTGCAATTGTTGTTCGCTGTCATTAAGATGCAGCTTAGTTTCGTTTTGGTAGTTGTCACAGTTGGTCTAGTCCCCCCCTCCTCCGCCACATCTGCAGCACTTCCTGGCCGTGCAACATGTTGGACATGGCAAAGCACAACTACTTACAACATGCAACTTGTTGACGTGCACGCTGACTGACCCAATTCTCAGCAAATAGCATTGTCATCGCTTGTGGTAATGTGACATAAGGTGCTCCAATTACACTGCACAACAAAATAATTAGTTAGCGTAGAGCTGGGATATGTATGTAAAGCAGTGAATGCTGCTAACTACACTGCGCTACAAAAAGATGGAATTTTAATGAAAAGTTAGAAAAGAGCTGGAGTATTAATGAGGCGAGAATATTATTCTAAATTATATTAAGCTCTAAATTATTGTACTATTCAAACTCTTAGAGTTTGTGGCTTAACAAAATAGCAAAGTATTATAGATATATAAATAAATATTAAGAAAAATATATTTCTCAACTCTTTGCTATTCAATTTTTGTACGCTGATAATTATTACATACATATATAAAATATATATAATTTTTATACACAGATAATTATTAAATTAATTAATTCCTTAAATTTAATTAATTCTTTAAATTTAAATTTATTTAAGTTACATTTTTTATTTATTGATTAAAAAATTTTTAATTTTTTTTTTTTTAATTGCTTTTTTATTTATTATTAAATTTTTTATTTTATATATTTTTTTATTCTTTAATTTTTTTTTTTTTTTTTGACTTAAATATTTTTTTTAATTAAAATTTATGTAAAGGCAAATTTTTTTTTATTTATTATAAAAGTTTATTATTTATTTATTATAAAAATTTATTATTTATTTATTATAAAAATTTATTATATATTTATTATACAAATTTATTATTTTCTTGTTATATTTTACCAATTCAAAGTTTTTCAACTGCTGCCCAACTTTGTTGAACAGTGTTAATATGAGCGTGATTATAATATAAATGAATGTTTGGCTGCCTGCTGGTGTTTGCCTATCTCCGCTATGTTTGCATCTTAATTTGTTAAATGTCTTACTATAAATGTTGTTGTTGTTGTTGTTGCTGTGAATTGCCTGACTGACTGTCTGGTCTAGTTAAGCAACTGTCATCATTATTTTTGCCAATATGCACTTAGCGTTTTTATGAACACGAGTGCTGCGGGTCGCTCAGAAAGGGGAAACGAATAAGCACCAGCAGCAGCCACCTAATCGACATCTCATATTGTTGCCTGCTGCTGTTGCTGCTGCTGCTGCTGGTGATGCATGTGGCACGCAATTCTTATTGTCTGTGGCATATCCTTGGCCATTGAACTTGGCCGTGTTGTGGAGCGTTTCGTGACAGACAGTTGACCGTTGGCTTGCATAGTCAAAAATATCAGAAAATACAAGAAAAAAACCTACTCAGTCATCATCAATGCTTGTTTATATTTTGTAGACATTCTTCCGTTTTTCGAGACCTTTTTGGTCAGCAATTGACGACGCTTGACGTCTTAATTTTCTGTGGCTGCTGCGTTGTCAAGTTGCCAAAGCACTTGAAATGAAAAACTTCATCACAACAGCTCGAGTCAGAGGCCGAGACTGAGTCTCTGGATAAGACATTGTGGCAGAGTGTGTGTGTCTTCTATACACTTGACGGCGTCTCGCTGCATACATTGGTTTTTGGTTACTTCCCATTAATTGCAATTGCGTGTCCAAAGCTCGGACCATTGTTTGTTTGTTTGTTTGGTTTTTGTAAGGTTCGGCTGCTGCTGTTGCTGTTGCTGCCAATAATGCATTCGGTTTCTTCCTCTACTTCTTTTTGCCTACTCTGTACAAATAAACATTGATCTTGAAAAATTATATTTACCCAACTCATCAGCAAGCGTCATCAGGCGACGCATCAGTCACTGTTTTCTTTGCTGATTGCCACGCAGATGCCACTCGGCCAACGTGTATTGAACTCATCGCTTCGTTTTACCATTTTTGCAAGGTGTTAATATTTGCTTATTAAATACGAGACGTTTTTTATGAGCTTTGTGTCAATAAGGCGCATATGCCTAATGAGCCCAATCACGTTAATTTCTTGTGTAAATAGTGGAGCTGGCAGCAGCAACAGCTCGTGCGTAAAGCTTCATCACCTTCGACTCTATTATGACTATGACAGGTGCTTGCAGCTCAACAAAAGGATAATGAACTGATCATATACATTGAATTGCGTATGACAAGGCAATATGTATGAGTGTTGTTGAAAAGAAACATTTATAATGAAGATGAACTATAAATTTGATATAAATTAAATTCTTTTTCTTAACTGAAGTCCCAAGACAAGTCTAAGACAAAAACCAAACTTCTTTACCCTAAGCCCATAGAAAAAAGGCTAAAAAAAAAGCTATATTACTTGTTGCTTGTTTGTTGTTTGCTTGTAATCGAGACCCACTGACTAACTAACGAGCAACAGCAATAACTCTAGCATTGATCTTGTCTCTAAGCAACCGCAACACCAACAAGAACAACAGCAAGGAAAAAGCAACAAAAATGCGGTAAATATCTGCAACCAAGTTTAATTTTACGATTTTCTTTCCATTTTGTTGTAGTTTTGCGAGCCGCTTGAAGCACGTGAGCGAACAACACACACCCCCAATACATAAACTGCAACTTGTTGCACAACAACAACAACAACTACAACAACAGCAACTACAATGCAGTGTTGACTACGTCATTGAAGTGGAAAAATCACTTCCGCGTATGTGACCAAAGCGAAGCAGCAGTCAAAAGAATATTTTTTTCGCTTGGCCTTAGAAAAGAGTAAAGAAAAATTTGTGTAGAAAATTTCAGCTGTTTTTTTTTTTTGCCATTTTCCGCTGTGGCCGGCAAAAAAATTTAATGCGAATTTAAAATGTTGTCGATGATAATCTATTAATTATAGCGTTCAGCTAACGGCAGCCCAAAAGGTGTTGAGCGGACACAAAATCCATGCCAAAATTGTGCCGGGCTGGCGAATGAAGCTCAAGTTCAGCGATTGTGTAAACGGTTGTCCGCTGCTCGCTTATGGAAATCAAATGGGGTATATTAGCTGTGAACTAGGCAGGTTGTGACTTAATGAGCTTGTTTAAGAACTTGCCTAACAAATGGTGAATTGCTTATGTCTTAAATACATTTATCCTTTTCTGTTAGCGTGAGTCTGACAGGCATTAGGCAGTCGATTATAGCCCTTTGCTAGTTATTGTTGGCAAGCCTTGGGCACACGCACCTCCTGACAGCATTCTAGTTATGAAATTTAAAAAAAATTTGAGAGTATGCTGGCTGAGAGCATATTAGCTAGGATTTCATTTGAAAGTTTTAGACTTTTAAGATAATATTTAATAGTTGAAAAAAAATTATTAAAAATTATTAAACCAGAAAAGAACATTTAGAAATGGTATTGAGTATATATTTTAAATGAGTTTTTCATACAACATTTGTATTTATCAATATTTTCCATTTTAAATTAAATTAATTTAATTTCTAATAAATTTTTTTTTTTATTTTCTACCATGAAATGCCTAATATTATTTAGTTAGCACATTGAATATTCGCTGTTAAATACATGGCCCGTTTTTCTCGTTTCTAACTGTATGAAGTAACGCCCCTCAGCAACACCTAGACCAGCAACAGCAACGCCACCAGCACAACAGCAACTGCAACTGCAACAGCTACAGCGACAGCTAAGGCAACGGCAATGGCAACAGCAACAGCAACAGCTAAAGCAACACTTCGGCAACAACTTGTCTAGCAACATGGCCAAGCAAATTAAGTTGGCACTCTTTAATAAGATGATGATGGTTCGGCTTTGATATATCAGCGCATCGCGACTCTGTCTGTTGCCTGAGCCTGACTCTGTGTGGCTGTGTGTCTGTGTGTGTCTGGCTGATTGCCTGGCCAGCGTGCCGGGGCGTTACAGCAACTATTCTAACTCTCTGCGCAACAGGCCGCAAAAAGGTGTCGTGCGCTTTGCTGTTGTTGCTGTTGCTGTTGTTGCTGTTGTTGCTGTTGTTGCTGTGTGGCGAACGGCATTGACAGATTGCAACTGAGCGTGAAAATAGTTCCCATGTCTGGGCTAGTTGGGTCTTTTCCTTACTATATACATTTTTGTTGCTCTTTTGCTGCTGCTGCTGTTGCTGTTGCAAGTTCTAATGCGCGTTGCTTACTTGCCGTTATTGCTGCTGACCAGCAACAGTTGTTGTTGCTGTTACTCGGCAGTCATTATATGGAATTTTTTTTTTTTTGGATATATCATCTTTTGGCTCTGACGGACTGGCTTACATGCAACACGAAGCGCCCCACACCCCACCATTTGCTGTTGCCGGCGGTTAATTTTTGTGTTGCTGCCGCTGCCGCTGTGGCTGCTGCTGCTGCTGCTGCTGCCTGTTGGACACGTCTGCCAAAATGTTTCGTTTTATTCTGTTTCGGCAACAGCAACAGAGAGCCAAGTACTTTTGCTATCATTGCAATTTATCACGGAACGTCGGCGTGGCGGTCCTTTTTGCCTTTTGCCTTTGACTCCTCTCCCCCTCCTGGCCCCATGTACTGAGGCTTGTGTGAGAAGTGTGCGTACGTGTTGCTGATGCGCCGCAGCTGATGAGGCGACTCGCGACTCGCGACTCTCAGCTTTCGACTCTCGGCTCACGGCGATGTTGCGCTGCCCACTAACAAGCATTGCCCACTAATCATAAAAATTATGAGGTCGTTGGCGTTGCCAGCGTTGGCAGCGCTGCCATTTGACACATTTTCAAAGTATTTTTTGAGCTATGCTAAAAATAATTGCAAAAATCAATTACGCTTATCAGACAGTTGCGGAGGGTCAAGCTAGCTAACACAAACGGCCTAAGCCAATGGGCATGTTTCACACACACACACACACACACACAATCCATACAAATAACACTTAAGTGTATCTCTATAGAAACCATCAAGGGAAGGACAGTTAACAATGCTGTTGAACATTGGTGCTCAGCTGCTATTTTTAGCCAAGTTCAACTTTTTATGAGAATTGAAAAATTTTAATTAATTTAATAATAAAATATCATGAAATTAGTTTGCTTTTTTGTATGGTTTATATGTAAGATAACTCGAATTTAAAAAAGTTAATAAATAATAAAAAATAATATAATATAAGAAATATATGTATATTAAATTTTATGAATCAAATTCAAAATATATATTAAAAATTTTTGTTTAAGTTTTTCTTACTCTTAATTATTATAATTGAAATTTATATAAATAAATAATTTAAATATAATAAATTAATTGATATATAAATAATTAAATTATATATAATAAAATATATCAATAAATAAAATAATAAATAAAATAAAAAATGTATAAAAAATTATCTATTTAAATTCATGAATTTATTAATAATTAATTGTTAAAATAAAAATATATTATTAAAATTTTTTGGAGTGATCTCTTACTCTTACTCTTTACATTTTTCGTAATATTTAACTATATAAACTAAATAGATTATATATAAATTTTATTAAATTTGAATCTTCTCTTAAATGTTTGCTAAAACTTGATCCAAAAGCTACTTTATTCAGGCCTGCATTTCATATATTTGTTAATTTGAGCCCACTGTGCATTGATAATTTATGTTACGCATCAGTTACCATACTTTATACGCGCTCAGATAGTGCACTCATTCGCATTCGCATTTCGCATTCTCATTTGGAGATTGCGTTGGTCGCGAAACTTAACTCGATTTCATTTCCTTATCATTATCACCTTGGCCCCGAACACGGAGACCGTGAACAGAGCGAATTGGTCTCGTCGCTTGTCTGGAATTGGAGAACTGAGCAGCGAGATTCACGTATATATATTATGGACCTGGCTGGCTGGACGGTTGGCTGGCTGGCTGCACTTGCCTTATCTCAGTTGGCCTTAACGTAATTCAACATTTAATCTTGTCTCGGTTCTTAAGTGTCTGCCACAATTTACGCGCTGAACCCGATGGCTCTCACAGCTCCCAAGGTTGGCCACACTTGATTTGTGTTCTGGCTCGTTTCCATTTTATCCTTTTTTTTAATTTTTAAAATTTTTTTTTCGGGTATTCAGAATTTTTTTGCAAATGGCCAATACTAACTTTTACACTTGTTACACTTGCACTGCAACAGGTATAGTTACCTAGGGCACGCGCCATTGCCTGATTTATGGCCCATAGTCCTTGCTCGGGTTCCGGCAGTTCCGGCTAAGTCAAAACGTCAGCAATCGCTAGAGGCATGACAAATTGACTAAGCCCTATACCTGGCCTGGCCGCTCACTCATTAAGCGCGTCGCGACACACGCTGCCCAGGAGGTGTCCGAAACGAGGTTCACAACTTTTCCCAAAAAAAGAAGAAAAACTGTTTCTAGTCAATTGAATTTTATGATGCGCCTTCGTCAAGGTCGACTAATGTTGAGAAAGCGCGTGTGTTTCGTAAAGCGTGAAAAATTGTGTAAGAAATGTGGCGGGCACCAAGTGCTGCCAGCTCGCCTCTTGAGTAGATCTTTCGCCTTCCCCCTGTGCTCACATCTGAAGCAGTTGCACTTTGCATATGGCATTGAAATTTATGACACTTTCAGCGCCAACAGCCAGCCAACAGCAAGCGCGCGTGAAGAGCGCTTACAATCAACACATATCACACTCATCATCAACTAGTTGATCATCATTATCATTATCATTGTGATCATCGCGTTTGCACTTGCCTCAAGGCCCACGCAACAGCAGCAGCCAAAATTAGTTTCGACTTTGGCGGCAAATGTTTACACATGGCTGAGAAATCTTAGAGAGGGAAGAAAAAATCTCTCTTTGGGTGGGTGTTGCACATAAACTACCAAAATATTTGAGAGACGAAGCTGGGCAGGGGCTGGGGCGGGGACTTGGACTGGGGCTGGGGCTCATCACACGCTGTGTGCTGCCGCTTGACAAATGCAACCGCCAACAAAGACGCAGTTGGTGGTGCATTTCTTTGGGCATTTCTTTTAAAAATAAATTTATGTGATAATTCCTCGTATTGGCGGCTGCAGTTTCCCAGTTTCCCAGTTCTCCAACTTCAATGAACATGTAGTCCAGTTTTAAACATATATATGTTTTCTTCTTCTTCTATCATGCGGTTGGCTGTCATTGAACTTCTACCCAACTAATTGCAAACAGAAAGAAAAGTAACAAAAATATGACGAACAACATATTGATTGAATGATAGATACCCTGTACGGAGAGTACTAAGATTGATTCGATAAAGATTTCTGTATAGAAAATTTAAAGGAGAATTGCAGCTTCAAAAGAGAGGAGTTATGCCAGCCTTCATTATATATTGAAATTATTATTATATTTATTTAAAGATAAAGTATATTAATTCTGAAAAATTCTGATATACAAGAATTCCATATCTACATACTGAATATTCTACTTCAAATAGAGACTTTATAGTCATATATATATATATAATATATTATTTAGAAGAAAAGGATTTGACTTGACTTGACTTTCGTCTATCATACCCGCTTGCATAATTTTTTATATGGCATCCACAAACAACAACAAAAAAAAAGAGCAGCAGCCTTTAAACGATGCCGCGTTTGACTTTTGTGTTCCCATTTTAATAGCCGCATCAACGTAACGCTTCGGTCTTAAATTTCGATCTAATGAAGTTTAATGCGCGCATTTGCCATAAATTATGAAAGCAGAAAAACGAAACTGCTTCTTCTTCTTCTTGGTCTTCTTAGCCTTCGTCTTCTCTTTGGCTTTTGTTGTGCACAACAACAGCATTGCACTTGGTAGCAGCATAAAGCGCAGCCTTTGTGCCCCAATCCCAGGGCGAAAGTTGCCTGGTTTATGGCCAACACTTTGCTTTGGTCTTCTTTTCATTTCGTTGTTGTTGTTGTTGTTGTTGTTGTTGTTTTTCATTCTTTATTATGCGTTTTTAATATTACTTTAAATTTTTTTTATTACGTCGCATTTTGCATAACAATAAAGCGGATATCGGTCAGCATTGAATTGTATTTAGGCAGCTGCTCAATGGCCATTCAGAAGCAAACTCTGCCTGGCCATTTGATGTGACTCATAGTCCAAAATGTGGCACTAGACAGCAGGGCGACATCTCTGTGCTTCATTGAGGAATGCTGTAAGTGACCCGAAGTCAAAAATTTGGATAGGATCAGAAGTTTCGAGCTGTCAATGAGAAGAATTAGAGTGACATGAGATAATATATACAAAACTTAAAGTAAATATAAATATATATATTATTTTTTGAAAATTAAAAACAAATTTTTAAAAAATTTAAATAAATACTTTGGACATTAATAAACCTTGAAAATATATATATTTAAAAAAATATATATATAAATTATTTTATTTAATATTTATTATAAATATATTTTATATATACTATTTATATTACATAAATATAGATTTATAAATATTTTATTTATTAAATAAAATATAAAATATATATATTATTATCTCTGAGAAGCCAAGTAATAATGCTGCCGCTGTATAGAAAGTACGTTTTATACATCTTAAGAGTCAAAAGTATACCTCACTCACTCACTCTCTCTCACTCTCACCCTCCCTCTCTCCCTCTCTCGCTCTCTTTCTCTCTCCCTGAAGTACACAATCTGTGCATAAACATAGCTGCCATAAGTAACCACGAAGGACACATCTCTCTCTATCTCTATTAAAATATGTGTATTTGATGTCCACGCTCAGTTAGAGTCTCTCTTGAGCTACAGACTTTTGTCTAATCTCTAGCCACATAGAAGAATCGCACTCGAAAATAAAAGCATTTGCTCTTGACTTGATAGCAGCCTCCAATCCCAGAGCGCAAGTGTCAAATGCTTGGATTGTGGTGCGGCTCAAGCGACACAAGAGCCAACCGCAAGTTTTGGTAAACAGAAATTTTGTGGCATAGTATACCATTTTTTTTCTTTTTCTATTCTGTTTCTGTTGCTGTTTCTCATATTATTATTATTATTATTTTTTTCTTTCTTAGTTTTTTGATAAGCAAACAAACATCTGTCGACAGCATGCAAAAGTTTATAATGCAGCAAATGCCGAGAATTTTGTGTCATTTTTTATGTGACAAGCGAACGTTGTGGGGCACGTACTAAGCTGACACAATGATGCAATCATCACGTGCAGCAACAGCAGCCACTTCCAGCATTTGTTTTCTATTTTATTCCTATTCTTTTTTCTTTTTTGTCATTTTACTTGGCCTGGCCATAGAAGAATATGTATTGAGCAGCATTCGCAACGCTCGCCGCCAGCATTTCGAGTCGAGGATTTTCGGTCCAGTCCAAGCAGTTTGCCTGCTTGTGGTTCACTTGTGGTTTTCTGTTAGATTACTGCGAAACATTCTATACACACAGACATACACACATATATACATATATCTATTGAATAATATGAAAGAACCCTTTCCACATTTTAATTGTTGTTGTTGTTGTCTGGTGGACAGCCCAGCTGCCTTTTTGAGGCTTAAGTTTTGAGCAGACTACGTGACGGGGCCACACGCGCGCCTATTACACCATCGAACAAACTCTAATATGTTATGGAACAGTTGTTGTTGAACTGAAGTAACCCTGAAGTTGTCAAAATATGTTGTAACATATGTTGGAAATTTAGAAATAATGAAGTCGAAATAAAGTAATAATAAATAAATAAATTTTTATAAATTAAAAAAAAAATTATAAGCCAAAAGAAAATATGTTTAAGGAACTCTTAGGTTCTTATTGAATTAATTTAATGATTTTTAAACTCAATATAATTATTTCGACTGCGAAGTTTAAGTAGAACAATTGAATAATTAAATATTTATTTTATTATTTATCAAAGCATAGATAAAAATATTATATATAATATTTATTTAATTAAAGACATAAAATACATTGAATTGCAATTAAAAAATATTTAATTATATATTTTTAAGTATTTTAAGACTTAAATAGTTTACCAGCATTGCTAGAAGCCCTTTTCTATATTTATTTGAATTTTATAAATATTTTAAATTTTTATTTATATTTAACATTTATATTTATCTTATATTTATATATATATATATTATATACATTGCAAACATATCATATATACATTTTCATTACACTCGAGTTAATCTTTATATAAGTTTATTATTTTCTCATATATTCCCCACCCACATTGCTGCTGTCCAGTGTTATTGAAATGAGTGATGCATCTGCGAGTGGCGAGTGCATTGGCATGGCAATTAAAATTCTACAGATATGCGATACATTAATTACTCGCTTCAATTGAAATGCAAATACCAATAAACAAAAAAAAAGAAAATCAAAACAAAAGCCTGGCTTGCATGTCTGGACCAAGTTAAGCATCTCCAGTTCAGACCCTAGCCGGAGTGCTAACTGTAGTGGCTATTCGCCTTGCTGCGAGACTAGTCTTTTTTTCCAGGAAAGTCACGCGGATGATTTACAGCCAGAAGCTGCGTTTTTTATATGCTTCTCAACGACTTTTTGTAGCCAAAACAAAAGTTGACACTTTATTGATGCTCATAAATTGCGACGTCTGGCAGCAATTAAAGCAACAACATGTCCCCAAGGACATGGCCCGGCACGCCCTGTCCATCCTCCTACTCTCTACTGCTCACTCTCTATCTTTTACTCTAGTGATTTGTTTACAGAGATTAGCGTGCGAAATACCAACAGCAGCAGCAGCAGCAGCCAAAAACAATTCCTGTGTCAGGTGCCTGCGCCCAGGTAGGCAACAATGTCAAAACTACACTGAATTTATGTCGCTGCGATTTATGATGCTCAACCAGGTCCTGAAACAGGATCAGAGAGACCAGTTCCCATATGTCGAGGCGCGAGTTGTCCTGCCGTTAGTTACATAGAAATGAAAGTCGTATATTTGGCTGCCTTCGCTGACTCGAAAAGAGCAAAAACGACGTACGACGTACGCCGCACGCCGCACGCCTCTATTTGGGTAACGCCCACAGCGGCTCTGCTTGTCATACGCCTACCCAAAAACTAAGATGAGCCCAGCCAGAAATACACAAAAAAAAAAAGAGAGAGGAAGAGGTAAGTAAGCAGCATAAGGGACACATCTCTCTGTATATAGTAGATGGTTCTGTGCCCTTTCGGTAGCATTCACTGCTTTTTTCGCCTCTGACCATAAATATTGAAATTTATGTAGTACACAAAAGGGACCCTCGGCTGCGGCACTGTTGACCCATACTTTATTAGTATTTATTTGGTATTGACATTGTTTGAGATTTTTGGCGGACTTTAGTATTTCATGTTTTATGATTCGACGAAAAAAGAAAACATTGCGACAAAGTTGCACAGCAGCGAAATTTTACGACCACAAAGGGAAGTCTCAACGGATTGTAGTTCAAGATAAGTCCAAGATTTATCTAGCTACTAAAGATTGATTTTGTATAAGAGTGATATATATACGTTGAGTAAATTGGAGTTAAAAGAAACTATACAAGTTGTTAAATGAATCAAATGAGAGCTAAATAATTATTAAATATTTATATTATTATTTAATAAATAATTTATAAATATATTATATTCATTATTTAATAGAAATATATTGAATTTCAATTAAAAAAATTTTAATTATATATTTAAAAATATTTTAATATCAAGCCTTGCTTGAAACCCTTTACTATATTTATTTTATTTATATATATTTTCCATTTTTATATTTATTTTGATTTATTTCCAAATTTGTTGACATTTTGCCATAACTGAAGCTAAGCATTTTCCGTTCCATTTGCAATCCATTTCCTTTACTAAAAATTACTCGCAATGCATTCGTATATAATAGGTCGAGGTTAAAACTGCGACCACAAACTAGGCCTAATCATTTGTCAAATGCATGTCATTTAAAACGGAAAAACAATTTAACAACATTTAGCCAAAAACAAACTCGAGCAATCAACATAAATTTAAAGCGCAGCCAGGCAAAATGGACCCAAAATAACCAAATGTCCATTTGGCAGTCGAAAAGTGAAAGTCGAACTGCAACTGCAGCCAGAGTGCAGCCCAACACACACACACACACATACACACACACACATTAGTAAATGCACCCAAAATCCCAAAACCCAAATCCACATTCTCGTTGTGTTTGCAATTTTGTATAGGAAAACTTTTATTGCCATAGGATTTTCCAGGCAATGTTTTTGTTTTTCTTTTATTTTTTTGGGCCTGTTTGTTGGCCATTTACCCAAAGATCGAAATGCAAATGGCCAAGACAAGCATTTGAGCATTTTGTTAGACAACGCCAGCGCGAGCCACGTCCAAATCAGGTTGCCTCCCTCCTCAAGTTCCACATATGAGCACCCTTCCCCTTGCCTTGCCCCCCCTCCCCAACCACCTTTCCACGTCTAACGAACCGCTCCAGTTATGTCAAAACTATGGCCAAAAGCGAAACTAAAAAGCGCCAAATCCCCTAAACATGAGGAAATTCGAAAAAATTGTGTATTTTCGTCCAGCCAGGAACACAACTCGACGCAGACACAGCAGACGGCGGCTGAGTGAGGGGAGAGGCGAGCTGCAGCGTTTATGCAGGCGGCTTGTTGAGCAAAGTGTTTTACATGCTCGCTGCTGCTGTCCGAAGAAACTTTCTGTCTCACAAAATATTTGTGGTCCACCTACGAGATGAGCTTGAAAAGTTTGCAGTTTATTGTATGCAAATTATTTACAAAGAAATGTTGTTTTAAATTATGTTAAATGAAAAGATGTAAATAAAATAGAACTGAATTTAATAGTAAACAAAAATTAATATTATATCAGCGAATAAGCTATTCAAAAATTACAGATTTATTTCATATAAATACAAATATATATATAAAATAACATAAAATATTAGTACTTAAATTATATATATAATATAATTATATATCTAAAAATAATAATAATAATAGTAATAATAATAATATAGCTAATTTAATATAAAAAAAAATTATATATTCTATATTTTATATTATTATAAATATTAAATATATTTTAATATTTTAAAATACTTAAACGAGATTAAAATTTTATATATATATATTATGTTTTAAGCCCTTTAAATGCATCATATAAATTATTATAAATTACATATTTTGATTTTATATACATTTATGTTTTAACTTTAATATATTTTTGTTAAGTCTCTTGCATTTATAATTTATATAATTATAATTTTTTTGATATGGTCTTTTAAGTATTGTTTAGCTACTTTTAAGCCTATTTTTACAAGCCATAAATTTAAGCATAAATATTTATTTTCAATCACCAATTTAATTAAATATATATATTTTGTAAATTACTTTTTAAATAAAAATAATAAAAATTTATTTTATTTTATTTTTAAAATGATTTTTTATTTTGTATATTGTTAAGCTACTTATTAGCCAGTTTTCGTATGCGGCCAATTTAAGTTGTAAGCCATAAATTTGTGGTGTGCCTGGCTGCAAAACATGCCCAGCATTTGATTTGACATATCAATAATTTACGAGCATAACAAAATTATAGAGTACAACAGCAACAGCAACTGCAACAACAGCAGCAACAATAACAACATCGAGACACCGGAACTGCTGCTGGCCGTAATTACAAGCGAAAAATGCTGCCACGTAAAGTGTCGATCGTTGTCGACGTCGATTTCGATGTCGATGAAGAAAAAAAAGGCGAAAAATTAAATGAAAAACAGAGTAGAACATTGTGTGTGGGGTATGAGCGACTGCCTAATACTCGTTCATGATTTTAAAGTTGAACAGAAAATATCTACTTGAAACTATTATGATTCTAGCTTTTACATAGCTATTTATATTGAAGAGTTCTATATACGCTTGCTTAAGAACTCTCAAAGCAATCTTTAAGGGATACATAATCAAATACCAATATACTCTTCTTACAATTGCTTTCCATATAGTCAAATTCACGCTTAGCAGCTCAATGAGTTGTCTAAGCCGGCGACATGGCGTCGATTAAAATCGGTGTTAAAATTTATGCAACTAAATTTTTACGTGATTTTTATCGAAGCAACAACAACAACAACAACGACAACTTCTACTACAACAACAACACCAACAACAATCACAACAACAACAACAACTACTACTACAACAGCAGCAGCAGTAACAGTATCAGTAACAACGAAGCCGCATTTATTGCAATTGCCGCATTTTTGGTTTTTGACTATTTTTCGGCTGCTGCTGTTCGTTTGTGTAATTGTGGCCAAACAAGCGATTTATTGACCAGGCTCACATACGGTGAGTACCCAGTAGAAAATTTGAGTGCAATGAGTGTACAGAAAATTTGTAAGTAAATAGCTTAGAATCAAATGTGAAATGTTCTTGATTGTATAAAATAATAGATTAAAGGCTTTAACTTTGTTTGAAATTTATTTACTTATAAATGTGTTCTTTCTCTCTTTTTATTTTGAAATAATCAGTTTCCTTTGCTATCAGCATTTCATAAACCTTTTGCACTACTGAGAGACTATTTATAATGATTATATATTTATATATAAGTTTTTATGTATATACAAATAAAATATAAACATTTAGGTCATCTGACATCGGCTGACTCAAAGTATTCTATCTAAGCTCAAATAATTTATGTCTGACATAACAAATTGCAAACACATGTTCTTTATAATTAATTAGCTAATTATATATAATTTCTAAAATATTTAATGAAATAGCGCTGAAATCAACCTTTCATAACCTTTGCCAATCTAAAGCACATTGATTAAAAATAGCTTGGAAAATAAATAAAAAATATTATATAAGACTTTGAGTATATTTTTATTAAAATTTAGTTTATATTATATTTTTAATACATATTATAAAAATTTTTATATAAATTTATTTATGAATATGTCAAGACAACATATCTCTTTTAATATTTTGCTTTTAATTTGACTTTTAAAATATAATTTTGTTATTTTCAGAGTTCCTCAACCAATCTGACTATGCAATGGGCGAATTTCTCATGGGGCACCATCGTCTATCTGCATGTGTGGCTGTTCGTATGCTTGTCTGCCAAAATGATTGCATTTGGGGCTTTTATTAATAGAAATAAATCAAGTTTTGTGCATTGACTTCAATTAGCTGCTGCCCGTTGCCAAAGCCACAGTCGAGACCAGCAGCCAACACAGACTCTGACTACTCAGGCGTCAGATACAAATGTATCTGTAGCTCATTGTATATATATGGACACACACACACACTCAGACAGATTCATGCAGACAACGTGTAGTATGTTAATAATTTGCAAAATGCATTTGTCTGGCGATAACAAGCAGCTGATAGCGTCTGAGCTCGCGATCGCGCATGCGCCTGCCACCTGGTAAAAACAGGCCAGCCAGCCAGCCAACCTCAGCCACCCCGCTCCTATCTCTTTCGCTCTATAAGACAATGCCCGGCGCCTCTGAAGGCCTTGCTGCTGGCAATTAGCGCTCGAGTTGAGCGTCTTATCGCGGCTCATGAAGCTATCAACGTTCAGCTCTGATAGGAGCGACCCTGTCATAAGTCAGCCTTCGAGTCGAACATACAAATTCAGAGGCCTGCTGTGCGTGTGTGTGAGTAATCAATGGGCAGATGCGTAGAAGCTGCAGTCGTTAGATAAAAAATGTGCTGCCATAGATAAAAGAAAAATGAGAAAGACCAAAAACGGTAGAGAGACAAATACATATACAAACTTAAACGCAGCGATGCATTCGCTCGATAAGCTCCAGAGCCCGAGAACGCAGGCATTCATAATTTGTGCCCGAGTCCAGAGACTCCAGAGTCGCAACAGGCGACAGGCGCAGGCGTAATTCGATATTCAAAAGGGATGCTCCACACATAAATTGCCCAGGCAAAGACAAAAACCCAAGAGAACTCAGTGAAAACAGAGAGAAACTCAGAGAAACGCATCCCGAAAAACGCATATTTCTGGTTTATTTATTTTAATTTATATTTTGTTAATTTTTATATGAAGAGTTGACATTTCGGTCCAGACGCGTCGCGTCATTGTTGTTGTTGTTGTTGCTGTTGTTGTTGTTGTTGTCGTTGTTGTTGCTGTTATCGGCCGTTTAAGGCAGCGCCGTTGGGAGCCCCCAGGTCGCCAACTACCATTATGATAAATCATTTTAGTTTTTTTGTTGTTTTTCGTTTGTTTCTCTTCGGTGCATACTTTTTGTGCCTTTGTTGAAACATTCACAGCTAACAAACCTGAAGTTATCGCAACTTTTTGGCTCTTTACTGTGAGGTCTTTGCCTGAGCAGAGCCTTTAACGTAAATATCTAAAGATGGGAATTTTTGAAAACAATTTTTAATATATTAAATAAAATGCAATAAATAATATTAATTTTTTAATTTTTTTTAGCTGATCAATTTGTGTTCTTCACAAGCTAAAACTTTATCAATGCATCAGTCAAAATTAGTATTTCAAATATATATGTGTATAGGAATTCCAAAATCTTAAAAGGTATTTCAAAAGTTTTCAAACTTAAGCATCTTAAGAATCTATAATTTTCGGACTCAATAAAACCTGTCAGATATGCAGCAGTTGCTCTGCTTTCATATGATTGTATTCTGATTCACATTCAAAGTTATAAAACTCAAAACAAGTGTTCAATTTAAGGAATAAACTGAAATTTATAAAGACATACACTACTATTTTCATTAACACAGCCGTATGCAGGCCACATCAAACCACAAACTTAAGAATTGATTCTGAAAATATCTTTATGTCTTTATGAATCACACAATGAATCGAAGCTGTTTGAACGAAATTTAATGAGCAAATCGCGGCAAAAGGCAAATACAAAACTGCAGATAACATCGCAGTGTCATAAAGAAATAAAAGCTTGAATTAAAAATTTCTGCTGAAACATTTTATGAACCTTAAGGCTGTCCAAAACAGCAATCGAAACAACAGTGAAATGCAGAATTGAATATAAATTTATATATATATATTTGATATTTTAAACAGACATAAGAAGTCCGAAGCATATACACATGTGTTTGCCAGTATAAGATTGTGACTGATCTGATCTGATCGGATCTGAACTGAACTGAATTGAATTGATGTGATCTGCCGCCCCCATGAACAGTGCTTTTGTTATGTTATGGCATGCGGATTGGTTAAGTGCCTGGGTCGCACTTCACAACAGCGCTAATGTGACACTAAACTGATGTAAGAATAAATCCGCTTAGGAGACTAACAAAGGCAGCGGCCAAAAAATATAACTAAATACCAAACAGCGCCAGCTACGCCAGCTACAACAACAACAACAACTTTCATATGAAATTACAGACGCACAAAAAAAAAAAGAAAAATCAACAAAATAATACAATAAAATGAAATATTTTTGGTTTATCGAATGTTGAATGCTCTTAAAAATTTTATAAAATTTATATTTACTTTTATAGACTGAAAATAAAATATAATATAGATTTTTTCTTATATCTATTTATATTTTAAGATATATTATTGAGCTAATAAAGAAGCTAAATATTTTTGAATTATATGAAGAAAATTTATAAATTAATCAAAAAGAAAATTTAATATATATATACAATCATTTTTTAAATATTTAATTTAATTTATATTAAATATTTAATCAACTTCTTTATCTATGAAATCTTTCTCTATTAATTCTCCCATTTTGGCATCAAATATGTTACACATATCGTTATACCCCTTGCATGAGTATACAAGGGTATATAGCTTACTACTTAAATGCCCACGAAGGCACCATGGCAAGTCAAAATCAAAATCAAAATCAAATTTCAAAATAATACACCAAAAATAATATATATATATATAAATACAACTCAAGGCTTCAAACCGCTTATAGAGCTGCGAGAGAGCGAGTGCTGTAAAGCAAGAGCAAAAGCAAACGCCAATCGAATGACAGTTACGAGTCTGTTGGGCTATCATATCAGGTGTCTCATTTGAATGTCAATGCCGCTGGGCTCCCACCAAGAACTTGGGCCCCATATGGCGAGAGGCAGTCAGAACACCAACGCCAAAGACAAGAAATTAAATAATTATGGCGCAATCTTTAAGAGTTTCTGTTTTGTTATTTCTCTCTCTCTCTCTCTCTCTCTCTCTCTTTATCTCTTTCTCTCTCTCTGAGATATTAATATAAAACATTTCACTTGCTCAGCACGTTTCGAACGTTGTCGAAACACTGAATCGATCATCGATCAAGTTCGAGTGGCCCCATACTTCAATTATGCGTAATTTAAAAGAAATTAATGTCGTGCAAGAAATTACTTTTCGATTTTGGGTACTTTTTTTTCGATGAAGAGAAGTACACACACACACACACACACACACACACACACACACACACACACTCGCACAACAAAAATATAAGACTGCGCCCAAGTTTGGAGCGCATAATCATAATATTTATATTATTTTCACTAAAAGCTGCTCTTAAAGAGCATAAAAATGCCAGCAAATCAAGGCAGAGTATACATTACTTTTTTGCAAGTGTATAAAGTTTTTAACTAAGGTCAGACAAATATTTATTACTGAAAGAATATATATCCATTAAAGAATATTTTTAATTTTAATAAAAATATATTATGAGAAATTTAAAGCAATAAATAAATAAGTCATTAAAAGAAATTCCATATATATATATTCACATATTAATAACAAGCAATTCTTCAAGTGTGCCCAAAGGCAAGAGCTGCACAAAAAGAAAGAGCTGGCCACACACACACACTCACACACACACACACACTCACACGACCATAACTACCATATCTCAATCTTGAGGCATGCCAAAGGCTTCGTGTCTGGGTCAATTGCTTTACTAAACTTTTGCGCTAAAGAAGTTTTTTTGGCCAAAAATAAAATAACACACATAACCCTCAATTATGATATATATTTTATGAGAGCACTTTAAAAACCAATGCCAGACAGCTCCGTTTAGTTAAGTTGAGAAGGCAGCAGCAGGAGCAGCAGGAGCAGGAGCAGGAGCTGAAGTTCGTCGTGATATTCCTTTGGGCACGGGCAACACATATAACAATAAAATAAAGTGCAGTTAACACATGACTTGGCGCAAATAGTGTCACATTTTGATAAATGACACTCGTTTGTCAAACAGCTCACACACACACAAGCACAGACACACACACACATGATTGCCAAGACAATGAGCCACGAGTACAAAATGAACTGCAAAATATTCTGCAGATATATAAACCAGCGCCCAATGAGCCCCAAAGAATTTCTTTTATCGATTTTTTCGAAGATGAAATACACTAACATAAATGCATAAATATATAAATTTCATATAATTTTATTTAAATATATATATTAATATAATTTTTCTTATACTTTGACTTTATTAGAAATTGATTTTTGTTGAAGTTTTAGTTAACTTCATTTAATGGAAAGACTACATATTAATCTTGTCAGATATTTTTTATATAATATATATAGCATATTCATCACTTTAGCCAACTTAATGCGTTACACATTGTCAGTGAAAATTTGAATACCTTTAGCTAGGGAAAATATCGTTCAAGCCACTCCCTCTGGCTCTCCCTTAGCCCGTCAAGCACTTCCTGTCAGTTTAAGTTGTTTCGTCGTCAGATTGGCCCGTAAAGGTGTTCGTTCAAAGATGTTCCAAAAACTGACGCCCCGAAACGCTTGACGGATGACTGAGCGAAGGAGATAGCGACATCAGGGCCACTGTATGAGTGAGGCAGAGAGAGAAAGAGCGTTGGATACGCTTCAGCTGGGACAGCTTTATTATGTCTTAATTCAAGCCCGGAGCGATTTAGGCGACAGACCCTTTTTTTCGGGGCTTTTTTTTTTTTTTCGTTTGGGCAGCACAGTTAGCCACAGTTTTGCAGTCAGTGGGTCAACTTTCATTTTGGTGGGACGTGTTACTGAAAATTAAATTAAATTAAATTCTTTGCCAGATGCGTGGGGCTGAGTTTCTTGTAATTTCTTAATCCCAACTGCACCCAAGAAATACAAAAAAAAAAAAAAATCATTTTTTTATATGTAAAATGAGGAAGAGAGAAGCGAACAGGCAACTTATCATTTTGGTGGTCCTTTGGCTGGCTGGGTGGGCGCGGCGTTGGCGTTGGCCAATTCTTTATTTACCGCTAGAACTTGTGCGGCGCGGCGCGCGATCCTCATCAGATTTTTGGCTGGGTGTAACCATAAAATTCGCGCTTGCAGGCGTTCAGACTGTAAAGTGAAAGAACGAGTTTTTTTTTCCATTTGTTTGGTGGGCGTGGCTGACCAAGAGAACTGCAAGGGGAGGGGAAGCAAACGACGACTCTGTTTTATTGTTTTTTTTGTTCATTTTCATTTTTGTGGCACAAACCAATGCAGTAGGCAATCGGCAGTCGGCAGTCAAAGCACAAAAGCCTCAACCATTTGATAGTCAATAAATTAAAACATTAGCTAGGTGGCACGTCACATGCGGCGTATGCGCAATGCGGCAACGTGTTAAAAATAAACAGTTGTTAAATTGAGCGCAACTAATCCCTGCCCGAAAACTCAAATGATAAATTATGATTTAAATCAGCTTTTGTTCAATTTTCAACTCATCATCAAAACTCATGAATTTGAAATGCAGCGCACAGGTGACGCCCCAGGTTCAAATAGTTGTGCGTGTGTGTGTGTGTGTGTGTGTGTTTTAGAAAAGGTGTCACCAGCATCAACAAAGCGACTAAATGGATAAAAATAATGATGTTGTTGTTGCCTTTACAAATGGAAAATGTTTAGATGCAGCAAAAAAAAAGTCAAATGAAATGCTTAACCAAATGTTGAATGAAGATACAAGTGGGCCAACTGGAGAATGCGAAGTTTGTAGGCAACATGATATGGCAAATGTACCTAGACTATGGGTGGGTGGATGGCAGGCAAGCACAAACACACATACTTCGCTACACTGCAATCAATAGAAGACTAAGAGAGGACAACTTAATAAGAACAACTTTTCTATAACAATTAACTATATATATATTCCTTTTATATAACCCTTAGAGCTTCTTCTTTCTCTTTCATTATTTCAATGTTTTCAAAAGACTCCAAAGTTTCTCTCAGTGTTATCGCACCATTCATAAAAAGCGCATCGTGTCGCTGTTTATGCTAACAAAACGCTGCATTTTTTCTATACGACATAATTTAGATTTTCGCCTTGGCTGCCAGCGTCTTTCGCATGCTCTCTCACTCTGCCCCTCTCTCTCTCTCTGTCTCTCTCACACACTTAAGGTAAAAGCTAAAAGAAAATGCGCCCAACAGCTTTCCTGTCTATTGTCTGTTGAATTAAGTGCAAACATTAGCAGAGTACAATGGGCCTGGTCGCTGGTCCACACAGTTGGCACCCGGAACCCAACCCAGTTCCAAGACGATGATGATAGGCAAGAATATGATGATGATGCTGCTGCTGCTGATGCTGATGATGATGATAATGATGTTGGTGCTGCTGATAATACCACATAGACTTTACACCTAGCAAACGGAACGTGATAAAGCTTTTTCTTCTACGGCAATGATTATCAATCATTTTGGGATTAAAATTCCTTGTGGTGTTTTGTCACTCATTTGTTGCTGTTGTTGTTGTAAGCTGCATATGTGTGCAAGACAGGGAGAGCAAGAGTAAAAGAGAGAGAGAGAGTGTGGAGTATAGAGCAAGATATATCACATTGTTTTCGTTGCCGTTGTCGTCATCAATAAAATGCGCTGGTATTTAGCATAGAGAGAAAGAAAAAAGTCTCTTTCACTAGCTTGCCCTCAACTGTTGCAGGTGTCTCGACTGCAGCAGCAACAAATCTTTAATAGAGTCCAAAGCTAAGTTGTTGGAACAGGGACACCGTGCACCGTGCACCGGGTTAAAGTGTCGCCCTGACAATATTTTCTAGCTGCTCGATCTGTTTGCGTTTGGGTTCGCTTTTGTTTTGTGTGTGTCTCGATTTTTTCTCGTTTTTTCTCGCAAACGATTCTCACGTTTGTTGCCCTGACAAGTGGATTTAGCGGCATTGATGTATGAGTTTACAGATAGTTTCCACTTTTATTTTTCAGCTTTTTTAGTTTTTTTGTTTTTTTTTTGTTTTTGTTTTTGTGATCTGTGCTGCTGCTGCTGCTGCTGCTGCTGCATATGTTTCAAATTGAGTGATGCTGTTAATGGTCGGCAATTAATATTGTCTTCGAGGCTTTGTAAAACATTTCAAATCAGAGCTTCGAGCATTTACAAATGCATTCTGCAAAATGCAAATCAAGTGAATGGTTGACAAAGCTACGCTGAATTTGTTGAACTAAAAAACTATTATAAATAATATTATGTAGGAAAAACTATTTTGCCTCAAGTAAAATCAATCAGATTTGAAACAATAATTAAATAAATACTACAAAAATAAATTTAAAATATTTAAAATTTAATATTTAACAGCATTTATTTTTGTTTTAATTTTTAAATGTTTTCTAAATAAAATTTGATTGATATAAAATACAATATAATAAAAATAAATATATAATTAAATAAAATAAAATTTAAATTATATTAAGAAATACAAAAATACTTTTAAAAAATAATTAAATAAATAAATAATTTAATCAATAAATAAATTAAATATTTTCTCTAACTTCCATGAATATCTCAACTGCAAATATCATTTACTTCTCATAGAAAATATTAAATAATTAATTAAATTAATTTCTGTCAAGATCTTTCTCCCAGTTTTAACCCTCTTATACGCCTAACTAATTGTTTAAATATAACTGTTTAGAAAATGTTTAGAAAAGCTATTAATTCTAAACTCATTTCTATACATCTTCGCGACACTCCAATAACTGTTTTACTATTAGAGGTTTTTATTATTAGATATATTTCAGACTCACTTCTAGCAGCAGTTGTCTCTTAGTCTCAGTCTCTTTTTTATGCCCGACACGTATTCTTAAAACAACTCAGCTGCAGCAAGCGCTCAATGCATTTTTCAGCATAAACACAATTTAGCTTAGATCTGAGCGCAAACTAACGCCGAATCGGCTGAAACTTAGAGAGCGTCAGCGACGTTTTAATAGCATTTCTAATGAAGCGTACGTACATACGTACTTTGTAGGTAAAAAGGCCAAGGGAATTAACTCAACTCGAGCTGAACTGCTTCGGTTGACACTGACCGAGCGAGCGAGTGAGCGAGTGAGCGAGCGACCGCAGATGCCTATCTCAATATTTAGGTTGCCAAAGAAATAAAACAAAGAGACAGAAGACGACAGCAGCAGAGCAGCAAAGCACTTGAGAATAAATCAAAAGATGCGAAAAAAAAACACTACAACAGGCGACACTTTTAGGCCTCATCGTACCGCTCTAAAAGGCGCGAGATCTAAGCGAAATGATAAATGTTCCTCAGCTGCTTCTTCTTCTTCTTCTGCTGCTAGTTGTGTATCAAGTGTGAATTTTAAGTGAAAACGTTAAATGATGTATGCCAGTGAGAACGCTGGGAAATTGCTTTTTTTTCGTGGTTTTTATACTCAGTTTTTGTTTTTGGCTCTTATGTTTTATGTGTGTTAGTTGTGGCTTTGATTTTCAGGCGCTGTTTTGGCTGCCTTTTTTTATGGGATCTACGTGAGTGAGCGGCGCAAAAATCAAGCTTAAATACATGATTTTTAATGCCAATAAATGATTTTAATTACACGAAGCTGCCAACAGCCGCCTTTAAAGTTATCTCGTGGTATGGGAACACATAAAAGCCACATAAAAATAGAAAAATAGAAGAAAAGAACTCCCGACAAATAAAAAAACAAAACAACTATGCTTAAATATATATATATATATTTCTCGCTTACTTAAATTCCATATAATTCTTGGCCGATAGAACCGAACCGCCCGAAAGCCAGCTGAAGCGGCATCGTAAAAAGTGCGAACTGTAAATCATGACAGTTTTTATAACCCGCTCAGAGGCCGGGTCCAGAGCCTTGGGTCTTACCTGCATTTACTTTACACAATTCTTATTTATTTTTTCGGGCTGCCACCGTTTACCTGTTGCCCCCACAGTTGGCGATTTCTTCTCCGTCAGGCGGAAATGTAATTTTACTTTTATATTTGTTGTTTTTCTTTTTATACCCTGAACCCATTGAAAATGGGAAAACAGGGTATAATGGTTTTGTTAAAATGTATGTAACAGGCAGAAGGAGGCGTGGCAGACCCCATAAAGTATATATATTCTTGATCAGGGCGACGAGCTGAGTTGATTTAGCCCTGTCCGTCTGTCCGTCCGTCCGTCTGTCCGTCTGTCCGTCTGTCCGTCTGTCCGTCTGTCCGTCTGTCCGTCTGTCCGTCTGTCCGTATGTTTGAACGCGTCGATCTCAGAATCTATAAGAGCTAGAGACTTGAAATTTTTTATGTAGGTCCGTGTATAGCACGCGCAGATCGAGTTTGTTTCAAAAATTCGATAACTTTTATCGTTTTAATGTTATCGATTTAAAACGTTATCGAAACGCAGTTATTAATTTATATCTCCCGCATCTTCAGAGCTAGAGTCTCAAAATTTTGTATTCAGTATAATATAGAGTTTATACAATTTTGATTTTTGTCAAATTTTTGATACCACCCCCCTTTCCTTCCCTTTCCCCCCAAACTTGTAAAATCCGTATTTCAAATACTAGAGACTTGTGCTTTGGCAAATATACACATATAAATGACAGAATTACGCTCTGAAAGTTTGATTAAGAACGTCCAACTACAAAAGAAGTTATTAAACATTTAATTTCCCATAGTAAAGCCTATGAGCGCAGCCCACGCTCTGTCGCTGCGCTAACTGCGCAGTCAGCAGAGCGCGTGCTTATGCGTGCGTGCGTATATGTGTGTGTATGTGTGTGTGCATGTATTGCTTGTATACATGTATATGTTAAATAAGCATAGAATGTTTGGAGTATCGGCTCTTCGCAGGGTTCAGGGGATCTCCTAGTCGGGTACCGCCGACTAGAGCTTTCTTACTTGTTTTAGTTAGAATTAGTATTTATTAGCTTGAGATTTAAATTTCATGCTCAACGTTTTGTCTTGTCTGGGCTGCGTTTAGGAACTTGAGCCATTGCCGCCTTGGCACAAATCCCCGCCTCGGCCGACATAATCTCCCACCCAAGACAATCTTTGCTCGGCTTGTCATAAATCGATATAATAATTGCTTATGGAATATCGTTCATTGCGGCCTGACTCGGCTCGAGTTGGCCCTGGAGCTCTGTCTGGGCTGTTGGCGCAGCTTAGTCTAAGACGCGAACATATTTATGGACTAATTTATTGTTAGTTGTGGGCCGAAATAAGCAGTCGAATTTATGGGACGTGCCGGCGAGGATTAAATCAAATACAAAAACTGCTTATGCCTATGTCTATGCCACATGAAGTCCATTAAAAACGAAACGAATCGTTTAAAATTGTGTCAGGCGTGGCAAAAAGCATTTCAGCTTGAAATTAAATAATAAAAAAATAAGCTTAAAGGGATTGAGGCATTGAACATAAATTGATTTTAATATTCAAACATTTAATTTGCTATAAAATCTTGGATGTTGGTAATAGAAAAATATTTGAGAGAAATATCTAAAGTATAAACATATTTTAGAGATTATATATAATATTATTACATATATTAATATTTGTTGATAATGTTGATAAAGCTCTCTTTCATTTTTTTAAGGAATTTCTTGCTGCACTTCACATATTTAAAATTTTAAGGGGACTTCTCTGCGCTTCTCATACATCTAATATTCTGTATTATACTAATAATAGGTTTTAATATTTATAATATATTTTTATAAGAAAATTTCTTACTAAATTTTATGAAATATTTTATAGCTTTAGTTCGTTTCAGTTTCATGAGTGAAATTATGACCAGGAAATCTCTTGCTGTATAAAGACTTTTCTGCCATTCGCATATGTAGCCTTAATATATTTTTATTATTACATTTTTACCTTTTCTAACCAGAGCTATAACATATTTTATTTTATATTATTTTCTGTTATTTTATTTTTACCTTTTATAACATATTTTAGATCTCTGTTTTGTACCAGTTTCAATTACTGAATGACAACGCCTACAACAAATTAAATATATACAATCGACTATGCACACTCGTAACAAGCAGAACCAATGGATTATAACACTTAAAAGTGTGAAATTTAAACTCAAATAATGCTGAACGAAATACAGCTGAGAATCAAACCAAAATGTAGCAGATGCTAACTATGTATTGGCAGTGCAAAGGGTTTTAGTCAAGGGTATATTAGCTCTTAGTAGCATGCCCATACGCCATTGGTCGGCCACACCCAATTGCAAGCCACGAATCTGAGTCATGCTCCACGTTTAATTGTTCAGATCCAGATGTTTTGTGTGGCAATACCTGAAGTGAACCGTTAGTGTTGTTAGGCTTGACTGTCGTGGCTTTTTCTTTTTCTCTTTTTCTTATTTTTTATCAATTGTTCAATTGTGTGAGGCAAGCGCAAAGTATGACAAAGTGGGCAACATTAACGCTTTGTATGCATCAAAAGACATGTAGAAAACCCGAAAAAATTATGACAATTTCATTCGAAGAACCACTTCGTCAATGTCAAAAAGCTGACGAGGTCCAAGTTTTTCCCCTTTTTATTTTTCCCTCCCCAACCTGTTGGGATAGCAAGTTCTGTAAAAACGACTTGTCCCAGTGTGTTTGTCGCTTACGTTTCTCTCTCGTTATGTTACTCGATATACATACAACAACATACAAAGAGCTAAGCTGCTGAGGGAACTAAGCGTATAGGCTCGGTTTATAGTACCCACAAACCCCATATATGTATGAGCCTAATTTGGCAGCTCGCTCTGCCCGACGACTGTTTCTCGGAACAAAAATGTGATTAGAGTCGCTGTTAGTTGGTTGTAAAACATGAGCTGAATTTTTACATGTTATGCAACTTTACATTAACCATAAAGGAAGAGCTCTCTGTGTGGTCAAAGAGATTAAGCAGACTAAGTACTGAGGCACATACGATTGGGCTGAGTGGGAAAATCAATGAGTCAATAGGAAGGGAGCACAGATCGATGCCAATTTTGTTGTGTAAAGTATTAAATGCCAACATAAATCATCTGATTGCTCCACTGTATATCCCTGGCAACATTTGAACTTCAACATTCAACAATGTATTGCCCACTGTGCGTGGCCTATGCTCGTAATATGCCAAAGTTGTCACTTTGTTTGCTGTTGGCTACTTTTTGGTAACAGTGTTGGGCAATACACTTCACAACAAACCGCTCGAATGCCTCGCAGCTTCCCACTACACACACACACACACTCACACACACACACACAGATAGAAACGAAGCCATGTGTATGACTATCAAACTGTCAAAATTATGACATTTGAAATTTCACGTAACGTAACATAACCGGACAAGAAAGCTGGCAACAAGAGATCCGTGAAGCACCCCTCCCCAAATCACCGCCGCACACCTTTCCCATTTCCATCAAAGACCAACGCCACGAACCAAATGTTTCAAGTGTCAAGCGCGCTGTTTGTTGGTTTGTCGGTTTTTTGTTTTTGGATATGAAATATTTTCAATTACAGTTCGTGCCAAAACGCAAGAGATCAAATTGTTGTGCAGAGACGTGTCTGTCGGCCTGTCTGCCTCTCGACTGGATGTCAAGAGCAAGCAAAAAAAAAAAAAACGAAATTTTATACAAACATATATCTATGTATATATGTCCATATAATCATTATATGTACTTATTCAAATTGTTTAACATGAGTTGTGCCTCTTGTTACAACAACGCAGCGATTCGCTTGAAAATGTTGCTGCTTAAGCAACACGCGACAAAACAAAACAAAAATATCTCGAGTCAAACAATTTTCATCTTTGAATGAAACGCGAATTTTATTACAGATTTTACATTTGCTCTTGTTGTTGTTGTTGTTGTTGTTATTTTTTCTTTTCGTTTTACTTTTGTAGAGCTTGCAAAAAAAAAAGAAAAACAAAATTTAGACTTTGCTTGTGAATATGAAACCGTAGCAAAAGAGCACGAAATTAAATTTCCGAATTGTTGATTTGGCGTCAAAATATTTTTGTACTTTTGTCATTTAATTGAAATTGAATGAATTGGCATTTTTCTTTCTACTATATGCATATATAAATTTATATATAAATTTATTTATATATATATACTGTATGTTTGCATATTAGCCAAGGCTTATGGATTTGGCTAATGCAGCTGCCAAATGCGGCTGACTCATTCGGTTAGACAGAAAATTCAGTTTGATAAATTTTTGAATTTGATATATGACACTCAATGATAAGAATCTTAGGTGAGGTAAGGAATAGAAAACCGGATTAAACTTGTTAAAGAAATATTATTAAGAAAATATGAAAAAAAAATACAATTATTTTCAGTTGCATTATCGAAGTTTAAAGTTAGAAAAGCTCAATTCTCAAACTAATAATAATAAATTAATTCAATAAATAAATATATAAATTTATTAAAAATAAATAACAAATTAGATGGTAGATTTTTTATTTAAATTTGATTTAAATATATTAGCTTTATATGCAAACTAAAAAAAAATAAATAAATAAAACTTTTATTATTTTATTTATTTAATAATATTTTATTAATTTTATTTTATTATTATTTTTATCACTTATTAACTAATTCAATATTTATTTTTAATAAAGCATATAAGAGTAGATTTTTTATTAATATTAATTATTTTATTAAAACCTTAAAACTAAATACATTTAAATTACTTTTTTTATGATATTTTCTTAAGAAAAAAAATCTTTGAAATTTTGTTTATGAGATAGTTAAAATAAAATAAATATTGTATAAATATATGAAAAATAGTTGTTTAAATATTTAATCTAAAAAAAAAGAAATATATCTGTTGAAGATATATATATTTCTACTAGTAATAAAAAGTTTAGTAAATAAGAAGTAAATAGTAATAAATAGTTTAACATATCCTAAGCCAGTTAGAAAACAATTTCATTATCCTAAATATATTCAATTACGTTGCCACATCACTTTTTCTATCATCCCATCCCATATGCTATGCCTCTTAATAACTCTCTAAAGGAGAGCCGCCCGCAGCGCATTTAACAGTCGCCGTGGCTCACTTCCGTTTTTGTGATTTGGCCACTTTTGAAATTCGATATTCACGAAATTTTGCGCTTTTCAAGCAGATTGCGCGTGCTTTTTGTCAGCGCAAAATCGAATGAGTGCGAGCAGCAGAATAAGCAGACGCAGATGAAGAAAAAAAAAGCTGTTAACTAGGCAGAAACCCCAAATGAAAAAGGAAAAAAAAAAACGAAAAAAAATAAGCCAAAACCAAACCCACTTCACTGGCTTCACCGGCGGCGCCAACGCTGACAACGCAATTTCACAGGCGAAAGGTGCTGCTCAAATTGGTTCATTGTGGCCAATAGACCGCGTTGCCAGGGGCGTCAGAGTGGGGGAGGGGGCGGAGCAGTGGAGTCGCCTATTCAATTGATTTATTTGTTTGCGCACCACCAAAAAAAATTTGCATATACATAAGTGCAAAATAATTGATTAGAAAGTGGAGTGCGTGCGAAGAGCTTAGATTTGGTATGCTTCGCATCTTGCGGATACACTTTCGCTGGAACGAGAAGAAGCCGCATGAAATGTGCATATTTTCTACAGAATTTTTCAGCCTACAAATTTGTTATTGAAGTGGGCCAGCGAAATATGAGGAAAAACTTGAAATGAAATGGAATATATAAAAAAAAATATTAAAAAAAAACACAGAGAATACAAAGCGACAAAGGCCGAACGAGCGTTTGAATGTACGCACAGCTGTCAAGCACTCGAAATCATTTTTCGTGGAAAATGTTTCAAATGAAAAAGACTTTTCTTGAAGCACGCAAAGTTCTCTGTTGTCTGTTGTCTGTTGTTCCGAAGGCCGGTGCGAGAGTAGGCCAGTTTTCGACACTTGCTGAGGAGGCTGCCTGTCAGCGAGCCAGACTCAGTCGGGCAGCCAGCTAGCCAGCCAGTCAGCCAGCCAGTCACTCAGTCTGCTGGGCCAGCAGCACAACTGGTTGGGGACGGACCGGGCCGGGTCGGGCTAGCCAACAATTTGTTTTTCCCACTTACACTTTAACCTTTTTTCATCTTTTCTTTTTCTAGGCGGCATAATTTCGGCAACTGTATAAAGCAGCGGGGCAATGGGGGTAAAACTTGTCACTCGGTTTTCTTATGAAATATGTACGTCAGCGTGCACACACACACACACACACACACACACACACAACATGCACTCGCACAACACTTTCAAGTGGTTTGTCAGCAACATTTCAAACAAAGCGTCCGCAACTGCAGTGACAGCATCGAGTTGAAGAAGAAGCACCAGCTGCACAGAAAACAGATGAACTACGAGAGAGAAAAACGAAAAGAAACAACAACAAAATTGAAACTTGTTTGCATCCTCTAACGATGCTGTGCATTTTGTTCACACATTGACCAGCACACACACTCATACACACTTCATCTACATTTGAGGTTCTTTTCTTCTATTTACTTGGCAAAAAAGAAGAAACTAAAGAAATAAAACGGCAACTGCAGCAGCTCGTAAAGTTGTTTAAAATGCATGCCAGGGCTTTACTGTAGTCAGTTTCAGTTGCTTATAGGCTTGCAGCTAAGTAAGTGAAAAAGTCGGGCCAAAACATTGCACTCGACTTGAACATAAAAGCGTAAAAAGTGCAAGCGAAAAAAACTTGAGCGGCCTCCCAGGCACAGAGAATTTAGCGACTACTTGATGAATTTATAAAGACAAGCCAAAACTAAAGTTCATTACGAGAGCTGTGTAAGTGAGGTAGCTCAAGGGTAAACATTGAGTAGTAACAGCTATAAGAATGCTTTGAATGGGCCAAGTGAAGTTTTTCTTTCATTAACAATTAGCTTTTCCATACATAAGACCTCGAAAGGAGTTGGATTTTGAAAAGTTTTTCATAATTGCAATTCAAATTTACAGTTAAAATACAGAAAAGTTATTAAAGACATGAGTCTAGCAGGCCTTAAAGATGTTAATATGATTCATATTTAGTATATATGCTGAGTAACTGAGGTAGTTAAGAGGCGTGGTTAGCTGATACATTTCAATTTTGACCAACCTTCTCAGATTCTTCAGTGTTATGCCACGAGGCATTACATCTACTAGATACTAGATATATGCTGACTTATAATATAATATATTATATTTATATCTTAATAAGTAATCAATTAAAACACTTCAATTAGCAAATAGTTAAAGGTCTGTCTCTCACCTTTGGCCATCATACATTATATGTTAAGCAAATAGTAATAAGTAATATTTTCTTTTCCTCATTTCTTCTTATATCTTTAGTCTGGCGTATCATTTTGTCCTTGGCAACACCTGCAGCAGCAGTAACAATAACTGCAAGCCCAACTTTCAACTGGCGAGACAAATATTTCATAAACATAAACTCGGCGCTATACATTTTGATGATTTTAATGGAGAAAACTGTGCAAAATGATGGCCACAAAACGTGCTGGCAGCAGCACCAGCAGCAGGAGCAGCAAACAAAACTTGTGCAGCGCCGTTGCAGTTAGCGGAATGTGTTGCCAAGCACCTTTTGCATTCTGCATTCTTTTCGCTTTTGGCTCAACAACTCCCTGCCCCTCTCGCTCTACCTCTGTCTCCCTCACTCTTTCTCCCTCTCTATAAGTGACAACGGCAATGTGCAGGCGCGCGCCCATTTAAAATGCAGCAAGTGTCACCATTGACTGAAACGAGGCGCAATAAATATATATATATATAAACATACATATATATAAAAATGTAGATATATGTATATATATATATCTGAAACGGGGGCTATATACAAAGTGGCAGTGACTGTGCCCGGTCTTCCAGGCACAGGCTTTATACGGGCAAGGCATGCGCTGCATATTGGCAACAATGCAAGCGAAGAAAAACAAATAAAAATGCAAGAACTGTAAGAAGTTCGATTGTAGAATACCCTGTAGTTAAACTGTGTATATATATGTATATATATATATATATATATATATATATATATATATATATATATATATATATATATATATATATAGAGAAGGCAGAATGGTCATAAGTACTTGGCTGAAACAAATGTATAAGTATTAAGAAATTTTAATGTAAGCTTAATATAGCTGGCATATCAAAGTAAATATCTTAGAATCTCAGTTCATTTCAAGACAATTCTCCGAACCATTGTTTTCACACACTGCTTGAGCATCCTTAACACTATAATATAAAACTCCCTTCGATCTTTCCATCCATACCTTACTCCTACAACAAATTTCACTCATCAAACCCACCTCTGACAGCAACTCGTTACAGGATACAACAAGCAAGTTCCATCGTCGCCTCACACTTTGCATGACATTTTCTTACACTGTCGCAGTCGTTGGGGCCCCCGTCTCGTCATTTAAATAACAATAAAATTTGATGACAAGCGTCGTTGCTGGAAGCTCCACACGAACAGTGCCCAAACATCCCTCTGCACGCTCTACAACTCTCCTCTCCTCTGCTCAACCTAAACGTCTGCAGTTTCGATTTTGCAGTTTGCTTCGAGCTGATTGGCTTTTGCGGCCATAATGAAGACATTCGATGCCTTTTTAAGCGTTTCACTTTCGCACGTAACTGTAAAAAGTTTGCAGCATGTCCGGTTGTAAAAATAAATATTATAAAGTTCTCAAAAACTAACCATAGACTGAGCGAGCGAGCGAGCGAGAGAGAGTGGGAAATGGTGACTCGTCTAGACGACAGTAGCCCACCCACTTGGCTATGTTGGCTCAGCCTGGCTCAGTTGTTGGCAAAAGCGCTTTCCTTTTCGTAGGGCAATGCCAAGTTTTAATTAAGAAATCGTGTCCAGAACTTTATATTGGTTTTAACACTCGCTGCTTCAAGTATGTAGCGAAGCACACACACCCCAAGCTAACTACAAATCAAAGAAATGCAATTAATCGAAGCACGAATTAATTGAAAATCAACTTAAAGGCGGGTTTAATGTTTACAAGATAGAAAAAACAGTAGAAACAACAAAGATAAATAAATGGAAAATTTAATGTTTAATTTTAAGGCAAAATTTGGCAAAAGAAATAAATTTTTTAATATTATTATTATTTATTTAATATATTTATTATATATATATTTATTTATGAGAAACAATCAAGAATCCTTAAGGGAAATGACATATTTATATTTAAATTATCCATCTAAAAACCAATCAGAAATAATAAAAGAATTTTAAAGCATTTACCATAATCAACTTCGCACACTTTACAACATTTGAAAATACTTAAATATAAATGAACTAATTTTCACAAAATTATTTACAAATCAACAGCCAGACACAAAAAAACAGAAACAAAGAGAAAGAGTGAAAAGTGGAAGATGAATGGTGGAAAGAAATGAAAAATAAAGGCAAAGAGGCAAACGCGGTAATTATTTTTTAATGTAACAAAATAATATCTGGCCAAAACGATCAAGTCACGCAAGTGCCACAGTGGAAAATTAACATGAGAATAAATAAGAAATTTTCAGAGGCTAAAATCCCAGCCAGACACGAAACCAAACTCTTTTTTAGCCCAGCACGCACCAAGATTGACCGAACGAACAGCAGCAGACAGAGAGAGAGAGAGAGAGAGAGAGAGAGAGAGAGAGAGAGAGAGAGAGAGAGAGAGGTGTGTGTGAGCGAGAGAGCGCAGGCAGCGCTTGACCTAGAGCGAGGGATAGAGAGCAATGCAGACTGCATGACGCATGCGCAGCTTCCGTTTGCGATTTGCCAAATATGATATGGCGCGAAATTCGAAACTGAAGGAGCGGAAAAAAAGACCGTTAGATTTTGGGTTGAGAGATTTATCGTTTGCACCAAAATTAACTACGATCCAAGTTAAAAATGTCGTCGCAAGTCCAACCCAAAACTCGGGCAATTAATCAATTCATACTTGATCTTTGTTTATAATATTCGCTTAACAAATCGTTTACATTTGTGAAATACCCTGGAAAATTGGGAGATGCGGACATGGTTTTGCTTCTTTGTTGTTATAGATAATAGAAGAAGAAGAGTATATATAGTTTCGTTTTCAGTCTGTGTGAAAGAAAGGGAAGAGAGATGTTATATAATTATTTTTAAATTGAAAATGAATTTTTTAATATTAAATAATTTTTAAGCTATAAATTTAATTTACAAATATATTTTTTAAGCAATATATATTATATTATTTATAATTTACCCTGTATGAATTTTTTTTAATTAATTAAAATGTTTTTTTTTATGTTTTAGTATTGTTTAATATAATTTTAATTTTTTAAACTCCTATTTTAATTTTTTTTTATTTTAATTTAAAAGCCTATTCCATTATCGAAACTCTCACTTAATTGAAATGGGCATCTGCTTGGTCCAGCACACTCAACACTCTCTCATTGGTTTTTCTTTATCTCTATTTTTTTTTAGTTATTCATTTAAATTAAATTTGTCTTAGTTAAAAATCTATTTAATTTTTCAGCCGCTTATAAATGTCTTTGCATTAGCAGAGAGTCAATTTTCAGCCTTTTTTTTATTTAATTTGTATTTATTTTTCTTCTTTCGGAATCTTTTCTTCACATTCGGCGTTCGTTTCAACACTTGATAACAAGCCAAGGGGGCCAGACCCGATTTTCTCGCTTAGCTTGAGGAAAATCGTTTTCAAACCCGAAAAAAATTAGTGAAAGTGATTGATTTTTCCACTTAATTTTTGTTTTCAGGTAGACAACGTAACGTAAAGTAATGCCGATAATCAGCGCTGAGGCTAGACGGCCAAAATGCCAGCCAAATTGGCTATTTGGCGCATGCGTCAAAGCCTTTTACATTGTTGTTGGCCGTTGCTTTGTTCGCTGCACTTCCGTCAGCTTTCGGCGTCTGCAAGACAAAAGCGTTGGAGTTTGTCTAAGAGAGGCTGGCAGGGCAGGGCGTGTTTCAACGAAAGCGAAGACAGCAAAAGTGGCATTCGCTTCAGGGATAGTGGGCAACCTACAGCAACAACAACAAAAACAATGTATTGCATGCATAACCAGGCCCACACACACACACTCACACACACATGTGATCTACATAAGAGCATAAAATTTATTTTGCATAACAATTTAGCTACATTATAGACGTTTAAATAATAATTTACAAAAAGCCAAAGACTATTAAATTATATTTAATTGACAGCATTTGCTACGGCAACAGCTTCTTAGTGATGTTAGCCAACAAAGTTTACTTTTCTAGCCACAGTGTGGAGCAGTGCGTGACAAGTGTGGAAACTGGGTGAACGAGCAGCCAAACAGTTTATCATTATTAAGTTTAATAAATCTTCAATTCTAGAGTTTGAAGCAAACAATTAGTAAAATAATATATAATTAAGATTTACTATAGAATTTGTTATTCTTTCTTTAGTTAACTTCGTTTACATATGCAAAGAATTCATCATTATCTTCCTTGCTCTTGCCACTCAACTTTATGTAAAATATTTTCTTTTCGTTGCAATTTTGTCGAACAAAACTGAATTTGATACTCAGGAAAATTGCAGCAGCAGAAAATCGATTGATATGCGAGGCTCTCTTAATCAAATTTAAATTAGAGTTGTTATTGGACCAAGATACATAGTAGAAAAGACAATACAGACTGAGCTCTAAAATTGTAAATTTATATAGTTTAATGTGCATAAAAAAATATAAAAATAAATAAATTAAATAAAATAGAATATCAGTTATATTACTAAGATATTAATGGTTATATAAATATATATATATATATATATATATATATATATATATATATATATATATATATAGCATAAATATATATTAATGCTTATATAAATTTGTCTGCATGCAAAATAGTAAAGTTGGACAGCTGCTTTAAAACTGAGCTCATATATGTTTTAACATATATTGATTTAACATATTGTTTATTTATTTAATATTGCAATTTGGTGAAGGAAAAACACAAGCTGCTTAAAGACATCACAATTACAATTGCAAAATTCGCCATAAAAAACTTTTTAAAGGTTTTCAAGTGCAAAAAAAAGAAGTGGCGCCGCCTGAGCTTAAATATATAAATACTCGTATTCTATGCGCTTTGTGGCCCACTACAAATTTGCATAAATACCATGGCAACAGCACGAACAACAACAACAACAACAACAACAATCAAATTGGTGGCAACAACAATTGGCACAATAAGCTGCTAACAATGCAACATGTTGTCGTTGTCGTTGTCGTTGTTGTCGTTTGGCATGTTGTGAATTATGTTTGGTATTTTGACCAGCTCTCAAATAAATTTCAATCCAACAACCACAATTTTAAAGGACGTTTCGGTGCACCAGTTTCGTGTCAGGTATATTACACTATAGTTTTCATATTAGAAAAACCCAACGAACAATTCAACACCACACGCAACATTCAATGCAATTTTTTAATTGCCCCAAGCACAGAGCGCACCCTTGGCTTAAAAGCAACGAGAAATTCATATATGCAGTTTATATATATGGGGTAAATCATGTGATTTGAGAATGGATATATAACAGGAGTACTTTAATTTGAATTTTTTAAATTTTTGCGAAGGGAATAAAATGTGTTTTTTTTTAAGTTTTCTTAAAAAACTGACTCTTATACTAAAGTATATATTTTACATAAGATATTTTAAATATCTAAGATAAAATATAATTATTTCTTGTTCATATTTAGCACAGAAAATAAATTTAAAAATTTTATTATTATATAAATATAATATAAATATATAATAAATTATATTCTGATATATTTATATTAAAAATCTAGATATATTAAGTTTTAATATATTTATTTTAAATTAGATTTGTAATTAATATTTGTTAGTTGAGCTAAAAATATTTTTAATGTGCTTAACCTATGGAAATTTATATGTAAAAATTTTTATAATTACTTCGATGATTAAGAAAATGTTTTTTAAGAAAAGTCCTGCATTTATTTTAATATATTTCTTCTGATTAAAAACTTATTAAAAACTGCTAGAAATAAAAAAATTCTGTCTTTCACAGTGTATGTATATATTCAAAGCAGTTGAAATACTTAAAACAGAAAAGTTAAATATTTATTTCATTTCATGAAATCTTTCTGCATAAAAGTAACAAATAACAATGCCCAAAACGTAGGATATCTTCCATTCCAGCATTGCCAACTTACTCGATATTTTTTATGATTTATCGATTTTGTTGACGTGCCCGGGTCACATTAGACGTTCTCTGACCGGGTGGCCAAAACGATGGCGTGTCATCGCTGAAAATGTGTTAATCTTTGGAATTTAGTCAAACGTTCGCCTTTAATCATAAATATTGCGGCAAATTGCCAAGGCAGGCCATCAAACTCCAAAGAGAGAGAGTGGGCGAGGGCGTGGAGTGGTGGTGGGGTTTCTGCTGGCAAGTGCTCGAAGAGCTTGGTCGCTTGGTCGCTTGGCCACTCAACCACCAAACGTGCCCAGCTGGCAGCGTTTGCTGTTACAGCTGCTGCTTCGGCTGCTGCCATTGTGAGTATGCGTAGCCACTGAAGAGGCCGCCAGTGCCACTTCGAGTGGCAGGCAACGCACCACCACCACCACCACCACAAACTACAACTCATGCACGCACAAAATTTGTCGATTGCAAGCCAAAAACTGGCGAAATGTCAACGAGCAGGAGTTCGAAGTGCTCTTCACAACTCGACACGATGCGCTGCGCTGTGCTGCGTTGCACTGGCGACAAAATGCAGTTGCAGTTGCAACAGGCAGCGCAGCGCAGTCAGGCTGCATGCCCAATGGGACACTCGAGTGGCCTTTGGCACCCTTTTTGGCTGCAATGTAAATCAATGCAATAATTAAGCAAAAAGGGTTTTCACTTCCGTTGGGGTACTCTAATATTATGATGCAATTAGTGAAGGTCTTTACTCTCTTGGCTGGGATATGATGAAAATGGCATGCAATGTTTAAAGATTTTAATTGATTACTTGTTTAAATATAAAAATATATACAGTTGTAAGTGTTTATATATATAGTTCTTTATTATATATTAATTATTTATTTCTCTGAATGAACGTTCTCAATATCATATATACAGACCTAATCATCAGAAGACTTTAAATATAGCTTAAGCTTTTAGTAAACTCTCTTTCAGCCTCTCCCACTGTCATTTCCTATCAATATCTTTGCCTTGCTTTTACTCTCTCACTCTTTCTCTCTCCCTCACTCTAAACTATGCTAAGCATATCTTCATTTTGAAGGCTATTTCAAGATATCTGCAATATAAACTTGCTCCGGCAGTTAGATATTTCAGATCTCTATTGAAGTAGATTTTAGTTAATAAAACGATTCTATATAGTAGAAGCTTATTCCATTTTCAATATATCCATTATCCTAACTTATCATATCATAAAAACTTTTCATACAACTTTCTTCGCTAAAGAAGTGTATTAAGTCTTTGCCAAATCAAAAAATGAGCTTCAATTCTTTTCAGATTTTTTTATATAGTACATGCGTAAGGCACGCATCAAAAATGCAGTCCGGTATGTGCATACAGCAGCCATCCCTACTCAACTCTGCATAGCCCCTTACCTAGCTCTAGCTCAATCCCCTTTATGGGGGACACATAGCTCGTTAGCATAACTGCAATTAGACAGCCGCTGCCTTTGCAAGCAGCTCGCCCTCTCCCACTCCCACTCCCAGTCTCTCCCTCTCCCTCTCCCTCTCCCACTCCCACTCTCTCTGATGTGCTTGACAAATGTGCGTAAAAAGTTCATGAATTGTAATTGGAGGCGTGGCACAATACAATGCAGCACATGTGCATTGTTTTTGCCGTTAATTAGTGAGTGCAGCACAGAGAGAGAGAGAGAGAGAGCGAAAGGGTCGAGAAGAGAGCAGAGTTAGGAACTTCCGTTTAGGCCAGCGGCGCTTACATCTAACACCAACGCCGACTTTTCGCACTCCAATGAGAATTTTCGTATGGTGTTTCGATTTTTTGTTTTTTTCTCTCTAATTTTTTCACATTTTACTCATGTTTTTTTTTTCTCTTACTATTTTTTTGAAGTGAAGAACGTGCAGCTAGTTGGTCACGTCTGGATCTGGATCTGGGCATTGCCTTAGTTGTTCCCGTTCCCGTTGTTGTTGTTGTTGTTGTTGCTGCAGTTTATGCTCTATTTAAATGCTTTTTATTTGCCATGTCTGGCGTTTGAGTGTTACAACCTAGCCCTGGCCATAAAAACAGGCAGCTAAACATGTTGTACAACCATTTCGCAGTCGGCCGATCTAAGGCTGATGCACTTTGACCCAAACACACAAAAACAACTAACTGCTGCAGCAGCAGCAGAGGCCGCCTCGCTGTCGGCTAACATGTGAGGTAAATTTGTAAGCTGGAATTGTTATATAGTTGAAGAAATTAGAAACTAGATCTAATGAGTTGCATATATATATAGATAAATGTTGTTGGAAACATATTATATGTCATGAAAAATTATAAGAATTTCTGAATTACATTTAGCTTATATAAATTTATAAGAAAATAATAAAATAAAATTTTTAATTTAATGGAATTAAGTGAAACTGTCTCTTAAGCTCATTTCGCACTAAATAAATAATTAAAAAATAATTAAAACTTTAAGAATAAATAACTTTATCTATTAAACTATAAACAAAAAAATTAATAATAATTTCAAGTGTGTTAAGAAAGAAATTCTATTGACACGCAATTAAATGAAATGAAATGAAATGAAATGAAATGAAATGAAATTGTAAAATTCGCTTTTGTTATACCCAGAGAAAAATAAAAAAAAAAATAAAAATAAAATAAAAGGTGACAACGAACATTTCAACATTTCAGCAACAGCAACAAGAACAAACTTATTAGCATGATGATTATTAATTAATTGAAAAAGTGAATGAAGCATAAAATGTGCAATGAATAATGTACAGAAAAAATAAACAAGAGCAGACAACAACAACAACAACAACAACGACAAGGCAAATAATTGCATTCAACATATGCGATGTGTTGCAATCAAAATATAAAGAAAAAAATAAAAAGAGAGAAAAAAAATTAAATAAAATAAAAAAATAAAATTTACATGCTGATTAATTTATGCAGCATGATATTGGCTGAGAGAGAAAGAGACACACACAGACAGACAGAGAGAGAGAGAGAGAGAGAGAGAGAGAGAGGGAGAGGGGAGACAGATTACAAAGGCAATTCAATTACAGCATATGAAAATGCTCTTAACTTGAAATCAATTACAGTTCGTCAAGCTGACAACTTGTTAAGCAAAATTGATATATTTAATGTGCAGATATCAAAGCTAAAATTTAAAATTCAACAAATTGTAGCCAAAGTAAATCGAAAGACAATTTTAAGGCCTTTAACAACTTAACCTCTTGTGTAAGAGTCTTTTAACAGCAATCTCAAATATTTAATTAAGACAACAAACTATTTCAAAGTCCAACACCTCGAACAGTTAGACAATTTACATAAATAACATAAATATTTACATATTCAACTAGCAATAAGTTAGTTAGTTCTTAACGCTCTGTGCTCTTTAGGCTCTTTTTGTTTTCCAGTTGCAAGACGCAATTAACTATGTATATTATTAACTATTACATCAGGCTTAAGCATCTTAAGCCGTAGTTATAAATTTTAAAATAAATTTCACGCAGTCTGTAATGTCTAAGCCCAAAGAGAGAGAGAGGGAAACTTGGCCTGGCTGTGAAATTTATTAAGCGCAAAACTATAATTAAAGCAAAGTAAAAATTATTAAAGCAAAAGATGAGTGAGAAGACTGCCAAGCAGCAGCTGAAGCAACAGCAGCAAAAGAGTTGTTGCTGAGAAACTAGTTCTGCTCAGTTATCAACCTGCTGCTGCGTCTACACACAGAGACAGAGAGACAGAGATATATAGAGCTATATAGCTATGGGTATATGGTTAAGGATAGGCGCTGACTAGAACTGCGGCTGCAAGCACTTGCTACGTTTTAATTTTATGCAGAAATCATAAAAACGCGTCAGGTAACAAGATAGTTGTATGGAGTTAATTGTATGGAGTTTTGCGAGCAAAGTATAAAAAAAAAAAGAGAAAAAAAATGATGCAAAGTCGAATATTTTAAAAATGTTCTGCGGCTGCCAGCGCATGCGCAATTACGCCTCAGACATGGCCAGAAGGAGGGGGTAGAGCATGAAGAGGAGTTAAAGTCTGGTTTACTGCTCTTGCCATGCTTTGCCATGGAAGTCGTAAATAAGCCGACTCGGGTATTGTTTATAGTTAACACCTAGAGCTGGGCTTAAAGTTTAAACAAGACTTCCTGTGTGCCCACAGGTTCAATGCACCAACTTGGCTAGCTGAAAGGCTGCTCTGCTCAGACTCTATGCTTTGCCTGATTATTGAGCAGCAGAAGCAGCATTATTGAGGCAATTAATTAGCATTAACTGATTGAAACTTTGGCACACATTTCTCAGCTCCGGGCGCTACTTGAACAGAACATGAAATCAAAAATAAAATAAATATTCCAAAATGTGCTAGAAAGCAAAGAAAAACACTTGCAAAACACATGTAAAACCAATTGAGTTTGAGGTAAGCTAAACTAGGAGTTACCCTGTAAGAAAGTGTTTGAAATTTGATAAATTTGTTACAAATTGATAAAGGAGTAAGAATTATGTCAGTTGATGCATGAAAACATTCAAAGTAGAGAGTATGTTACTATATAAGACTACAAAGTTATTTGAGAGAGCATCAACTCGAGCTCTTAGTCTAAGCAACAAAATATTGACTGAAATTCTAAGGCAAATGAAATCTTAGTCTAATTTTAATTCATACAATTGCTTGGATTTCTAAAGAATCCCAAAATTCTAGTCCACATTAGGCCAGTTCAAACCAACACAACTCAGCTAAACCTGAACCAAGGGACTTAACCTTCAGCTAGCTTCTTGCTTTCAGTTTAACTCAAATTTTAACAAGAAATATTTTAGTTTTGGATCAACATCTGCTTACATTTCGCATCAAACTCTACCTTACATCATTTTACTATACATAAACTTTATTACTATATACTATATATATACACTCCTATATACCTCACCTGATACCTCAGCTACAGCATATTTACAGTCCGCTCTTATAGCCATATGTATTTCGTATTTATATGGCATAATGAATTGTTTTTATATAGCATATTGCATAGTAAAGTATGATATAGTATAGTGGCTGGATTTTATTCGGTTTCGATGCCGCCCGCTGAGCCGCTGTGGCTGATGAAGTAGTTTTTTCTCTTTCTTTGGGGAGCTACAGAGATTCGCGTGTCCAATTCTTAAGTCCAAACTCAAGTCCAAGGCGGCATGAGTAAGTGTTTTGCTTAATTGCCTATGGCTTATTAGGCAGCATAATAGAGCGAGAGTGAGAGGGTGAGAGAGGGAGGAAAAGAGATGGCAGAGAATAGTCAAATTAATTTCGATAGACGGGCAGCAATCGAAGCTACAGAGACTCAGAGATTTCAGTGTCTCGGTCTGAGTCTGTGTCTGTGGTCCCCCTCTAATGATGATGGCGTTACGAATTTCGACTGCCTGCATTGACCGACAACAACAACAATGATAATAAAGCCTAACAACAACTACAAACAATTACAAACGAATAAGATACAAAAAAAAAAAAAGTAGAGACAACCATTGTGTAGCCACAAAAGAATTTTGAGCGAATGGAACGAACAATGCAGAATCATTAATTAAGTTTCTTGCCAATGCCTGAACTATCTGACCGAACTATATACAGCCAGCAGCAGCAGGAGGAGGCGTGGCAGTGTAGACAAATGTGGCCACAAAGTGAAAGAGCTCAAAAAAGACACAAAAAACAAAAGCAAAACAAAAATGCCATTGCAATTGATAGCAGCAAAGTGTTTGAGGCAACAATAATACACAATATCAATGGATCTTTCAATTATGAAATGGAAATCAATTGGCAACGAGTAAACGAGTTTGGCTTGTCATGAAAGCTCACAGCTGCCAAACTTTTCAATTCTCATAACTTGCTGTTTTTTTTTGGCTACAATATATAATTAGAAAACGGAAATCAATTGGCATCGAGTTGTATTAAGGAGCAAAGGCAGCTTCTACTTATATTTTTGAATTCCATTGCTCTAAACTTTGTGTTACTTGAGCTCAATATATATGTAGATATAGATGCTAGAGAGCAGCTACTACATCTACTCTCTGCTCTTCAGCTCAATAAATACATATTGATGCTAAAGAGCAGCTAATACATCTCCTCTGCTACGACTACATCTTCTCTCTAGCTGCAAAGGCAGCTTCTATTCTTCTGTATTTTAGCTGCTCTGTTACAGAGATGATATAGTAGCAACATAACAGAGCTCTGCTAGAGAGCAGCCACTACATCTTCTCTCTAGTTGAAGTAAGGGCTAGGCAGCTTCTTTAGTTCTGTATATTATTGCTCAATACTTTCTGTCACTGAGCTCAACATATATAACTATGCATATATGCTGGAGAATAGATATAGTTGCTGCTCTGCAGAAGATAAGATTTAGTACCATCATAGCTATATTATGCGTACATAAATGGTAGAGAGTACATACAGTAGCTGCTCTGCTAGAGCAGCTGCATAGTAGCTGCTCTCTAACAGAGCTCTTTAGCAAAGCTACTACATCTTCGCTCTGGCATCTATAGACCTCCTCACTGGAAGTCTGCTGGAGAGAAGATGTAGTAGCTTCATAGCTCTGCTAGAAAGCAGCGAATACATCTACTCGAAAGCATCTATGCAGTTACTACATTTTCTCTCTAGCATCATCTATATACCTCCTCTCTGCCCACAGTATGCTGTTCATATACCCCCTTTATACTCGGCTAAAACTCAATGCTCTTCTCCTACCTTACCTTCACTCTACCACTTCTATACTCCCGGCCTACCTACCCCACTCTTTAGGCTCTTCACAGCCGACTACTTTCCCCTCCTTCTGGCGCTCACTTATATATATTCCAAATTCATCCCATTTACTAGCCACTCTTCACCTCAACTACACCCTTCTCTTCGCCCGCAAGAATTAGGTATATTCTTTACCTCATATATGCCAAAAATATTGCTAAAGAGTTACAATTGATATTCTTCTATTGTTCTCTTGACTTGACTTTTATATATTTCAATAATAAATTGGTTATAATATTTTCCTTTTAGAATATGCAAGTATATATCATTTAAAGTTAAGAAATATATATTAAATGGAAATATTAATAATTTATTATTTATTATTATTTTATTATTTATCTTCTTCTCTTCCACTTTGTTATTTTCTATATTTTTATATGCTTATTAAATTTAATGAATTGATATATTAAAGAGTTTTTTCTTTAACTTCTCTCTCTCTTATTCTGCATTACTTTATATATTTTTATATTGTTAATTAAAGATTTATAAATATATTCTTATACTTATTCTTTATACATATTTCTTACAGTTGACAACAAATTTCATTGATCATTCAAAGCTTGCCTAAATTCCTCTTCAATTTCCGGCTAAGCTCCCCCAAAAATCCCCCTCTTTCTGCCTTCTCCAACTCTTAAGCACATTATGAAAATCTCTCCAGAGTTTCTGCACACACACAGAAAGTATTTGTTAAGCATATAAAATGTATGGCAAATTGGCGGATTTGAAAGGCATTTTGCCTTTCTACATAACGTCTGTCAAATTAGAAGCGAAATAACATGCTCAATTATAAAATGTATTTCCCATCACATATTCCAGATCTTTTTCCGCTTTGGCTTCAAAGTTGTTTTTTTCGCTGCGTAATTCACACAAAAGCCGCATAAAAGTGCATGAAATTAGGCGGAAATTGAAGTTGGAATAGGAACTAGACCAGAGACCAGAGAGCAGACTTGTAGAGCACAAATTATGAATGGCCCGACGGGTGCGAGTGCTTTTAAAAACCAATTAATAAATTTTTAGTGTATGCGCGCTGCTCTGCAGGTTGCGCTCCAGCCGCCTACAGCGAGGTGTGGAAAAATTGTGTTGCCTCTTATGTTTATTATGCAGCGCACTGCATGGGGGCGCAGCAGTAGAAAATGGGGAGTAGAGCGGGCGGGGAGAGCGGCTGGAGTAGCTGGTCCGAGCGGCAGCTGTAGCAATGAGAAGGGGTTCGACTTGCCTGGCTTTTTGGGTTCTCGGCGGCCACAGCACGAGTTGTCAGTGCTTCATTTTTCTTTGGGCTTTGCATTGTTTTCGTGAAAAATTAAGTGTGAACAATTTATTGAGAAATTTGTACAGGTGGCACAAACAGCAACAACAACAACAACAACAGCAACAGCTACAATGGTAGCCGAAGCATGCAGCGCTGCATCCGATTGTTTAATGACTTCATTTGCTGGCACAGAGCGAACTCCAACACGGCGAACCAGATCGTTTGGGTTAATGAGCCAAAAGCTTGCCCCCAACTGTTGCAGCTGAAAGGTGCAACAAAAAGACGATCTTCAAGAAGGCTAAAGGAATTGGAAAATTGAGCAATAAGATTGAAGGCTGCAGCCGCCACTGCAGTTGAGCTGTTGATGAGCACTAAAATTATATGAGATGAAGAATAGAAGAATATCAGAGAAAGACAAGAAAAATAAAATTAAATAAAAATATATTTAAATATATAATATATATATTAAGATAAGTCATTACATTATTAAGAAATAATTTTAAATAAATATAAAAATAAAAAATTACTTAAGTATATTATTTTGAAATTTTTATAAAAATTTCTTCTATTCAAAAAAAAAAATAAAATAAATAAAATAACCAAATATATAAAATTTTATTATAAATATAATATATAAAATATAAATGTCATTAAAAATAAATTTATAAATTGAAATAATAACAATTAGCATTGAACTTCTTGCTGAGACATCAACATTTGTTCATCAAAAAATATGTATATATATAGAAGATTAAGATAAAACAAGTAAGAACGTTGCAGTCGGGCGCTACCGACTGCTGGATACTCATTCACACCCCCACAGATCACGCCCATTGCCACGCCCACAATTGGTTTGTACATATATAATTTTTTGGAAATCAATAGAGGAGATCAGCAGTAATATCTGTATATAATTCTGATTTTCTCACTGAGAATCGGAAAAACGTATAGTTTTTCCCCATTTGCCACGCCCCCAGTAGGCGTAGACATATAATTTTTGCCAGTTCTTAGAAGTAGTGAAGGGTAACGTAAGTGTGAAATTTGGATGCTTACACTCAAAAAATGCGAAAATTACAGGGTATTTTTTAGCCGGGCATACCCCATAAGGGGCGTATAAATTATTTTTAGCGCATCAATAGAGGAGCTCACCAGTAACTTACCATCCAATTTTGAAGCTTCTAGCTCTAAAACTGTAGGAGCTACAAACTTTTGCGGTTTGCTACGCCCCCTATGGGCGTAGATATATCCGCCATATTTTTTCCAACTTGGGTTGTCAACCCGAGTATATATACCAAGTTTCAAGTCTCTAGCATCAATAGTGCTCAAAATATTACAGAATTTGAAAAATCACTATATAGTCAGATCCGATTTGCCACGCCCCTAGTAGGCGTGGATATATAGATTTTTAGTCGATCTTCATAGGATCGTATCAGTAACCTACGTGCCAAATTTGGGCGTTCTAGCTTTAAAACTGTAGAAGATACAGTTTTTCCCGATTTGCCACGCCCTTAATGGGCGTAGATATATTCGCCATAGCTTTTTGATCTTGGGTTGTCAACACGAGTATATATTCCAAATTGCAACTCTCTAGCACTTCTAGAAGTAGTGTTTCTGAGATATGGGCAAATGCATTTTCCGATTTGCCACGCCCCTAGTGGGCGTATCGGGAAAATCTTGACACTTTATAATTCGAGGGTATATACGAGTATATATTCCAAATTTCAACTCTCTAGCTTCAAAACTGTGCAAATGGTTTGCGTTCATACGGACAGACGGACAGACGGACAGACGGACAGACGGACGGACAGCGTGACGGACATTGCACAAAACCAATATACTCATTTCACTTTGTGAATGAGTATAAATACATTCATGCTTAAATGCCATGAGAAATCTCATTGAAAACCTTCCAAAATGCTGCTGTATAAGTGCGCAGATCATGCCAATGGAATTTGTCTTATAAAAAAAAAACGAGCTAATGTACGAAACAGATGCCAAGAAGCGACTCAGATCGATGAGGGCCTATAATAAGCCAAACAAGTCTATAACAAACAACAACAACAACCTGGAAGAGAACTGTTTACAATGTTGTCTGGCTATGTGGCTGGCTGGCTGTCTGTCTGTCTGGCTGGTGGGGCTGAAGCGTATGTGGAGCACTGGCTGATCATGTCACAAAAGTTGATAACGGCGATTACTTCATATGCTTGGCATATTGTCGAAGCAGCGATGGCACAGGTATCCGACACACAAGCAGCAGCAGAGGCAGAGGCAGCAGCAGAGTCACACAAGCATGTGGGGCAGGTATGTGTGTATGTATGTATGTATGTATGTGTGCTGCTGCTGTTGCTCCTGCAGCAAGCGGCTGCATTTTGCCCCGTCGCTCCACATGACACATGAGTAATGGCCACGCAGGCAAATTTATGACAAGTCACATTTCTGATGTGCTCGTTTATCAAAGGCCATAGACAGGCGCAGCGGCTATGCAGTTGAGAGTTGCGAATCAGTATATTCTCTCTCACTCTCTCTCTCTCGCTCTCTTTCTCTCTGACGCGTGACAAGCCCGGTTTCCCACATGATGCCGGTCAGCATCCAGTTTGAGTTAATTATAAACGACGAGCATGAGCTTTAGCTAGCGAGCACAAAAGGAAGCGCGCTAGTCAAAGCCGTTGACTAATCCGCCTGGCTGACTGATCAAAGAGACTGGAACAGCAGAACGGCTGGAGTGGAGTGCGGGGCCTGACAGCATCCCTATTAAATTGTAAGCAAGGTCAGACTGACCGCCTGCCCAACACGACTTGAACCTGGCGGGGCCACAAAATTCGCCAAATCAACAAAGCAATTCATTTTCCTACGATCTTCACACATTATCGTAAGGCTGAGGTTGAGACGGGCTGAGGCAGAGACTGGGGCTGGAGCTCAGGCTGAGCGTTTACTGTGAATGACAATTCGTGGTAATAAGAAATGCAAATGGCAGCTCGAAATATCGCCTAAATGCTTAAAGCCAATAATAATAAAAATACATGAGCGTGGGCAATGGCCTAAGCAACATTTAACTGCAATGCCAAGGAGACAAACGATTAGATCACAATGAAGAATGCAGCACGATAGTCGCTGCCAGTTGACTAGATACCCTGTTACTGGAGTTATGTCTACTTATACTATATACAGAAATGATCTGTGATGATATGTGAGTTAAAAATCTGTTGTTAACCTGATTCAAATTGATTAACTTACCCAAAGTAGTTGCTATTTGAAGTTTCATCTATAAGCAACAACAGTCGTGTATACCCACTTAAGCCATCTCTCAACCAGAGCATACGAAACACAAAGCATAGAAATTCTCAAGTTAAGCAGCGGCTTGTTACGTTTTAGCATAAACTGTTTTTGTGGCCCATACTCAAAGTGAAAAATAAGCAAAGTGGCAAGAGGTATTATGGTCTGGTCCAGGCAGCGCCTGGTTCCTTTGGTTCCGTTGCGTTCCAGATGCCATCGTTATTCTGGCTAAAGAAAGCGGCCCCTGTCAGTCCAAATGTCCAGCAGTTTGTCTGTTTGTCTGTTATATATTGTGTATGCTACACCTACGTGTGACAAAAGTGTTGCCACACTTTTGTGTGGTTTCTTTTCTTTGGAGTTTTGTCCGTTTATTTGGCTGGCTGGCTGGCTGGCTGGCATGTGGGTTACATTGTGGGCCATTAGCACGCACGGGCCGACAACAGGGGCTGAGAATTTGGACACTGGCCGACCATTGCCGGAGCTCTGCCTGGTACCATCTACCTCTTTTTTGCGAGTGCCACAATCATGATCAAGCCATGACAAATTCTGTTGTCTTGCTTTAGTTTTGTTGACTCCGAGTCGAACCGAAACTTGCAGTTGAACCTTTGCAGCCAGCCAGCCAGCCTGAGACTGTGGCTTGGTTTCTATGTGGCTGTGTCTGAGTGTGTGTGGGGCAGTTTCAGATCTTTCAAAGGAGATCAAAGGAAACTGCAAGTCGACAAAAGTCACAGATTGATCTAAAAATGCTTTTCAAGCTTAATATGTATATATATATATATAATGTGGACTATGGCATGGGCTAAGCTAGGCAATTTTTGTTAGTTAAAGTTAAGCAAGGAAAAAAAGTTTTAAATATAAATTTTGGCATGTGATTTTATGTTTTCGTATACTATTTATTATATGAACAACAAAATTGTAATAATCAAAAGTATTTCTTTTAGGCCAAGCTTATTCCTACATAATTTCTATTTTAATTAAATGAAATTAAATTATTATTTTTATTTTATGTATAAATTTTTATAAATTAAAATTGTGAAATTCGGTTTCAATAACTGATTTGAGCCCAGCATTATTTATAAATTTTAATCAATATATTTACAAAAGTAAAACATTTTTTTTTTTTTTGCATTTGGTAATACGTAGAAAAAGCTGAAATAGGACCAACAAGAAAAAGCTTTAAGGGATTAAAACTGGTCGAAATTAGTACAAGGGCTTGATAGATTTATTATACCCTGAACCCATTGAAAATGGGAAAACAGGGTATAATGGTTTTGTTAAAATGTATGTAACAGGCAGAAGGAGGCGTGGCAGACCCCATAAAGTATATATATTCTTGATCAGGGCGACGAACTGAGTTGATTTAGCCCTGTCTGTCTGTCTGTCTGTCTGTCCGTCTGTCCGTCTGTCCGTATGTATGAACGCGTCGATCTCAGAATCTATAAGAGCTAGAGACTTGAAATTTTTTATGTAGGTTCGTGTATAGCACGCGCAGATCGAGTTTGTTTCAAAAATTCGATAACTTTTATCGTTTTAATGTTATCGATTAAAAAATCGAAAACCAGTTATAAATTTATGGCTTGCACATCTTTAAAGCTAGAGGCTCCTTATTTTGTATTTAGTAGAATATAGAGTTTTTGCAATTTTGGTTTTTGTTATATTTTGGATGCCACGCCCCCTTCGCCCTAAATTTGCAAAAAACTTATTTCAAGTGCTTGACTTGAGCTTCGGCAACTACACACATATGATTGACATAATCACGCTGTGAAAGTTTGATTAAGACAGTCCATCTACAAAGGAACTTATTCAACAATTACCTTCCCATAATGTAGCTCTTACTGCAGCCCAAGCGCAGTCGCTGCGTAAACTGCGCAGTCAGCAGAGCGCTCGCTTATGCGTGCGTGCGTATGTGTGTGTATGTATGTGTGTGTGCATGTGTTGCTTGTATATATATAAATATATGTTAAATAAGTATAAAATGTTTGGAATATCGGCTCATCGCAGGGTTCAGGGGATCTCCTAGTCGGGTACCACCGACTAGAGCTTTCTTACTTGTTTTTTATATATATATATATATTTTGTGCATATTATATATGAGCTTTAATTTGTAAAATATTTTAATAAATAACAAAATTAAATTTATACAAATATTTATAAAATAAATCTCAATTTTGTAGTCTCTAAAACCAAATATAAATATTACAAAGAGAAACACTTCAAGGAGAAACTCATCAACAAATAAAGAATATGCTAAAATATTTATATATTTAAATATATAGAATATAAGCTATAAATTATTAATAAATTTATATCAATATAAGCCATAAATTATTAATAAATTAATATTTCTATACACTATAAATTATTAATAAATTTATATCAATGTCTACAATTTAAAATGATCCAGACTTAACAAAGAAATTGTAGAGAACAACAGCTTTAAACAATATTGGGTGTTTTATAGATATGCATAGAATACTCAAAATGTGTTGTAATTTAAGAGCTTTTTATCTGTTTCAATTCGATTTAAGATGTCAAATGGTATACAAGCCCAGACAAAGCTGAGTATCATATATATCATATGTCATATATCATATATATGCATGTTATATACTTTATTTATCATTAAAAATCCAAACACTGCCATGGACAAAGACTTAAACGAAGCTATAACATAAGAGCTACTCTTCTCTTCTCTTTTTCACATATGCAAGTACTTATTTTTCAATATCTCTTGCATTTTTAGCTCTCACACAGCCTCTGGCAAGTTCTCTGGCAAGTTCTCACTGAAATTTGTAATTTGTGCACACGAACCGCATTAAGAGCGCCCGCACAAGAAATCCTGTGAACTTTGCAGATTTTCCCATATTACACGACACTCACTTAACTCGATCTCACGGTCATGCTTGTGTGGCTTTCAGATTTTAATATTGGCTCCATCGACATTACAATAAGCAGCTGTGGCATATGGAGCGCCACCTGATGTGCCGCCTCATCAGATATGCGAGAGAGCACAGCAGAGAGAGAAAGGCAGAGAGAGAGAGAGTGAGAAAGGGAGAGAGTAAAAAACACCGTGCAACTGACAACAGCTGCGTTGAATTTTACGCTTCAATGGCAAAAATGGAATTGAGTGAGATTCATTCAAAAGTCAACCAACGCAATGCCAAAAACAACAACAGCAACTACGATAAATACGCCCACATTTACGCCCACGCGCAGAACTTGCAGCAGCAGCTCGTGATTTTCATAATTCAAATTGAGCGTGTCCGGGGCTGCGGGGTCGTTGCTCATAATGAAATTCGCTTTGTTTTCGTTGGGCATTGCCATCTATTTTTTTTTTTGCTTCCATCTGAATTTTTTTCTTGTTATTTTCCTCGAAGTGCAAATGCCATTCAAGCAGAATAATGCAATATAAACTGTTGCAGCTTGAGCGAAGCTACTCAGCCGAGCATCCAGCAGCAGGAGCAGCAGCCAATGCCGCCGCAAGGAGCAGGCGTTGACAAACCAAGGACCCAGGCTTACTTGAAGAGGCGTCTAGTAAAATATGAAACCACAAAAGAGTTGAGCCAAGGAATCGTTCATGTCAATTATTCCAGTTAAGTGAGCAACAAACCAAAGACGCAACTCCTTGCTTCGACCTCCCTCTCTCTCTCTCTCTCTCTAAAAGCTTCACTTTGACCAGTCACATTTTATCTTGGGCAATAATTCAGAGAACCTTTCGAAAACTGGGTTACAAAAACTTTGAGGCATTATAAAACTAAACGATTAAAGCGCAGACTGAATAAAGTAACGAAGAGAGAATGAAAGCAAGTGAATAATAATTGAGTTTATATCTATATAAATATTAAAAAATTATATTTGTTTAGTTAAGTTAAAAAAAATTTAATAAGTTCACTATACAATATATAAAAACTCTAAATAGAAACCAAAAATAAATAAAATCATTTAATTTACAGGGTATATTCTAGTTATTCATTGTATAACCTCTCCCAAGTGCACTTTGTGCATTTAAAAAATATACAAAAATAAAATGCTTAGGCTGGCAAAAACTGAAATTTAATATAGGTGAACTTCGAGAGCAACGCTTGAAGACGATGCAAAAAAAAATACATTTTTTGTTCTCATTTTTTCTCTGAGCTCTTGAGCTGCCTGCATAAATTGCAGCACTAGAAATCACGCAGATTACGTTGAAATCGTAAAGCAAAACATACAGAAATAATAAAAATAAGAAGAAACAAGTAAGAAAGCTCTAGTCGGCGGTACCCGACTAGGAGATCCCCTGAACCCTGCGAGAGCCGATACTCCAAATATTCTATGCTTATTTAACATATACATGTCTACAAGCAATACATGCACACACACATACACACATACACATACGCATAAGCACGCGCTCTGCTGACTGCGCAGTTAGCGCAGCGACTGAGCGTGGGCTGCGCTCATAGGCTTTACTATGGGAAATTAAATGTTTAATAACTTCTTTTGTAGATGGACGTTCTTAATCAAACTTTCAGAGCGTGATTCTGTCATTTATATGTGTATATTTGCCAAAGCACAAGTCTCTAGTATTTGAAATACAAAATAAGTTTGGGGGGAAAGGGAAGGAAAGGGGGGTGGTATCAAAAATCTGACAAAAATCAAAATTGTATAAACTCCTCATTATACTGAGTACAAAATTTGGAGACTCTAGCTCTAAAGATGTGGGAGATATAAATTTATAACTGCGTTTCGATAACGTTTTAAATCGATAACTTCAAAACGATCAAATTTATCGATTTTTTGAAACAAACTCGATCTGCGCGTGCTATACACGGATCTACATAAAAAATTTCAAGTCTCTAGCTCTTATAGATTCTGAGATCGACGCGTTCATACATACGGACAGACGGACGGACGGACAGACGGACAGACGGACAGACGGACAGACGGACAGACGGACATGGCTATATCAACTCAGTTCGTCGAGCTGATCAAGAATATATATACTTTATGGGGTCTGCCACGCCTCCTTCTGCCTGTTACATACATTTTAACAAAACCATTATACCCTGTTTTCCCATTTTCAATGGGTTCAGGGTATAAAAACAACAATAACAACAACAACGACAGGCTGTGACACAATGAAGACGCCCAGCGACATAATAAAGCAATAAACTGGCCTTAAGGATAACAAACAGATACTCAAAACACAAACACGAAACGAGGAGCCTGGCGGGGACCTAACTCTGTCTCTCATTCTGTCTCTCTCTCTCTCTCTCTCTCTCTCTCTCGCTCTCTCTCTCTCTCTCTCCAAGTCAGACCAGATGCTGCAGCTGACAGAGTCGAATTTCACATGCAATCGATGACAAATTTATGACTTTCAATGAGTTTTTAGGGCTCTCTCAACTGTGGGCCTCCTCTCGCTGTCTTGGCTCATATTTCTGTCAATTTGTTGCAACAAATTGAGTTATTTTATGTGGAGCGGCCAAATTGTATAATGCAATCCTTATATATGTAAACACACACATAACTTGCAGCTGTCCTGGCCCAGTGCATTTAAGTATCTATTTCACGCATTTGCCAAAGATCAAGTGCTCAAAATCCCACTTGAATATATGTCTTAAGAGAAGTTGCGCCTTCAAATTGCTGTTTCCGCTGCTTTCAGCTAACAATTTCCGCTGTTTCTGCATAAAAGAGCACTTAAGATCAATTGATTTACTCCTTGGAGAGTAATTCAAGGCAGTCGAGCGCCATCCGAAAGTAGCTCAAGGGACAGCGAAGAAACTGAAAATTAAATCAAGCGAAGATTTAAGAAGTCGCAGAAGAAGTCATAACTAATCGAAGCTGATCGTAACTAATTGTCAGCAAATGGAGCAGGGCACAAGAGATCCAGGACGTCTTCTCTTGAGAATCGTAAGAGTCCTTGGAATCTAATGAATAGGTATGAGATATGTATTCCTTTGCTTAGTCAAAGCCTTTTCCTAGTCGAGTCTTTAGTCAAACCCTACTTTAATATTGAATGACTTAATAGTTTGTCTCAACTCTAAAGCTTTTATCTACAAAGTTATCTCAATCACTTGCTGTTTGACCTAACCATACCCAATCCTTGCCAACTTAATCCAATTCAATCTAATGCAGCTAAAGCTACTTACGCAAGTTCACATTCTCATACCAAAATACACATTCTTATAAAGTTCTCCATTTTATGCTCGCATGTCTCAACACGCTCCTTTTGACACATACGCTAACCGCTTTTAAGTAAACATTCCCTACTCTCCCCTAACACACACCATAGACATTGTAAACCCTTTTTCATATATTGCATTTTGGTATTTATCCACTTTCCCCTGCTATTTGCCGCAATTCCTTTCAAAAGAAACTCCGGTCTGTTCTCACATATTCGTAACTAAAATGGCTTTTTAAGTCTACACAATGCCACGCCCTGTCAAAGGCGCAATCAGTTAGGATCTAAGTGGAAATGCATTTTCACAATATCCGCACATGCATACTACCTATTGGGCTATATATATATGTATATATATAGAGAGGGATGTGTGTGTGTGTGTGTTGTATAATGAAAACAACAGCCAGCGCATACTTAAAATATGCAGTTGGCTAGCAAAAAGAAGTAAGAATGCTTTGGTTTGCTGGAAATGTCTTGAAAATACCCTGTAAATAGCAAAGAGGTGGGCTTGCTGTTAAAAGTTGTATTTCAATTGTATAAAGTAGTCGAAAGAGACTTTAATGCTTATCTGGGCTTGACACTAGAGAGGAAGTTAATATGAGAACTGGCCTGAGTTTCATAGTCAAAAATCTACCCTAGGGACAACAATGCATTAGCCTTGTTGATAGAAGTTCTATGTTAATTGTCTAAAGAAGTCGGAAAAAACTGTATTAGGTATATGGGTTTGAACAAAAGCTAAGGAAACTAAACTGACTAATTAAACAAAAATCTTAACTGGCCTTTAAAACCAAACTGATACTATAAAAAATACTTTTAATATCAATATGAACTTATTATTCACACTTATAGAGACCTATTTCAAAAAACTACATATACATAGGGCAGAGGCTTCTATTGAAACTGCGATTCTCTAATGGCATGTTCGCAATCATACCCAGAAACCTTATCCATAGCTTTATCTTCATTCACATATGAAATTCTTAAGATTTACTTAATACATAACAATTTTCAATTAGTTTTTGCAGTCTATGGTATAGATATGATCATGCCCATAGACCTTCTCCATAGCTTTATCTTCATTTTCATTTGAAGCTCTTGAGATTTACTTTATATATAAAACTTTTTCAATTAGCTTTTGTAGTCTATGGTATAGATATGAATTCGCTTGATATGCAAAGATTTCCCCCTGTCACATTCCTACTTACATTTTCATTTATATTAATTTTAAATTCTTGAAAATAATCATAAATCATATTTGATATCCAATAAGCAATATAATATATAAGAATTCCTAATACAAAATAGAAAACTTAAGATTGCCAAGATGTTAAAAGGTTCCAGCTATAAAAAATTCCATTTTATCGATCTATAGTTGCTCTGTAAGAAAACAAGTATCTATAGATAATAGTAAAATAATAATAATATAATAGACTTGTCACATACCAACTGAACAGCAATATACCCATTCAAAACAACATTTCTATAGGGCATACGAAAAACAATAATAATGCAACACAAGGGCCACAACGTGCAACAGGGAGAAATGGAAAACAAGTAGCAAATAGCTCAAGACGCCACAAAACGCTAACGAAGTTTTTTTTTTTTTTTGCCTGGCTTTGCCTGGACTCTGAACCTGAAGTGGAGTGGACTCTCTGGCTGATAAAGCAGCCTGATAAGCGACACGCGACCCAGTCGGAAGGCCTGGCCTGGCCTGGCTTGGTTTTGCTAGTGGCGGCACAGGTTGCCCTCTCTCATCGTTGTACAGTTTGTCTTATGCCCCGCAAATTGGTTTCAGCTCTGGCAGGTGCCGTGTCCAGCTCAAACACACACCAACGCCAACACACACACACACACACACGCACATATACACCCGCAACTTGGCGCTGTCATTTAGACGCCACATGGTTGTCGCATATGCCACCAAGACACGACTGTAGGCATAGCTACCGTCTGCAACACAAACAGATAGACAGAGAGACAGAGAGAGAGAGAGATGGAGAGAGAGGGAAGCAGAGTGGGAGCGAGAGCTACAAGTGCTTGCAGCTAGCGTCTCGTCTCTTAGGCGCAATGTCTGCAGTTCCGTTTTGTGTACCTATGTCAGCCCACTGCCAGCACCACCCCTCTGCCGCTCAGAGACAGCAGCCTACACCCACAATGACACAACAACACAACAACAGAACAACACAGCCGCACAACCGCGACGAGTCTTATATTAATTGTCACGCATATGTCTAACCCCCGACGACCCAGGCCACGGCCAGACCTCAGCACATTTTGGTACTATTGAGCAGCCAAAACCACAAGAATGTTACCAAAAGTGTTTGCTAGCTATGCCAGACGAACAACACACACACACACACACACACACACACACACACACAACACACACATTTGTGTACACATAAGTAAGAACAACTACTGTTGTTTGTTGTACTCTATATTTGTCGGGCATATTTAACACAATGGACAGGGCATATTTGTATAGAAAAACTAAATGTCTTCTTCTTTATTTAGACATACATCAATTTTCTATCCAGTTATATGTGCTTAAATATATGTTTAAATAAAATTTCTATATATTTCTATCTACTGTATTCAAGTCTTTTGACTTATTTAATATTGCTTTAATGTAAATTTCTGTATGGAAATATGCCTTAAATTTATTTTATAATTTGTATCAGCTTCAACAGCGTCAACGCATCATGGGAAAAATCAGTTGAAAATTAACTTTAAAATTTATAAACGATGCTATATCAAAAATATAATGTTAGAAATAGTAATTTATTTATTTATTTATAACTAAATCAATAAATTATTTATTTTTCTTCGTCAATGTTGCTACACCGAAGTTTTTAAGCTCTGCATTGAATGAAAATCCTATCAATGTATGTTTTGTTATATCAAAAATATAAAAAAAAAGTAATAAGAATTAATTTATATTTTTACAGCCTAACATCAATGCTGCCTTTTATTTAATATTTATATAAAAATATAAAATATATATAGAATATATATAAATATAATAATATAAAAGTTTAAGCTAACATCGTTTGTTTGCCTAGCACAGCCCAAGTCTAAGGCTTAGGCAAATATCATAGTATGCTTGCCAGTTATCCTCCTAATTGTCATGTGAGAACCTTTACTATTTCTTACGCCTTATAAATGTTTCAAGTTATTTTACAGTACATGTTCCATAGTAACTTTATTTGCAATTAGTTTAAATAAACAATTAAAATTGATTTGAAAAAGCAGCACAGACAGCTTTCCCAGCCGATTCTCTTAATAGAGTATCCAACATATATTTTATACTATTTATATTATTCAGTTTATGCCATTCAGTTCATACTATTCAGTGCTTGCTATTCAGTTCATACTATTCACTGCATACTATTCAGTTCATACCTTAGTTCATACCTTAGTTCATGCCTCAGTTCATACCTCAACTCATATTATTCAGTTCATACTATTTCTTGCATATTATTCAGTTCATACTATTCAGTTCATACCTCAGTTCATTTGTCAGTTCATACCTCAGCTCATACTATTTAGTTCATACAGCACAACATGCTCCATAGTCGCTTTTCAACCACTCAAGTTCTAACTCTGCCTGCACTTTGCTCACGAGAGTTTTCTACATACATTTTATACTATTTATATTATTAAGTTCATACTATTCAGTTCATACTATTCAGTTCATACTATTCAGTTCATACCTCAGTCATACCTCAGTTCATACCTCAGTTCATACCTCCAACTCATACTATTCAGTTCATGCAGCCCTACCTACTCCATAATCACTTTCCAATCACTCAAGTTCTAGCTCATTCTCTGCTCTTTGCTCTCCCTTACAGAGCATCTAAGATTCGTATACACTCCTTTGCCTATCTCATTTTGTTTGTGTTACAATTTTTGTGTGTCATTTGTAGGCGGCGAGCGCTGTGCAGTGCAATGGGTTAATATGTGTGCGCAGTAGCCGAACACCCAAAATTCTCTGTCTCTCTGCCTTTAGACTGTGACTCCATGACTATGACTTCAACTGCAACTGCAACTCGAATTTTGGTTTTTGTTTTTCTTGGCTTGGTTTGGTGGTTTTTCTTACTCACTGCGGTTCGTGCCACGTCTGCGTCTGTCTGCTCTACTTGACAATTACCTTTGGTACATATGTTGTCTCCTATTGTTGTTCTTATTGTGCCTGGCTGGCTGTTGCTGCTATCTTTACTTTCTAAATATTTTGTTTGGCTTTTTATGCACGGAGGCAAAGTCAAAACTAAAACAGTTTTCGGAGCAGCCAGACCTTTTTGTTTTCATGTTTTTATTTCTAATTGAATGACGCGACAGTCGGACAAGCAGGGGGGGGAGCTTAAGTAAATACAGTAGCTAGGAGCAGCCCTTCTTCGTGCTCTCTCTCTTATTAATGCAATTTCCATTTTTGTTGCATTTTGTGGTAGCTCTAAGTGGCACAGAGATTAGATAAGATCTCTCTGTCTCGTTTTTGACAATTATATAGTTATATCTACAGCTGCTGCTACTGCTGTTGCTCAATCTGTGTAGACGACAGCCACAAATATTGACAAGCTTTTGCTAGATTAGGTATTTTGGAGGCTTGCGCAACTGCTGCGCAAACACATCCCAATTAATTAGGTTTCGTGCCCAAGTGCACTTTACAAAGAAACCAAAACTATTTCAATCTTAACTCATATTGTTCTCATTTTTCGGGCAAGTGTTTTCCACGAAAATTACCTTCAAGCATTTTGGCCAACTGCAAATTGAGTGAAGCGCTCTTGTTTGCGCTCGATTTGCATGTTTGGGCACCGCCTGTGCGCCAACAAATCTGGTTAAATAGGTAAATTAGCCCAGCCAATTATCGTTCTGGCTAAAAGTGTGTATACATGGCCAGATATACAGCCAAGCTAGCTTCCAACCATCCATCCATCCATACATATGAAGTATATGGCACAATGGGCAGCTGCGTTTACAATATGCACTACTTACACGCAAATGGTTAAGGAAATGGGGAAGTACTTGCGTTTATGCCATGAAATATATATATAGACTTAGCTTTAAAAACCTATGCTCTGCCAACCAAGTTTTCCTTACTGCAATCAGTTTATTATTGCCGGCAAAAGAACTCAACTTGATGCACTTAAAGCCCATTTAAATTATATTTGGACAGCACGTGTAAACCGCACTTCGAGCCCTATGTACGTATTTGCCTACTTTGACAAAGTGCCAATAACTTTTGCCTTCAACTTCAATGAACGACCCGCTGCCCACTAAATGCTCTCTATAGAGTCCAAGCATAACGGAGAAATTTGCATGCTTTGGCCATAAGTTATGCCATGTTAGCAGTTGATTTTCAGTTGGCCCACAAAGTGCACGAGACGAGACGAGACGAGACGACGGCTTCCAGGTTCAAGTTGCGTGTCAAATGCGTTCAGGGCACGGGAAAATCTTGGACACAACCACAACAACAACAGCAACAACAATAAGCAAGGAAAACTTGTTGAAAGATTAAAATATGGCGACGGCTTGTTAACTTGGCTTTAATAAATAACTACGGAGCTACGACTGAGTGTTCGCGTCTCTAACGGCATTATTGATATAAATTCTAGCCACTTGCCACAATTTCATGAATTAGGACTACTTTTTATACTGGGAAATTATATTTGCAAGGCCGTCAAACCGAACCTTTTAGGCTCCATAAATATTAATAAGCAAATGTGGCAATTGCCTTTGCCTTTGCCTTTGCCTGACGGCTTTTTCCTTTGTCGTGGACAGCTGAGATTTGCATTTTAAAAATTGGTTTATCAACATTTTATCAGGGGACACACACAGACACACACACAGAGCCAGGCAGAGATCAAAGGAAGCAATGTCTAGAGTTACCCAAAGGGCCCGTAGACCCAAATGCTATCAACTTCCGATAGGCTCCTGGACATTTCATGCATAGTTGAAGCGACCTACATGGCATAACAAACACCAACAAAAATCAAATGCCTCAGCTGCTGTCTAGGCTGCGATTTTCTGCATCATTTACCAAAAAGAGCAGCAGAGGGAGATAGGATGATGACGCTCAAATACCCTGTAAATGAGATTTTGAACTAAGGAGTTAAAATAGGGAAAGAAATTAAATAAATTATTAAATAAAATAAAATATAAAATAAAAATATTTAATACTATTTAATTATATTTTGCTTTTTATTTATTTTTTTAAATTTTTCAGTCATAGATAAAGTATTTTACTTTATATATACTCTCTCTCTCTCTCTCTCTCTCTCTTTCTTACTTCAAGTCTTTGTGGATTCTCTGCATAATTTAAATAACTTTACTAATATATATTTATATTATAAAACTTAATTTCATATATTTCAAACACCTGCCCACTTTTGCATCATACTACCCACTACAACTACTCTTACAGGGTATACAACTCTCAAGTGCAGGATGCGCGTATTTGCCCTGACGGCGCCTGATGCCGACCGCTACGAGAGCGACAGGCCGGATACGTGTGTGTATGTTGTGCCCCATGGAAATTCAAACAAGTGCAGCTGCAACAGCTTGAGTGGCGTCTCGGACTTGCAGCACACACACACAGAGCACACTCAAGTGGCTGCACTACGATAGATGCGGCAAATTAAGATATCAGGCGACGCATTACGCTCATGCAGAACCCATTCAACAGCAGCAGCAGCATATAGTACTAATGCCAAACAGTGGCACCTTTTGTCGGTCGACAAACTGAAAAGAGAAGAGAACGTTAAGAAAATGAATAAAAATGAGAAAGAGGTTGAGCCAACGTTTTCCCAGCAGCCTAGCAGCCTGGCGTTGCACATAAAAGGCATCATCTAATCGCTACTTTCTGTCACATTGATGATAAAATTTGGGTCAACTTTTAGTGGTAGCACCTAGCTGCCGACTCTCAACTCTCTCTCTCTCTATCTCTCTCTCTCTCTCTCTCTCTCTCTCTCTCTCCTTCTGTTATCCTTGGCATGCCAAGATAGGCGACTGCACTCCCGTCTAATGGCCTAGCCTAACAATTCCTCTAGCTGCTGTTGTTGTTGTTGTTGTTGGTTTCTTGGCGTTTTTATGTGCCGTCCCTTAAGTCGAGCGGCGACTTAGACGGCGATAATAAAAACGGGGCGTGGAATAGAACAAAGTTTTAAAGGCAGCCCAGTAGCCAGCAGTCAAAGCATATCCTTTATTCTATATATATATATTTTTATTTTTATGTTGTGGTTATTGTAATGGGCACGTACACTGCTCGAGAAACTTGGGCATAGATAGCGCGCGAGCTCAACTCTAATACAGATATGCAAATTATGCTTAAAGTGCTTCTTGGGAAGTTTTTTTTTGTTTCCTTGGAATGTTGCTAGCTAATGAGCAGAGCTCTTGAGTTGTTCCCTAGCATATATTACGTGTGCTAATTGCTAAGGTTCTGCATTAGTTCTTATAAATAAAAAGCATAGTTATTATTGTAATCAATTTTAAATAATTAAATAAAATTTTTTGTGATGTGTAAGTATTTTTTACAAAAAAAGTAATAATATATTAATTTAATGAAATTTTAGTCCAGGTGCTTAACTGTTTGAATTAAGAGCTTGACAAACTACAACAATAATTCTTAGTCTAATATTGGTAAAGTTTTAGATAACTATTTTATAATTAAATAATTTAATTCTAAATTTATAATTAATTATAATTAATTTAAAAATGAATCATAAATAATTTTAAAAATAATAACAATTAATTCTTAAAAATTTTATTCATTAATAAATTTTATTTAACAATTTTTAATTTAATATTAAGAATTAAAAATTTATTTTCAAAAAATTTTTATATAACATTTTATTATTAAAGTGTTAAATTAAATATTGTATTACATTCTATAATCTTTTTTATTTATCAATAAAATTTGAAACTAGAGAAATATTTTTTTTTTACGTTTATTATATTCAAATATATTTATTAAATTAGAAAAAAAGTTCTTAAATATAAAAATAACAGAAAATAAAAACTAAATATAGAAGTTTAAGATTTAGCAAGAATTTCATATATATATTTATAATTTTATTAATTTTTGTTATTGTATTTAAATATTATTTTTATTTATTATATTCCATTTTGCATTGCCTTGATTCATATACGTATATAAAATATAAGAATTTACATTATTAAATATAGTTAAATTATTGTAAGTGAACAATCCAATATTGACTTGCTTTATTCTCATCTAAACTATCAATTCTCCTTTTAAATAAAACCATTTGCTCATACATAAAATTTAGTTCAATTATTCTCTATTGATATTCTCTCTTCCATTCAAGGTACTTAAAACTCTTTTCATATGTTATGCCGCTCTTCATTCATCAAATACCCTTCAATTATTGTAATTAAATAATGAAACTAAACCCTTTTTCTATTCCTCACTCTTCACATATAAACGAATCTCTAAGCACGCACTAGTTTGGCTCAACCATTTGCCTTTCAATTGTAGCCCATAATTTTCTCTCAGTGCTGTACGATTGTCTCCTGCGTATCCTCGAGTAGTCAGACGCCGGTTCGTGTAACAGATAACTGCTACACTTTCTGCTCGACGATGCATAAAAAAGGTTCAACAACAACAACAACAACAACAACAACAACAACAACAACAACAACAACAACAACAACAACAACAACCAACTATTACAGAGCAAACCGCACAAAACTCTTTCACAAAGTGTTTTTTATGACAATGGCCAATTGCATTTGGCCTCAGCTGCGACTCACACGCGAGCTGCTGCTGCTGTTGCTGTTGCTGTTGCAGCTGTAAAACTAAAATTTCATATCAATTGACATTTGGTTTGGGCATCGTAAAAGGCTAAAATTAAGCACTAAGCGCCTTTTTCTCATTTTTATGGCTTTTCAATATCCACCCCCTCCCCTTCTAAGTCTCCCCCACCAACGATTGATAAGAAGGCAACAGCTAACCAAAGACAAATTTTCGGCTCTTGTGATCTACAAAAGAAACTAAAAAATAAAACTAAAATTCAGCTATCTACCAAAAGGCTGCACAAATTAGGCAGTAAAACAAAGCCAGCCGAGGGCAGTATGTAAATTTTGATCAATTCAGAGGACGTTTCTATATATAGTTACTCACTATCTATCTTTCTATATATATATATATATATATATATATCATTATAGTGCCATGATGTGGCAACAATACAGTTGCCTTCGCCTATGAAGTACGCTTGAAAAACATAAACAATGGCAAACCAGCTCGTGATTGGCATAATTTTAAGTGGTTCGGCATTTTGAGGTGTGAAAATAATTTAATATACGAGCGAGACAAGCCAAGACGATCTCTGCTAAAAATCAAGGCTAACTTTAATGAAACACCTACAGGCTACAAAACATTGAGAAAAAGGCCAACAAAATGGTTTAAAAAAAGATAAAAAATGATTATTATATGCTGCGTCCGGCAACTGTTGAAATTAATTGCAATTTATGATGACGTTTCAACAAAAACAAAAAGCAAAAACAAAAAAAACAAAAGCCCCAACAACAACAATAATAAAAAGTGTAAGTTCAACATAAACAAAGGCTAAAAAAAAGTTGTAAAAATCTGAACAAAAAACAAAAAAAAAAACTACGCAGGTAAGCACAATAAACGTGCGACTCTTAATTAAGTCATGGCCTGGTCCGCTGAATTTGTAGTGGGTTTCGAGTGGCTACAGTGGCTCCATTGGCCAGTTAACGAAAAAAAAAATAATACAAATACTCCAAGCAATAATATTTATTTTACAATATAGATATACATATATCTGTATATATATATATCCATGCATGTGAAGTGCTCAGGATGGTAGCTGATGCGGCTGCTGGATGCTGCTCTCAAGTGTAACGAAAATATTGAAATGAATTTGTCAAGTGAGCGCAGAGCTTGAGAGAAAGCCACACTTAATGTTTGCCCTGGTGTGTGTGTGTGTGTGTGTGTGTGTGGGTTGATCTATTGGGCAAACGAAAACAGTAGCAGCATATAACATTTCATCTATGTAGATAGTACCTTAACAGTGCAATTTCATGCTAAATTCATGCTAAATAACATTCATTTAACATAATTTGAAGAGAGAAAATGCAAATTAACTATTTTTTATAGAAATATAAAGACTATATATGAACTATATATATATTTGAATATATAAATTACAATTTAACTTATTTAGAGCATATTTTTGCTAAAACTTAATAGAAATATTTTTTTTGAACTATTTACTGTTTTGTTATTAATAATTAGAATTTATGGAGAATTACTTGAATTTTGATATACTTGAAATCAAAAAGAACTAGAACTTGAACTAAGAAGGAAGTTTTAATATAAGAAAGTTGAACTTTTAATTTTTCATCGGAAAAGTAGCTTTTCATTTAATGATTTTGAGTTTTCTGTAGTGCAATATTACTATTATTACTACTACAATGACTATACGTCTGCAGGTGCTCTCTACCTGATACAGCTATAGATTGTCAGTTGTATTTTTGTTAAAAAATTAAAATTATTTATATATTTTATTTTTTTTTCTAATTATTATTTTTTTTTTAATTTTTTTGTATCAGTTTTTTTTTATTTATTTATTTTATTTTTTTTTTATTTTTTAAATTTATTTTTCTTGTTTATTATATTATATTATAAATTATATTTATTTTCTATTTATTTTCTATTTATTTTTTTTTCTATTTATTTTTTATTAATTTCTTTATTTACTTTTATTTTTTTAATTAATTTATTTTTTTATTTATTGTTTTTATTAATTTCTTAATTTAAATTAATTTAATTTTTTGCACTAAAAAAACTTAACTAATTTGAAATTGTTAAAAGTTTAAAATAGTAAAACATATTTTATATCTTCAAAAAATGATTTAAAAGAATTTACCTAAAAAATCTTTATACAGTGCCCAGCTACAACTTTACTCTGCACATTCTATACTTAAGGAAATAAAAAACACATTACTTAAGCCCATCTAACCTTTTAAAATTCAAAATTTCATCGTCCCTTAAATCATCTTTATAATTATTCTTAATATCTCACTTCAAAACTTGTTGTTCCTCGAACAAACCAAATTTCAGCTCCTTCTACCCCCACCTTTACCATGAAAACAACTCACTTTAAGAATCTCTGTTCCTCACCCAAAAAAAAAAACAAAAATCCCCAAATGGCAACCACTTCAATTCATACCCTGTAAATATACAGTACTTCGTGGCGGTCGACACGTCCACCGAAAAAAATCTAATCAGGCAACTTCATTACATGAGTTAATTTGCTGTCTTCGCAGCCCACATATGAAGTGGCCAACGACCAGCCCTCTCTCTCTCTCTCTCTCTACCTATTTGCTACACATTAAAAAATCAATCAGCGTTGAAAAGTTGCATGGCAAAAAAAAACAGGCGAAGAGTTGGTTTTTTGTGGCGTTTACGCTTTTGCAAACTTCCTTCAGACTTCCTCGCCTCATGAGGCAAGTGTGAAATTTGCGGTTTACAAAAAAAAAAAGAAAAGAAAACGAAAAAACCAGACAGCTTAAAGAAATGAGCAACTGAGAAACGAAAATACCGCAAAGAGGTGCCGGCTATAACGGACTGAAGCGACGCTTGGAACACAACTTGATTATCGCCTCATTTAGTTTCATTTAAGCCAGGCGAACAACAGCAACGGCAACGGCAACGGCAACTGCATTGTAAAATGGCAAAAGAGTTGGCCAAATGAGAGCATTTCGTGTGTGTGGTAAGCAACAGCAACAACAACAACAGCAACAACAACAAAAACAAGTTAAGCAGAACGAGCGACAGCCAATAAACGGCTAAGCGACAAAGGCAACTAAAAATTTGCTATCGACCAGGCAATGGGAAATGTTGGCGGGTGTTCGAGTCAAAGATCAAATTTCCGTTTGGTATTTAGTTTTTTTTTCTTTATATATATATACATAATATTGTCCAAATCAGTTGCGGGACTTTCAAGCACAAGAAATTCACACCACAAAACGCAGCCAAGTGGCAACAGATTTTTTTTTTTATACATATAAACTTTTTATAGGTAAATAAGTTTTGGTTTCGGATATTCAATGAATGCGCAGGCGCAGCGACCAAAACAATATGTGATATATATATATCTATATATATGTAAGAATTGCAAGTGTTAGAGCAAAATGTGCGACATTTGAGGCAGCAGCTAAAGACACAGATACAGCGCTGGAGATACTACAACTACAGCTAGAGCCTGAGATACAGATACACAGCGCAAGCGAGTTACAGATACAAGATACATAATTGCCTAGCAGCAAACCTGCCTGCCTGCTGAGCGTGTCAATGACAGGCAGAGAGCGAGCAACTAAGCAGAGAGCGAGAGCGAGAGCGAGAGCACGCGAGAGCAAGCGTTGTCAGTGTGTGAGTGAGAGCGGCACCAATACAAACAAAGCTAGCCAAAACAGCGAAAAATGTGCGAGTGAGAGGCAAAATATGGAAGCTGGCAGTTAGAATGAGCAGCCAAGTGTGAGCAGAGCGCCAGAGAGCGAGAGAGCGCCAGATCAGCTGTCAATGTATTAGTGAGAGCGCAACTGTGCAGCTGTATTAGTGCATTACCCCTCCACACAAAAAGAGAGCAACTGAGAGAGAGTGCGAGAGCGCGAGCGAGCGGATGTTAGCTACCTGCAAGAGTTTCTGTCACTAGACAAGCCCCGGCTTAGGCAAGGGGCCTAAGCACTCACTTTGTGTCTGTCTGCCTTAAACTGTTTGCTGAAACAACAAGAAGAAGAAAATATTTATTTTCCGCTTTATTCTGCAAGTAATTTTCACTCATTTTTGGCAATTAGCTTGAAGAAGATGGAAGGCCTGCAAAAATACATACATAAATACATAGTCTTTTAGAAGGCCTGAAAAAATAGACGAAAAAAATGTTGTTATTCCACGCTTTAGCTGAAAAAATAACAATAATAAATAAATAAATAAATATCAGTGAAACGTTGTAGTTGTAAGCTGTAAAAATATATATAAATTATAGACCAATTTATAAACATGAGTCGTCAGTCTGCGTGTGTTTAATGAAGGGTTCCGATAAAATAACTTCGATCTCCGAGCCCGGCTCAAAGTGGGGTATTAGCAAAATGCTGAAAAATTGCCGAAACCAAAAAAATTGTATATATATATATATATATATATATATGGAAAAGAGCAGCGAAATAAGCCGAAAATGAAATGAATTGGTCTGGACTGAGCCTCTGACAATTAGAATTGTCTGCTTGACTTTTTGCGCTTAGCCATGATTATGGGTTATGCGCGCTATTAACTTCTTCTTCATCTTCTTCTTCTTTTTTTCTTATATACAAATACGAATTTCGTGCACTTTTTTCTCTGGTGCGACTTTTTGTGGATTTCTTAAATATTTTGCTTCAATTATAAAAATATTTAAATTATAGGAAGTGTATTATTATATGTATATATATTTTAAAGGGCCAAACTGTATTTGGGCATGCAAATGCTCAGGAAGTTACAAATTGAGCAAAAGCAGACAAATGCTTGTTGGAAATGCTATAATTTGATTAAACTTTTTGGCTCAATTGTGATCGTAGAGAGAGTGAGAGAGAGGGGGAGAGATAGAGAGAGAGAAATTTCTTACAGAATAGTTTGCCTTTATTATATCAATATTTAACACAGTTTTTTCTAGTGTATTTTTAAGCATTTGAAAACATTGAAGAGTACGTCTACCTCTTAAGCTATATACTGCCCATGCATTGCTCTTAACATTCCATTCTTAACATTCTATGCCAACCATTCCACTGCTCTTTCACATATACAACATATAACTGTTTATGACCTTGACTTTACTTGCATACAACATTTCGCTCATAAAATCTATTTATAGACCACACAAATTGCTCAACATTGGAGCAGTCACAGCTCAGGCAAAACTTTATTTGTCAAACTTCTGCTCTCTTCATACAGCTTCGCATTCATTTGGTTTAGTTGCAGCTTCGAATTAATTGTGCGCCCGCCGCCACACATGTTCGGCTGCTTAGGCACAGCAGGTAGCCCAACCCGAGCTTTGCTGGCTACTGAGCGGGCGAGAGTGAGAGAGTGAGAGAGAGGGAGAGGAGGACTTAGTGTGTGTGGGAGACATAAATCAAAGGCAACCAATAAATATTTGCGGCCGAGCGTAGCATAAGCGCGTAATTAACCTCATTTTGTGGCAGCATCTGAGAAAATATGGCACAAGCGTAAATGCACATTAAAGCACATATATCAGATACCCTTCTATAAGCACACAATTGGGCAAGGAATCGAAGCAGGCACACACACATACACAACCACACAACCACACAACCACACACTAACACAATAGGCAACCACTTTCGTAGCACTCTGGGCTACTCCACTCCACCACTTGGCACTCAACTTGCGGCTAAACGCGCGACACTGAACAATATGTCTAAAGTATCTTTAAGATGCACTTGAACGGTCGATGCCAGGCCAGCCGGCTCGTTACTCATTCGCTCAATATGCATAGTTCTTATATATATATATATATGCATATACTATATATGTTTTATATATAAAATACATGCCATCCAGATATATATATATAGAGAGAATTATAAAAAATGCCTTGCATTGTTTCAACGGCAACGTGTGGGCGCATTGCTGAGCCCGCATATCAAATGAGCCTGATACAAACAACAACAACAGCAGCAATAACAACAACAATGCAGCTCAATATCATATAACACTAGGCTACACAAGAAATTTGCATAAAAAAGGACATGCAGCAATACTGTGCAAAAATTTAAATAAAAGTTGAATAAGTTTTATAGACTAAAATGAAATTTTTAGGTTAAAAACTAAACTGTTTTAATATTTTTTAAGCCTGAAGGTAATTTTAATGAGTTGATTTTGTTAATAGTTAATATTAGGTATTATGTAATAGATACTGGATTGAAAGCTCTAATCTTTGAGCCTATGCGAGTTAGAGACGTAAATCTTAAGTCGAAAATAAATATAATTTATAATATTATAACAATATGTATAACAATAATACTTGATAGATTATTGAAATGCCTCGAAATCTTTATAAAAATAAATTTATAAAAAATATAAAATATATAAAATTTATAAAATATTTAAAATATATAAAATATATAAAATATTTAAAATATATAATATATATAAAAGTATATTGATTTATAAAATATTTAAAATATATAAAAAATATAAAATTTATTAAATATATAAAATATATAATATATATAAAAAATTTATAAAGTATATATAATACATAAAAATATATTGATATATAAAATATATTGATATTAAGATATTTTTCGTTCTTTCTAGCACATTTTTGAGTTTTTGTAAAGTGAGAATTGGCAAATTTGGTATAAACATATATAGATTGAACTGAACATTGCAGATACCAATTAGTTTTCCTTATATAAAGAGTTGAGCTATAGCTCTTGATGTTGCTGAGCGCTTAAGTTATATATATTTGTACTCAACAACCAAAACTAAGTCAATCTAGCATTGTCCTAGTCTCTCTCTGTTGGAATGAAAGCGCTAATCTCTGAACTCTTACGAGCTATAGACATAAGTGCAAAAATATAAATCAATTTCATTTCAAATACTCGATAGATCATTGAAATGTTATATGAAAATATGCTCAAACTTTAGTTGCTTTGTATGAAAAGATGATTGAACTTTAGTTTCTTTGCAGAGCTAAACTCGCCAAATTTAGTATAAATATATATCGATTACTAAACATTATAGCTAGCACGCCCTATGCCTTGTGATGGGGCTCATAGACACACACATTCATAGGCAGCAGCTCAGTACTAACTCTTCTTTTACTCTCTGAACTTTGTTTGAACTTTAGTTTCTATGTTAGTCAGTGTAATTGTAATGTAATGCATGCGTGTGCTTGACAGCTGCCAGGGACTTGCCAAGGAGTTGCTCCTGTCACACGCACTGCAGCTTCTTCTGCTGCTCCTGCTCATAAGCCAGGCCAGGCAAACAAGGCAACAACAACAACAACAACAACAACAACAACAGGCACATTTAATATACATTTGGCTAGCTCTACGACTATTACCATATATATACATACATAATAAAGCAAAATCGAATTTGTGTTATTGGAGAGCAGGTTTTTACGGTACAAGCCTCATTCATTAGAGGCCATAGAATGAAGTTGGAGATATATTCATAATCTCTCTCTCTCTCTCTGTGTGTGCTCCTAGTTTTTGCCAAAAGATTATGAAAATTTTGGCCTGGAAAATTTTTGGAAGCAGCTGAAATCAGTTTCAGCTGGTAAAAGAAAACTTGAACCCATGGAAAGTCAAGAAGAAGATGACGACGACGACGAGAAACAATCCAAAACAAATAAATTATGCATTACAAACGTGCTGCTGACCCATTGCCATTTTCTAATTCAATTAAAAAACTGCTGAAGAAAAGCAGAAGAAAAATATGTTTCGCATTTGAATACAATTTCCCAAGGAGTTGCGCTGCCGGGAAAGCTGCCTAAATGCACAACTGGGAAAGCCAGCAGCCGAAGCAGCAGTTGCACCACCAATGGGGCCATCCACTGCGCGAGTGCATCCGCCGCAAAAGTCAGACACTAATTTGACATAGTTATGCGCAGCGAAATGAAAGCTGTGCGACTGACTAGCAACAACATTGCAAAGCCATGGCAAACGCGGCGTATGAATAATATTTAAGCTCTGCCTCTTGCCTGCCGCTGCCGCTGCCGCTGCTGCCGTTGTCTGGCTCTGCCTCCAATGGGGCGACAACTGCCAACTTGGATTCCACTTGGATTCAGCTTGAATTGTGTGAGAAGATAAGCGCTTGAAGCACTATATAAAAGGTATATGCAGATGCAGCTTACAGTCTATGTACTTGATCAAGGGCTTTATAGATTATTTATGAGCTGATTGTGCAAGAGAAATGCATTTTAAGAATATGATTTATATGATTTTTGGATTGGTTTGAAAATATATATAAATTTTGTAAAGTTTTGTAAAATTTATAAAGAATATTATAATAATTTTAAGGCATAGAAATATGTGATTTATTTATTTTTATTTGTTTGGAATAATAAATAAATATATATAAACTATTAAGGAGCATAGTATAGCCTGAATTCAAAGAAAATTGGAATTGTAGGTAAAATGAATTTTTTAATATATATGTAATAGGCAGAAGGAGCTGTGGCAGACACCATAAACTATGTATAATATAGTATAATATTGTTCTAGCCTAATGCTTATCTGTTACTTAAAAGCCAAGCTGACTTTCCTTTATGATCGTAGTGATCTCGTAAATCACAAAAACTAAATACTAGACTCTTAGTTGGGCGTTCCCAACTACAGCACTTAAGCATATAATTGTTAATAATATTTAGAAATATTTCAAAAGAATATATGCATAGAATAAATTTCATTTTAAATAAATCACATAAAATGCGAACTTATCTAATGCTTAAAAGGCCAGTTGAAGTGTGAGTTCTCTTTCTAAACTTTACTTACAATATACTATAAAACTATTTCACTTATTGAAGGAGATGGAATGGATGGATGAGAGGATTCTAAAACAAAATGCTTAAAATAAATAAATAAATTCTTTAAATAAAATATTAAAAATATATAATGTTTAAATATATATATTAATATATATCATAAATTAAATAATAATAATTTTTTTTTATATTTGATCTTATTCCCAACATTTTCAACTTTTTATTATTTATACCTCAACAAATGAAAAGTCACACAAATTTTTTATAAAAAATCAACTTTGTGCCAGCAATGGAGCTTAGAATTTTTTATGGACTTGCTGCTTGCATGTGTGTGTGAGTGTGTGTGTGTGTTATGTGTGTGCCTAATAGCTGCACACAGTTGATTGCAGGGGGTCGTCGACATGTGACAACAGCAACAACAGCAACAACGACGACGACGACAACATTGTCGGCACATGCCACGTTAATGAAATTTTAAAATTCATAAAATATTCGCACCACTAAACAAACAACAGGCAACAGCAGCAAACAACAACAACAACAATAGCAACAACAATAGCAACACCAATTGCAGTGCAAGTGTAACTCAATTAATTAATAACAATATAGCAGCAACAGCAAGTCGCAGCAACTAGCAGCAGCAGCAGCAGCAGCAACTCGCAACAGCAGCAACATTAACAAGAACAACAAACAAAATAATTAAGTAACAAAAGTTTCATATTTGCAGCGCCGCAAAACAAAAGGCAAAAAAAAAAATGCTAGGAGAGCAAAGGGGAGACTATGCGAGGAATTGATGCTCTAACAATATAGACTTGATGTGGAAATCGAATGTATGGGTAGGCTATTAGGAGCAAACAGATTGAGAGAGAGAGAGAGAGAGAGGCAGGAAGAAAGATATTGATATATATTCTATCTATTTCGATCTCTTTCCACACAAAGAAGTGTTCGACTCTTCATAGAGTATATATACTGTATAGTAAAGCTACTCTTAAGAAGCGTATATCACTTTTCAAATCATCAAACAGTCTTCCACTCTACTTAACCTCTTCAAATAGCTACTGAGAGACTCTTAACTTAAAATCTAAATAGATAACATATAAACAAAACCCATTTATCTACCTAAATGTTACATATTGTCTTACGAAACTTGAGTAGCCAATGGCAGTGTATAGAGTGAAGCAACAGCATCAGCAGCGCAGGCAGAAACGTAAACTCCCAAAAGCTTGGCAAAGTTTGCACTAGCCATAAGCAGAGCAAAGGGGTGAGAGGGAGAGAGAGAGAGAGAGAGGGAGTGTGGAGCAGGCAGTGAGGTTTCGTATGTTGGAATGTCGGATGAGAGGGCGGAGGAGAGGCGTTAGGCGTTGGGCGTTGGGCGTTGGGCGTTGGGCGTGTGTATTGTGTGCGGCTTGGCAGACGACAGAAGTTTTTTAATGTAATTTTAAGTGGCATAAGTCGACAGCCAAAAAACATAAGTACACACACACACACACACACACACAAGCACACACTCCTGCATACACCTATGCTTGTGCTTATGCATATATGACAGGTGGGCGTGCTGGGCGCAACATTTACCTGCACAACGGCCAGCAAATAACTTGCATTACAGCGCTCCGCATGCATTTGGCCAAATTAAGTAACCATTTTGTTGTTGTTGCTATTGTTGAACGGAAACAACACACACACACACACACACTGATACAGAAATTAGCACAGTCAAAGTAACTAAAAATGACATTAAATAGCCAGTAACTAAATTTATAACAGCGAAAAAAAATTGTGAAAAAAATATAAGGTAGAGAGAGAGAGCATGATTGACTAGGAGATACTGTACAAAAAAAACAGAAGAATATAAAAAAGAAATTAAAATTAAAGAAGTTAATAATTATTATTAGTATTAAATAGAAATTAAAAAAAATAAATAGTGTCATATAAATAATATAAAATTATTAAATAATATTATGTATATATATTGTATAAAAAAATAGATTAAAATTAAAGAAATTATTAATTATTATAAATATTAAATACAAATAAAATAAAATTAATATTTTCATAAATATTAAATATAAATAATATAAAATTATTAAATAATTATATATATATATATTATATATACAAAATAAATTAAAGTTAAAGAAATTATTAATTGTCATTAATATTAAAAAAAAAAAATAAAATAAGATAAATATTATCATAAATATTCAATATAAATAATAAAAAATTATTACAAAATATATTATAATACTTCAGTTTCATTCCAGATAAGATCCATAAAGTGAGGCTGAAATGCCTATATAAATATATGATATATTACAGCAACTGATCTGTGCGATCCATGGATTATTTTGTAATTTATAATACAGTCCTAAAGCATCTGCCGAGAAACACTTCAATCAGCAGTTTCTAGCTTCAAGCTACACTTAAAACAAGCATACACCCAGCGCTGCCTAGACTACAGGGCATAAAAGTTGTAGAAGAAGCAGCGAAAAGGCATTTGCTAAGCGAAGCAGAGCATAAAAACGTGGCCCACAAAGTCAGCGACGCCGACAGTGGCAGCGGCAGCGCAGTCAACGTCAGCCGCTTGTTGCGCGCGTGAATGTAAAAGGCATTAAAAATGGCATAATAATAGCATTCAAACTGTAATGTTGCCAGCAGAGGACGACGACGACAACGACGACGACGACGACGATGTTGCTGCTGCCTCAGCTGACGTCGACGGAGACAGCGACGATGTTGCTGCTGCTGTTGCTCGTTAATGTTTGTTGCTGGCGTCGCATGCAACATTCATATGCAATATTTTAAGCTTTGCAGACACACACACACGGCATGGATGAGGCGGCAAGGGGCAAGGCCTGGGCTGGCTGTATCTGAAAGATTGTTGCTAGTTGTTCGCGTATATGACATAAATGGGCACGGTAGCAACTCGTAAATTTGCTGACTACCAGCAAAGCGAACACATTTCTATAATTCTCGCGCGCGGCTAAGCACCAAAATGATGGGGCGCATCGCCTAATGCCTAATGCCTAATGCCTAAATGCAACATGAATATTACAGCTCAAATCTCGTACGTACACACAGATACAAATGTAAGCAGACACGCAAAAACAGTATAAAGTTGCGGCTTAGAGAGTGGAGGGGAAAAGCATTGCCAACGAATTTCCTACCAATTTGTAGGCGGTAGAAAAGCTTTAGAAAATATTTTTTTTGAGAAATTTCCAGACATTCGGCTTAAAAAATATAATTGTGGGCCAAAGTCTGATTGACAGAAAAATATGTAAATAAATAGGAGAATATATATATTGAGTGAAGAGGAAATAAAATTTCAATATTTAAGAATTTAAAGTATGCCAAAAATATTTAATATGAAATGAATATTAATGTATATAAATTAATAAATTTAATAACATATAAAAATTGGTAAAAACAAAAATTTAATACAAAATAAATATAAATATACATAAGATAATAAATTTAATAATAAATCAAAATTAATAAAAAATTAGTTTTGTAAGAAAATATATATATTATTATTAATTTTTATTAAATTTGTTATTATTTTTATATAAAACAATTTTTAAAAATTATTTTTAAATTCATGTAGTTATTAAAAATATTTTATTGTTTTTTTTTTATTTTGTTTAAGTTTGTGTATTTATTATATATTTAATTTATTTTCTTGTTAAATATTTTTATATATATATTTTTTTTTTTATTTTGAATAGTTTAGATATTAATATGAAGTCTTAATCTTTTTAGATTCGAATTAATATATTATTGTATATTTGGCCTTTAATTTCCATTAATATTATAAATTTTGCAACCTCTTTTTATTAGCTTTCTATCTCACTTTCTATCTCTCTCTCTCTCTCTCTCTCTCTGTAACATTTTCCAAAAATAAACCTAATAAATAAGCAAACGCTTAAAAGCAAATCAATTTGCCAAATTGCAGCAAGAAAAAGTTTTACAGCCAGCAAAAGTTCAAAGAAATGTCTGAATGCTGCTGCATATGTATATAGGATACATATGTACATATATATGTGATATATATATATACAAATATATATATAATATATATACACATATATAGAAGAAAAGGATTTCTTAAAATATACGAGATTATTTGACATACGACAATAGAAACAGCATTTTATGGGTCCAAACTTCAAACTGAACTAGTTGGCTTAAAGCCCCGTGGCATGCAACATGGCAATAGCAACATAGTCAATGTGGAGCTCGGACTCGTATTGCAACACGAGGCATGCAACGAGTTCGAAAGGATACAAACATACTGAGGTGTGAGAGTGTGGGCCAAGCCAACGTCGCCGACGACGACGACGACGACGACGATGACGACGACACATGCCACACAAAATGTTGCAAGACAGCCTGTTGACTGTTGCCAACTAACAAAAAAGCTAAGACAAAAGTTGCCTAACACAATTATTAACCCTATACAGGGAGAGCAGATAAGGATTAATCTATGAAGTAATTGATTTAAATATGAATTAATCTATTTTGATAGAAATTTAGATTATATTTTATATTTTAAATTTTATATTTTATATTTTATATTTTATATTTTATATTTTATATTTTATATTTTATATTTTATATTTTATATTTTATATTTTATATTTTATATTTTATATTTTATATTTTATATTTTATATTTTATATTTTATATTTTATATTTTATATTTTATATTTTATATTTTATATTTTATATTTTATATTTTATATTTTATATTTTATATTTTATATTTTATATTTTATATTTTATATTTTATATTTTATATTTTATATTTTATATTTTATATTTTATATTTTATATTTTATATTTTATATTTTATATTTTATATTTTATATTTTATATTTTATATTTTATATTTTATATTTTATATTTTATATTTTATATTTTATATTTTATATTTTATATTTTATATTTTATATTTTATATTTTATATTTTATATTTTATATTTTATATTTTATATTTTATATTTTATATTTTATATTTTATATTTTATATTTTATATTTTATATTTTATATTTTATATTTTATATTTTATATTTTATATTTTATATTTTATATTTTATATTTTATATTTTATATTTTATATATTATATTCATTTGTGCTAAAGATTTGTTAATATTTAATCAGTGTTATTTATTATTTATTATTTCACAGCAATTAACATACATTTTTACTAATAACTCATTAAAAAAAATTAATTTGATATTTCTGACGCTTAACACTGATGAACTAATTAACAAATCGTCTACAGATTAGCAGCTTAATAAAATTATATATATACATATATAATAATTTGAGTATATAAAAAAATAAGGAAGTGAATTTATAGTATAGTGCTCCAGAGACGCTGATAAGCCTCAAGTTGACTAATCTCAGCTTAAACAATATTAATTTATTGATAACTCAAGCAATTAATGTCGATCAGAGGAACGAGAGAATAAAGCATGAGAAATTTGAACTCGGTCTGCGATCGTTTTGCAACTGAAACGTCGCAGCAACAAATTAAGTGAGCTAGAGAGACAGAGCGAGAGAGAGGCAGAATTGTATGCTCACCGCTTTTATATACATGTATGTGCGAGCAGCAACATTTCCCCTACTTTTGGTGAGAGCGAGAGCGCCAGCAACTAAGCAGTCACTCACATACGTGTGTAGCATGTGAGCCGTGTGTCTATGTGTGTGCCAGAGAGAGTTAGGGCGAGAGTGAGAGAGCGCGCATATGCATGTTGCTAAACTGCATATGCAGGAAATGCACTCGACGCCGACGTCGACAGCAACAGCGACAGCAACGTTGCGACGCTGCCTATATGTGTGGGAGCGCAAAGAGCAGAGCAGCGCGTATGTGAGAGCAAGTACATGTGCATGTGTGCAGTTGCATGTGTGTGAGTGCAGCAGCAGCAGCAGCAGCAGCAGCAGCGCAGCAATACACGAACTAGCCAACACACGTACACACACAGACACACTCTTGTCTGTCTGCCTTTTGCTTTCTTGCTCTGTGTGCGAGTGTATGAGTGTCTGTGTGTGTGCTCGTTGGCGTCGTCGCTCGTAAAAACATTTTCAACGAGCCAACGGAGTCGACTGCGTGCAACTTCAGCAATCAGTTTGAGTTGAAACGCGAGGCGGTTAACATGTTTTAAGAAAACGAGCTCCGACAGAAACGCAAAGCAACTAAAAATATATTCAAAAAGAGCAAAAAGCAATAAAACGAAAAGCGAAACGTTCAATTCTCAACCAAGTGCCAATGCAAATGTTGTTTAACAAAAATTACAAGTGTTAGCCAAATTCCGATACACACACACACCACACACACACACAGTGACATCTACACTACAAGGATTACGGTTACAAGCAACAAAAAAAAAGAAAAAAAACGGCAAAAAAATACGCTCAAATATGAAAACCAGAAAGTGAATTCAAGTTTTTTTAAACAAAACAAAAAATAAAATAAATTTCCCGAATCCCTTATTAAAAAATAAGAGAAAATTCAATTGAAATCAGAGGAAATCAAACGCAACAAATTTCAAGCAACATGTCTATAACAACAACAACAACAACAACGAGGCGCTGCCTGTTGCTGCTGCTGCTGGCTGCTCTGATGCTGCCAGCAGCGACGCATGCGCAGCAGTGCGCGTGGGAGTTCGTGCGCACCACAATGGACATCAAGTGCAATGTTCGCGCTTTGGATCAGGGCGCCGGATCAGCAACGCTGGACCTGCAGGTGGCCGAGACGGCCAATCGCTTCGAGCTGCAGTGCAGCCCAGATCTGCTGCATGCGAGCGAGCTGAGCAGCGGACTCTTTCGCAAGCTGCAGAAGCTGTCCGAGCTGCGCTTGGACGCCTGCAAGCTGCAGCGCGTGCCGGCGAACGCCTTCGAAGGTCTGCTCTCGCTGAAGCGCCTGCAGCTGGAGACGCACAACGCCGTCTGGGGGCCGGGTCGCACCTTGGAGCTGCACTCGCAGGCGTTTCAGGGTCTGCGTGAGCTGAGCGAACTCCACTTGGCCGACAACAACATACGACAGTTGCCCGAGGGCATCTGGTGCAGCATGCCCGGCCTGCAGCTGCTGAATCTGACACAGAATCGCATACGCGCCGCCGAATACTTGGGCTTCTCGGAGAAACTGTGCCTGGGCACGGCGCTGCCCAACCAGCTGAGCGGCGGCGCTGAGCTGCAGCTCTTGGACTTGTCGCACAACGAGCTGCGCGCTCTGCCCGATGCTTGGGGCGCATCGCGTCTGCGACGTCTCCAAACACTCAGCTTGCAGCACAACAATATCAGCTCGCTCGCTCCCAGCTCGCTGGCTGGCCTCAGCTCATTGCGTGTCTTGAACTTGTCGCACAATCATCTGGAATCGCTGCCAGCTGCCGCCTTTGCTGGCAACAAGGAGCTGCGCGAACTCCATCTGCATCACAATGATCTGTACGATTTGCCCAAGGGTCTGCTGCATCGCCTGGAGCAACTGTTGGTGCTGGATCTCAGCGCCAATCAGCTGACCAGCCATCACGTCGACAACAACACCTTTGCGGGCCTGATCCGTTTGATTGTGCTGAATCTGTCGAACAACGCACTGACGCGCATCGGCGCCAAGACCTTCAAGGAGCTGTATTTCCTGCAGATTCTGGACATGCGCAACAACTCGATTGGCCACATCGAAGAGGGCGCCTTCTTGCCGCTCTACAATCTGCATACACTCAACTTGGCCGAGAACCGTTTGCATACGCTGGATAATCGCATCTTCAATGGCCTTTACGTGTTGACCAAGCTAACGCTGAACAACAATTTGATTAGCATCGTGGAGACGCAAGCGTTTCGCAATTGCTCCGATCTCAAGGAACTGGACTTGAGCTCCAATCAGCTGCTAGAGGTGCCCGAAGCTGTGCAAGATCTGAGCATGCTCAAGACTCTCGATCTGGGCGAGAATCAGATCTCCGACTTCAAGAACGGCACCTTCAACAACCTCAACCAGTTGACGGGTTTGCGTCTCATTGACAATCGCATCGGCAACATCACAGTGGGCATGTTCCAGCAGCTGCCACGCCTGAGCGTGCTCAATCTGGCCAAGAATCGCATACAGAGCATTGAGCGCGGCGCCTTCGATCGGAATACTGAGATCGAGGCCATACGCCTGGACAAGAACTTCCTCACTGACATCAATGGCATTTTCGCCACGCTCGCCTCGCTGCTCTGGCTGAATCTGTCCGAGAACCATTTGGTGTGGTTCGACTATGCCTTCATACCCTCCAACCTGAAGTGGCTGGACATACACGGCAACTACATCGAGGCCTTGGGCAACTACTACAAGCTGCAGGAGGAGCTGCGCGTCAGCACTCTCGATGCCAGTCACAATCGCATCACGGAGATTACGCCCAACTCGGTGCCCAACTCCATCGAGCTGCTGTTCATCAACAACAATATCATCAGCCAACTGCAGCCGAACAGCTTCGTGGACAAGACCCGCTTGGCTCGCGTCGATCTCTATGCCAATGTCTTGTCCAAGCTGTCGCTGAATGCTCTCCGTGTCGCGCCCGTTGCCCTGGACAAGCCACAGCCCGAGTTCTACCTGGGCGGCAATCCCTTCGAGTGCGACTGCTCCCTGGAGTGGCTGCAGCGCATCAATAATCTGACAACACGTCAGCATCCGCGCGTCGTCGACCTGGCCAACATTGAGTGTTTGATGCCGCACAGCCGACAGGCGCCATTGCGTCCGTTGTCCAGCCTGAGCTCCTCGGACTTCCTCTGCAAGTACGACACCCACTGCCCGGCCACGTGCCACTGCTGTGAGTACGAGAGCTGCGAGTGCGAGCTGATTTGCCCCAACAACTGCAGTTGCTTCCACGATGCCACCTGGTCGAACAACATTGTCGACTGCGGCAAACAGGATTTGCTGAGTCTGCCGCCGAGACTGCCACAGGACGTCAATGTGCTCTACTTGGACGGCAACAACTTGCCCCTGCTGCAGGCCTCCCACCTGGCCGGCCAGCGCAACCTGCACACTCTCTATCTGAATGCCTCCAACTTGGTGGCCTTGGCCAATGGCAGCCTGTCGCAGCTGCCACAGCTGCGCGTCCTCCACCTGGAGCACAACAAGCTGAGCAGCCTGGACGCGGACAGTTTCCGTGGACTCAGCCAGCTGCGCGAGCTGCACTTGCAGGGCAATCAGCTGTCGCACATAGCCAACGATACCTTCGCACCGCTCCTGTCGCTGCAGCTGCTGCGCCTGGACAACAATCGGCTGCAGCTGCCCAATCTGCAGTATCCCAACAATTTGCAGGGATTGACGCTGGGCAGGAACAGCTGGAGCTGTCGCTGCCAGCAGCTGCGCGAGCTGGTGCAGTTCGTGACGGACAACGCGCTGGTCATCCGCGATACGCCGGACATCTACTGCGTGGATGGCGGCATTAAGCGCGAGCTGGATCTGATGGGCCAGGAGAAGCTGCTGCCCACAGCCGATTGCTCCGATCTGCTCGATGCCAGCGCCAGCAACATCAGTTCCACCCAGGACCTGGCCCATGGCTATCGCTTGCCCCTGCTCGCCGCTGTCCTCGTGCTCATCTTCCTGGTCGTCGTGCTCATCATTGTCTTCGTGTTCCGCGAGAGCGTGCGCATGTGGCTCTTCGCCCACTACGGCGTGCGCGTGTGTGAGCCGCGCTTCGAGGACGCCGGCAAGCTGTACGACGCCATCATCTTGCACTCGGAGAAGGATTACGAGTTCGTCTGCCGCAACATTGCCGCCGAGCTGGAGCACGGCCGTCCGCCGTTCAGGCTCTGCATCCAACAGCGCGACCTGCCGCCCCAAGCCAGTCACCTGCAGCTGGTCGAGGGCGCTCGGGCATCGAGGAAGATCATTTTGGTGCTGACACGTCATCTGCTGGCCACCGAATGGCAGCGCGTCGAGTTCCGCAATGCGTTCCATGAGGCGTTGCGTGGTTTGGCCCAGAAGCTGGTCATCATCGAGGAGACGAGCGTGTCGAGCGAGGCCGAGGATGTCGCCGAACTGGCGCCCTATCTCAAGTCGGTGCCATCGAACCGGCTGCTCACCTGCGATCGTTACTTCTGGGAGAAGCTGCGCTATGCCATACCCATTGAGCTGTCGCCCAGGGGCAACAACTACACCTTGGACCATCATGAGCGCTTCAAGCAGCCCGTTTCGCCCGGCCTGATCTTCCGGCAGGCACCCCCGCCGCCCGCCTACTACTGCACCGAGGACATGGAGGCAAACTATTCGTCAGCCACCACGGCCACACCCTCGCCGCGCCCGATGCGACCCGTCGTCGAATCTCTGGCCATGCGTCCGCCATCGGAGCACATCTATCATAGCATCGAGTCGGAATACAGTGCCTACGATCAGCATGAGGCGCTCTCCATGATGCCCAGCGCTCTGATGCAGCATCATTCGCATCATCATCAGCAGCAGCAGCAACAGTTGCAGGCGCATCAGCTGCAGCAATTGGCACGCCAGCAACAGCAGCAGCGACTGCTGCAGCCGCAATATCGCCCAACAACAGCAGCTGGAGCAGCTCAGGCGGCAGCAGCAGCGGCAGCGACGTCGACAGCGGCCACAGCGCCAGTGCATCTGCGCAGCGGCAGCGGACTAAGTCAGGCGAGCAATAGCACGCAGTCAACAGCACAAGCATCCACTTCCGCTGCGGCTGCGCAGCAACAACAACTACAGCAGCAGCAGCAGCAGCAACAGCAGCAGCAAGCAGCAGCTGGAGGCAGTGAAGCGGGCAGCGCCAATAAGAACGCAGGCCAAGCTTTTCTCGTGTAAGCTGTCTCGCTCGCACACACACTCAACAAAGGGTTCCTGCGCAACGGCGGCCATCTTGAAGCAGCTCGCTCGCGCGCTAGAGCAAAAACAAACACACACATAATATATATATATATAAAAACATATATATATATATATATATATATATATATATATATATATATATATCAATTAAAAGACTTTTTCGTAGGCATTTCTATTCGCATGCGCCTTCGGTGTTCAAGTGTTGTTGCTGTTGTTGTTGTTGTTTTGTAGTTGTCTTGCACAACCAACACAAACACGCACACACACACATACACACGCATATATACACACACCCACACATATAACTTTAAGCTTATTATTAAAATTTAATTACTAAAAAGGAAAACAAAAAAAAAATTACTAGAAATGTTGCAAAAACACTTTCAAATTCAATGTGATATATTAATTAAAAATATATATATATATACATAAATATATTATATATATATATTGCAAATACGACTAATGCAAAAAAAAACAACTGTAATTTGTAGCCATTAGTTTCTAGCCTGGCCTAAAACATATACATCAAATATATATATATATATATATATATATATATATATATATAGAAGAGGAAGCAAAACATTCTTAACACGATTTTCATAATAACTAAAAGAAAATTATTATTATTATTATTATTATTATCATTATAGATATGTGTATATAGCGACAGAGAGAGAGAGATCCAAGCATAGAAATTATTTAGCACACTTAATGTATTTATGTATTATGATAATAATATAAAAACAACAGCAACTAAATTAATTAAATTAACTAAAAGAAATGTATTATTAAATTAATTATTACAATTACAAAATCGCAAGAAAAACTATATATGAAAAACAACAAAAAAAAACAACAAAAAAACTATTAAAAAATATATACAACAATTAAAAAACAAAATCAAAAAACAACTTTTTATTCAACTTCACCTTTACAGAGTCTCTTCCTATAGCTCTTTTTTACAGGGTATCAAGCATGACATATAAAATTTTCATTTACATCAAATGCAAAAGTAAACAAATAAATTCCATTTCAATTTGTTTGTCAAGTTGGCCAATCAAAAATGTTATTAAAACAACTTTTTGAAACCATTTGAAATTACATTTGGTTATTCAAATTAATTGGCACTTTGCACATTCAGCGCTAACCCCAAAAATTTTCGCAACTAAACCCCAAAAATGCATAACTAACTAAATAACGAAATGAAAAGTATGCATAAAGTTAATTGCTTGTAAATAATTATTTATAAATAAATTAATGCAAAATGCACTCGAGCAAACAACTAAATAATGGTAATAGAAAAAACAAAAACAGTAAGAACATTGCAGTTGGATGAGACTGACTGTATGATGCTCGCTTCAGGGTATACAAAATAGTTAAATTTAGGGTAAATATATATTATTAGATATGCTATATAATATATATATAGGGCTATGTTTGTCAACAATGATACACACGATTATGCTTGCTCTAAACCCTATTTGGAGAAATGGAATACAAATCTGCGGAATAACATAAAAATGTCACTTAAACAAAATGTCTCAGCAGTTCTGAGTGGTACATAAGAAACTCAGAACTAGCAACAAATTTCAGGCTATCCCTGTTCGAAGACATATTAAACAAGCACTCAAAAACTTATCACTACAAACTTAGCTTCTATCCTAATAAACTTGCCAGAAGACTTCGTCACAGAAGAAACCGCAAGAGACTCCTGAGGATCGACTCTCCACTCTTACCCGATCGCTTCTCTTAATTTTTATCTCAATAATGGAATAAACCCTAAGCTCGGCTAGGAGTCTCGTTTACAACGAACACATAAGACTTAATAATTTTATAAAACAATAATTTTAATTTGATAGAGATATAATTTAATTTAAAATAAATTTTGTATAATTTTATAAAGCAATAATATATAATAATAATATAATTTTAATTTAAAATAATAAAAAAAAAATGTTAAATAATTGTTTATAATTTTATAAAAAGATAATTTTATTTTATAAAAATATAATTTTAATTTAAAAGAATAACATAAATAATATAAAATCAATTTTTATTACTTTATAATTAATTTAAAATTAATTTGATAAAGATATAATTTAACTTAAAATAAAAAAATAATTAATTAAATATACATTTTTTAAATTTTATAAAACAATAATTTTATTTTATAAAAATATAGTTTAATTTAAAATAATAAAATAAATAATTTAAAATAATTTATTTTATTTAGATTTTCCAGATTTTTGCTACAATACACTTGGACATATCTAAAAAAAAATCCTTTAATTAGCTCGACTTAATTTCTAAAAATATTACAAAGCTCAAGTCTTTTCATACACTTCACACAGTCAAATAAACAATTCCATAGCTAAACTCACGTTCAACCAAATGAATATACTCTTTTCTCTTAGTGAACGAGCATAAAAAGCTGTTTTTTTTTTTTTGCAGCATCTCTATATGTAAACTATTATTTGTGAAAATGAAATTAAAATGCGGCACGAAACACACACAAAATGCATTTTGCGCGCATAAATTTCATTTTTATGCCCCGACAAACCGCAGCGTACAACAAAAAGCCTCTCCAACTGCATCAACTGGCCATGCAAAAGGGCTACGCATAATGCAACAACACTAATAACAATAACAACAACAAACAAACACAAACAGATAGCGAAACAAACTAAAAACTAAATCCATTATTTAGCCGCATGAGTAATTTTATAAATTAATTACCAACATTCGAGTTCAACTGTTGGCAAAAACTTTTCATTGTAATTAGCTTCATTTTTAAAGAGCTGACGACAAAAAGCATCGCGCGGCGCCGCATTTACAAATGATAGCACTTAACTTTAATTCTCTATTTAAAATACTAAGTAGCGCTCTTAAAAATAACATTTTTGTTTTTGTTTCTATCAAATTTTTGAATTATTAATTAACATTATCATTAACATTGTTAGCACTCTTAGTAAAGATTAAACTGACGTTTTGTTGGCGTAAATTGAGAAGTTTTGCTGGCTTGAGTTTATGTATTTGTTGAATATTAATAATGAAGAAATTAGCAGAGTTTCATATACACGAAATGTGATCAAGTCTGTATAGAACCTGTGTGAAGAACAGTCTCTTCTATCATCAGCAGAGTTTGATTTCCAGAGAATTGTTTGATTGCAGCTTTTGCATAGAGAGCAAAAGTGAGCGAAGCTTGTGTCCACTTTCTGTGTGTTTGCTCAATGGCATACAAGTAGAACTGAGGAGTTGTCGTTAAGCTAGAGAACATGTTTGAGGTGAGTCCATGTCTCCATGTATCAATATGAGTGAGTTGGCAAATAACTTCTTTACAACTTCCAGAGTTGCTTTGCTTGCATTGTATAAATATTTTCAATATTTTTCTTGATTTTAATGCATTATTCATTATTTTTAATATTTTTCTTAATTTTTAATATTATTCATGTATAAATGGCAAGTCTTGTAAAGTATTTCAACATTTAAATAAAATAAATTACTTAAACAGCTGCTGAAATAGGGCTATCGAAAGTTGTATTACTCTTGCTTGGTCAATTAAAATTTAATGTTAATTCTTGTCATGTCTTCTTTTGAGTCTCATTCATTAATGCATTCTTCACTCTTGACATATTCATTTATATTTCTATGATTTCTTTGTACTTTGTTCTATGTTAAACTGATAACAATTTAGTTTTAACAATTGTCTAGTTTGTACATATAAATTATAAGATAACAATATTCACAATGCTTTGACATTGTTCCCTTTGCAAAAGAATTTCATTCTTGTGATAGGTTTTACTGCCTTAATTCCGAGTGTTCATACAGGATTAGTAATGAAAAATCTTGCACTTATATATATTTTCTATAACATTAAAGTCTGCATCGATCTTTAACATTTTTTTAACAACAATTTGCAATTGTTTCTGCTATTGTTCACCTTCTTCATTCCACTTTGCTCATTCTTCATAAACTTCTAGTTATCCGCATATGAGAGCTTTTACATAAACTAAAGACACTTCCTTCCATTATTCTCCTTCACAATATTTCTTAGCACTCCATTTACTCTAAAAATCCTTGCCATACTCAAGTTTAAAGTATTTGTTAAACAACTCTTCGATTGCCGCATCAAGTGCAGTTTAAAACTTTGCAAAAGGATTTTAATACTAAAACCACAGAAACGACAGACAGACATGGAGTTCAGTCCGTCTGTCCGTCTCCCTCGCTCCATTTGGTGCATGCAGCGCGACTTTTCTGGCTTGTTTATGGACCCAGCATATTGGCATGTGTATATTTCTGGCCTAACCCTGACACTTTTTTGGCAGTGGCCTGGCCAAGCCAAGAGCACTTGCCAAAGTCGAGCAGCAGCAATTGCAATCGCAATCGCAAACGCTGGCCAAATCGCTGCGATGCGCTTTGCCAAAACAAACAGCAAATTGCATATTTTATGAGTACAAAAGTTTTTCCCATGTAAGACACACACACACCACACACCACACACACACACACACACTCAACTGACATCGATAACAAATTAAGTATGTCAATTTGCAGTGGAAAATGCGGAAAGCAAAAATAAAAAAAAAAAAAACAAGACAAACACACAACGAGAACGCAACCAAAATCGCAACCAAAGCCAAACTTGCTAGCGGAAAACGAAACAAACTAATTGAAAATCAATAAGTAGCCGGCAAAATGAAATGAAATAAAATACAAAATAAAGAACAAAGTGAGCGCATTGAGCAAATTGAATGGCAAAAAAAAAATAGACGAAGCAGAAATGTAATGAAAAACAGCTGCAAAACTTAACAGGCGTTACAATAGGTCATTGGCATCTGAGTCTCTCAACTGCGCACAGGGAGGAGCTTGACTTGCTTCAACTATTCGCGTCTCTTGACCTCTAGAGCGTTTAGCAATGTAGACGAAGCACAGCAAATGCTGTGTTAAATCTACTTAAAAAATATAAAACAATAACAAATTTAAATGCTATAAAGCACATGAGGCTGCCAGAGCGAGTAAAAACTATAAAGACTTGACCTTGAACCAAAGTTGAGTTAATAATTTGAATAAATATGTCTATGAGCAATATTTTCAAATATATTTCAAAACACAATGAATACAAGTGGTCTATAAAGGCAACTGATCCTCAACAGCCTAAAGTAATGACTAATGGAAAAGTTTTATATAGAAATGGTGCATAATATCTGAGCTTAAAATGTATTAAGTAATTGATAAAAAATAATATTTTAAGCAATAAATTAAAAAAAATTATATATATATTATATTTTTTAAAATAATTTCATTGAACAAATAAATTTAAAAAATTTAAATAAATTAATTTAACATAAAATAAATAAATTATATATTTTATACTATTGTAGAGTTAAGTGATCTTAGGAATATAAAATTCAATAAAGCCTCTCAGCTTAAATGAACTTTCAAGATTTTTATTATAAACTGAACCCATTGAGAGTGAAAATTCCATTTTGTCAAACTGTATATAGCAGGCAGAAGTAATCATATCAGATATATATATTCTTATATATATATTCTGGATCACGCTGACAAGCTGAGTCAATCTAGCCATGTTCGTATAAGAGATACTATCAAAGCTTAGCTCTTACTTGAGCTATAGCCATAATTCAATATAGTATTCATAAAGTTGTATATGCCAGGCTACAGTCATCATAAATTTTATAATATCTATCTGAATATAAAGTCTGTATATCTATAAAGAAAGTCTTTTAGATTGTTATAGAAAGAGTGCAGAAATTCGAATTGAAAGAAAAAGGTATTAATGATCAGAAGATCAGACACTTGTTTGTCAAGACAGGCATAGCCAGATGAACTTGCCAAGGCATTTGTAATGCAATTTGTATAATTTACTCAATATTTATGAATTTGTATTAATTAAAAAAAAATCTATAAACCTAAACCAGTTTAATAATATATGTATATAATCTAGCTCAACAAAACTATAAATTGAAGTTTCTTAAGTTCTCATTTCACATCCCCTCTTCCCTAGTTGAAAAAGTATAATATAGTTAATAGATAATGACTACCCTTTGCAAAAAAGCCAAGTAACTTTTGCAATTGGGTACGATTAAAAATGCATTTATGTAAATTTAATTGACTGGGCGCCGTGTGTGCGCGCACTTGCATAAGACACTGTGTGTGTGTGTGTGTGTGTGTGTGTGCATTGGTATTAGTAAAGCGCGCTGACAAAATGCGCTAAATGCCATTAAGCTGTATGCCTCGACGCTGGCAAATTGATTTGTTTAATAATTAAAGCATGCAAGCTGCATATGTAAGGCAAATTGCCAGTGTGCCATAAAAGGCAAATCAAGCCAAGCGCCAAGAGGGTATATATATATATGTCTATATATATATATATATATATATATATATGCCGATGTGCAATATATTTTGAGTGCTAGTGCTCGATATGGACACCGACTTCGACTCCCCATAGGAATGTGCAATTAATGACGCTTGACAGCGTTAGATAAACGCCTCGCATAGCTTTACTAACTGGCATGACTATATTATGTGACCCAGCGGCTACTTAAAACCATATTATATTATATAGTAAACCCTTAAACATGTGTGCGCGTGTGTGTGTGTGTGTGTGTGTGTATAAAAGCTAATAACACATTTTACATGAATTGCATGCCTGGGGGGCTAGATGAGCTCTCTCTCCCACTCCTTCTCTCTCTCTCTCTCTCTCTCTCGCACAATAATAACTTTTGATTTGGTAAGCTTCAATAAAAGCGGGCGGCTAATGCTCGAGGGGCTGTGCGAGTGGGAGATTTCTAAAGCGCAAACACAAATATTTATGCTTTATTAAAAACCAAAATTAATACACTAAAACAACAACGATTATACAAGCTATATCGCTGTAGCTACACAAACGACAACAACAACAACAACAACAACAAATTGCAGTGGGGCAGAGAAGTTTGTGGTGCGGCGGGAGGGGTGTAGCGATGCGAGCAACCCCTTTTTTGGCTTATCGCCGTGTTGTACGCTTGTAAGCGACCACGCCCCTTAAAGCAGGGGTTCCGTTTCTCTTTTATTTTTACATATTTCTTTTTTTGTTCTTCCTTTTTTTTTTCATTTATAGCAAATATTTTGCATACCCTTTATTTTTTGGTCGGTATTTTTTGGTCGGTATTTTTTGTTTGTTAATAAAAAATGCAAACAAGGGGTTGGTTCTCTCACTGGGTCGATACGCAAAAACTGGTTCACTGTGGCGGCAGCACAACACTGGACATTGTAGAGGCGGACGGACGGACGGACGGACGGACGGACACTGGGCAGCAGGAAGTGTGCAGCTTACTATTTGCATACGAGCTGAAATAGAAGCGGAGTCGGAGTCGGAGTCGAGTCGAGTCGAGCCAGGGCTGAGCTGCGGGGCTGAGCTATGGACACTAAGCGCATAAATAGACAACTGCAAAACAAGTTGCGTCGCTTTGGTCTGTTTGGGCTAGAGTTCTATGCTGTTACGGTTTGGCTTGAAACAAGCCAAACTTGCAGCCCACAAGCTATTTCAGTTTTTGGCCCTGAATAACAACAACAATTAGAAGCGGTTTTTTGTGACTTAAAGTAGAGCAAGCTTAGAACTAAATGCGAGATAGAGCCAAGCATTCAAGTAATATTCAAGTATTTAACTTGTTTTTGTTTTATTTAATAATAATTATGGTTGTGAGGTGAAGGGAAGAGAGTAAACTGATTCTTAGCAATGTTCGTGTTGGGGTCGAACTTGTCTGTTGGTCTAGAGACTTGAATAGATATATAGTTTACTGTCTACCCTTGACTTTTATAATGGAAATGCCAGAGCCAGAGCCATAGGCAGAGTCTGAGTCGAGTCAGAGCAGACCAAAGGCGGAGCCAAAGCAGAGCCACATAGCTTAGGGAAGAAGTAAGAGTTATAGAGTATCAATTCAGGAATAAGTATATGTATGCTCCACAGCTTAAGAGCTAGATTTGGATCACTTTTGATCTCTTCTACAAATAAAAGAGAAATTAGATGAATCGAGTAGAGTTGTTGAAACCATCGATGTTAATATCAATGGAGAATCAATTTTGCGCTAGATCAATACATTTTGTTCAATCTAGATATATCTTCTGACTAAGTGAATACAACGTTTGTAACTTAACTGAACACTACTGGACACTATTGTTGGTTTTTGCAGCTCTCTGAAGGAGCATTATGCTGTTGTTTACATAAAATTGTGCTAAATTGCTTTTAACTTATAAATCAAGTTCTAAAACTATTTCTTTCATAATTAATACTTAATCTAAAGTCTGTTAATTTGTTTTATTAAAGAGAAATACTTGCTAAATAAATTTAAAAATTTTATTCAAGCACTAAAACTTATAAAAAATAAAAAATTAAATGAATTTATGTTAGTAAACTCCTTTACTGCTTATATTAGTAGAAAATTTGCATCAATACTCAAATCTATTTGCCTTTTAATATATTCAAATAAATACATATATATATATATATTTGTAACCTTTGCCTGGCACCTTTGCTAACTCACTTAAACTTAATAAAATTTCTTTCACTCAGCTTGTAAAACTTTTTGCCAAAAAAAAAAGAAGAAAATTCTCGCACTTCGTTCGATTGGCAGAGGAGAGACGTAGAGACGACTCACCTTCTGCTCAACCTGCCCAACCCTTGCCAAATAAGCTGTGTCACTTTGATGCTGATTGTCAAAAGGAAGCGCATTACACATACATACATACATATATTATGTACATATGTACGTATATATATATATATATATATATATATATATCTGTATAACTGTACAATGTGTGCGAAAGTGCGCGAATTTTTTATCTTAGCTTTGGCAATCTGCGTGAAATGATTTATTCATATTCATAACTTGATGCCGTTGCCATTGTTGTTGTTGTTGTTGTTGTTGTTGCTGTTGTTGCGCTTCTTGTGAGTGTGGCGCAATGGCATTCACTCCTCGACTGGCTGACTGACTGACTGACAGAACGAGAGTTACTCTACGCCTCCCCGCCCCCAAAAATGAAGTGATTCGCCAAAGCATTTCCCACGGCATCAAAATTGTTGTTGCTGCACAGCCTCACCTTGTTTTATTCAGAAAGAGTGAGAGAGAGAGAGTGAGAGGGGCAACATATGTGTGCATGCACAAAAGAAAGAGTGAGAGAGAGAGAGAGAGAGTGAAACGATGCGCACTTCCTTCATTTGCATTACAATGATAAACTCCAAAGTGTGTGCCAGAGAATTTCTTAATTTTTTTTTATTTTTTGTGCTGTTTTCATTTCGCTCCGTTTTTGTTTTGAATTTTGCGCAAAAGTCAGAAACTAGAAACTGGCTTTAGTTATTTATAGACAGTATTCTATCTAAGAAAGCAAAACAATCAAAGCCAGCAAAGAACTTTTGTTTACTTTTTCAACAGCAGCTGAAGAACATGATGTGGAACAAATTTAGCCTCATTTTCAGTTTCTCAACATTGTGAGTTATCAAACTGAGCGATACGCTCATTAAGCATAAATTTTGCCATCGATATAGACACTTACAATACTCTGGCTACAACTATCCTAAAATGGAAGCCAAATGTGTCATCACACACGCACACCACACACACAGACACATCGTTTTAGTTTCCAGTTTTAGCTCCACATATGGTGGACTGGAAAAGCCTAATGAAGACATCGATTTGAAATGTTTTTGTGAATTATTATTTGCGGCTCTTTCGGGTTGAAGAACTACAGCAATTTCTCAGCTAATTGTTATGCAATGTCTGTCTGTTGTGACTTACGGAAATACCAACACCAGCAACAACAACAGCAAAACAGTCCATTGAACTTGAGGCGACGTCATCGACCAAATTTTTTTTTTTTTTTGGCGGCCAGTCCAAGTTGAAGCAGAAGCAGCAGCAGCAGCAGCAGCCAACACATCATCAAACCATCATAACTGCGTAGAACTCGAGTCTATGTAAACTCAATGATGTGACTGAAACTTCAAATGCAAACAATGTACAGTAAAGACTCAAAGTGATGAACGAATGTTGGAGAAGTTAAGGCAGCTACTTGAATAAATCATGATATATTTACAGTAAAAATATATATATTTATTTATACGTTTAACTGAAGAAATTTTCATGTCAATTATAATAATACATACAGAAAATTAATAATAAAATTTAAAATAATATATTAAGTTAATATATTCTAAAATTGCTATAAAAATATTAACAATGTAAAAAATATAATAAACTTACAAAAAAAAAAAAATTCAAAATATAATAAATATAAATTAAAGTAATATAATAATTCTAAAAACAAAATAAATAATGAAATATAATTCAAATATATAAATATATTTAATATATCCATATTAAACTTTTTAAAATAATAATATAGAACTTAATTTTAAAATTAAAATTAAAAATACTTTTATTTTAAATTTATAAAAATTCAATAAAATATAAAATTACTATAAAAGAATATATTGTCATTTGTGAAAATATAAATTAATGAAAAATAAAAAATAGAAAAAATATGAACATATAAATATATGAAAAATAAAAAATAAATCATATTATATTCAAATACTAACTATAAAAACAAATAATATAAATTTAAAAAAATTTAGTCAACATTGCCAGAAAAATGTTTAAAATTCTTTACAAAAATTAACACAATAGAACAAATAATTAGTCTTAAAAAAAAGCAAAAATAAATATACGATGAAAATAATTTTAAATAATTCGTAATGTCCAAAAATATTTTTAAATCAGAAAAAATATTCTTTAATAAATCTATTAAAATAAAACTAATAACAATAAAATAAAAGTTTATATTTTATCAAATTTATTGAAAGTAAAATATATAAGATAATTAATAATCAAGTAGTTTTATTTTAGAAGAAAGATAGAAAATTTGTGCTCCATTTGTTTTACTCAATTACTCAACTAATGAACGCTATTCTAAATGAGATAAGACCAAATTATGAGATTGTCTCATATGTTTTAAGAACAGTTTAGAGCAACTGCTCAAGTGTCTGAGCTCAAGTAGTTTTTCAAACAATAGAAGCCATTGACTATTTGGCTTGCTTTTGTCTCGCCATGAATGTTCACTGTACTAGACTTGCTTCAATATAACAACAGTGCAACAATACACACACACACAACACATACACACACACACACACATACATACATACATTGGCGCAGCAGCCAGCAGCCACTTGTGTTTATCATTTCTCTCTTCTCCTTTTTTGTACAAATCATCAACTTAATTATGCTTATATTAAGGTTTTTATCTGCACGCCGCCGACTTTTCACATGGTCCGCACGCTCAGCGACAGGGGGCAGTGAGGAGCGTGGCGTGTGGAGTGGGTTGGGAGCAGCTGGAGGCAAGTGCCAGTAGCTCGAGTGCAACAACTTCACTTATTTGTAGCCAGCAACTGGCACTCTGTATCTATATATCTATGAATCTGCATTTGTATCTGTAACTGTTGGCCAGCCACTGGGCAAACGAGTGTGTGTACGCTCTGTGTGTGTGTGTGAGTGTGTGTGTGTTTGCGTTTTGTCAAGTGCACTTGTGGCTTATTTGCATATAGTAGGCACTTTGGTAATTGAATTCAGTTAGCAGCCAGTTCGAACGCAAAAAGATGGTACGACTCACGCGCATGCTTGATTGGGTACCAAAGCGTACTCTCCCCTCACCCCTCTACAAAAAACCCTTACCTGCACACACATACAGACATTATGATATGCGTATGGGCTGTTTTATGATTAAGTTTGAGTTGTGGCCACAATTAAGCAGAACCTTTCTAGGCACTTGAGAAATACAGTTACGAAACCAGCCAAGTACCCAGGCCAGGGCCAACAAAGCAATATGCAAATGTCCGTTGCATGAATTCCAATTAGGAATAAAAAAAAAAATAAGAAAAAGCAGAAACAAAGATATAACAACAAGTCGAAAGAATCAATTCTTAAGTGTGTGTGCGTGTGTTTGCATTTACAAATAGTACGGAGTCATAAATAATTTTTCCCAATCAAAAAATTACTAACGAACTCTGGGCAATCAATGACTAAAATTGTAAGCAGAATCAAATATGTACAAATCAATTGAATATTTGGAAAGCAAAGAACGACTACGAAATGCTCTATAAAGGGCTTTATCAAATTAAATATATAATAATTTAATATATATGATTAAAAATATATATATATATATTTGGCATTTCAGTGTCTAATGATAGCTCAGTTTTATCTTTTTCATTTATTAATAAAATTATTTAATTTTTGCCTGCATTAGTTTATATATATTTTATTTCTTGAGTTATTTGAGTAGATATACCAGAATTATTAAAATAATTAAAAGAAAATAGTTCAAAAATATTTTCAAAATAATTTCTGTGCAGCTTTCCTCAATATATATATATTTTATATATTTTTTCTCGTTTCTATACTAAAGTCAAATATTTTCCGTGCCCATTGACAATTTTTATATCAATTAGCTAACCCTGAAATGATGGGAAAAAGTCTGATTGCTCATTTATAAATATTTTTAGTTTCTTACATTATATTCTAACCTTAACATAGATATTCTCTGTAGCCAGTCTGTTAACAATTGCTTTTCTTATATTAATTAATTAATTAATTGAGTTTTTGTAGTTTTTTCCCATCTTTTTTCATAATTTTGTTAACAAAATAATTACCTGAAATATTTCTTACTTTAGTAAAGTAGTTTAACTAATTCATTCCCATTAAAAATATTTATTTAGTCTACAGTTTAAATCACATCTCAACTCATTTGCCATACAGTTCTTTCTATTATTTCACAATTTAGCCACTTTTCTATGTTCTCTGTTTCATTTTTGTGGCTTTCATAGGTTCACAGTTAAATCATAATACCCTAGCTGCCTAGAGCTCAAAAATATGACATAAATTATGCATGTAGAATTTACAGCAGGTTATGGCTGTTACAGGTGCAACATGGCTATGAGGATACCGGAGTCACCAAGCACTAATTGTCCAAAAAGGACCACCAACACGTCTTTATGTCATTAGGAATGCCCCGCCTGTGCTCAGCCACAGAGGTTACAAGCAGTCAGGCAGACAAAAGGATGACAAAACTGCAACGTGACATGTTCACGTGTGTGTGTGTGTGTGTGAATGAGTGTGTGTGTGTGTGTGTGAGAGAGTGTCTATCCGTCTTGCATAACGCACAACTTTGCATTCAACATTTATTTGATTATATTTGACATGGCAATTGTGTCGTGTGCATAATTACACTTGTCAATATAAAATGGGTTAAGATTTCATAAGATTCGACTCGAATGGAGCTCTCTTGTCTGCCAGTCATAGAGATAAAACTTGCATAGCCCACTGCAGTCACTTCCTTCGATCTGACAAGCTAATTGAAATTTCATTAGCGTTGTGCATGCACTGTCTCTCTCTCTCTCTTTCTCCTTCTCTCCCACTGTTCAGTCTACAATGTAATTTGTAATTTATTATTAATAATTCATAACACTCCAAGCCATTTATAGTTGAAGTTAGTTTCATAGATAAGATTGTTGCTGCTGCTGCTCAGAAATGCATGAGAGCTGCTCAACATTTTGTTTTTTCTTTTTCTCTTCATGTTGGCTGCTTAGTTTCTGTTTTGCTTTTCATTGAAAATATTATCTATGATCAACCCAAAAATGTAACCACATGAGATATGACCAAATACAAAGTACAAGCTGGAAAAAATTAAAAAAATACGCATCGAGTGCGCCTGGAGCTGGGCAATTGATAGGAAGTTCCAGAAATGTTGTGTGTGCGCTGAGGAAGTTTGAGTAAAGATTTATCATGAATAATGAAAATGTGATATAAGCAGGAGACACATCAAGATTGTTGCTCGATTAAAAGTAGTCTTTACTATTTTTCAATAATTAAATGAATATTTATTTGGCGTATTTAAAGGGTAGGAAATTGATAGATAGAAGATTACAATATTTAAATTTTATAGTAAATGTTTTATGCCAGCTTCAAATTGCTTATTAAAATGATATTATAATATGCATGTACTGCGAAAATATATTGAATGACATTCTTTGACTGATGGATTTGAATGATGGATAGAAGGACCTTGCAGACACTGTCAGTGGGAGAAGTCAAAGTAGCGACTATAGTAGAGCAAATGTGCAACAGCAAATATGATACATATAGATGATACAGCAGAGCTGTTAAGTAGAGACCTGACTAATGATACGTAAAGAATATATATACATTACATGACAACATTTTCAATTAACAATGTAACAAGTATGTTCAAGTTCTATACTTAAAACTTTGACTATTTAAAACTTATTACAATTCACTCAGCGCCAGACTTTTGCATGGCAAACACCATCAAATGATTCTTAGCCCTTTACTCAGCCCTTTTCCATATCTCCTTAGCCTCAACTCACATTGCCACAATCAATCAGGTTCAATAAACTTCTTTTCATATTCCGCCAAGCTTACAACTGCAATATTTTGTATCTATAAGCTATCGAAAATGACATTTGTTTGTCATTAAGAGTATAATCGAATTAAACTCTTACAAATTAGAAAGACACGTGAGTGTTGCGGCGCAACCTTTATCGCTGGTGTCACGAGTCGCAGCCAGAGCATGCAACATGCAACATGCAACATACACAAGAACAATAGCAATTGAAAGGGGAGTAGAGTATATATTGTACAGATAGCTAGATGGATATAGATCGACAGGCAGGCAGGCAGACAGACAGACGACCCAAAACCCAAAAACCAAACCCAGTCAAAATGAAAACCAAAGCAAACACCCGCAATCGCACACACACACACATACGCAGATATTCAATTATGGGTGCGCCAAAGGCACACACACACACACACATGTTTAGGAGAGTTTAGATACTCTGAGGTTTTGGGGGGGACAGGCGCAGGCAGGAGCAACGGAAACGACAGATGTCATTTGGCTTTTGTGGCACAATATTATGCCTATTATTGTTGTTGTTGCTCTATATGAATATACATTCTAAATTATCAATGCAGGTAAGTGCAGCTTATCAGTTATGCTTACGGCTTAGACAGTGCGTTGTGTGCACACACACACACGCCCTTCTCATCAATAACAATAACAACAATTGTTATTATAATGTACTTATATGCATTGCAACATAAACGGAGCCAAAGTCAAGACAAGCATCCACCCAACCCACTATTCTGTAGTGGCCTTCCGACAATGCATTTGCCGTAATTGCATTTCATTGATTTTTCGTTTGTGCTGCTAAAATCTGTCTATTCCCAGCCCTTTGCACAGTTTCTCAGTAAATAAACACGAAATCGTTCGGTCCTATGAAAGAGAGTGTCAAATATGTCATAATACTTATCTAAATTGCAAACACACACCAAGACTCCTTCACAGAGAGATAGAGACAGAGAGAGACAGAGAGAGAGAGTGAGTGAGTGAGAGAGTGAGATAGATCAGCAGCCATGCCCACGCTGCTTTGGCTCTTTTAAATATTTATCGTTTTAGATTTTTAGTCAGTCGAAACTGAACGCCCACCCATTCCGGGCAGGCCACCCATCGTGCTAGCCATCATCAGGCAATCTATTCAAATGGCAATTTCTCAGTTTAGAGACCAACAACAACATTTTAGCCAATGCAGTTGGTTCAACTTGTTATTGTTGTGGTTTCTTTTTTATTATGATTGCAAAAGTTATCGCATGCGTTTGCAATTGTTATAGTTTTGCATAAGATTCAATACGATAATTCGCATAATGGCCAAGGATATTATGCAACAACAACTGTCAGTTATTAAAGTCATAAATGACACGGTTTGAAGAGTTTATTGCTTAGAGTTAAGTCATTTGAATACCCTATAAACATTAAAACAAACTTATAGCTAAATACTTTAATGCTGAGCTTGAGTGAGGCTAAGCTCAGTTTTAAGTGTGTATCTCATGGCAAAAGATACTTTAACTATTAGAATATAATTTAATGGCTTTAACTGTATATATCATATTATATCTTCTTTATGATTTTCTGGCCTTTCTAATTGTACATGAACTATAAAAGCGAAATATCTTTTTCCATAGACATATAACAAATGATCTGTGTTAAGTAATTGATGCTTGATGAGAATTAAAGATTAATAAGAATTTCATTTATATAGTTTATAAGTTTATATATTTATAAAGTTTTTCAACGTGAGATCTTCGTTTTAGACTTTAAGCATTTGATCTTTAGAGTATTTATAATGATATTATCTCTTGAGATATATCTACTATATAATATTTGAATCTTTCTGTGTATTTGTAACTGCTCTGCTGATATGTTTAATGAACAAGAGACAACTCTCTCTCACTCTCACTCTCGCTCTATATCAATTGTGAGTTATCTTTGGGATCTATGGCACGTACTCTGACGACTGATAGGTGTTAAAAGCTGATAACAAAATAAATATATATAGAGTGATAATCTAGTAATAAAAATTAAATAAATATAGCTCGACACATATTGATAAAGAAATCAACGGGTTTAACAAGCTATTTATTATCGCATTATATATATATATATTGAGTAAATAATTAAATTATGAATTGATAAACAAAAACAAAATATATATTTATATATTTATATATACATACAAAAATAAATCTCTAAATATTTAATATTTATTAACAGTTATTTATGCGTTTCACCAACCGCAGCTCTAAATACCATTTCGTTATTTATTGCAAATTATCTGTCAACAATTCCAAGCATTCTTATGAAGCCTCTTAAAAAATATAATAATATTGATTGATTTTTTAGCTAGCTAATTGCCTTTTGCAATACGATACAAACGAACGAATTGAAATTCGAGTGGAATGCGTTTCAGGCTCCAATAACACCTCGCGACGGGAAATGTGAAACGCAGCTATTTATATTTATATACATACATATACATATTTATTTATTTATTTGTATGAGCGTATGCATTTTGCTGTTATGTCTATTGATTTTGCATATTAGCAAGCAGACACCAACATTTTCTCCATTAAAATTTTCTCATGCGTGTGAAATTGAGGCATCTGAAATAACAAAATAGCTGACTTATCGAAGTTGTTCTACTCTATGAAAATGATGATTGGAAGAGTTGCAAGTATTTGGTATTTTATTACAATACTTTTTGATATTATCTTATATTATATAACAATATTAATAGTTTGTATAATATGGAATATAATATATAATAATATAGAATATATATAATATACATTTTATATATATATATATATTTATTTTTATAAATATTTTTTTCTATTTTATTTTATTTTTTTTATTATTTTTAATTAAAATTTTTAAAATATTTTTTATATATATTTAAAAATATATTTATTATTATATTATTAATTTTTATTAATTTTTGTATATTATTTTGTATTTTAATAAATTTATTTTTATAATATATTTAAGTAAGAATATAAACAGATAAATTTTAATGAAATATAACTGTTTTTACCTTTTACTATAAATCATATAAGCGGAATACCCTATATTAACATGCTTATACGTGAGCATAAGTTCTTCTTCACCCTAAGACATGATTTGTCGCCGAGCCGAGTGTTGTAAAACTACGTGTTTGTGCAGTGCAATCAAAGTTTTGTGTTTGTTTATTGAATTCGGGCCTCCACTCGGTTATTTGTTTATCTAATTTCGGTGTAAAATGGAGCTGTCGAATGGGCCGACATAGCCAGGGGGCTGCCCGGCCCGGCCCGGCCCTTCACACCTCTCTCTCTCTCTCACTCTGTCAACCACTCGATAACCAAGAGCCAAAGAACCGAAAGCAGCAAATTCCAAATGCCTGACTGTCTGCATAATTGTGTGCTTAACGCGTGCGCTTGTATTTATGTCTATGAATACGTATCTCTCTATCTATGTGACAACACAAACAAATGAAATGTGAAAAAGCAACAACAACAGCAACAACAACGACTGGCTACAGCGTGTGGAATCGAAGCGCGAGCCGCAATGCCACAGATTGCAATGGGATGACGTTGGAACGCCTCATATCGCATTGGACACGAATCATATTATCAGCTGCCAGTGGACAACAACCAGCAACAACAACAACAACAACAACAACGGCAACAAATCCCCAATGCATTTGACAACAAACAGGAAAATAAGCTGCGCCACAACGAATATTAAATGCTTCAATCGACAAGCAGCCAAAGCGCAAAAGGAATGTAATTTGAACTTGAGTTGAACAGAGAAATAAAGGATTAAATACATTTTTTTTTTATATTAATATTCGAATAAGCTTATCCAAAAAGTATTAATTGATACCCGAAAAAAAAATTGCATTGATTTTTAATTTTAATAAAATATATAGTAAAATAAAATAAATATAAATAATTATATAGAAATAACTTATTTACTAATAAATAATTTAAATATATAGTTTAAATATGTGAATAATAAAAAAATAATAAATGTTTATTGATTTTTAATATTAATAATATATATAAATAAATTAAATATATATAAATAATTATATAGAAATCAAAAATTTACTAATAAATAATTTAAATGTATGAATAATAATGTAAAAATAAATTGTATTGATTTTTAATTTTAATAATATACATAAATAAAATAAATAAATATTAAAAATTATATAGAAATAACAAATTTGATAGTAAATGATTTAAATATTCAATTTAAATAATTTAATAATAATATAAAAATAAATTGTATTGATTTTTACTTTTAATAATATATATATATAAAATAAATAAATATAAATACTTATAAGGAAAATACAAAATTTACTAATAAATAATTTAAATGTATTTAATTACATATTTAAATAATTTAATCATATTTAAGAAACAATATTGCTTTTCGCACTGAGTAATAGATTTTATATTATTATTAATAATTTTTGATACATATATAAATATATATACATCAGTGACATACACTTTCATTTATATATATACATAAAGAACGCCCACTCTTACTCAATATCAACTTGATTTTCGTTCTCATTTAGCCTTCTCTGTCGAGTACTTCCATCATATCATTTACGCTGTAATGAGTTATGTACGCGATCTTATCCAGGAAATTCACTTATAGAAGTCACTTTTTCTCTTGTTATGCCATAGAGCGAACAAAGTCGCATGGGAGAGTCGGAGAGTCTGCGGCAAAGGGGCAACCGACTCAGCAGCTCAGCAACTCAGTCCGAGCATCGAGTATGCGGAATGTAATCAATGTGTCGTCACATCGAAAGCCGATTGGTTGCAACGACGACAAATGGTTTGTTTAAGTTCGGTTACACTGCTGTTTATTTATACATCAGATTGGTTCTTGTTGATGCAGTTGTTGCAGTTCCATCAGCGGAAATTCGTTTAAAGAACAACTTTTTACTGGGTCGAATTGATTGGATGGCGTAGATAGCGTAAGTATTTAATTAGCCTGATTTAAAAGTGAAACAACAAAAAACATGCTGAAGATTACAAATATCTCTCCTAAATACATATCAATGATTCATAGCAAGCCATAAGACAATTCACAATAGAAGATCGATAAAAACACATAAAATTTAGTTTAATCTCCATCTCTATAGTTATATATCTTATATACAATATAAAAACAATATTTAATTTATTTTTTAATTGAAAATTGTTAATTTCTGACCCACTTTTCCAATTGATTAACCATGAAAATTTAAGCCATGATTTCTTGGAAATTTTTGTGGGTTAAACAAAAACCTTGCACAGCTGATTGATTGATCTCGTTGATAAGTTAAGAGTAAACAGAATATTCTGATAAATGTTTACACTGCAAGTGACGCAATTGAAGGTAGGCAGGCTCATCCAAACTGAATGAACATGAACACGAATCATTGGTTCACAGGAAATAAAAGTTTTGCTATAAGCACAATGCGCCGTTGTTTGCAATGGAAAAATCTTTTAAATATATTATTGTATTTGTATTTAATGCTTCATATTTTTTCATAGCATGCATATTGCATGCTGCACTTGGCCATGTTTACCATTGCAATTATTGACGCACGGGCGGAACTCAACCCAAGAGATTAAAAACAAAAAAATTAAGAAGAGCAAAATGAATTGCAGTTGATATTGATGCCAAATGTAAGGGAAAGAGAGAGGACGAAGAGCGGCGACTGCATGGGTCAATATGTCACAACTGCGCGCTTTATTTGCACACAGAGCATAAGGAACAAACTACATATGGACTCTATATATATATACTATATAAACTCAAACATGGCAATGCCAATTGCATGGCCTGCACATATAAATATTTAAAAATCATTTTTTACGCAGCCAACGATTTGTGACAGTCTCTACTTTTTTCCATGAGTGCTTTGCTCGCCGTGATAACAATTTGCTTTGGTTTGGACTCGGGTTTTTGGGTGTGTGACGTGTATGACGTGTGTGACGTGTGTGCACAGTGCCATCAAACTAGGGTGAGAAAAAAGTCGTACAAACAAACAGACAGAGAGACGCAGGCACACACAGGCACAGCCAGACGAACGCTGCTTGTCAATTATGTAGACAGACAGTTGGTCTAGGCAGAGAGGTACTAATACTTTTTTTGTTTTGTTTTTCCTTTTGCTCTTCGACTTTTCCTGCTTTTATTGTCATCGTATAATAGAGGCAAAGTTAAAGGTAGAAATGCCGCCGCCAGGGCAAGTAACTCATATGGCTAAAAAGTTGACACTTGTTGCGTGTTGCATGGTGCAATATCAACAACAACAACAACAACAGCAATAAGGGCTGGTCATGATTTGCGTTTTTAATGGGTTTTCCTTCACTGGAAGCAGACGCCACCGCAAATGGCGGAAGAGAGTCAAGACCAAATGAAAAAAAAAAACTGAGCAAATGTTGCGGCCAAATGCTGAAAATTTTTATTGTTTCGACTTCAAAAGCCGCTGGGAATTGCAAAGATAACAAAGATCAAAGAGGACAGGGTGGAGCACTATGCCTATGAGTCACAAACTAACAAACAAACAAATACAAAGTGACAAAAAGTCAACTCGAAGGTGGAAAATGCAGGCAGAGCGAGAGAGAGACAGAGAGAGGCAAGCAATGGGCCCATCATCATAGGTAAATATATAAAATTGTGTATAATGACGTTAATTAGCTGGGAAGACGCCACAAGCATTGTTAACAGGTGAGAGCCAACAGTTAAGAGTGGGGCGTGTCACCCACAAACAAACGGAAATAAACAATAAAAGCAAATTTGTGTGACAGAAATTATTTAATAGCTCAATTTTTACGAGTAAAACCCTGAAAGCGCCACCTGGTGTGACGAAAATGTAAATGCACTCAAAAAAATTGTATAAGAGTTGATAAATTCATAAATATTATTTATTGAGAATTATATTGGAATAATATGAATATAATATTGAATAAAATTATAATTATTAAATTCAACTAAATCAAAATTCTACCATTATAAATTAAAATAAATTTAAAAAAAATATTTTGGATATATAATAATAACTGAGATCTTCTACTGAAAAAATTACGTTATATAAATATATGAATTAACTTAAAAATTTCTAAAATTATTAATTAAAATATAATTTTTGTTATAAATAAAATATGTTTTGTGAAATAAATTTGAAATTCCAATTTTAAATATATAAAAAAAATTTAGAAAAATGTAAATTAAATTTTAAAAAATGTAATTTTAAGAAACCATCGTCAAATTTGTCTCAGTGTATCTGGTGTACTTGTACGTGCTGCGGTCGTAACCACTGCCAAATGCGTTTGGCTCAGTGTCTCTGTGCGTGTGTCTTTACCAAAAGGCATTGATTTGAAATACGTTTGAAAGAAAATGAAAAATTAAAAATGTATGAGCCGTATTGGGTCAGTTTGTGGCCAGCTGGCTGACTGGTTGGCTGGCAAAGCTGCAGTTTCCGCTTTCAGAGTCAGATAGAAAAATATACACATATACATAGTATATAAAAGCCGAATTTTAAACGCAGATTCGTCGTAGAGAGCTTCCAGTACTCAGCTCACTTCCGCCTGTCGATTCTTGAGGTTTCTGTGGCTTTTGTGGACAGAAACGGAGTTCGACATTAATTTTCATATATGCGCACCGGCTGCAGGTCTTAAGAATTTCACTTTAAAATTAATTTCGTTAAGATTCTGTTCATTTCTGTTTACACTTAACAACAGCAGCCATACGGGTGGGCGGGCGTTCGTACGTTCGGTTGACCTCCCCCCCAACCACGCATAAGATTTTTCGTTTTCGTTTTCAGTTTCATTTTACATTTTACATTTTTCAGGGCCGGATGCATTCAATGGGATTTAATTGTTTATACATTAAAACACACACACACACAGGCATGGCAGCCCATACTGTACAGGAATAAGAACTTGGTGTTCAGCCTCTGGCTGCATGAATCTTTAAGCTACAATTAAAATGGCACACAAACACAGTTAATGTTAAGAGGATGCCATCAGTGTGTTGTTGTTGTTGTTGTTTGCATTTGCTTATCAATGCAGGCAGCATGTAGCAGCTAATTAACCGTGTCTTATCATCCAATTGCAGCTGTCTATTGCCGTACATTACTAATCAAGTGCATTGTTTACATTTCTCAAGCATTTCTCTCTTTCGACATCTTCTAATGAGTTTTTGTGCCTCTTGATATGAAGTAGTCAGCTACTGGTGGTGTGTGAGGGTGAGCGGAGCGACTGTGTGTGTGTGTAGATATCTAGCAAAGGAAATAATTAAAGTCAGAAGAAAAAAACAAGTTGCAATTGAGAAAGCAAATAGTAGCATATTGAGCTGATGTGCTAGAAACGTATATAGATAAATATCTCAATATATAGATTTATAAATTTGTCAGCTAAAGATATATATATATATAAGTAAAGATATCTAGCTTCTAATACTATACTATATACTAAAAGAAAACCTCAAAGAATTATAATCTCAGCTTAAACAAGTAAGAAAGCTCTAGTCGGTGGTACCCGACTAGGAGATCCCCTGAACCCTGCGATGAGCCGATATTCCAAACATTTTATACTTATTTAGCAAGCAACACATGCACACACACATACACACACACATACGTACGCACGCATAAGCGAGCGCTCTGCTGACTGCGCAGTTTACGCAGCGACTGCGCTCGGGCTGCAGGAAAAGCAGTATTATGGGAAGTTAATTGTTGAATAAGTTCCTTTGTAGATGGACGTTCTTAATCAAACTTTCAGAGCGTGCCTTTGTGAGTTATATGTGTGTATTTGCCGAAGCACAAGTCTCTAGCACTTGAAATACGTTTTTTGCAAATTTAGGGCGAAGGGGGCGTGGCATCCAAAATATAACAAAAACCAAAATTGCATAAACTCCATATTATACTAAATACAAAATAAGGAGTCTCTAGCTTTAAAGATGTGCGAAACATAATTTTATAACTGGTTTCCGATTTCGTTTTTAATCGATAACATTAAAACGATCAAAGTTATCGATTTTTTGAAACAAACTCGATATGCGCGTGCTATACACGGACCTACCTTTCAAGTCTCTAGCTCTTATAGATTCTGAGATCGACGCGTTCATACATACGGACAGACGGACAGACGGACAGACGGACAGACAGACAGACAGACAGACAGGGCTAAATCAACTCAGCTTGTCGCCCTGATCAAGAATATATATACTTTATGGGGTCTGCCACGCCTCCTTCTGCCTGTTACATACATTTTAACAAAACCATTATACCCTGTTTTCCCATTTTCAATGGGTTCAGGGTATAAAAATATTCTATATAAAATATTCTATCTAAAACATTTAAGCTTTAAATTGATTTCATTTGCATTTGGAATAGCCAAGCTACTGTTTGCTGCGCCACAAAAACTCTATTATAATTATAGGGTATATAATAATTTGAATCATTTTTGTGTATGCCGCTGGCTACCTAATTGCTGAGCACGGCCACTGCGAAGGCGTTTCTCTAGAGGCATTTCATTTTCATTTTTTTTTTTTTTTATCTGCTCATAATTATTATGACAATGTTTTTTTTTTCTCTTTATTTTTCGGGTGCTGCAGTTGCTGTTTGGTATGCAAACAAAGCAGCAGATCGAAATGGAAATTGAAAATGCTCAAAACAACAGCTGGCCATAAGACCAGCAACAGCAACAACAACAACGGCAGCAGCAATCAAGTCCGAGGCACTCGATATATACAAATGTATCTGTGTGAGATACAAGCTGTGAGTATCTGTGTGTGGTGGGCGTTTGGAGCTGCCCCACCTCAATTACTGCACCGAGTCGCTGCGGCAATGCAATCTGCATCTAAATTGATCGTCATAATTATTGTATGTGTCGGCTGTCTTGTTGCTGTTGCTGCTGCTGTTGCTGCTGCTGCTGCTGCTGTTGCTGCAGTTGCTGTTAAAAGTAGCTCAAGTGGTTTTTCGACAACAACAACAACAACAACATTTGGCCTGTTTGAAGTTAAGCAAAAGTGAAATTTTTCATTAACGCTGCCAGACACACTGGCATCTCACAGATACAAGAAATTACATTTCGATTTGCTTTTCATTTCAATTGAATTTGTAATTGTTGCCTATTTTACGTTTGTCTTTCATCTGTGTTTATCTCACTTTTGTTCAGATTTATATAGATATATATGTATTTGCTTTTCTTTTGATAATTGTGCAAGGTTTTTGGCCCCTTTGTTTAGATGTTTTTTGGCTACTGTACGTTGGCTTCTTATATTTTCGATTGATGTGGCAAACAGAGCACCACACCCCTGTCCCTTGCCCTATCCCTTTCCATGGAAAATATTTTGAAGTGTATTTTTCCATTTAAATGGGCCCCTTGCCCAGTGACCCACATTTTGGATAACGTTTCGAGTTTCTGATTTATGCGAATTATTTGCTTTGAATCACATCAGTTTTTCAGTTTTCAATTTTCAGTTTTAAGTGCTCGGCAATTGGTTCATTGATATTGATGATATTGTGTGCTGGCAAATGCAATGGAAACTAGATAAATTAAGTTTTGATGCACTTGAAATGCTTGAAGCATATGAGAAATTGCCTCGTTGACTTTTAATTGGGTAAGTATTTACTTTAGCTTAAGCTTGAGCTATTAAATCAAAATTCTTGAACACTTGAGATAATTTTGAACAATTTATTACTTTGAAAAGTATTTGATTCTTTACGCTTAGTTTAAGAAGTACAAATATTAAAGTGACATTGACTTCCGCTCCATTAGCTGCTATCTAATTGCAGCTGAGCTAAGCTTTTTCAGTTTTGTATATAACGCACGTCTTCCAGTTGAGTTACAACTGCATCACGAATTCTTTGGCATCTTTCGAGTCATTTACAAGCAGTCCGCACTCATAAATGCAGCAAAGTAATAGATACACACATGCAGCAGATACATTTCAATCTTTCGCTCGTGCGCTGACCGTATCTGTGTCTCAGTATCTGCCTATCGCTGCGATGAGGCCATGGCTTGTGTCTCAGCTTGGCCGTCTAATCAGCCGTTAATCGCCGGCATGTACGCAGCTATGGCAATCAAATGACGGCCTGGACATCAGCGATTCAGCGAGTCAGTCGCTGAGGGACTCAGTTCTAATAACGCGCAACGTGGCGCATAATTGCACGTACTGCGTTTTCCTTTGAAGTCCAACAGCGACGAGCAGCCACGAGATACACTAAAGACATATTTGCAAAAAGAAAAAAATATATAACTTTAAGATACATTTCAACTGTTTGGCGTTGACAGCAGCTAGCGATGTGCAGTGTTTCCATTTGATAGGGCTGAAAGGATTATGAGTTATAAAATATGACAAATATGAGATGGATCAATGCAGGGTATGAGCATTCTGTTAACTTGACTTAAGAGTTATATATTATATATATATTACTTACATTCCAAGTGACCCATTCCAATCGAGCAACTTCGTGCTTACCTCTGTTTAATCATCTCTAAAGCTTTATCATAGCTTAAGCACGATTCTTTTTTTTTACTTATATAAAACATGCAATTTTTATAAAATTTAATCTTAAGAATCTTCAATTTGACTAAAGCTTATCAAAACTTGCTCTGTCAATTCATGTTTCATTGTATGAGCACGTGTTTAATCAAGTCTAGTTCTGTTTAAATACTTTATTACGTGCATTACAAATCTATCGACACGACATATAAAAGCCGACTTAACTCATCGATAACACTTATTTCTTGAAATTAAAGTATATATAATTCTTATATACTTGTTGTAATCATGCTACTCTTGTCTAGTCTCCTTTCATTACATCAACTCGTGCTGTATCGTGTCTGGCCCTTATTGTTCCACTTCTCAGTTTGACATTTACCTTTAGCAGCACGACAAACGCTCATCTCTAGACAACTAACTAGTTATGCGTGTTGCAGCAACAACAATTGTTGCCTTTTTTTTTTTTTGTAAGTTAATTTTACTGTCTATCCAGCTGAGGGCCGTAACGGGGGCCGTGCTCTCAATGAGATCAATGTTCGATACGTGTGGAAATTGCTATATAATTGCCGTGCCGTTGCGTTGCGAAAAGGAAACTCGAATTGTATGTCAGTAGTTGAGTTGAGTTGGGCTGAGCGTTGCGTAGAGTTTTTCGCGTTGAGTGAAAATAACAACGAACAGGTATCACTGCAATTTGCGAATGGCACAGGTGGAAATTTATTTTGATGGCAAATGCGATAACGGCAAAGCATTTATTTTGTACAATGGGCCTTGCGGCAGGCAACCACCTCCTCCTCCGCCTTATCCTACTGGACTTCGCTTCGCCACTTGAATTTATGGTCGAACTTTTCATTTTCCAACACCACGGCATGTCGTCGCATTTGGCATTGGCATTGATGTTCGACCGGAACGATGATACTTTAAAGCCGCAGTCGAACTAAAAAGTTAAAAGTTCACTCGACTGGATACGCCACATGGTGGCATGGACACGGACACGGGACACGTCACATGGATCCGGACATGGGACATTGCTGGGCTTGGACTTGGATTCGGTTTTAAGCTGCATGTTCGCTGCTCTGTCTACACGCTGTCAATTCGCTCGGGTTTGATTAATTACAAAAGCGCCGCGCACTAACAAAATGGCAAGAAAAGCGGGCAGTCAACGAGGGCTGCTACAAGAGTTGTGCATGACCAGAAAAATTGTATAAAATATAAAATATAAAATATAAAATATAAAATATAAAATATAAAATATAAAATATAAAATATAAAATATAAAATATAAAATATAAAATATAAAATATAAAATATAAAATATAAAATATAAAATATAAAATATAAAATATAAAATATAAAATATAAAATATAAAATATAAAATATAAAATATAAAATATAAAATATAAAATATAAAATATAAAATATAAAATATAAAATATAAAATATAAAATATAAAATATAAAATATAAAATATAAAATATAAAATATAAAATATAAAATATAAAATATAAAATATAAAATATAAAATATAAAATATAAAATATAAAATATAAAATATAAAATATAAAATATAAAATATAAAATATAAAATATAAAATATAAAATATAAAATATAAAATATAAAATATAAAATATAAAATATAAAATATAAAATATAAAATATAAAATATAAAATATAAAATATAAAATATAAAATATAAAATATAAAATATAAAATATAAAATATAAAATATAAAATATAAAATATAAAATATAAAATATATATAAATTTTAATTATAATTAAATTTTTATAAGCCAATTAACTTCATTCTGTTAAAGTTCTCTTTTACAGACAAGTTTTAACTCATTTGCAGAGGAGATAGCTATAACTTTTTCTATTGCTAATATGGTTTGTTCTGCTGCAACTGCTAAGCGAGTTTGGCATTAATCTTACAGCCCTAGCACGTTGCATGCTACAAGCTCCTTTTGCAGCTGCCGCTGCTGCTGCTGCTGCCGCTGTTGCTGGTGCTGTTGTTGCTGCTGCTTTTGCTGCTGGCATGCGAGTCATGTTGTTTACGCCATTTTACACTGCTTGACAAATAAACTAAGCCAACTAAGTCAACGTCGAAGTCGCTGTCGCTGTTGCTGTTGCTGTTGCTGTTGCGGCTCCAAGGTAACTTGCATTGACATAATTAAATTAATTTACGTGGCAGCAAACGCAACGGCGATGGCGGTGGCTGCGGTGGCGGTGATGGCGTTGTCTAATTGGCAGCGCCAACATATGGCGCATATGGCCAGCTCTTGTTGGAACGTCTTAACGCTTGTGTGTTGGCCAGACCAAAAGGCTGCTCATATATCATGCGGGCAGTCGCAATTAAAATGTCACTCTCAACCGAAACAATGCGAAACGCCGCATCCACTAACTGCTGACTGTGACTGTGACTGACTTCGACTTTAACTTCGACCTATGCAATGCATTTTCTTACACATTTTTTTTTATATTATTTCTGTGTTAGTTTTTTTTTGTTCGCATATTTGCGACATTTTGCTGTAAGTTGAAATATAAATCATACGCACTGCTGTCCATGCACATCTCAACTGGCTGTTGTTGCTGTCGCTGTTGCTGCTGTTGCTGTTCGCGTGGGACCCAGCTGCAAAATGTCAAAGTTATCGCACACCTTGCCAAACTGTCAACAGTTTGTTGCTTGTTTACTTGCTGCTGCTGCTGCTTGCTGCTTGCTGCCCCACGGGTTGCATGACCTAATTAAGGCAACGACTAAGCCAGCTACCCTCTCTCTCTCTCACTCTCTCCACAGCTTTTGTGGTTAGAAAAGTTTTTCTTTTGCGCACACGGCTCGCCCTCAGCTCGACTTTGACATGTGGCCAACGGTTGCCTGTCAGCCAAATTCCGGTTGCAGATGAGTCAGACGTAAGCAGCAAAGAGGCGTAGCCAGCCAAAGCACGGGGAAACGGGCTGCAGCGGATCGCGAGCGCGAAAGCCTCGCAAATTCAATTTGGTCGGTGTGTAAATGTGTAAAATAGTTTTTAAAGTGCGAAGGTTAACATGCCCGCTGGCTGATTTTAAGTGGAATTTAGTTAACGTAATTAAAGCGTTTCAAACCAGCCAAAAAAACAACTCAATTTGAAAGCGAAAGTGAAGCGTAAAGGTCATTGGTCAATACTTGTGCAATATATTATATTATTATATTGATTATAAAAAACATAATATAAGATTTTGACTTTTGATAAGAAAATATTTAAATATATATGCTTATAAAAATTTATTTTAATTACTTATAGTTAAAATATCAAATATCTACTGAAATGTGTGAAGATTTTCATTAATTGAAATCAAATTCTTTTTAATAAATATTTTTGTTTTTCTTTATATTTTTTGTTTTTAATATTTAAAAAGTACTTTAAAATAGAATAAGCATTTTTATTTTGAAAGAAAATTCCTGTGCTTAAAATAAATTTAGAACGGAATGACACGTGATGGAAAATTGAATGAAATGCATTTTCTTAAAAGGCAAACTGAGTCACAACTGATGGGATAAATAGCTGGCTTGACAAGTGCGACAAACGAGTGTCAGTCAATTTTGGCATTAAAGTGCATAGCAAAAGGGCTAGAGAGAGTGAGAGAGACAGATAGACAGCTGCTTGCTATTTTAGCCAAAACATTAGCGGAATAAAAAAGCTATGCCCATGAGTAATGCGCGGCGGGAAAGCAACCAGCAGCCAGCAGCAGGTTGGGCGACCAGGTCGAATTCAAGTTGGCTGATTAATGCAGTTAAGAAGTTCAATGTGGCACAGCAATGACCCAGTTTTGGATGCTCTAACACCTGGCCGAGGCACAATTCAAATTAGTTGCAACGAGTTATTTGGGGGCAAGCTTGTTGAGATTTCATTTTTGTTTCTTTTTTTTTTTTTTTTAATTGAAGCAGTTGCTAACTGTGCAACAGATTTTGATATATAAATGCATTTTATTGGCAATGCAGACACGCAACATTCAATCGCAGCAATCAACAGACATGCAATGTGCGAGATATGGCATACATATACATGCATATATGCACACATGCACACATGCACACATGCATGCATGCATGCATATATTTCAAGTGACTCGCCGACAGCTGCTTATTATAGATGCTGCCGCCGATTATTGCCTGGCCCCAAAAAAAAAAAATGCTGGCAAACTTCATAAATCTATCACATGGCTGCCTGGCTGACTGTTTGCCATGCTTGCCAGATGATCTAAGTTTATGGTTTCGACATGTGGGTGGCTTTTGACAGGCACTTTTGACACTTGCGGCTGAGCTGTCAGCGCAGCGCAGCACATGCAAAATGCATATTTATGTGCCAACTAACTCTATACGCAACCACTTACGCCTCATCCCCAATCTGTGTACTTTAATTGCAGCAGCAGCAAGTTGTGCAGCAGCAACTAGCTGCTAACTGCAGCAAGTTTAAGTGCCGCATGATCGACAATCGTTTCGACTAAAATGACTGCCGCACGTTTAGCACATCAGCGAGCAGTACACAACAGCAAACAGCAAACAGCAACTCCAACTGCAACAGTTACTGCTGCAATTGAAAGTTCGAAAGGATCGTGATTTGGCAAGCGGGCCAGGCCAGGTCGCATTTGGTTGCATGATGAACACGCATGATGCCAACGCCAGCCACAGTCCACAGTCCACAGTCTACAGTCCGGCCAGCGCTCAAAAGTAATTAAAAAAATGACGTGGAAAGCTTTTCCCAGATAATGGCTGCAATAATAGAAATGCTAATGGCACAGACAAGGAAAGCAAAATAATACAAATAAATATATAACAAGAGACAACTATTGTTAACAATCTATCGAATATTTAATGCTCTTTAAATAAATTTAATAAAATATATATATAATTAAATAATACTATATATAATAAAATTAAGTTAATAAATATATATATATAATTTTAAAAAAATTTATTTTTTACACAAATCTTTAATATTATATATTTAAGTTGAGTTCAATGGCCGATTATTATATAACAACATATTTTTTATATTTATATTTATATTTGACTTTGACTAAGAAAACGTTATCATCAATATGGAAACAATTTCATAAAGGATTCTTATAAAAGTAAAAATAAATAAATACATTTAAAAAATATATATATTTATATATAAATCCATAGGCAACTAATCTAATACAATCTTCGATCTAATCTAAACTACAAGTCAATAATAAATCCTATTGAAAATATTATTTGAGTAGTTTTGTTCCATATTAAATGACAAAATTTATTAAACTTCAAGGCTTTACTAACATATACTAAATACATTTGTTTAGAGCAAACAGCCAGCTAAAGTAAAGATGCCTTAGATCATAGTTAGTTAAGAAAATATTACAATTTTAGATACAGTTGGCGGCGCGCTGCAGCTGGTCAAACGACTTGAAATTGGCGGACAGCAGCCAGAGCCATGGCCAGAGACTAGAGTTTCTTTACTTGGCAATGGCATTGTCAGCTGATGGACAACTGCGTTTGAATAACGCGCACAGTTTGAAATTCATTTATCATTTTATTGTGTGGCAAATGGATGCAGCCATTCTCAAATACATATGCGCTAGTTACAGCACACACATACACACACACACACACACACTCACACACAGAAGCTGAGAAAAGAATCTCAGCTGGATATTACCTTTAACGATTTTTAACAGTTTGCTGCAGTTTGCATTTAATTTGGTAGATCAATTATAGCAAAAGGATGCGAGAGCATCGTTAGAGACCAGTTTTTGTAATGTGCCAATATTATATGATATTATGCGAAATGGGAGTAAAATCTATGGAATTTATTGCTAATGAAATGAACGAAATTGCTTTAAAAGCCTGCGAGGATTTACTTATAATTTATTATTGACTGAAATATAGTTAAGTAAGAGACTATACAGATGTGATCTCAAATGAATGTGTAGATATGTAAATAAAATATATAAATATATAAAAAGATATATACACATATTTTAATCTATATTTTCTTTACTTTTCAAAGGGTGTGACTGAAATGCGAGCAAACTTATGCATAAAAATAAAATTATGTTTACTCAGCTTAAGCCAAACTTCCTTTGAATTTGATAGGGCTGAATGACTGTGGGCTACCTAAATAAACGCGAATCCCAGATCTTTCATTTTCCAATGTTTGCCTGGCTTAATCAGTTCAAGGTCTTCAGACAGTGCCAATTTTTTTGCACAAAATTCAGACATTGAAGCTTTTTTATGGGGCTTCAAGTTTTCGTGCGCTTTTGTTAATTTCACGTTTTGTATCTTTGTTGATTTATATATGTATATACATATATTTTTTTTCTTTTTCTTTTCGGTTGGCCGCTCTTAAGTAATTTATAGTGTATCGGAAATTTTGAATTTGCATGCCAAAGCCATAATTCTTAATTTACTCATTCCTCAGCTTTTATTATGAATATATATATATATACATATATGTATGTTGGACTGGCAAGGCAACTCCGTGTGACCACAAGACAGTTGCCCCTCAATTAACGGCCCCAACCGCAACTCTGCAGCGTCGAGCTTGAGGCCTGACCGTGGCCAAAGCTGACTCGACCCCCATGCAGCTGTGCTGCCCAGTGCAGTTCAGCCTTTAGCTACGCACAAGCTGCAGCCCAAGTAGCAAACACTTTCAGTTTTTTTGTTTTTCTTCATACATACGAATCGCGAAAACGAAAAAACGAAAAAACGAAAAAAAAAAACAAAAATCAAATTCTCACTAATTGCTATGATCAGGCACAGTTATAATTCTTAAGAGCATCTGTGGCTGCTCTCGGCTTGCATATTTCGTTTGAATATGCCTTTTACTCGCATGACCATAAACTACAAATTGCTCTGCTTTTTATCAGCCCTCTTGACTCGACGTAATTATGGGCAATTTAAATAAATTAAACACCATTTATATTTCGGTTACCGAAAAAGCTCACTGCAAATTATTAATAATATCAAACAATTGGCCATATATATTCTATGCTCTTAATTGTAATGATAGCAGTCGAGAACCTTTCGCCTCTGATTGTCTCTATATGTAAACCTCAAGTGATAACATGGCACAGACTAAAATATTAATCAAAATCAAAAAGTTCATTTAATTGCCATTTGGTCAGTCTGGTCAGATTAGCAAGTTCTCCTTAATTTTGATAAGCCGTAGTTCAAGTCATACTTTGAAAACAAATTCGATTGCTCGTATCACCTTTACTCTGTAATCCCGGACTAGTATATTTAGCAGCTGTCCACCGCATTGGAAGCCTATTTAAAGGCAACGACACTGAATGCAAGTCTCAATTTGTGTTGAGAACTCAAAACGAATGTGCTTAATTTTCAAGAATAAATATTTATAATTTGCACATGCAAAATGATTATAAATCATAAAGTGTTTGTGGTTTTAATAGCTGTTTTGTCAGTAACAGAATTTTCAAATGCAAATAAGCTGGTGAGTTTATTAAACTAAAGTTAATACTATTTATTGAGTCTATTATCAACTGTCTTCAGTTTTGCAAAGAACGTGACGAAATGGATGCCAGGTGTGGGGCCTATACATATCGCATTGTAAAACCAATGTTGGAATATTTTGCAAAAATCAACAAAGAAATCGAACTAAAAGATAAGAAGATCGTAGAACTAGAAAACAAAATTGTCAGCGATGAACTTCATCTAAATAAAGGCTTAGAACAGATAGCTAAACTTATTCAAAGTGAACTTGAGTTAAAAGCACAATATATAAACTTAAAAGATAGTCTGTATAACAAGGAGGCAGAAATTGAGATTTTACGAACCAATCTAACTGATTTAGAAAACAATTTAAATGAAAAAAATAATGAAAATACAAAATGCGTACTTTTAAACATGGATAACAAAAATAAAATTGCTGAGTTTGAGAAAATTCATGAAGAGAACTCAAAAACTCTTAATTCAAACAAAAGACAAATAGATGAACTGACTGAGAAATCTGAGAAGCGTCAAGTTGACTTTGAAAATTTAGGAAAACAAAATGCAACATTAGAAAATAGATTTAACCAACTGCAGGCAAACTTAACATATTGCGAAAGTAATATATTAGATATGAAGAAAACAGTCAATGAGAATTCAGTAAAGCAGACCGATTTGACAGACAAGTTAGAAAAGAGAAATGATCAAATATCTGTTAATGATAAAATTATACAGAGCTTAGAATCAAATATAACTCGATGCGAAAAGAATCTTGTGGGTAAAGATGTTGAGCTAAATAGTCTTCAAAGTAAATTCGATGAATACAAAAACAAATATATTCCAAAAAGTTGTCTTAGTTGTAAAAATTATTCAGGAGAAGCAATAATAGAAATGAATGGACTGAGTCCGTTTACCGTATCGTGTGATTCGAATATCGCGGAATCCGGGTGGATCGTAATACAACGTCGCATTGATGGAAAGGTCGATTTCTATCGGAATTGGGAGGAATACAAAGTTGGCTTCGGAGAAGTTGATAGGGAATTATGGATTGGGCTGGAGAAACTACATAGAATGACGAGCGAGAAGAGACATGAGCTGTACATACATCTCGTTGATCAGAGTGACGAGCAGCGTTACGCCAGATATGATAACTTCACAATAGGAAGCGAGGATACAAAATATAAGTTGACTTCTCTTGGTAAATATACTGGAAATGCTGGAGATTCTATGGGATACCACGAGGATGAACCATTTTCAACATATGATAATGATAATGATAAATTATCTGTGAATTGTGCCAATGATATGAAAAGTGCCTGGTGGTATTTAAAATGTGCAAATAGGTAAATGATTTGTAAGTTCAATCAAAAATTAAAATAATAACTTTATTATATTTAAAAGTAACCTTAATGGAAAAAACTTCGACTGTAAAATGGAAAAAACGAACAAGTTAGAACATACTGGATGCATTTACTGGCAACATTGGCATGGTCGAAGCTATTCCCTTAAATCTGTACAGATGATGATACGGCCCTTTTAATCTGAATTATATAAAATCAAATGTTAAAATTCTAAAAAATCCAAATTCAAATAATATTCTTAAATACTTAGTTTAGCAGTTGGAACAGAATATTTGTTTTGTTAATCGCATGAAGTTAACTTTTAGTTTTCTTGTCGAGTATAAAATATGCAAATTAAAATAAAATATAAAAATAAATACAGATGCTTTCCCAATCTTTCAGGTATTTTTATACCCTAAGCCCATGGAATATTAGGTTTTTTTTTTTAAATTTATGTAATAGCTGAATTCGAGCAATAAAATGCTATTACAATAGATATCTATCTAGAGTCTAATCTTAAGTAATTGCTAATAGAAACGTTTTTAATCGACTTGAATTGCATGAATTGAATTGAACTTTCGTCTGAGCTGAATGGCACATGCATGCATAGTATGCAAATGCGATTCAGCAGCCGCAGTAAATCAATTTAATTAAACTACATACATTTAACATTTAAATGAAACGCTGTCATATAAATAAAACAATTTGCAAAACACGACAAGGTGACAAAGGTAACTATGCGAAATTCGGATAAAACAAAAGTGTCGATTAAACATAAAAAACAATATCGATATACATCTACATTTGTGTATATATAGATATATAAATGTATATACATATGTATTGATGATCATTTAGATAAAAGATATTGCTTGACATTAGAAACTGTCACATATTTTCATTTGGCAGTTAATTTACGTGTATGCACTGCAGCCAAAAAAAAAAAAGAAAAAAAAAGAAGTGGTTTATCTCAAATATTTAAATAAAAATCTATTAAAAATATTTATATTTATTTGAAGCTCGAATCACGGCAATAACATGATAAATGCTTGTACGTAATTTGTTACCTCATCGCCAGCTAGCCACAAATTTTATGTTAATTTGTACAAAACTAGATGTCGATATTGTTTAATTGAGCAGCCAAAGCGGCGCTCGTCAGTCAACCCCAGACAAAAAGACCAAAAAACCAACAACAACAACAAAGGTATAAACAATTTGTAATTAGCATATTATGAGAATCAACACAAATGCTCAGCTTGACGAAGATCTCGGGCCAGAGATAAAGCTGCAAATTTATGGGACTTTGAACGGTCAAAGCGACACACGAAATGGCAAAGTCAACACACAATTAAAACAGTAAGAGCATTGATTCAACATTTAAGCAAGCTCAACAAGCCTTATAGGCTATAAAAAGAAAAAGATTAAAATGTTTTTAAAATTTTTTAAACAAGGAATCAGCCATTAAAGCTATCATATAATATATAAAACAATAACAGTATTAAATTTTATATTTTTTTTATTATTTTTATATACAAAAAAGACGAAGCACTTTTCTCTTTTTTAATAAATTAAAAAAATTATATAAATAATATTAAATTAAAATGTATAGCAATCCCAGGCAAAGAAGTTATAGCTATGCCTACTGCAGGCGCTCAATTTATACGCTCCAAAGTTATTAGAGATTGGAGTCAGTCCTAAGATAAACCTATAAATACATATAAATACGCCAATTTTCTAATCATTGCTGATTCGTGAACGAGTATTGTTCAGTCGGCTGCGATCGTCAAAATGTATTTTTAAGGCATGCGGGCGGAAATTATATGACTTCAGATGCACATAAATTACGCAAGGCCAGCCTAATGAAATGGACATAAATACAAATCTGGTTGTTTTTGGCATAGCGTCTAAGCAACAACAAATTGCTTCGACAAAATTATGGCCAAATGCTAATTAAGCAAATAAATTTCCAATCAAAATTAATAAACAATTTCAATGTGATTTCAAACAACAACAAAAGGCGAAAAAATGAATTTGAAAAGAGTCTAGCCTGCTCTGGTCGCACACTGATTGAATTTCACACTCAACTGGCTGTATACATACGTATAAACACGTCTTGTCCAAACACAAATTTTGTGCTAATTGGCTGCTTTGATTTGCCGCTGATGCCGCGTGGCATAGATTCTGCACTTGCCACAACAGAAGACGAACACAAATAGAAAAAAAAACAGAAACAGAAACAGAAACAGAAACAGAAACAGAAACAGAAACAGAAACAATGCTAATCAAGTCATCAAATATATATATATAAATATATAGACATCTGTGTATGGACAACATTCGGTAGGTTGGGCATGGCTAGATGACACCCAAAGGCAACAGCAACAACAAATCCATCAAAACATCACGTTTTTAATGTCCACCTGAATACAATGAACAGTTAACAGTAGTTTTTAGTTAATTAATTGGTAAAAAAATATATATAAACAAAAAACTGAAATCGAAAAAAAGGGGGAAATTTAAATTTTAAACATCACAAATCGTGTTTTTTGTGCAAAACAACAACAACAACTTTAATCTATCTAACTAACTAACAACTAGTTAAAATGTTGAACAAGTTAGCTATAATTAAGTTGACGTTTACAAACACAAATGCAGCTATGCAAAAGACGAGCTATACAATTATTTATGCTATATATAAAAACATAAAGAAATTCATTTCATACTGAAATCTACAAAAAATCGCTGAAAGGAAAGTAAAAAAATATTTAAAAATTATATTTTCCTTCATTATTATTATTGTTTTTAACTACCCCATTAAGGACCATTCAAATTAGCTAAGCAATGATCTGAAAGCTGCTAAGATGATATGAAATAAACACGATTCGAATCATATAGACTGCAATATTTACTTATGTTAACATTTTACTCACATGTGTGTGCGTGTGTGTTTATTAGCTGTTAGACTCTGGGGCTACTACTACTGGCATTGGCATTGGCTTTGAATGTGGCGAATGGTTTTTGCCATTTGTTTTTATGGCTTATCAGCAATTGTCCGACTGCTGCCAGTGGTTTCCTCCATAGGCTAGCCGTAACAATGTTGTCATACCCTGAATGCATGAGAAGATCAAGGCATATTGACTGTAAAAGCCACAAAGCAACAAGGCGAGTATAAAGAGAAACAGATAGAATACTCTTTGTATGTTGTAGGGTATTTCTCAAGTCACTCAGAGATCACAGCTACTTGCTGCCGTGCGATGCGTCAGTTCGTTAGCTGCTCAGCGAACAACACGAGGCGAGAGCATATGAAGAGTGAGCAACAACCACAACAGCAACAGCAACGGCAACAGCAACCGCAACAACTACAGCTTAAGAGTTGAACGACGTCAACGTCAACGTCAGTCAGGTCGTGTATGATTATGCCCGGAAGCACTAATTACCTTATTTACACTTTTATAACTCTGTGGCAGATCGCAGCTAACAGATCTCAACACATATACACGCACACTTAGACCTATCGCCAATCTCTCTAACAGTTTGTTTATGGCTTATGGAAGCTGGCTGCCATTGCTTCGACCGGATCGGATGCTGAAACAAAAGTGAAAATCTTTGGATCAACACATAATATAACATATTATGCTCTCCATGCACCCAGTACAGTATGCACTGGCAGTAACGGAAAAGTATTTCGTATGTTTTGGTTTCTATGCTGCAAGTCCTGCAGTTATAGAGCAAACAATCAATTGCCAAGGCAGCACATCAAGAGCAACCCACCAAGTGGTTCGTTTGCCGACGGGCACAAGCCACTCACTCGACTCTGTTGATAGAGTCGTTTTTTTCTATTTCTTTCTGATTTCGTTTTTTTTTTTTTGGGTGCAGTCAAACTTGAGGGGAACTTTTCAGACTCTGGCTGCTGCTGCTGCTGCTGCTGCTACCGATTGCCGGTGATTAAGTCATGAATCAGTTGTGGCTGCGAGTAACGGTTAAAGCGGCTCTAACTATGAATTTCGGTGGGCGTGTGCCTTGCAGCATAAAGACCCAAGCCAAGCATTTTGAGCCAACCCAAGGCAGCGCAAACCGAGTGATTGTCATGCTAAACCAAAATCAATTTTCCACCCATTTTTTTTCCTTTTATTTTTTTGCAGTGTGTCTGTGTGTGTGTGTGTGTGTGTGCTAGTCGAAGAAATACAAATTTCATTTCATTTTGCCCAATTGCAATGTCAAGTAAATTTTCTATAAATTGCCAGCAAATCAGCAGCGAAAGCTGACGGCGAAAATTAACATGTTCGGACGACAGCGACGCACACTGATTAGAAATACAATGGAAAAAATTGATGTGTTATGAAATAAGAAAAACTACAATTTATTTATGGATATTACAATTTTTCTAAAATTTCTTTTAAGTAAATATACAATTTTTGAAAGAAATGTCATTCATAATATTAAAAAATTTATATTTTTTTTATATATATTTTATAAAATATAAAATATTTATTTAAATTATTGCTTATTAACAAAAAATTGTATTTTCGTATGATATATTTAAGTATTTAATTCTAAAATATATATATTTAATAGTTATGCATATATTTACAGGTTGAACATATATATATTTATCTTTACATTTATGTAAATATATATATTTTTAATGATAAGATTGCCATTCTTCAGATATATTTTCTAACCCTAATGCAAATATTTATAAAAATATATATATATATTTTTAAAATCTATGTAAATTATCTGTTTTGATTGATCTTTAAAAAAATAAGTAGTAATTATAATAAATTATAATAATTTCATATTTATTTTATGAAAAATGAAGTAAAAAATATAAAAATCCAGCTAAATATTTTATAAGCTTGTTTTTATGAACAAATTATATTGTTTCGTCTATTTTTATATATTTTTTAGTCCAATTAAGTTAAATTTACAATGTAAACATAATTATCATTGGTTTCCAACCCACTGTACTAGCCAAAAAGTCGTAGCTTGAGCCGCCTTTTGGGCACATGCAGGTGCCCAGTTTGCGTTCAACTGTTGCATTCCTGTGCGTCGCCGTCAGCGGTGGCAGCGGCTCCTTCGTTTCAGTTACTTTGTGGTCTGATTGAGTTTTTATTATAACCGTACACGAATTGAGAGAAGTATATTGATTTTGAGCATTGCTTGTGTGTCTGTAAAGCATTTAGTGGGGTTTTTAAGCTAGGCATTGTGCCAGTTTCTTATAAAATATTATGTTTTCAAGGTGTGGGAATTGAGAATTATCATATTTGATAAGCATAAACATGCAGTAATCGTGTACTGCCATGTTATGTATTAAGATATATATTACATAGTTGTTGAAGTGCTTAAATTTGGGCAGGAAGATCGACTTTCTCTATCCTGAGATCTACCTAATCAGAATTCGATTCAGCAGGTTTTACAGGTGTATCATATTGAACCTCCTGTGGAACTATTTCTACTGCAACTATCACTTCTACCATAAATAAAACTCCTTTTCGACCATGCATGAGGGGTATTATGCAGTCGATATGCTTTAGTATGTCTGCATGCAAATAAATATATATGTATATATTTCTTCGAGTTGGCCTATTCAATTATTAGCAACGCCTAACGAATGCCATTTTTCCGCTGTGTTTGCATAAAGCACAAATATTAACCGCTGCGCACGGAAGTGCATTTGTAGATGGCGATTTTATTTTATTTTACCTTTTGCTTTTGTGCTTGGCGTTCGATCATTTCGGTTTGAAATGTTCGAAAATCCGTTCTACATTGTTTGCGCTGGACACAGGGTCAACAAGTTAATCACATTGTGTGGCATGAATATAATAGAATTCTTATTGGGCCGCAGCACGGTTTCTTATTGTACGAGACTGAAGCTGGGGCACGCGTTTGGGCCTTAATAAGACAACGGTCGTTGTTTGGTTTGTTGTTGTTGTTGTTGTTACTGCTGGTGTTGTTGTTGGCACGGAAATTGACGTTTAAAGCCGGCAAGCAGCTGTTTGGCCTTTTTTGGCCAAACAACAAGTACGCTTTTAGCCTTTGGCGTTCAAATTGGCAAATTAAGTCATACGCCTGCAACGCGGCGGCGTTGTAATTTATCTTTCTGCCTGCCTGCCTGCCTGACTGCCTGACTGCCTGCAGTTGGCCAGCGTACATTGTGCATTATTTGGCAATAATTATTGATTTATTATCTTGTTTGCTGTCCCAGGCAAATAAACATACAACAACAAAAACAAAAGTTCAAAAAAATCAAAGCACCGCCAAATTCATTATCACATGCATGCGAAATGATTTTTGGCTTGAGCCCTGGCACAAGAAATATGAACAAAAAATAAATAAAAATCAAAATGACTAAAAAGTTCTCAGCGTTCGAAAATATCATTAGTAAAGGTTGGCCTAATGATGGGGCCAATACAGTCAAGTCTTGTAATTGGAAAGGCACGCACATTAGGGCGTAGGCATTTTGATAGCTAGAAAGTAAAGCAGAGAGACGGGCGGAACTTGAACGCCAGCCAATTAACTTTAAAGAGCAGTCGAAATCGGTATAGCTATATACATATATGTATATATATATATATATATTTAGACTAACCTTTCGTTTTTGTAACTCGTAGCAGCTACCAGGCGTGTTCAGCGCATTAATATTTTACGCCTATTAATCGAACGTAAACTAGTGCAGAAAATTGCTTAAAGGCCTTTTCTTTTAATGGCTAGCTAATGACCAGCACGAAATTGGGTTAAAAAGGTGAAGGAATTTAGAAAGATGAATGAATGAATATTTTATATATATATATATGTAGAGATTAAGCTCTAACTCTTTTATTAAAATAATTGATAAGCACTCTCTATCATATCATATTATTATTCTAGTCAAACCCGCAATTTAACAATTGTCTCAAATTTGCCAACATTTTTGCTACACCTGACGCTGGCTGTCTGTCGCCTTGCTGCATATCGTCAAGTTTGCAAATTTTCACTCAAGCTCTCAACCAGTTGAACCAGTTGAGTTCCCAACACGTATGGTAATTTCAAAGCTCTATATTCTCGCCAAAAGAACACAATAAATTAAATTGCGAAATAAATTTTAACGCCTTATTATAGGAAAAGCCTCGCTGATGGCCCGTTGTCCATTGCAATGGAAAACAATTTCCATTTCCTGACTGACAACAAAGCTGCTGTAGCTGTCGTTGTTGGACCATGTTGAGAGCTAGCTGGCTGGAAGCTCTTATGAGGACAATTGTTGGTTTCGCTTGTTGCGCTTGCTTGTAGTTCGCCGGCTGGAGGCATGAAACCCACTTATCTAATTGCGATTCCGGGAACTGGTTTTCCTTGATACATTTTTCTCAACTCATTAGAACTCAATCATAACTAGCCCCGGCTACGAGCGCCAATGTGTGTGTGTGTATGATCTCTTTCTTTCTATCTCCCTCTCTCTTTCTGACTCTTGCTGCCTCGTTCGATCTTACTACAGCTGCACAGCAAAAAAATTTGGTTTTAAATATATTTGTTTATATATATATTATATTTAAACAATTTTTAAAATTTTATTATTGAAAAGTTTATTTATAAATTATATTTATTTTATGAATTTAAGTTTATTATTAATTAAATAATATTTTTATTTAATTTTCTGATATATAGATATATGCTGATATGGATATAATCTAAGTTATCTTTAAAATTTTAAAAGATAATATTAATATTTAAATTAGCAACTTTTTCTTACTGTGCAACGGGCAAAAGTTAACGCTGGCCGCATATTTTTCAGACGAGGCGCGCAATTGTTGCCCTGAGCAATTTTTAGCCAAGTGAACGATGCCAGTAAAAACAGCAACAACAACAACAACAGCAACAACAACACGCCGGACGTGTTCCATAAACAACACTTTGATTACGGCGACGCGGGCGCAGAGCCGGAGCCAAACGCAAATCGATGTTTTCATATGGAAATTGAATCAAAGTCAAGTCGAGTTGAGTCGAGTCGAGTCGGCTCGGCTGCCCAGTGCCAACAAAACATGACTGGACGCCAGTTGTCAGAGAATGTGGAGCACAGCAGCAGCAACAATAACAACAACAACAACAACAACAGTAATAATAATAACAACAACAACAACCAGCAGCTGCTGCTGTAGCATGTGTAGCTAGGCTGTTGCGCCCAAGCTTTACAATTGTGGCCAAGCAATTGGCCTTGGCTAAAGCTGAGGCTGGAATTGAAACGAGAGTTCGCAGCATCGGGCATAGGTAGCCAGTAGCCAGCATCAGCATCAGCTCAGCATCTTGGCATCTCAGTCTCGAGCCACAGTCACAATCTGTGGCTCAGTTTTGAGGCTCATTCATGGGGAGCTCTTTTGTGGTTTTCGCTATGATTATTAATCAATTCTTTCATATCATTTGCCTTTGAATTGAATTCCATTTTTTCTCTTAACCCCCTCTTAACCAAGACGTTTACAATCTGCAGCTGCTGTTTATCTGTCTGACTGTCTGACTGTCTGTCTGTCTGTCTGTGTGGCAGACCCATTTTTACTCTAATTAATTCAACAAAAGTTTCTGGGCCAACTCTTTCAAACAATTTTTTCTTTCTGCTGCTTAGATTTTGAGGGCTACTGCTGTGAAAGGTAGCGCTCATTATTTGCATGTTTTTGTTTATTAAATTCCATTTAATTACCATATTTACGCACACACACTCAGGGCAAATCAAATGTGAAAATTATATTCATAAATTGTCTATTAATGAAACTAGCTTATGGTGTTTGTTGTATTATAAAAGAATAGATTTGAATGGATAGAAAAACTAGATATATATGTAATATAGTAAATGTATATAGATTTCTACTTTGATATGACGATTGACTATTGCCTTTTGTTCAAGGGCGCTAAAAACAATCAAGTTATTAGAATGTTCGCAGACTCTATTAAGTTAACGAAGTGAAAAGAGTCTTTGAGTCATGCGCAAAGTCCGTTTTGCTATCCGTCTCTGCATGTGTCTGAGAGGAGACAAACTCAAATCAGGAAAGAGTACTGTTGATCGTCTCTCTAACTATAAATGAGTGCTCTATAGCTGAATTCTCTACACCAATATACCCTTTTCACTGGCTGAGCGAGTAACACTCACTATGACATGCCTGCTCTTAAATACCACATAATGAAAGCCCACAGGAAGAGTCTGACAATTTGCCATCCTGTCTGTGGCAGGTGTCGAAATTGACAGATGAACACAAAATGCGCTCGAATAGTTAATAGCAATCGGACAGCCAGCGGAAGTGTTGAGCTGCGCTCTGAAAACTGGGCGTGGCCAGTGAAAGAAAAAAATGACACAAGATGCGGGACAGAGGACGGACGGACGGCTGCGGCTGTAGCTGCTCTTCGACTTCAATTTAAATTTTAATCGTATGGCTAATAGACAAACTTAGAGTAAATGTCAGTATAAAGAGACTAAGAGCTTGACTTAAATCATGCCAACATTTACAAAGTACTTTGCAAGAGGCAACAGCCAACAACAACAACAACAACAACAAAAACAACACACGAACACTCTCAGGCAGGTTCGGAGTCACGGACACGTCGACGCTGGCTAAGACAAACTTCCGATCACGTTGTAAGTCTGGCTACAAAATTACAAAAGGCAGGCCAAGGCCCAGGCAAAAAAAAAGGGTCTACAAACGAGCGAGCAAGATAGCTGGATGGAGAGAAAGAGAGAGCGAGAGAGAGAGGGAAAAAAAACTTAATGGAGGCAAATGCATCAAAATGGTTAATTGGATCTGGAACAGTAAATGACGAACACTTTTAGTGTTTATGGCAGTAGCCAAAGCCAAAGGCAGAGCTAGAAAGGGACCTCTACATGTGTGTGTGCGTGTGTGTGTGTGCCAAGAACTTGGACGCAAGTGCGCACAGCTCAAGTGGCTTGAAGCGTGTTGTACACGACACGCATTAGCGTGAATAAAGTAGTTTGTTGTTGCAACTTTGGCCAACTATCTTGTTTTTTAATCGAATCGAATGCGTGGCATACGTTCTTAGAGTAAATCAATTTCTTTGACTATGAAAAACTCATGCATTAAAGTGAGCCAAATGCACTTGTTGCCTAGGCAGCATTATGGTCAGATAAGAGAGCATAGTTATATGATTGATATATGGTAAAAAGTCTCTCTGCGAGTCTCTTCCGCTCACTCAACAATTGCCTAGCAACACTTCATTGCAATATTGATTCAACAAAGAAACATTTCAACAAATTCTTTTCAGTTTGCGCATTTTCAGCAATGGATTTGGACTGTAAGTGCTCGACTCTTATACTTAACTAAACAATATATTTAACAACAAATTTAAAGTCAACAACGATTTAGAGAAACGCATTTCGGATGCATTTTGTGTATTCGATCATCATGGCGATAAGCTCATAGATGTGCGCGAAGTGGGCACAGTTCTGAGACTGTTGGGCTGTGTGCCAACCGAGCAGGAGGTCAATGAGGTAATCTCGGCCACCGAAACGGAGGAGACAAGCGGCGTGGTGCATTTGACAAAATTCTTGCCACATGTTTCGCAATTGCTGATGGAGCGCAAGTCGGTTTGATGTCAATAATAAATTAAGTTTCATTGACAAACAAAATATTTAATTAGAATGGAGCCGGCGCCACCAGAGAAAATTCTCGAAGCTTTCAAGACACTGGACCTTGAGAACAAGGGCTATCTGACCAAGGAGAACTTTGGCAAGCTGATGATGGAGGAGGGCGAGCCGTTTACCCAAGAGGAAATGGATGAAATGTGGCCAGTGGCCATAGATCCCATAAGCGGTCATATACCCTATGAATTGTATTTGAATCAATTAATGGTGAGAGCGAAGTGGAATTGTTTAAAAAAAGAAATGTTTAAGAATATTTTTTTCTATATTTTCAGGTATATTTATAAGAAAAACTGAAAGAAAATTTAATATAAATTTGTATTTTAAATTTAATATTTTAAAGAAAAAATTAAGAATTAATTGAGGCAAAGTTTAGGTATATGAATTTACCTTTCAATAAAAATTATATTGGCAAAATGATGCTTTATCTTATTTGGAAAGGATTGTAGACCAAAAGAAGTCTATATATATATTTATTATACCACATCATTTCTGTCAGTGTATGCTATGAGTTAATGCACTTCACAGAGTGCGTGGCTCGTTTTAGCCACTTTGGCTTTGCATTAGCCACTCACAAGCTCACATACATATATAGAGCGATAGAGAGAGAGAGAGCGCGCGAGAGGGCGACAAGCAAAGCTAACTAACCAGCGAGCCAAATGCGTTTCAAAATCGCAAACTAAATCCACATGCCCAGCGCAAAAATGAGGAGCACAGGATACAGCTGGGCAGAGAAGCCAGTTAAGTAGAAGAAGGTGCTGCTAGCTGTGCTGTGTTGGCCATGTATTGCCTGCGCTGGCTGGTGTGGAACGCGGCAAAGTGGGTTGCGCATCATTAGCACAACTAATGGATGTTCACTTTTCTTTGGCCAAAGTCGCAAACGGGCTGCGGCAAAAGTCGTGTACCTCTTTGCCGCGCCTCGACTCGACGCTTTGCTTTTGGCCATGGCCATGGCCAAAAGGATGTCTGTCTGTCCAGCTTCTAAGCTGGAGTGTCTGTAAATTGCTGTTGGTAATATGAGCGGCTAGAAAATTTAAATAAATTAAAATAGCTCTTTGGCAGCATCAAGACTGCCTGTGTGAGTGTGTGAGTGTGTGTGTGTGTGTGTGTGTGTGGACTATTGCCAAGGACTGCGTCAAAAAGGCCGTCGCCTGAGTCGTGTTCGAGTCGTGTTCTCGCTTCCGTATTTATTAAATACTAAATACACGCTGATGGATGCACTTAACTGCAACTCTGGCTCCCTCTGCTGCTCCTCTCTATCTGTCTCGCTTTGGATTAAAATATTTCATGTAATTCAGCCATTCGTGCGGCTGCCATCTGCACGTTCCGGCGCTTTGGCCAATTTGAGTGATTGCATTGCGCGCATTTAAATCGCTGCCATGTTCAAAGATTCTTTCATTATATATATTTTTTTTTTTTGGTTTTCTTTTTTTTTTATTATTTGTGGCTACGGCCAGTTAGTCCACTCCCAACTCGATGTCTCTTTGCCGCACTCGATCTAAACAAGTTCTACGTGCGGCACGCCTAATGGACTTTTAATCTTTACAACTTGTAACAAAAAATTTTTGCGTTTTTGAATTGCCTGCGTATGCACTTGATTGCAAATTGTCAGCGATATAAAAAGAAAGTAGAACTACATAACAATAAAGCCAACTAGTTGACATCAACTGACTGCCAATTGGATGGACTTACATAAAATCTGATGAATTAACCCATGGAAAGTCGTTGTTAGCTGAACTATTGTATTTATGGAAGGGGAGTGAGAGTAGAGTTTTAAAACAATTATGGGAGCGGGACTAACATAGAGACAAACAAGCAAATATTTGAGGTAAATCCAATATAAAAACTATTTTTTAATATATTTTATATAAATTTTTAAGTCCTGAAACCAATCTTTAAATTCTCAAATAAATCTCTATAAATTTGCATTCAAATAATGAATATTTATAATTAAAGGCATAATAAAATATTTAAAAAAAATATATATACAAATAAATATAATTAGGAAATACTTTTAAAAATCTTTTAGCAAGCCATAAATTTTCTAGATTTTTATTTCCCATTTTTAACATAAGAATCTTTTAATTCTCCTCTTATACTTCCATAAGTAAGTATGTAAAAATAAATAAGTTATGCCAGCATTTCCTTCACTCACCTCCATCCATTTTATTTCTCTTTTATGGCACCTGTACATACCGCTAGAGTCATAAATTGTTTGTTTTTTTTTTCTTTCAACCCACTTCTAAGCATTATCGTCACCTCATTTGCCTTCCTTATTAGTGTTTTCCGTGTTTGGCCTTTGGATTTACTGTCAACAATTATCAGCCATAACATGCTAATGGATAATGGCATATTATCAATGGCGCTGGTATGAGAGAAATTCCATGCCAGTTAATGGGTTAAGAATATGCTTTAAAAGCTCCACAGTCGTCACTCAGTCTGTGGATCGTAAAGCGAGGAACAATAAATGCCGCCAAATTGTCAAAGTTACTTGGAAGAAGATTCCCCCAAAGAGTTTGCTGGCGAAATTGCTGTGCATGAATCAATTTCGCCAGCAAAACTCTGCGGCTGATGATGATTTACGCTCGACGAAGCGTAATTAAGATTTATGCGACATACTTGCTAACAAATACATGTCTGTGTACGTGGTCATACATATATACACAAATACATTCTATATATATATATATATGTGTGTATGTGTATGTTATGCTCATATGCATTTTGTGGTTAAGCAATGCGAGCTTAATTGTTAGTTATGCCCTTTTAGTTTGTGCGCAGGAGGTTGGGGCGGGGCCGAGGTCTGGGTCGAGTCATTAAAACTAATTAAGTAGAAAGAATTCCTATAAGATTTATATGCTTCAATAACTGCATTATAATTACGTTTTGTTCTGTGCAAATTATGGCAATTATTTACACTTAATGACAATATAACAAAATGTCCTCAAATTGCGCAACAATAGCTCAAAGATATTTTATAAATCAATTGTCGGTCGGTCGGCTGGCCCTTAAGGGAATTGATTATGCAATATATTGAAATTTCTTGATTTCTGTCATTAATTGCTGCATTTAAAATTGAGCAATGCAAATTTATGTATGAGTACTTTGTGTAGTGTGAGTGAGTGTTTCTCTGTGTGTGTGTGAGTGATACAATCAATATAACTTAAGAGTGAATGGAAATTAGTTTCTTGACTTCTGAAATTACTTTATTGTACTCTTTTATTCAATTTAAACATTTGTTCTTAGTAATACATTATTCAGACATGCATAATATATTATACAATTCGGAGCAAGACAAAGGAAATGTTTTGATTACTCAAGCCCACGACAAAAACTATCAGCTAAAAAGAATTACTAAAAAATATTTAAATGCAAAATAAATATATAAAAATAAAAAATAAATAAAAATAAATAACTAAATAAATAAATAAATAAATAAATAAATAAATAAATAAATAAATAAATAAATAAATAAATAAATAAATAAATAAATAAATAAATAAATAAATAAATAAATAAATAAATAAATAAATAAATAAATAAATAAATAAATAAATAAATAAATTAATAAATAAATAAATAAATAAATAAATAAATAAATAAATAAATAAATAAATAAATAAATAAATAAATAAATAAATAAATAAATAAATAAATTAATAAATAAATAAATAAATAAATAAATAAATAAAAAAATAAATAAATAAATAAATAATTAATAAATAAATAAATAAAAAAATTAATAAATAAATAAATAAATAAATAAATAAATAAATAAATAAATTTAAAAAAATAAAAAATAATGAAATAAATAAAAAAATAAAAAAAATAAAAATTAAATAAATAGATAAATAAATAACAAATAAATAAATAACTAAATAAATAATGAAATAAATAAAAAATAATTAAATATTTATAAACACTATATAATGTTTATATAGCATAATTTTTGGGGCATTTGCATTATCTTTTTGTACAACAATATAGACTTAGGCATATGAAACATATAGCAGAATAGTTAAATAAATATTTAAACATTTAATACTTAACAAATTAAAACTTTATATTTTTTTCTAGCACTTTTTACTCCCTGTTTTTCTTTTGCTAACTGTTTCATTAACTTGATATAATTTATATGCCATTAATTAATTTCTCCAGCTGCTGCTGCTGCTGCTTGAACTAATATGCGAACAAGTTATGACACTTTGCTAACTTGTTTTACATTTAATCTGTTAGTTTATTTGCCTGAGCTACCTGTCAGCCTTGGCTTTCTGCTCCTACACAGACAACTCACTCTCGTTTCGCTGCTCGTATCTCTCTCACTTAGTTGGTTTCATTTCCCAGCTGCACTTTGCTGAAACTTTCAATCAACTTTCTGTTTACCTACACGCCAGGCAGCGGCGGCTACTTGTTTGTTGATTGCTAGCCTTGCCTTGCCGTGCCTTGCCTTGCTTTGCCTTGACTTCGGCATGGCTTGAATTGGGCTGAGTTAATGGCCAACTGCACTGGGCCTTAGCATCAGCTGAGAACGAAAGCGCAACTGAAGAGGGCTCTCGTTATTTTTGATATATTTTTGTTGTTGTTGCTGTTGCTGTTGCTGTTTTGATAGCATTTCGCATTGCTTGCCTAACCGTTAATTGAATTTAAGCAATGAAATGTAATTTGGAATTTTGCATGTGCCCAACTCGCGTAGCACGCCAGAAATCATCATAAAACCAGACACACAGACACAGTCCGAGCCCCGCTGCAGTTGCAAACATGAAATGAAATTGCAAAAGGTGAACAACATGCAATGAGCCAATGCTATACGGACATAGCCAACAGCAGCTCCAGTAAAAAGGAAAATGAAAAAGAAAAAAACAAAAAAAAAACAGAGAAAACAAAAAATAATGCTGAGCGTGGTCAGTGGCATGCAGCCTGTGTGCTTGCGTCTTTATTGTTGCAGCCGCTGCCGTCGTCTTGTACAACACCCAAAGGTATCAGCAGACAAAATGCTAAAAATGTATTTACCACAAAACCGAACCGATGCGATGCGACCAGACGCGATGCGACGCGACGCGACGGGTGCGCGTCAACAGCGACTGCGACTGCGGCTGCGACGACGGGCTCTGCTCTGCTCATTGCTGGTGCCCTTAATGGATCTGCAGCACTTTGAGTGATTTATTTCACACGTTGATGAAATGGACAGCAATGGGCCGCATTTTGACGTTTATTGCAGCAGTGGCAAAGCCAGCAACCAGCAACCAGCAACAACAACAACTGCCCACGGCATGTGTTGTGCGCATGCGCGCAGCCCTGTGCCGACAACGCTGCCCAGAAGGACGCTGCACTTAAATGCACTAACCAAAAGGGAATATTAACTTTAGCAACAAGTTTGCAGTGCATTTGAATGCTAAATTAGGAAAAGACCATTTGGCAGCTCAAGGGAAATGGAAATAATTTGTATACATATAAATAAATTTAAGATGGGAAATTTCTAATGATCTATTTCCATTTACAAATAAAAATTCCATTTAATTTTCAGTTAAAGTTATATTTAAATAAATATGACACACAATTCAATATAATAAACAACATAAAGTATTTTATTACTCAATTATATTCTATATTTAAATAAAAAAAAATATGTATATAAATAAAATATATATAAATTATATATGTATAAAAATCAAACAACATAATAATATTGACATCATTTATCGCATGAATTCTAAACTATATAATGTATGCATTTCTTATTTACTCATATTTTATATATATTATATTTTCATATAAATTTGAAAGAGCATCAAAAGCTTCATGATTGCAAATTGTCTTCCTCTGCCATGTTTAAACATTTTTAAAAAATGTGTTGTTTTTTTTTTATTTTGTATATTTTTTGTTGTTTTTTTTTCTGCTGCTGCTGCTGCCTTTGTTGTTGTTGCAATTGCGTTTTGCGTTGTGAGCCTTTGCACGTCTTTTGGTAATAGCCCCACAGACCGTGCGCGCTTTAATGAGGCGCGCTCCTCATTTGGACGCCACGCATTTTGTAGTTTTATACCTGCTCTTAAATGAGGGGCGCTCAGAGCGCGGGTACGACGAAGTCGGCAAAATTGAGTCTGAGTTGGCTATTAAAAACATTTAATTGCAACTTAATTAGTTGTTGCTTTAACATAGCGCTTCTCACGAACAGCAACGGCAACGGCAACGGCAACAGCAACTGCAACAGCAACTGCAACGGCAACCGCAACGGCAACGGCAATAGCAACAGCAACAGCAACTGTGACCTCTTCAAATGCCAACGTTGACCTCCAGCCAAACAGGCCAGGCAACAATGATCCATTCACGAAAATGCATTGATATTGAGGCTCAAGATATTGTCAAAACCACCCCGGGAGAAAAGTCAATTTAACACATTCACTATGCCTCTTAAAATGTTGATATTTTAATTAGTGACGCTCTAAAGGATTTTCAACAGCCAAGCTCAGGTTTCACTCCCACTCCCAGCCACTAAACTGCAGTACGGGGAGGGGGGACAGACGAAACACAGGCTCCACCAAGGCATCAACAGCCAACGACGTGGCAATCCGGCTAAAGCAAAATAGTGCCAAAGGGCACAAAGCATTGAGTGCGATTTGCTTTTTTTTTTTTGTGGCTTTTGTTCCAAGCCATAAACATATACGAAGTCAGTGAAGGAGTATTTAGTATATGAAAGGGGTTCGCCTCTTGAAGCTTCAAATATTTGAGAGATTATAAAGTATAGAGATATGTATGACCTTCTAACTTTATGTTTGACAGTCTCAGCTTACACAATTAAATATTATTAGAATTGCTTTTCATTTATTCTATTCACTTCTAACTTTCAAAAGAATCCCTTTGAAGAACTTTAAGTTAAGCCTCTGTCAGTTACAACAAAGCGTTACCCATATGCCAAACTGTTTTTGTTTTTGGTTTTTGGTGCCAACCTACAGAGTTTTCCCCCGACCGCTTTTATGACAGCGTTCCCAACTGTGGCAATAAGTTCAAATGCCAGCTGAAAGACTTTAAAGTCAGGCCTAATGTGCCACATAGGCAATGCAACCGCAACTCCAACTTCAACTCCGACTGTGACTTGGAAGTTCGACTTTGACTCTGACTCTGACAAAAGGTTTCCTCTCTGGCCAAAAAGTGGGTGTAGCGGCACCAAATGCCATTGCCAAGCCAGCGCCTTTTCCGAGGATCGGGCACAACACGCCAACGCACTGACACTCACTCACAGCTCGTGAGGTTCCACTCCTCCACTTTTCGTACAAAGAGAGTATGAGTGTGAGCGTGAGAGAGAGAGAGAGAGAGGGAGGGACGAGCTGCTGCTGTTGCTGTTGCACTCTCTAGTGCTGATTTCCACTAATTTGATTAAACAGATTGAGTTTAATAAGGTTTATGCCATACAGATTGAAAGCCAACCTGCCTCAACAACGACCTGAACAAATGTTGCCTAATTCAAGTGCCGCATTTATTTTGTAAACATTTCACATGCACTCCGGTACTTAGGCATACCCTCACGATTTGTTGTGATACAAAATATGCCGGCCGAGCAGCGATACCACTCAAGAATTTGCCCACACAAAAGGCCGACCGAGGAACAACCCAATCAATGGCCCCCAGTTAAACTTCTCCCATCCACCATTCTGGCGAGTGAACTGCAATGTGCGTTTTGTGTGCACTTATGCGATCATTTGTTAAGTGTCATCACGCCGGCATATGGGCAAGGAAACAACTCAAGAACAACAACAAACAACTAAATGTCATTTTCACTGCCTTCGACGAAATCTGAATACCCTGAATATCTTTGATTATTTAGTTTTATATATTATTAATAATTTAGTACATTTTTTATATAATTATAAGATATGTTCAAGCACCTTTAGACCCCACTGAACTATTCTTAGGTGTGAGCAACAGTTTTATAAAATTTAATGAAGAATGTCTCTCTTTTCAATTTGTAAAATGCCTTAAAATTATTATTATTTTTATAATATTTTATAAGATAAAAATAATAATAAATATATATACAAATAATAAATATAAAAAAATACAAAATAATTTTAATATTAATTTTATAAATTGTAAAAAAATATAAATTTAACAAAATACCCATTAAAAATATTTCTGAAAACGTTTAGCAAACCAGAGAAATTTTCAGATATTATTTTAGTAATATGTACCTATTCAAATGGCCAACAACGTACTCATCCTGCGCTTTAGCTGGCATATAGAAACTTGCTCAAAGTGCTTCATGCCTGGCAAACCAGATGACTAAGTCTATGGATGCTGTAATCCATAGTGTATAACAACAAAGTGTAGCTCGTAAACAAGCAAAGTGTTGTTGTTCTTGATGCTGTTGTTGTTGCTGTTGTTGTTGTTGTTGTCGTTGCTGTTGTCCATGGTCATGGTAAATTTATGCACAATTTTTCGCGCTTTCAAAAAATATTTGCATCATTAATCGTTGCACAGTCTTCGCCTCATGGCGGCATCGCATTATTGTTGTTGTTGTTGTTGCAGGCTCCTCTCATTGTTGTTGTTGTTGTTTAGTTCGAGGCGTTGTCTGCGCCTAAAAACTTCTTGCAACAGCAACATGCAACTGCATTGGCATGCGGGCGCTGGCGTCGTTACAACGTTGTTGAAATGTTTTGTCAAGTTCTCAACGCCTGCAACATCAATGTGGCATTTGCCCTCCGCGCAGCAAGGCTGCCAGACAGGGTGGTGGGGGGAGCTCTGGAGCTCTGGTTGGTTCTACCTATTTACGCTTAAACCACAATGGAAAGCGCGGCATAGGGGCAGAATGGCCCTAATAAACTTTGAAATTCGCTAAAATCATAACGCCACGAAACGCATTTCGCGAACCGCAAAAGTCGTAAGTCAAACATCCGACTAAATACATAGTTACTGCCGCAGTCGAGCAAACAAGCAGCCAGCAAGCTAGACAACCTAACTAAACAACTATCCAACCAACCAACCACCATCCACCCAACCACCTTGTTGCAGCTGTTGCAGCAGCCCTGTGGCTAACACACGCACACAAATAGAACAAGTTTAGCAGCAGAAAAAGCAGCTAAAACAAAGAACGAGTTGCTCTGCTTCTCGCTTTTTATACCCTGAACCCATTGAAAATGGGAAATCAGGGTATAATGTTTTTGTGAAATGTATGTAACAGGCAGAAGGAGACATCGCAGACCCCATAAAGTATATATATTCTTGATCAGCTCGATGAGCTGAGTTGAAATAGCCCTGTCCGTCTGTCCGTCCGTCCGTCCGTCCGTCCGTCCGTCCGTCCGTCCGTCCGTCCGTATGAACGCAGCGATCTCGTAAACCACAAAAGCTAGATACATGAAATTTTCAGAGAATACTCGTCTATAGCCTACGCAGTACGAGTTTTTTTTAGATTTTCGATAACTCATCCCGTTTCCTTATTATCGATAAAAATCGATAACTTTTCTTCTGTTAAGCATACCGTAAGAGCTAGAGACTCCAAATTTACTGTGTAGATCCGTGTAATGAATGCGGAGATTTTGTAATTTTTGGATTTTAGTTGCCACGCCTCCTTCGCCCCCAATTTGCAAAATTCGTATTTCAAATACTAGAGACTTGTGCTTTGGCAAATACACATATATGAATGACATAATTACGTTGTGAAAGTTTGATTAAGAAAGTCCATCCACAAAAAAAGTTATTAAGCATTTAATTTCCCATACAATAGGCACATTGCAGCCCGAGCGCAGTCGCCGCGCTGACTGCGCAGTCAGCAGAGCGCGTGCTTATGCGTGCGTGCGTATGCATGTGTGTGTGTGTGTGCGTTGCTCGCAATATTTGTATGTGTGAAAGAAACATAGAATGTTGGGAAGATTGGATCTTCGCAGGGTTCAGGGTATCTCGTAGTCGAGCCGTCTCGACTAGAGCACTCTTACTTGTTGTTATAAAATTATCAAATGTTTAATAGACTCAGAGACCCCCTCTTCGTACCATACAAATGATGATGGATGAAGCTGCCTCGGCCTCTGCCTCTGCCTTTGCCCCTTGCCAGAGTTAAGAACTGCAAAAGTCCAGCCAAACTCCAAATAGAGAGTTCAAACTGCGGCTTAGCTGAGCTCAGTTGCCAAATGAACTTGTACAATTTTTGGTTGGGATTTTCTTTTGTATCTTTTCTTATTTTCATTTTGTGGCTTGTGTCGAAAAGTTTTCTCCATTTTTTTTTTTTTTTTGGTTTTCTTGGGGTTGTAAAACTTTAAAATTTACAGCTTGCACCTAGACATAAGTCGAGAGTTAAGACGATGCAACAAGTAAAGTTTTTGGGGTTGCATGAAAAGCCAGCAGAGCTTTGCACTTCTTAGAAATGTGATATATTCATTTCAATTAAAAGAAGTTTAAAGTCCAAAAGTTATTGATTAAAACAACAGAGTTTTAATTCAAATGTGCTCTATGGGAAGGACAGAAGTTGTAGTATATATTATAGGCAAGAGTATATCATAACTAAGTATATATTATAGCTAATAGCCTTAGTTCCTTTTTCATTATTGAAATTTATTTTTCCTTATCTTTGCGTGGCTTTGATTATCTTAACTTATCTTAACTTATCTTACTTTATCCTCTCTTTTATTTCTTTCCTATTATATTCTTATTTCTTCTATTCTCCTTGTTTATCTCTCCTTTGTGGGCCTCTCTATTACAGTCACCTTTCTTCTATTCTTTTCTTATGTGTTCTCTTGTCTTTATTGTTATTATCTCTTATTTATTGAGTTCTTCTCTTCTAAGCTCTACTCACTTATCTCTTCTCTGCTTAACTCTTATTGTTTCCTTCCCTTTATACTTAAATCTTCCATTTTTAGTCATCTGTTCTCCTCACCTACTACTTTATTTTCTTTTATCTTTCGTGTTCTCCTCCTCTTCTCCTTTCTTTTCTACTTTATTCTTCTATTTTCTAAGCAGTTTTTCTTCTCTCTTATCTTATTTCTCTTATCTCTTATCATCTCAGCTTTTCGCTTCTCAATTTTTATCTGCTCCTCTCTTCACTTCTCTTTTAAAGCTCAAATTCAAAAACTTAATAATTAGCCATTAAAGCATCTAAAACATTGGCTACATTTCCTGTGCGACAGAGAGAGAGAGAGAGAGAGAGAGAGAGTGAGTGCAGAACGAGGCGGAGTATAAGTAGTAGGAGAACGCACAATGAACTCATAAATTGACGCACCCTCCAAAACCGACAACATAATCGGCCACGCCGCCGGCAATGGCAATGCCAACAACAACAACAACAACAACAACAACGACGACAACGACAACGATACCAAAGACCCACTCCGTAGTAGAGTCTCAATACTTGATATTGCAACGCTGTGGCGCGCACTTGTAAATGGCATGTTGCAACATGCCTAAATATGCGCCACACACACTAACGGCACTGCCACGAAGAGCAGGAGGAAGCAGAAGCAGAAGAAGAAGAAGCCGGGCTCGAGTCGAGCCGAGTCGAGTGCGGGCGACTCCTACGCACCAACAAACATCTCTTCTAGCGACATTGGAGCCAGATTGCGAGCCAGCCTCTATTTAGCTGCGCCAAAGCCTTGACAATGATCGTCATTAATTGAGAGGCAGACGACGACGGCGACGACGACGACGGCGACGACGACGACGTTGCACGTTGCTGCGTCCGTTGCAACGTTCGTTGCTGGCGTTGTTCGATGAGTTTGGTTGCCATCGGACGCTGCTTTTGGGGTTTCTCAATTACTGCGACAGCAAAGTACATTAACTTTGCTAAGCAGCTCGTAACGTTTGAGTTGAAAAATCAATTGAGAAGTAATATTAATGAGTATTTTATATGAGATGATCAAGAATACTAAAAGACTTTTCATCAACTGTATCAGATTACTTTATCAATTTATTTTGAATATACTCTCTTGCTGCTATTAGCAATTTTTAGTGTATAAGAGAACTACTATTGTCTAGTTGCTTGTACTTTTTCTGTTTTGGCTTTTTTGGCCAAGCGAATTATGAAAATGTGGGCTTGGTGCTGGCAACAACAATATTAACAACAACAACAGCAACAACAACAACGACAATGCCACCAATATTGTCATCGTCCAGAGCTGAGACCTAAAGCCTGAGAGCTGAGACCGAAGACGAAGCTGGAACTGGAGACTTGGGCGCTGGCATGCGATGTATCTGCTATGAGTTTTGTTGCTGCTGCTTTCTAAATGCGTAGCATATGCTTTGAGTTTGTGTATGTGTGTGTGTGTGTGTGTGTGTGTGTGCGAAAATGTTGACCTTTAGCACAGAAAGCTAAGGCTAGCCAAAGTCAGCAAAAGCAAAATAGGCGTCTAATGCACAAAAATCTAAGCACAAATCTACGCAGATTTATCTTCAAAGGGGGACAGTTTAAACAAGCACTGAAATTTAAGCTGCTGGAAAAGTCTAGGGTAACAGGAAAATGCACAAATGCATATGCAGCCAGCCATACATATATCTCTCTCAATATCAAATGCATGCCCATTATCTCTTATATTTTTGGCTTTTTTTCTTGCCGATTTGGAGCCAATTCACGCTGCATCGTTTAAGTTGGACTGACGCCAGTTTTGACCTCAAAACAACATTGAGAAGAGGTATAAAAAACATAATGATGACAGCTACCGATATGCACTGCAACGCGCGCGCCCCACGCTCATAAATTACAGAGCCATAAGGCACAAAACAAGATCGAGAACAACCCAGTTACAAAGGGCAAGGAGCAGGGGGAGGGGATGGGGCAGGGCCAGGGGCTGGGGCAGCGCGAGTAGCTGATGAAGGGGGTTTAGCTTATGAAATTACGCCGCGAAATTCTTAGCATGCCACACATACATAATTTGTTGGTAGCCAACGCTGCGCTGTGGCTTTTGTTGTTGTTGTTTTCACCGCGAAAAAAAAGAAATCACTATCTCATTATGGCATACACCTTTTGGGCACATGCACACATGTATATAGTACATACATAAATATATATATATATATATCTTTATGCCGAGCCCATAATTATAAAGAGCCCTTAAGTACTTGTTAACAAGTTCGATATCTGAGCGATTTACATGATGTTCTTTAAATGCAGACCCCGAAAAGAAAGTGCAAAGCCAGCAAACAGCAAACGGCAACGGCATATTTTGTCTGATCTGTGGTAAACGATAAACCCCAAGGGAATTGCGAGCATACAGTGGCTCGAAATTGTTCAGATATATATATTAAAATGAAATATATATATTTATAAAATATTATTTATCTATGGGTAATACATATATAAGTAAATATTATATTCTTATACAAATTTCAAAGGGAGATATTTGGAATTAATTTTTTTTTTATTTATTTTATATATGTATATACATATATATTTTTTTTTGTAACACAATTTTATAAAAATATATTTTTTAACTAATTTGTATTTCTAAATTATTAATAAAAATATTTTAAAAGCATGAGAAACTTTTAAATAGCTTTATGAAAATTCTGTAAAAAATATTCGTAAATAATATTTTTATTATTAATTAAATTTTGTAATAAATATTAAAAATACATATTTTTTGTTTTTGACTATTTTAAAAACATAAATATTTTTAATGTCTGATAAATTTTTTTATGTTTTTATTTTATTATTTTTTTATGTAATATATAATTATTATTTAATATAATTTAAGAGTTATAAAAATGACTAGACTTAAAAATAAATTTAAAAAAAAAATAAATAAATTTTGAAATATATTATGAAAAAGATTTATAAATTCTTAATAAATTATAATCCTTAAAAAAATATTTAAAATTTGCAACCACTGTACAGCTGGCAGGCATTTTTGGCAGGTAACCCGAACAAATTGAATGGTTATGCTTTATGACTTATGGAAACCGGCAGCTGATTTGCGCGCCCCGATTTGCCGTTTAAATCATTTGCCATAAAAATCGAATGCAGCACTAATTAAAGCCAGACATACCGCAGAGAGTGAGCGAGATTGAGACAGAGAGAGAAAGAGAAAGAGAGTGTGGTGCATCCGTCAAGCGGAGCATGTGTAAGATAAGCCAACCATTAAGTCGTGGGCAATCCAGACATTCAACCCATTAGCCGCAGCAATGCTGTGGCTAACCATTAGCAATTAATTAAAAAATTAGAATATATTATGAAACTGATAGGCAGCGATCAGATGATGTCTTATCTGTTGGGTCGCATCGCCATTGACAACCAAACGAATTAAATAAATTGAAAAATTGTCGGAATTTGAATGAAAATTTGTTTGCTGTTTGTTTGGTGCTCTGTCCCCCTCTCTCTCTCTCTCTCTCTCTCTCTCTCTGTCATATGAAAAGCAATTCGTAGCTATTCATATGTTTCAAGCAGCCGTTGCAGCAGCTCAAGCGAATGTTGCATATTTACGAGCTATTTATGCATATTAAAAAATTCTCCAAACGCTCGAATCAAAGAAAACTAGATAACAGTAGCTGACCCTGTCCCTGTCCCTGTCTCTGTCCCTGCCAAGGCATCCCTCTATCTTTTCGCTGCTTTACCTGCGAGAGTCGAGGTTTATAATACAAATATTTCCAGCTACCAAATCTGTGGCATGGAGCATCTTTTTTATCATTTTTTCTCTACAAATTTTGTATGCATGTTCACGATGTGATAAGAGTATATTAGTTTTGTGCAATGTCCAGAATTTTCGAGATAAAATATATATATTTAACAGATGAATAATCTCATAACCTATAAATCATGTGGTAAGTCAGAAAATATTGATTTCTGAATGCATTTAACTAGTTTTTGTGTGTGTGAGCAAGCCTGCTGCAGTCGGTGCTGCCCAAATGCAACAGTCTTACTTGCTTTTTCTTTTTACTATTTTATTTCTCCTACTACCGACTACGATGCGTTCGGCTGATAAAGATTTGTCTGTTTTGATTTTTATGACGCCACAAAAAAGGTTGCCCCGAGCTGCAATCTACCAAATTGAACCCTGAACGGAGATTCGGCACATAAAACTTCCATTTAATCTATAGAGAATGCCATAAAAAAAAACTTTACAATCATATTCGCAAATATGCATAAGCAATTACATACTTCTCTTCACATATTTTTACTTCTCATATTTTCGGCCAACTTGTGAGTCAGTTTCGATAAGCGGAAAACTATTTCGAAGTTAGAAGTGCATTGAACGGTAAAGCTCAACTTTTACGGTTATAAATAAAAGTTGCTTAAGTGCAAAATTATGGTTTTCCAATCATCTTAAGGCATTTATAACGTGTCACGAACAAGCTGAGTAGAATTTTTATGGTACACTTTTCATATCAGCATTAGAAGTTTTTCTGAAGTTGCCTAGTTTATAATTGTTTACTTTTATTATATGACTTGAAATTTGAAGAGATGGTTTTAATATAATTATCATAAATTTTTCAGATTCCATCCTTTATCATTTTCATGGAATTTAAATACTTTTTATGCATTTTTTTTTTCTAGTTTTAAATTTGATTTTAAAAAATTATAAAAATTAATAATAATAGGCATAGCCTGAGTTGAACCAGGGCAGAGCCAAAGGCAGAGCTTGGGTTTAGCCAGAGCAGAGCCTTAGGCAGAACCTGAACTGAGCTAAAGCAGAGCCATAGGCAGAGCCTTTGCCACAGCCTGAGTTGAGTCAGGGCATAGCTATAGGCATTGCATGAGTTGAGCCAGAGCAGAGCCATAGGCATAGACTGAGTTGAGCCAGAGCAGAGCCATAGGCAGAGCCATGGGCAGAGCCACGAGCAGAGCCTGAGTTTAGCCAAAGCAGAGCCATGGGCAGAGACTTAGCCACAGCCATAGGCATAGCCTGAGCTGAGCCAGAGCAGAGCCTTTGCCACAGCCTGAGTTGAGTCAGGGCATAGCCATAGGCAGAGCCATCGGCAGAGCCATAGGCAGAGCCAAAGGCAGAGCCATGGGCAGAGCCACGGGCAGAGCCATGGGCAGAGCCTAAGTTAAGCCAAAGCAGAGCCTTTGCCACAGCCTGAGTTGAGTCAGGGCATAGCCATAGGCAGAGCCATCGGCAGAGCCATAGGCAGAGCCAAAGGCAGAGCCATAGGCACAGCCATAGGCATAACCTAGGTTGAGCCAAAGCAGAGGCATAGGCAGAGCTATGGGCAGACCCATAGGAAGAGCCTGAGTTGAGGCAGAGCAGAGCCACAGGCAGAGCCATGGGCAGAGCCACGGGCAGAGCCATGGGCAGAGCCATGGGCAGAGCTATGGGCAGAGCCTGAGTTAAGCCAAGGCAGAGCCTTTGCCACAGCCTGAGTTGAGTCAGGGCGTAGCCATAGGCAGAGCCTGTGTTGAGCCAGAGCAGAGCCATAGGCAGAGACATGGGCAGAGCCATAGGCATAGCATGAGTTGAGGCAGAGCAGAGCCACAGGCAGAGCCAAAGGAGAGTTATCGGCAGAGACTAAGTTGAGCCAGAGCAGAGCCACAGGCAGAGCCATGGGCAGAGCCATAGGCAGAGCCTGAGTTGAGCCAAAGCAGAGCCATAGGCAGTGCCTGAGCTGAGCCAGAGCAGCGTCATATTCTGAGCCAGAGCAGAGCCACGAAGAGCACATGCATATGTATGTGTGTGTGCATGTGTTACTTTCATACATGTGTAAAATAAGAGTAGAACGTTTGGAATATCGGCTCTTCGCACGGTTCAAGGGATTTCGTAGTCGAGCAGTCTGGACTAGAACACTCTTTATTGTTTAATATTTTATTATCCAACATTTTCTACTTAGAGAATTTGAATATTTTTCAAGAGATTTTTCCCCTAAAAAAATAAATTGTATATATTTTTAAATTTTCTGTAAAGCAATTTTAATTTAATTAAATATGCATTAGTCTGAATTCCTTTCTTCATTTAACTTAATTCCTTCCTGACATTTTCATATGAATAGCTCACTTTCAATTAATCTTTTTTCTATTTCATGTTCTCAGAATGCAATTCATTTATTTCAATTAGCTTTATCTAAGCTGAACCGATTTTTGTTTCCGCATTCATTTCTTATTCTAATCAACTATCAAATGTTGGCTTAAATGTGCCAAGCCTCAATTGTAGTTGAAGTTCTTTTCAGCCACGTAGCGCCCACTGCAAAAAATGTTGTTTGTTTCTTTTTTGTGTGTTCGGATCCTGATTTATGAATATTACTATAACAGACGCCGCCACCAGTCGAGCAGTCCATCCATTTGGATGATGTGCGATCCGGGATCATTATTCATAACGAAAATCAATTAGTGCAGCAAACCCACCCAAGCCAGTCGCAAGTTGCAAGTTGCAAGTTGCAAGTTGCTAGTTGCGAGTCGGAACAGAGTCATCGTCAAGTCGTTCGAGTTGATGAATTGGTTTTAAATCAATGATAATGCAATAATAAACCTCATAGATACTCCAACAACGGCTGCGGAGTAGAGCGAGATGTAAAGGAGGAGCAACAGTCCAAGTCAAATTCAAAACTTGTGTTCTGGCCAAGTTATAAATTCAAATCACACAACCACGCAAAAGGAATTCATTGTGAGTCGCATGTGGGTTGCAGCAGAAGGAGCCCGAGTCCAAGGCACACGAGTTGCTTGTTGTTATCTGCGCAAAGTTGGGGAACTGGCAACATGTTGCCGTTGTTGCCGTTGTTGCCGTTGTTGCCGTTGTTGCTGCTGCCACTACTCCCCCTGCCATAAACACGAAACAAAAATATCAATTATGAGGCAAAAGCAGGACGCCAAGGAGCTGAGCTAGACCTCGTATCATATTTGTCGGACAAGGCAATGCGGTAGCAACAGTTACTGTTGTTGCCTCTGCTGCTGCTGCTACACATGTTGCTACCGTGTTGTGCTGTTGTTGTGTTGCTGCAAGCACCATTGTAGCGAGTATGACATTTGTTTTAGTCGCTTATCTTGCAATGCGCCAAACCCAGCCAGCCAGCCAGCAATGCAGCCTCTCTCATTCAACTCTAGCCCCAGTGGCTGCCCCAGCCCCACCCGTTCGTCTGATTATGCGCTAAATTCCTATAGATGCTCATTTATTATGTTTTGAGCGATTTGCCAGTGTGTGCATGGAACATCGTTGAGCATATAATTTCTTGGCTTTGCAAATGTAATTGATGCATTGAGGTTATGACATAGTTTCTGATAATGCGCCACGGCTTATTTGGCATATTCCAGGCCAATGCAATCTGCAACTGACTCGTCGTCTGCCTCCACTTGAGTGAGCGGCACGCAATTGTTGCAACATGCCTTCAATAATTCATAGCTTGATAGCTATTTTAGACCTCCTTTGCTAATGTGAGACAATACACTCTCTTTCTCTCTCTCTCTCTCTCTTTCTCTCTCTTTCTCTGTTTCCCTTTTCTTGTTCATTTCTATTGAAAATAATAGTTATGTCAATTGTGTATGTTCTATAATATTTTATAGTAAGTTCTGCTCAACCATTTGTTGTGTGCACAGGGTGGAAAGTCTCTGCAACAGGCAGCTTAGTTCTTTAACTTTTTCTATTCGTTTTTATGCAGAAATGTTATTTAAAAATTCATACTTCAATAGGTTTTGCCATGGTTTAATCAAATACGCTTGATAAAAGCTTAAATTTCAGAAAATGCACATTTTATGGCTAAAGAGCTTAAGGCTAAAGATTTTTATGCAGTCATTAAAGTTTTTCTTAAGCTAAGAAGAATTTTGATGAAGATGAAATAAATGACTAAGACTACGAATAATAATCAAATACATAAACTTTAACTACAACTAACTCTGTACAGTTTAATGGACTGCATAACTTGCCCAACTTCTCACAACTTGCCACTTAAACACATACTTAAAGAGTCCTATTGCCATGGCATTGCATCTACAAATCTAGTAAATGGCTTTGGTCAACCTGCAGTAGAGCAATTTGTGACAGCTGCCTGCGTGTAGCTTAGGCTTATGCTCAGGGAACACATAGCAAGACTGTCTGTACACGCCTTTAAATCCAAAACCAATTTGGGTCACAGCTAACTGGCAGGGCACAGGCGCGTAATCGAGTCGTTAACCATTGCAGTGGCTTGATTTGACCCACAGAGGCTGGTTGGCTGGCTGGCTGGCTGACTGCAACTTCATGGCTTTGACTGCGTCTCAACAATTTCCCTTTCAATTTCAACAGTAATCAAAACTGTCCACTTTGTGTCATGTCACACGCGACAACAACAACAACAACAGTAACAACAACAACACCTAGACCAATGTCAACTGCAGATACTTCAACTAAACAAAAGCAAAAGCCCAACAAGCAACTGTCCAGCCATCCAGCTGTCAAATCCAGATACACACACTCGCACATAAGCCATTCAATCAACTTTACAACTTGGGTTCAGCGGCAGTGCGTTCAATTGTACAAACGGCTTGTGGCGGATTATGATTATGTGTGTGCGCGCGTATCTTACAGATACTTAGGCTTACAGCACAAGCACAAGCACAAGACACAACGCACACACACACACGCACAGACAGAGCGCACACAACAAGCTGAGGCGTGTCTAATTGCGCGCACATGTCTTACGCCCCATGGGTCAGAGCAAATCCCCTCCCCATGCTCCACTCTCTAAAAGCAACAATAACTGAAATGTCGTCCATTGTTTCGATCTGGCTATAAATACGCTTCGCAGTGGCGACGTGAATGGCCCGATTTTCGTATGATTTAACGCAATTTATTGTTGTATATCTCAGTTGAAAATTAATGATTCAATGGAATAACGATTTAATGTGGCTCGGCTTATGGATTTGCAATATAATTGCATTTAAGTACATCATATTTAACTGGGAAGCTTTGAGAAAATCATTAAGTGAGCAGACTAACTAATTAACTGGCATTATTTAACGTCGGTTTAAATCTTAAGTTGTAATTACATTGAAAATCTTGAAGCTAATTGCATATTAAATATATATTTTCTACAAATTTAAATTATGTATTTTTGTGTTTCAGTTAATATATTTAAAGAAGAAATGAATTCCATATATTATAAAAATATTTAAATCAAGAACTATTTATAATTTATAATTTAAAAATTTATATAATATTATATATGTTTTTTTTAGACTTATATCTCTTAACTACTTGATTTATATTTTGTTATTACTTTTTTTCAAGTTATTAATTAAAATATATTTTTAAATATTCTTAAATACAATTTAAACTTTGTTCTTTTTAAAAAATTTTTAATATAATAATTTATTTGATATTTTATATATATTTTTTAGATTTATATATTTTTACTTCTCGATTTATATTTTGTTATTAGTTGTTTCAAATTATTGATTTAAATATTTTAAAAATTTATATATTTTTAAATATTATTAAATTAAAATTTGGTTATTGTGATTTTTTCAAAATTTTTATTCTAATAATTTATATATTATTATATTTTTTTAAGATTAATATTTTTTTTATATATATATTATATATTATTTGTATTTATATATTTTATATTTTGTTATTAACTGTTTCAAGTTAATTATTTAAGTATTTTTTTAAATATTATTTAATATTATTAAAAATATATTTGGATTTTGCAATATTTTTCAAAGTTTTAAAATACCAAAATTCCATTTTAAAATTTTAATTAATTTAACTCAATTCAAAGCAAATTTTGCCTATGTAAAAATACTATTTTAAATGCATTCACATATAAATATTTATATAAATTTATATTGTTCTGTTATCAGATTGCATGGCAAACCAGTTGGGGTCATTTTAATAGTAGCCCTAGCTTTTATGAGCCATACAACGCGCTCGAAAACACTTTAGAAAAAGCTTTCAAGTAATTTGTATACCATAAAAATAAATATTGCCTTATGGTAATGGGGCGAAACAAACAAACAAACAAAAAGAAAGAAGAAGTGACAGGGCGAACAAACAATCTTTCGCGCATAAGGAATAATCACTGTAAAAAAAAAAATAAAAGTCTCTCTCGATATTCGTTATTTTCTTTGGTTTTTTTTTTCGTTTTTTTTTTGGCATTAGCCTTCATCAGGCATGCAAAGCGGGCGCCCAGGCGGCAGTCGCCGTGACGCCAACTGGGCAAAAACGATAACTGATCCTGTCCAGGTGCAATAATTACGCATGCAGGCGGCGCACTTCATTGAATAATGCGAGTGCATAAATTAATTAAATTACGTTATAAAGTTGGCAAGGGCCAGAGGAGTGGAGTGGAGTGGAGCGGAGTGGAGTGAGACAAGTCTTGCGACTTGCCTCACGCATTTGTCGCATAATTACGGACGCGCGAATTGCGTTGCCTTCACACACAGAAGTACGATTCGAGGTGTAGCCGGAGGAGAGCAAGTTGTGTTGCTTTGATTGGAAATCGTTGTTTGGTTTTAATTTTTGTCGCACGGCCACCCAACAAGTGGCCAGGCAGGCAGCCACTACTACACAGACGGCAAGCTGGCAATGCTGGCAATGCTGGCCAAACCGTGCAACCGGCTGTGGCAAATCATTTGCATAGCCAGTGGCCCACAGGCTGAGTTTTTGCAGCTCAGACTCTGTGTGCGCTCTGTGCTGTGTGCTCTGTGCTGTGTGCTCCCTTTTTGCGTTTTTGGCCAACATGTCGTCCAATTACTCGTTTATTCAATGGCGTTTGCATTAAGTGGACGCGTTAATTACGGACGACGTTCGACGTTCCACGCTCCACGCTCGGCGTTCGACGTTCGGCGCTGGCGAAAAATGTTAATTAAGTGATATTTTCGGCACCCAGTTGCCAACCTGTGCGCTGTGTGCCCTCCTGTGTGCGTCTCCTTTTGGCAGTCACTGTAATTAAGTTGTACTACGAACTACGATGCTTTTCGTTCAGATTCGTTTCAGTTTTGCGTTCTCACTGCTGCTGCTGCTGCTGCTGCGGGCAAACTTTTTTCTTTACATTCAAGTTGAACTTGCAGCACAAACAAACCAAAAAAAAAAACGAAGCAAAAACACTAAAACTTCATCTGGCTCAAGGTCGGCAACGTGTGTGGCTAGAAGCATGTTCAAGTTGAATGAAAGTGTTTTAAAAATTTCACATAATAAACAGAGATTTTGATGAACTACTTTTTTTTAAAGAGAACTTAGAAGATTTTCATGATTGATTAGGAAATGGGTTGAAATTTCATGAATTATGTGGCATAAAAGATAGACTGAGAAAATGTATCATATTAATAATACTTTAGATTTATTTTAACCAATTATTTCTACATAAAAATACAGACAAAAATATATTAAAAAGTTATTAAAGTTTTAAAAAATATTTATTTAAAATATTTAAAGTAAAAATGTAGTATTTAATTACATTTTTCCATCTAATAAACTTACAAAAAAATTTAATTTAACTATTAAAAATTATTATAAATTTTAGACATGACGAAATATTTATATTAATTGAAAAAAAAAACAAATTTATAAATGTATATATCTATATAAATATATACAAATAAATATATATAATAGTAAATAATATTATAAAAGAACCACATTCCTTACGGCATGTAGCTAAAGTCCACTACCTAACATTAGCCAACTATTTTGGCCAGCGCCTAACTGGTCGCCTTTAAATGCATCATTAATGTGCATTTGTTGCCTTAGATTTTGCGCTCGGATAACACACGCATGAGAATCTCGCCAAAACATTAGATGGAGAGACAGAGAGAGAGAGAGAGGGAGCGAGAGACCTTGGCTTTGGGGACTGAGCACTGGGCACTGAGCTATGCGCAGCTTGCGCCTGTTGCTTGAAAACCAAAACAAATAAAAATGATTTATAACGCAATGCGTTGAAGTTCTGCCAGACGCCGCCAAAAGCGCCAACTTGGTCGCTGCCCTCGAGGCAGCCAACTTGGCCAGCTTGGACATTGAGAAGGTTGCGGTGCCTGTCTGACTGTCTGCCCGTCGCCTTGGACCCGTTCTGGTGCTGGTGCTCTGGGTTCTGCTTCGACTATCGCGGCTGGCAAGCTAAAAGTCTATGTTAACTTTGATAAATCGCTGCACTACTAAAATGCGATAAGCGTGCGAGCGAGCGAACAAACGAACGAACGTATGAACGAACGAACGCTGATGAGGATTGGGGGAACCCATAACCAGGTTCTCTCTCCAAACCCAATCAAGGGGCCGCACCAACGGCTACTGTGAAAGGGACGAGATCGTCCGCTGTAAACGCATGCGCTGATTGCAATGCGATAGTCGACTCGAGACGACGTACTTATATAAGTATTTTGTATATATTTTATATGTATATATATATATATATGTACTCTGCTAGTGTCCAGCAAGTACTTGCCACAATGATATCTGCATGTCTATCTTAGATGCTCACGCACACACACACACACACACACTCAGCCCAAAACACACACAGACACAAAAGGCGTTGAGTGGTGTACGCCTGCGTGGCAGTTGCAGTGGCAGTGGCAGTGGCAGTGGCAGTGGCAGCGGCTATCTGCACTGCCAAGCCTCCTTAGCCGGACCATTGCGTGCTGTGGCAAGTCAAGTGCAGCAGCAACGGCAGCAGCAGCAGCAGCCGTTGTAGCTCTGCAAGTGTCACACATATACACACACACAGCCAGAGACAACCCATATGGCAAAGTGAATATTAACCCAATAAACAACAGTTTTTAAGGGATATAGAAAAAGTTGAATGATTATAAATAATTATAAATACTTTTAATAAAGTTTTAAAATATTTTAAAAATTGTTTATAAAGTTTTAAGTATATAAGTTCAGCTCAAAATATTGTTATCTTATATTTAGTATTATAAAAGCAAGGGAAAAATATTTATATTTAAATTTTCTCTTTAAAAAAATATAAAAATTAATAAAAATTGAAACCTTTTAAATTGTTTAAAGTAAATATTCATTAATATATAATAATATGATTCTGTTTTAATTTTTTTTAAAGCTTTCAGCATATACAAAAAGTATGAAAACATCAAAATTTGTGAATATATTATATAAATTCATATTAATTATAATTATATTAACTATATTGATAGCCTATTAAGACTTATCCTCTTTGAGCTGGTAAAAACTCTTTTATATATATATATATAAACAAGGGAATCTTAGTAGTAAGAGCAATAAAAGATCAGAGAATTTATTTATTATTTCGCATGATGATTAAAGCGATGATTAAATCTCTAAATACTAATTATACCCATATTAATATTATATTTAATAAATTAAATCCTGTTCAGATTATATTCCAAAGTGCTCAAAAATTCAATTAAACACAAACAACCTTTTCCATTAACTTAAAAAAACTTCTTTAAATGTCTTACTCAACCAACTGTTGGGCAATTTTTCCTCTACTGAATATGTTTATTGGGTTAATGCATTTACATTGTCGCCTTGCGCCCCTCTTGTTCCATTCTCTGCAATTCTCCTGCCGCCCAGCGCTTTGTACGTAACTCTTATCTAGCGCCTTGAACTTGTAATGTTGGTTATTTTGTGCAAATATTGCGTTAATTAAAATATTTTAGTTGCGCCTCGTTGATAATGGACGTCGTTGACGACCGGACCTGTCCCTAGGGGCAGGTTGGCGGCTGCTGCTGCTTTTGCTGTTGCTGCAACACCTTTGCGCCTCTTTAATGTGGCAACGGCCACTAGTCACTGTGGCAAGTGCATTCATTGCGTTGCAGGTTCGATTGGCAGCATCGCTCCGTTTGCTTCGATTAGATTAACAAGTGCCAATTCCCTCTGAAGCCAAAGGCAAAACTTATTGAAGCCCAGCGCCAATGCGCGTCAAATATTTGCATTTAGATGCGCGATACGAAAATGCTGCTTAACATTTATAATTACTTAACGCATCTTATCACATTTGGCTACTTGCAAGCCCGACGACTCGACGAAAAATAACTTTGATAAACTCAATTGCACAACTTCAAAGCAACCGTTGGCTGTCCGTCCCTTCGCCGTGCCATCTCCATCTCCTTCTCCCTCACTCTTTTCGGCGGCCATGCCCCCTTGTCTTGGTCTTGTCACGGCACGCCCCTGAGCCAAGTCAACGAACTCAAATCGAGCGTAACAATATTCAAAGTGCCATTGAAGCCGCACACAAACTATTCACATGTCTTGCTCTCGGGTCCAGTTCGTGCAAAGTTCAATGCGAGGGCGGTTTCATTAATTTCTAATTACAACTAAACTAACTTTTTAGGATTTGCTAAGTTTTTAGTAACAATTAAGGGTTTTTCATAAATCTAAAAGTTGCTTTAAGATTTTGATAACTTTATTTTAATAATTTTTTTTAAATAAAAATAATTTTGAAGGACAATTCATTATTATCAAATAATTCTTTATATTTGAGGTTTAAATAAAAATCTCAAAATAATAAGAAAATAAAAAAGATATTATTAAGTAATATTTAAATTAAAATTTTCATTAAAAATATAAGAGTTTATTGCTTAAGGACATAAACACTAAATTATATTTTGTAATACAAACCAAAGCTGCTTTAACTAACTCTTTATTAATTTTCTAGATCAAATCTTCGTCTAGTAAATACATTTTCTTGAGCTACCCTCGTTGAATTGATATTATTTTTTTTTTTTTTGTGTAGCAGCTCTTGCTGCATATGTAAGGAGCCGCATTTCGAATTGCACCCACGCATTAGTTGTAACAAATTTGTAGCGCGTTCTTTGTGGCACGTGACTCTGCAGGGCTATTCCACACTCTACGCTCTCCGCCCCACCCACTCCCTGACGGAAGTGTGAGCACATTTGCCTGGCCTTCGTCTTGGTTCAGGTCCTGCTCACTCCGCTCGCTACATAGCGAAAGTAATTGATTTCTTTTATAGTTGAGACAGTTTCAAACTGAAATGGTTTCGCAGCAGCGGCAGCAACAACGTTGCCAATGCCTTGGGCGTTGCAGCTCACACGTTTCCTGACTGCTGACCTGCTGCTGCTGCTGCTGCCGCTGCTGCTGCCACTTGGCCCCACAGTCACTCGCATTGAGCGCTGTCTGTTCTATTCCGTTTCTATTTTTTTTTGTTTCTCTTTTTTTTTGAGTTTGGCTTTGCCGCACGTGTAAATGCTTCAAACATGTTGCGGTTTTGGCCAAAGCGAACAACAACAACAACAACAACAACAACTGGACTTTTCGGTGTTTTATTGTTGCCTGCCGTGAAATGTTTTAAATAAAGATTTTTTATTGTCAATGGGGAAATAGTGTTGCGGCTTTTGGCTTTATATCACACCGACCGACCGACCGACCGACGGACCGAACGAAAACACCTTTTACAGCGCGGCGTTGACTTTAATGTGCTGCGGTCGTTTTGTAAGTGTCATGACACAAGGGACTTGACTGAGGGATTTTACAATTTGGCAGGAAGCGTTTAGACTGCAAGACGCCACATAAATGTCCACATCTAGCTAAAAAACTCAAAGCAAACAAAAAGAGTTGAGTGTTGTGCACAAATATATGAAGATAAATCGTTTAGGTTAATAGTTTTGAAAATATATATACCAAATATATATCTAACTAAATATGTATCAAAAACTTATTAAGAATTAGAAAAGCAATGATGAACCTTTAAATCTTAGCTGAAAGTTATAGATCGTGATATAGATTGAGATAGAAGAAGATATATGAGTTATCTATAGCTTACGAATTCTTGGCAATTTCTATATGAATATGTCTAGCTTGCAAAACTACAGTTATATATAGATTTTTGTATACTTAGATATTTCCATAAGCTATTATCCATAGCTGATCTCTTATAAATTATGATATATATGCAAAAAAAAGTAGACAGAGTTATCTCTGATTAATACTCCCTCTATAAATAATCTTGATGAAAACAGACAGAAATGCCTGCTAGAGCTATAATATAAATATGAATTAACTCAACAAAATATTTATTCTAACAATTTTTCACAAACTTCTTCAAAGATTTTGAATATCTTTGAATACCCTTATCAAAAACTTCATTTATAATTCAGTATTAAATATTATTAAACCAATTCTGAAGAGTGCCGTGAACCTGACTTAAATGTTGCATGTGTGATATACGAGAACTCTTTAACAAAAACTCGCTTTAAGTTTTTTTGTTTTTTGGTAAAGGCGCCTGCCTCTTGGGACTTGAGGCGTTTTAAATGCCACAATCAATCTAACTAATATTTTGAGAAGAGAAAGAGAGACAGAGAGAGAGGGAGAGGGAGAGAGACTCAGACGCTGAAGCAGAAGACCAGAGGTAATAATAATATATAATGTATGTAAATCACCGACGCATGCCAAATGTTTTGCTAGTGTGACTTTTGATGATGTTTAACATAAATCGAACTGTTTATAAACTTGATAGATATCGTTTTCAAAAAAATACTAAAATTGATTAATGAGTGCTTAGCAGAGGAGGTTGAATAAATATATATATACGTGTATAAACACGCAATCAAAATAAACTAAAATAGTTTAGGTGAAAACAGCGCGAGGCCATTAATGAGACCAATTTTTTTGGGGTGGGGGAATATTATATGGAAACGCCGACAAAAAATGATTTATTAGATGCTGCACTAGACAGCGGGTTGGAGCTGGCTCAACTTGAAGCCTGACGGTTGCTGCTGCTGTTGCTTATCATCATCATCATCATCAGCATCATTATCAGCATACTCATCAACATATCATATTCAACAAACTGATCATCATTATTATCAAGTGATGCTGTTGATGAGTGCTAGCTGGCTTTGATTTGCTTACACTCCAGCAGCAGCAGCACATGTGGCAGAGGGGCAACATTTATATGCAACATGCGGCCTCGCAACGTGTGTTTTGTGCCTGCTGATGAATGCCAATGCAATGGCAATGTTCGCAGTTCTTGTTGTTGTTGTTGTAGTTGTTGGGGCTTCGCAAGTGCCAAATGTCTCTAGCTTTCTGTCGCCCTCTCTGTGCGTCGTTGCCCGCTCGTGGGCGTGGCATGCACTCAGCAAGCGCGTCTTGACTCCCACTTGAATTTGCATTACAAAAGCAACACAAATTGCGCGCTGCTCTTTGTGCTGCTCAGCTAGCAGACAGCAGGCAGCAGGCTGCAGCTCCTCAAAAAAAACTTCCTATACGAACGAGATGTGCTCAAAGAGTTAGCTAGGCTCATAGATAAAGAGTTCTTGCATTGCAGTTGAGCAAACTTTTTTGCGACGTGTGAGAGCTGATGATACATAAAGAGATTTTGCAACCAAAAAGAGAAAGAATATAATTTTAATTTATTAAAATATTTATTGTCAATGCATTAACACGAAAAGAAAATTACTTTAATTATTTAAATAATTTAAAATAGTTTATATAAGATTTATTGTATTGTGATTGTGTTCGAACAAGTGTTTAAACTCTTCTCGCTTAGGTCTAGCTGAATTTGTTTGCCGTACCGTAATTGAATATTGAAATGCATTTTTCATTAGCGCGTCGCAGAGGGCCAACAGGGCCCAGCAACAACAACAACAACAACAACAACAATAACGACGACAACAGCAACTGTCTAGAAGGCTACAAAAAAAAAAAAAAATTGCGTATAATGAAAATTCAATTAAACTTTATTACCTTTTGGCTGCACTTGCTTAACCTCAGCTTTCACAACTTCAACCGCCATGGGATTTGTGGACCATTTGTTGCATTAATTCTAAAGCAGCTGCTTGCGGGTGCCACCAACTTCCACAGCTTGTTACCAACAGCAACAACAACAACAACAACAACAACAACAACGGCTAGAACTTTGGATCCCCCACTTAAACGAAGAAAACCCCATTCCTCAACCCAGACCCACCAACAGTTTATAAATTGCATGCTTTTGTTCACATTTTCCACAGAAAGTTTTCTTTAGAACAATTTTCTTATTGTTGTTGCTGTTTGCTGCCAAGACGACAGACAAACACCTTCATATCTTTTAATGAGAATAAATTGATGTTTTGGGCATTTTGTATAGCTCCTGCCGCTTGTTGCACACCTATTTGTTTGGAATTATAAACTTTTGCCAACTTGCGACTTGCCACCCCACCTTGTTGTTGTTCCTCTTCCTCTTCTGGTAGTTGTTCTACTTGCTACTGCTTTTGTTGCATATTGACAGCTACTTAGCACAAGGGGCTGGAAAATTTTGGTGTTAATCAGTGTGAAGATGCTTAGAGTAGAAGCAAAATCACAAAACAACATTTCAACAGACCAAGTAATGAACATGGCAAAGGAGGGTTGGGTGAAACTAAAGCAATGCAGTGACTGATGAGAGGTTGCTTTCATTTGCATATGATTTAAGGTAAATTGAAGAATATATGATGATAAATTATAATATATCATAATTATCAATTAAAAAACTATATCAGATTCTAATCTGAAGTTACTCTTATCTTTAAGGTAATATAAACTGTGTTAATCAACTTAATACGTAATCTTTAGCTATTGATCAATGAAATCTCATGGCTTCACTAGTAAAATGTTTTATTACATTACAATAATAATATAAATTAAATTGCATAAACTAAGTTAGGCATCATCATTGCAAGCAAAGCAAAGATTTGTGCAACTTTCACGTAAACTTTCACTGAACACAGCTCAGAGAATATTACTTAAGGAACTCTCCTTAAATAACTGTCACAATATCAAAGATTAAACGCTTCAATAAACCATTTCAAAAGCGGTCGCTCTCGCTTCGCTCAGTAGCTAATATAAACCCTTTTACTTAGCTGAACGCTACTTAGTTGCAGTGCCCAGAAAATCATTAAGAAGTTCCGCCCACAATCTACAGCGAAACGACCCTTTTAGCTATGGCAAGTGCCATTAAGGAGAAGGGTGAAGGGAGAGGCCAAAGGGAGATCTATTTAAAATGCAATGCAATGCAATGCAATGAATATATTTCAAGCATTTCAAACATTAAATAAATGACAGGCTGACTGACTTGCTCCACTTTCAGCCAGCCAGCCAGCCAGGCAGCCAGCCAGCCACACAGACAGAGCGTCAGAGATAACGCAATGATATTGACCCACAGACTGAACTGCAAAACTGAAAGCTGAATGTTGAATGCCTGAAATCTGAAAGACTGCAAAGACTGGAAAAGCTGGGCGCAATGGCAAATGCAAAAAGTTGAAACTTATTATAATTTTAATGCAAAACATTATGCGAAAGTATAAAATTATATATCTTTGCCAGCCAGTTGCCCGTTGCCAGTTGCCAGCTCCAACTGAACTCGCTGGCCATCATTTTAAATGGGCAGCAGCAGCAGCAGCAGCAGCAACTGCAACTGCAGCAGCCGCAAAGAATCAACTGTCATAATGACAGTTCTCTGTTTACGCCATCATTGTGACGGGGCCAGCAGCCACTTGGACTTGGACTTGTTGCCATATCCAACTGGTATATACACCATACCCCTACCCATACCCATGCCCTGCTCTCCCTGCTCTCCCATCTTGTTTGCCCCATTTGTGCCACTCCCACTTTTTGTTGCTGCCTGAGCTCCGTTTGCTGACTTCTAATGGAAATTATAATGTGCATTGCAGTTGCGCTCTCTGCCATCACAGCTGAACAGTTGATGCCGTTTGCCGCTGCTGCCGCTGCTGCTGCTGCTGCCTGTCAGACAGCGCGCCAAAAATTTGCTGTTGTTTATCAGTTTCTTCCGTTTGCTAATAGAAAAGTGAGTCTATTCGCTACTTCAAACAGTTGAGCTTGTGTAAATTTTATAATTTCTATTTCCAATGAAAGTAACGATTCTTCTTCTCTTGTGTCTTATGATGTTCTATACAATGAGACTAAATGCTCCTCGGCAGCGTAAAGCATTTGATAGTCGTTAGTCGTGGCGCAGCTGTCATCTGGTTGTTGGTTATTTTTTTTGTTGTCCAACTACGTACACAGATTGTTGCATACCAAGGCACCCAGTCAGTCAGTCAGTCAGTCAGTCAGTTGAGTTTGGCTGAGTTGATTAGGGGCCTGTCGACCGAGCAACTGCCCGCTTGCCTGCCCGGGCTGCCTGCTTGCCTGACTCGACGACTGCTCTTTTTGACTGGCGCTCTTCAAGTTGACTCCTTTTGTTGGCCGACGCGATAACGCGCCGAAATGTCAATAAAACTATGGCCACACGGCGGCGGCTTCGCCTTGACTCTCGAGTACCAAGTGCCGAGCCGGTGGCCTCAAATTTCAAAATACTCTAAAAAAAAAACTCAAACCAAAAACCCATAACCAGGCCCAAACCTGCTATCGATGCTTGAAGCCTGTACGGAGCCGAGCATTTGAGTGACGTTGTGCTACTTCGCTGACTGTCTGACTGACAACAGCAACAACAACAACAACAACAACCTTGTTTAGCCTTGCCTCAGTCTTCGCTTTGCCATTGTTGGTTAGTTTTTAATATTTATTTTGATGTGCGATAGATTCGTTTAGACAGGTGAAAGGCTAAATTGTCAATTTGCAAGAGCAGAAAAAAGCAACAACAAAATAAATAAATAACAAAATTCAAACTGAAAATTAAGCCAAAACACAAGTGGATAAATCACGACTAATAGATATGCTATGCAAAAAATAGATAAATTTATAGATATATACTTATATTAATTGCTGTAAAACTGTTTAAGTATTACGATTTGTCGAATAGCTAGAGTTGGATTCATTTCTGTATAGATACGATACGAATTACTTTATGAACAACAAGTCTTTTAACTAAACTGAACTATCTCTGCTCTTTACATATGTCTCCAATCACTATGATATCACTCTTGATATAGCTAATCTATTCAAATGAGATTTCATATTGTTTTTCTCTATTCAATCGTTTCTAGAGCCTGCTGTTTACACATGGATACATATATCAATTTGTCTTCATTGAGTGTTTGAGTAACTGGCAGACTGAAGAGAGAAAGAGCCAAGAGAGAGAGAGAGAGAGAGAGAGAGAGAGAGAGAGAGAGAGAGAGAGAGAGAGAGTAGTGAGTGAGTGAGTGTGTGTGTGGCTGTCCTGTCAGGACAAGAAATACAATTGCAATTTTGTAGGTATTGCTGCATATGTTAATGATTGGCCAACGTTCATATGGTTCGCCCTCTGACTCTCCATTGTGACACTAGGCAAAGCTATGAACATTCAGCGCAGCAAATTAATTGTTTTGTTTAATGCAAATGTATGTCAAAGTAAACTGTCTGAGACAGTAATGCCTTATAGACAACTATCAATTTATTATCAATATATTATCAATATAAAACATAAATTTAAGAAAAGATTTCATAAGACTGACCTTACATTTGTGAGAAATAATATGAGATCTAAAAAGAAATAATATATTTAAATTTAAGTTTTATACTTATAAGATATATTTTGATGGCATATAATTAGATATTATTTATAAATTTATAAAAATTTTCTTTAACATATATCAAGTAGAAATAGAAGAATATTAATATCATAGAAACATATTACAAATTTATTATTATTTAATATTCATTAATTAATTATTATTAATACTTATTGATAAAAAAAACATAGCTTTTCAGCCATTGTCATTAAATTAAATACAACATTCATAAAATATAAGCAACAACAAAGAAATCTCAATAAAGCGTCGTTGACTTTTCAAATTTATATTGTGTACAATTTTATGTGCGCTGTTTATGTAGTAGCACATATAATAGATATATGCACTATATATATATATACATACGATTAACGACCTTATAAACAAGTGCCGAGCACCCACCACACTCATCCGGTTCGACCCACAAAATAGCGAGTGAGTGCATTTTGTTGCCCTTTTGTGCACTAGACACGTTTGTTAGTTTTGCGATGCATCGTTTAATTTTAACGCTCAATTTAAAATGTTTTATGCAGCAACGCGAGCGAGCACAAACACACACACACATATCCTTGGGCACCCACACAGTCAGTTAGTTGCAGAAGAGAATATATATATATATTTATATATATGTATATGCATATACATATAGACATATACGAGTGCAGCCAGGCAAAGGACGAGCTGGAGTTTTGTTTGAAACAGAGCCAGCAGCAGCAGGCTAGACCAGGACCAGGACCTGAAGCAGAACCAGAACCAGAACCAGCAGCAGCAGCAGGACCTACAGCAGCATCAGCACCCACACGCGGTCTGGTTGTCGTCCTTGTTCTGCATGCAATTATCTCAGCATTGGCCTTTTCTGCAGCCGTTGTCCTGCATCTTTTGCCTGGCAATAAATTAAGCTATCAAGTGTCCTTAATGTACAGCAGTGGCTCGACTTAATTTATAAGCAACTCAAAGAGCCAAGGCTCAACCCCACCATCATAATAATGCACAGAGTATCACACAGTCAGTCGGCAATTATAAAGTTTTTATTTATATAAGCACTTCCAGCCAGCCAAAGAGCGCCCAACTGCCAGACGACAGAGAAATAACTGCAGCAGGTGTTGCATATGAAAATTATACGCTTCATAAATTTCGCTAGCCACAAATTGAAAATGGCCCAGACTCCGTCTACGTCCCTACGTCACTGACTGCGAGACTGCGTCGCCGGGTTTCGGTAATTTAAGAAGTTTGTCAACCTTTTGTCGAACTGTGTCATGTGATACTTTTTGTATATTCAACATCTTTATCCCTCGATTGGAGCTGGGCTACCTGCGCACAAATTAGTTTGACAATCTATTGAGCGAGATATCAAAAGCATATATATATCAGCAATCTTTTCACATTTTGTGGGAATAAACTGAGCTGATGTCAAATTGTTTTGAAGTGTTTGGACAGATTCTTACCTTTTTTTCTACATTTTTTTTCTTTTGCTTGGCAAATAATTTGATACGAGACCATGATTTAAAAGCAGGGAGAAGAGGCGTGCAAAGATTTTTATTGCAGGGCGTCTACTTCCGCGGCAACAGCTGCTCGAATAACCTAGCTGCGATGAAGGTGGGCGGGCATAAACGTTTTGGAAACTCTAAATATTGTATTAAATCAATTAAATTTTTAAATAATTTTCTTATGACATTTAAGGAGCTAAAAAGTCTAAGAAGTTATTTTCAAGGAAATTTTATAATAACTACATATTAATTCAATATATTTTATATATTTTATATATTTTTTATATTTTATATATTTTACATATTTTATATATTTTATATACATATATTTTTTTTTAAATTTTCAATTGCTGTAAATAAATATATAAAATAATAAATATATGAAAATTAATATATAAAATCATTAAAATTAATTCATTAAATATTTTTTGCAAATTTATGCAGATAAGTAAATCAATTTGAACTAAGATTACAATCAAAACTAACTAAGCAAAAGCGCGGAAATCTCGAATGACTTGCAATACAGTAGATGCCTTTACTGGCAGATTCATTCGTCCATATGAGTACAGATAATCCTTTTGAGTGCTGATAACATAATTAAATATAATATAATTATATAATTACTGTATAATATATATTTAAATTAATTTAAATATTTAAATTTCTTGATTTCTGCCCAATTTGTATTTTTGACAAAAAGGAATAAATAGAAATCAAAATATCAATATTTATTTTTCATTCACAAATCTTAGTAACTGAAACTCTTCACTTTAGATCATTTTCAAATCATCATTAAATCACTTTCCAGAAACTCCCCCTCCCCAGCACACAATCAGTTAAGGCATACTCCAAAAGCTAACCTCGTTTAGGCATATTGTTACTTTATGCGCAGCTACTCCAATTTCAAAAGAGTTAACAGCTCGAAGCGGAGCCAAATTAATACGCAAATCAGTAACAGAATATTAAGAAAAAACATAAAAAAGGGTCCACTAGTTGCCTTTTTGTTATTGGGGCGTGAAATGAAGACATATTCCAATATTATTTGGTTTCTTTTCGAGAATGTCTATATCAGTTTTCAGATTTTTGTGCGTGTTCCAAATTGGTGCTAAATGCGCTGGCGTTTCAATTTCCAACAATTGAGATAAATCGGAAGTTGCCAGCATGCCTTTGATGCCATATACAAATACATATATATTTGTATATAATCATCGTCGTCATTATAATGCAGATGAGGGTGACTCCACTCCACTCCTCTGCTCTGCTCTCCTCTACAGCTATGAAAGAACACTGCAAGGTGCATGCGGCTCGGCGCCTCGCATTATCACTCAAGTCGTAAATTTCTTGGTTCCCCATGTCGATAGCCAGAGACCACATACATATATATATATATATATATATATATATATATATATAGGCATACATCTAGACTCAAAGATTCTTAAGTGCCGTAATTTCAGTTCGATTTTAACATATTTTGATCGCGTTGCTGACAAACTTTAAGTGCTTTTATTTCTACGCTTTATGGCGGCAGCAAAAATGTGTAGTTTCGTGCTTCTTCTTCTTCTTGTTTTGTTTTGGCTTTTATAAAAGCAAAATATGCCGCTTAAATATATTTTTTTTCCTTTGTTTTATTGGCATTTAGCTTGTTGCCTTTTGAAGCTTTTTTTTTACTGCTCAGCTAGCGCTCAATTTTTGTCTGTGGCGACCTTTTTCTGTCGCTGTTCTGCTGCCTGGCTCCTGCCTCGTTGTGTGGCATTCTTAAATTATAAAAAAAAAAACATCTATATATACATATATATTAAGAAATATCACAGACATTGGAACAAACGAACTTGCCGCAAAGCCAGACACGAGCATATTTATGGAATTTATTTTCGTACTGTGCGAATTTCCTGACTTGTTTAAAATTCCTCAAAAACAAGGCCAAACGCTGGCAACAGATGAATTTATATTCTTATATAAAAAAAATTCAAATAAAGTTTATGATTTAAAAACTAAACACATCTCTTAGAAAATTTCAATAAATACATAGAATTTTCTCCTGCTCTTAAGCTGGCTTCAGTCAACTTCAGTTATGTTTTTATCAAATTCTTTGCTACGCAAACTTACGCACACAACCACACTCTTTTATACATCCCAATTGGATTGGCAATCGATTATATGTATGCCAATTTTTATTAAAATTCCCTATGCTATAATGAAAAACGATAGCTCGAACCATTTCCATTTCGCATAAAGTTAAATATTCAGGCGTGCCCGCAAGTCAAGCTCCGATTTTAATTTCATTTAAATCTCAGTGCGGTCCATAAAAAATGCACAATACCAATACATATCTGTGCACTTATACACGGATATATATATATATATACATATATATTGGTATATAAATATCTGGCTATGGCTATGGCTCGACTGCAGCGGTATGGCGCATGGCTTGGTCGCAGTTCAAACTGGGTTAATGACAAGCTTAACGGCGCTGGCGGAAAATTAAAAACTGGCAACAGAAAAATGTGCAAAAAAAAAAGAAACTGTCAGGTTAAAACCCCAGGTGAAGGCTTCAATGGGAACCGCCCCTGCCACCCCTCGCCGCCACCGCCGCCACAGCCATCGCCACCGACGCCGCATAGAAAAGAATGAAATATTGAACACAGAGCTAAAAAGCCAGTGAAAAGCGAAAATATTGTTTACCATTGCGACTGCTGCTCTTTTCCATTGTAGTCTTATTTCCAAAAGCGCCAAAATACCAACAGAATGTAATATAACAAACACTTTGTGAGCCCCATACAACAACAGAACAAACAGTTGCAAAAGAATGAAAAAATATCATGGGAAGCCAAAGCATAGTCAAATTTTTTAATCAAAATTTTGACATAAACCCCTAAAACTGTAAACTCGACTGGCATACGTGTGTGTGTGTATATATAAGTGTATATGTATGTGTGTATGTATGTGTATATATAAGTGTATATGTATGTGTGTATACACATATGTATAAATATCAAATAGTATTGAATATGGTACTCAGCATCAAAAATTCAGTTTACAAAAATGAAAAATATTATTTTCGTAATAAAACAAGGATAATAATTGAAAAAAAAGTGAATACTACAGAGGATATTGATCGACTAGAAGTTATCTTAAGTAAGCCTCTACTTACTATACACTGTATATAGGATATATAATAAATTTTAGACTCTTCACTTCAATATAAAACTCTGTCAAAAGTCAACAGATTGTCGTAAAGGAAATCCAAAAAAATTTATGTTTTTTATAACATTTTAACGGATAAAATTAAATAATATTAAATAAAATGAAAATCTTTTTGTATATCAAAGATTTTATTTTAAAGATCTTCTAGTATACAAAAAATAATATTATTAAATAATATTGTGCTGAGGTAGTAAATATTTTAAATTATTTCAATAAATATAATTATTATTTCAATATTCAAACGATTTTGAAGTTTATTTTCATGACTTTTTGCTTTATCATTCATTTTTGCCACGTATCATACAGCCTGTTATATACATTTACACAAAAAATATATAACTTTTATGTATTTACAATACCTTCATTGCATACAAAATAGACTCTTAAAAAACCTTTTGTAAATATATAATATTTTGTACACAGTTCTTATTTATATATATTAAATTTTTATAAATATTAAATGCAAACTCAAAAAAACCTCTAGTTCATATGGACTCACATTGGATTACGCACAAACATTAATCAGAGAAAACATGTGCATAAGCATATTACTTCCACAGCTTGTTTAATGACAAACTTATTAAGACATAAATATTTCTCGAGAGTGTGAATACACATATATATATATATATATATATATATATATATCTGTATGTTACTTGTGCATAAGCGCATATCAGCGCAACAGCAACCGGACAGACAGAGCAGACAGACGGCACCTCGATGACGGATCTGAACATCTTCTCAATATGTCACGCGCCTGCGCCTGAGTCTGCTCTGCCGGTGTGCATCAAAGTGATTAATTAAAACATTTTTGCATATTACAAGCATTTCGACTTTGAACTTGATGCGAAAAATACAAAAATACAAAAAAAAAGAGCCAACCTCCCGGACCAGACCACAGCCCAGACCTCAACAGATGAGACCAGTTTCAGTTGCAGTTGCAGTCGCATTACCAACAACAACAGCAACACCTCACGCAACATGTTACTGACAATGCACAGTGGTGCAGAGCTTTTGATCAGGCAACTAAATTTATAATCGAGATAGAAGTTGTGTATAGTGATGTAGCATGAGACTATGCTCTCTCAAATGTGTTGCCTAATCGAACGTGTCGTGCGCTAACAGCTAGCAAGTATGGTATCAAACTAAAGAGCTGAAAGGGTTGTATCACTTAACATCAATTGATGGTTGCATCGAACACAGCTCACTGCAAGCAATTATTAATTGCATTTTAAAATATCATTCAAGTATTCATATAATTAACAAGTAAATATCAAGTAGTCAAATATTTTAACTCTTTTTTTGCTATTTTACAACCACTGTGCATAGCTTCAGCTCAAAGACTGTTGTCACTCAGGGCGATTCTTGGCTGCGGTCTGCACATGTTGCATTGACGCCGTCTCTGCTTAAAAGTAAAATTGTGTCGATTTCAATAATGCAAGGGGCCCATTACAACACACACACACACACACACACACACACACACACACACATGTAACATGTGCGTGCTAGCGTTGGCATTTTGAGCGAGCATTCCATCAAAGCGCTTCGACCACAAACGCCAGGGACAAAAGGGAGGCGGAGTAGCTGAGCACAGGATCAGGCAGGCAGGCAGAGAAAAACCAAAAAATATATATAAAAAAAAAACCTGACAGGGGAAGAGTAGCAGAAGCATTGGCAGCCGACAGTCTGAAGCTGCCGACATTGTCAAACATTTCATTAATTAAACATGCGAATGTAGCACATTTTAATTTCGCACAAGAGCCTTTTAGACTTACATATACATGCATGAGCCATACGATGGGCAACTCCATAAAGTGTGCCTGCCTCTGACTACCCTTGGCACAAAAACGGTTTTGTTGTTTTCCTTGTGTGCCCTAGGGGCGTTGGGTCTGCGTGTCAAAAGACATACATAATTTGCAACATAGGACGTTCGACGGTCGACGTTGGCTTGGTCAGCCGGGCCGGAGCGTGAGCGTGAGCGTGGCCAGGCAGCTCAATTTTGATCGAAGCGCTCATAAAACTTATGCTGTTTCGAAAGAGAAAAAGGAGAAACAAAATCAACATATGGACCGAAGTGCGACATGAACTTGAATGTTGAGAGACACCTCGCACCAAGGACTAAACAAGCTAAATAAACATTTCAGAACATTTTATATCGTGCTACGAACTAAAAAGGAAATGGAAGCGACATAGGCCTAGGGCTACAGGAATAACCAATAAAAATCTGTTGAGAAGGTCAGTAAAGGGATGAGTCTTTATACAAGTAAGCAAGCATCATAATCAAAGGTAAAACTATAAAATAATAATAAATAAATACATTAAATAAAAAATAAAAAATATTAAGCAAACAATATATAAATCTAAGAAATCAAAGTATAATTAATAATTCATAAATTAATAAATATAATAAATTAATTATTTATAAATAATAAATAAATTTAAAAAATCAAAGTATAATTATTAATTCATAAATTAATTATTAATTGCATAAATTAATTATTAATAAATAATACATAAATTTGAAAAATCAAGGTATAATTATTAATTCATAAATTAATAAATATAATAAATAAATCATAAATTATAAAGTATTTAAACATAGATTGTAAAATACATAAAAATAAATTATATATAATACATTTTCAGATAAAAAAGATGAGATTAAACTAGAGCCTAGATTTCAGTTGATTTATATTTTGCCTAACATATTTTATTTATGATTTATCTATAACATATAATCCTTCCTCAATATATTCTTAATCAAATAAAAATAATTCATGATAAATTTAATAAATAATTCTTAATATTATTATTTTATTATATTTCTAATTTGTTTAAAAAATTCTATTCTCATATTCTACTTAATATATATATATATATATGTTCATATATATTTCATTTTGTCTTTTTGTTCATCCCTGGTTGACTGAGCTCCATTTTAGTTGCCTTTAAATAAATTAAACACAAATTATACAAGTAGTGCAGCATAATGAGCGCTGCAAGCGCTTTTGCAGTTACTTTTACCTCAATAGCCAAGCAGCAGCGGCCGCAACGGTGGTCGGCGATAGCAAGCCGAAGAAGCAGAAGCAACAGCAACAACAAGGGGCTACCGGGAGCTACATGCGGCCAGTGGGGCAACGGTGCATGTGGCACGGCTGACTGACTGCCACACACACACACTAACGCACACACACGTGTGCAAGCATGTGTGTGTGTCAGGGTGAAATTAATGTGTTGTAAAAATTAATTAATTTTGCAAATTATATATTTTATGCATTATCAACTTCTTTTTGCTCCCATACGGCGAGTAAGCCAACGGGCAAAGGATGCTTTAAATTAACAATGGACAACGCTTAAAATAACAGCAACAGCTGCGCTACGTTCCCTTTTTATACTATTATTATTATTATATATGTTTTTGATTTACACTATATCCCATACATATATGAATTTATATCTATGTATATATGTATAGGTTTTCACGTGTGAAGTGGAATGTTTTTTAATGCTTTTTAAATGGCTTACGTAGAATTATGTGAAAGCTGAATATATAAATAGCGCAAAACAGAAATTAGTAAAACTCGATTAAGACAATCCAGTTAACAAAAAATATAAAAAAAATTCTTGGCAATTATTTTGAGCTTATGTTTAAAAAATATATTTGTTTCTTCAATTAAAAATGAAAAAAACAATTCTCAAAATTTATGCAATAAAATATATTTTTTTATATTGATTATTTAGCTCATAGAAACTTACTTCTTCAACTACTTTAGATGCTTAAGATAATTATTATATTATTCAGGCCTATACATATGTATATGTCACATCAAAAGACTACCTTATTCACCAACTTACTACAGGGTATGCTGCAGTCATGCCCTCTCAATCACTCAAGCCATCGCTGCTCTTATCAGCCAGTGAAAACGTAAAAACAAATGCAGAATTAAAATATTCTATTGTATTCACAGAGACCTTTTGTACGTTTTGCACAATATTCACAATAATCCCAAACAAATTGCATGCCATATATTGACAAATACATATACATATATACATATATACATATATATATATTTGTATAAATATATTTATCAACCAAATGTGCAATCCATGCCTGTCCTCATCATATGAATGAAGTATAAACTCATTAAGCTTAACGTAAGCTTGTTATAAAAATATATATATATATTTTTTTATTTTTATTCGTTGTTGTTTCTGTTTGAATTTGTTTGTGCATATGGCATAATAAATATAATTAAAATTGTTTATAGCCAATGCAATTTATAATAAACTGGCCGACTCTCTGTCTGCCTGATCCCATTGGCTATGCCGCTGCGGCTTATTATGGTTTGGGCAAATTGCTAATAATATTGCTTGGACACGATTTTGGGTTTAGTTTAACGTAGGTTTTTGATTTTCCTTTATATTTATAATTGCCTGGCCAGCTGGCCAGGAATGCCATATACCCATATATATAGTATAGTATATATATATGCACAGATATATGTCAGTTACTCACGCTCTTAAATCCCAAAATTCATACGAAATGAATTTGTATCTTTTCGCTTTGGCAGCCTGTCTCTCGGACAATCGGGCAGCCCAATCACATCACGAACCAAAAAAAAGACAACAAATGCAGAAGCTCTTTGAGCAACACTTTTCGCAGGCGTCTGTTCTAAATAAATTATAATTTCTTGACTGCCAGATACGCTGAATAACTTCTTCTTTTTCTCTTCTTTTTCTCTTTTTGGTTTTGGCACAAATCAACTGCTTAACATTTCAGATCTGCTTCGGCTTTACTTTTGTTTAGCCTTTGTGTGTCTCACAGTCTCGCGAAATGAGTCCATTTCAATTTCGGCACATCAAAGTTCAGCGAAATGCCGAAATATATTTTGTGTGCCGCGCGAATCTCTCTTTGCGGTGGCGGAGTGATTAAAGGTGTGGCCATATATCAAATGTGCAGCTCAGTCACAAAAGTCGCAGAGCAAGCTCTGCTGATAATTTTTAAAATATATATATAAAATTCTCTTCCTTTTCTCTCACAGGCGCAGCTGCTTAAGCTCAAACCATGACTACAGCTATATGACTCTAACTATACTCATCCATGGCTATAGCTATATACTCATCTGTCATATGTATTAAAGCCTCTTTGCAGCTAGCAAATGATTAGACTCTGTATATATTGTATCAATGCTCAGTTCAACATGAAAGCAATTGAGAGAAGAAATGTTTTGAATAGTTTTTGTTTGCATGCTTGAATGCAAAGTCGAACTCTTAGCCTTCAATCATCAATGATGTGACTATAAAATTCTAAAAATTCCAAAATGGGATTTTTTACCAAATATTACTTATAAACATAAAATACAGAAAATACTTTATATTATTTATAAGGAGGAAACTATTTAAAATATAATAAAAAGTAAATATATTAAAATAATAATTAAATAACAAATAAAATAAGCCAAGATCTAAAAGTTTCTCTCTCCAAATACATTTCTCATATAAAACTATTATTTTATTATATTTCTTTTCTATATACATATGCTCTCTTAGATCCGGCAGACGTTATCTAAGTTCTGTTATATATATATATTTAATCAACTCGTCGTCTCTATTGGAAACTTCAAGTTTTGGCAAGAGTTTTCCCCATTTGCCATTTGTGCGACAGTTGTGCCTGTCAAATGTCAGCGAGTTGACACTGAAAACTGCAGTTGCAATTGCAATTGCTGCTGCTGCTGCTTTTGCTGCTGCGATTTTCTTTTTTCCAAAGTCAAGAAAATTTATTAACCAACATTTTGGTGTCAATGTCGCGTCAATGTCAAAAAGCTCGTGCGCGCTGCTTGGCTGCATTTTAGCACTGAGGATAGACTAGAGCTTAGCATGTGTGTGTGTGTGTGTGAGTGTGTGTGTGTGTGTGAGTGTGTCTTAGTTGAGTGAGTTTTTGTTGCAGTTGCAGCTAGAGCTGCCATAATTATAATGAAGTGTTGCAGCGCGTTGATTTCGTTGCTGCTGTTGCTCGAGTCGCTTGCAGCGTGTTTCATACATTTTTTTTTGCCATGTTTTTGTAGCACCCCTAAGCGCTGCATACACACACACACACACACACACACATATATATATATGCCTGCACACACGTATGTGCTATGCGCCACGCTCGAATCGTCATAAAATGTTGAACGCTAATTGGCGTCTATGTGCGCGTCGGGAGTCGATGCCGAACGCCCGTTGCCTGCTTCCCTTTGGCCTCCTCTGCCCCCTGCCTTGGTCTTGGCAACATTCTGTGCGTGAGCCGCTTCTATAAGGAGGCGCCGCTCAGTATGTGGCGCCTCGGCTGCATGCCACTTCTTTTGTTGCAAAATGCTTTAGCTGCTGCTGCTGCTGCTTCTGCTGCTTGCTAACAAGTTGATTGTGGTCTCCTACATATGTACTTCTCCTTTTGCTTTTTGTCACAACCTTTTCTATGGGCCACCTTTAGAAATTTAATTTCTATTTATATGACACACACACACACACACAGAGGAGTTAATGCCATGCAAAACATAATGTTCTCTATGGCTATGAGTGCAATTTTAAATGTGAATATGAATATATATCTCCCTCTCTAATGTGTATTTCATTTAGCTAGTTTTAGTCTAAGCTCAAAACAAATTTAAAGTTTAAATTAAGAATTATATACAAAGTTATTAAGTAAAGCTTTAATATTGACCTTCTTAGAGCTTAAATTATTAATTGTTTTATATATCAGATTTTTAAGTCATTTCGCTTATATATTTAATTCTATTTGGCACCATATGAGCCTCGATTAAATGGCCTTTAAATTGCAACTGCTTTCCAATTAACAATTCCTCTTAGCTGTCAGCCATTAAAAGCTATTACGATACAGATAAACACACACACACACACACACACAGAGAGAGACTTCTATTATGAGCTCACAATTATATATTTATGCAATTTACACGCACACACAGCCAGCCAGAGATAGCCATATTAAATGTAATAATATTATTCGAGGCACAATTCGCTTTACAATTTTAGCTAAATTGTGGCTCAACTAATTTGGCTAAAACATCAACAGCAAAGCAACAACAATGGGGCACTTTAAGCGCCCAGGGGCGAGACTAGGTAAGTGAAAACTATAATGACAATATTAGAATATATATATAATTATATATATATCTATATACTATATTGCATCGCATCTATAGATCAACACTACTCGTAAAATGTATTGCAATAATCCTTATGAAAATCCAATTTGTGAAGAAAATAACAATTAGTTAGTTTTGTGTGCTAATATGAAAACCATATGTGGTAAAAGCATTAACTTGGCCAACACAGAGAGAGAGAGATTTAGAGGCATGGCAGTTTTGCCCTCTGGCTTTTGGACAACTGCATTTAAGGCCGTAAATTTTGGACAATTTTGTGAATCATTAACCTAAAACATTTTGCTGCTTGTTTAATTATACATACAAGTGTGGGCAGTAAGATGCATAGATACATAGATACATGTGTATATATGGATACAGTTACCTCCATAACTCTCTGTGTGTGTGCGTGTGTGTCTGGGGGGGGGCATTATAATGGCCGTACAAAGTAATTGCAGCCGCTGCATGGGCTGCATTACACGCTCGACAAACATGCGATTAACAACAACTACAATTCGAAGACATTACCACAAAATTTATAACATGACAACCATGTTGTTACACACACACACACACACATAGATGGCTAAAAAGCCAGCTGCTGTTTTTCCAGCCTCTTCGTTGATATAAAATTAAGTGTTAATTAGTTAGAAAGCTGCAGGGCGTCCGCAATGCATTTGATTTACATAGCAGCCAGGCGTAATAAAATGCCAAGATCTAGCTGAATTTCTAATTTCGATTATGGTCCCATCAATATTATCCAATGCGGAGCTGACAAGCTGTAAACGACAGCAGCAATAGCCAATAAATAGCTAAAAGTTGGCTATTAATTGCCAAAATGAGTGGCAAAATGCAAAAGGAGTAGTTAAATTATCAAATGGCCAAAAAGAGAAAAGGTGAGTTGGATGAAGAAGGTATTTAAATGAATATGAATTAAGTATGTGAATATTAAAAACTATAAAATAATTACATTAAATTGCTGGACACTCAGAGAAATGTTAATAACTTCGGTAGCATTGTGATAAAAAATAATTAATATAGTTGAATGTATAGTCAAATTTTATAAACAGTCATTATAATTGAAGAAATCGTTAATAGTTCTTTACATTAAACATTGATTTTTCAAGGAAAGAAAAAGGCAAAACTAAATTAATTGAAAAACAATTATTCTAAATTTTAATGACAAAAATATTAGCTATATAAAAAATATAAATAATATTTAAACTAAATTCTGAATATAAAAGAAAAAAAGAGAAAAAGTAAAATATTTATTTTAAAGCTAAGGAATTATTTTAAATATTATTCATATTTATATTTATATTATATTATATTATATTTTATTATATTATATTATATTATATTATATTATATTATATTATATTATATTATATTATATTATATTATATTATATTACATTATATTATACTATATTATATTATATTATATTAATAATGCTAAAACTGAATTCTTACAAATTACAGCTCCAATAAATTATTATTACAACTATTTTTCTCTTATTATTTTTCTTAGCGGCATTCCAGCTAAATTCCTCAACACTGTTTAATTGTCGTCTCTTTAGCTCCCTCTCTCACGCTATAACTACTTATGTGTGCAGTTCAAGCAAGGCGCATCCTTAAACATCAATCAATCTAATGATCTTTGTATGATCTCAACGTTTTTCTTTACATTTTTGAGGCGTTTTGATTGTGTACTTTTGTTTATGCCGCACCATAATCAATATCGAATTTGTTTGGTAATCGCCAGAGAGAAAGAGAGAGAACGAAAGAGTGGGGCCAGTTCTTTGTATAGGTGTTGTTAGCCCTTTTGATCCTGCGCTGTCATGTTGAAAGGATCGCAGCTGCCTAATGATTGCGCATCTTTAGCGTGTTAGAAATCACACTCTGCTGTGTGGTTGAAGCCCCGTCATATATGTCATTAATCAATGTAAGGCCTACAAATTGTTTCCTAAAGTGCCTACATTGTGTGGCTGTCCAAGCAGATCAACATATATATATAAATCTATATGTATATTATATAGATTTATATATATATAAATATATGATGTCTTGGGCTTCTTTTGCTGAGCCGCCACATAAAATCAATCAAATTAACTATAAATTTCAAGTTGGCTTTTGCATGTCTTTTTGCTTCGTTTTTCGATATGCGAAATAATTTATGTTTAAGATGCCATAAATATTCATTAGGCCAACCCGCGCTCCCAACACTAAAAATTGCGTACATAGTTTTATGACCCACCCAGCTGGCTGTGTTAATGAGTCGCGCGGCTGCTCTTCAGCTTCAACTTCAACTTCAGCTGAAGTGCAGCTCGGGCACAGGGCCTTCTGCTTTCTGCCAGCTACACATTCTATCTTTATCATTTAGCTCTCGGGTCTTAAGTCTGTTCGTCTTTCGTGCACGGTAGCGTAGAAACATGTCTGTAAAATCGCCAATAATGACAAACATAAAACAAGTTAATACATTGAAACTTCCGATTCTTATGCAAATGCTCGAACGTTTTGTAACTGGTTTTCACTTTTTTTTCCCTCTTTTTTTTATTTTTGCCTTATTCATCTGGCTTATAATTAAGAATTTTAGTATATGGTATATATGGTGAGCAACAAAAGGGCGATGCCTTCATACTTTATAACTTATCTGATTTTGGACATATATCATTATTAACAGCACAGCAGCCGCCACACATTTCCATGACAATGCCCCAAAACATCACAGAAATCAAGCAACTAAATATTAAAATATTATTGATTTTTTTTTTTCTACCCCAAGTCTGTTTCGTCTTCTTCTGTTTAGTAAACATTTATTAATGGGCTTTACGCGTTTGAAAAAAATTGCTATTTAATTGGTTGTCACTTCAGCTGTGAGGCAACGCTGAATGATGTGAAGAGTTCATGCTGAGATTTCGCTAAACAAGTGAAAAGCTAGTCTATTAGAAGATTGCCTCTTAGATATATACACAAATTAATAAGTAGCATTTTTGGCAATTTTTTATGTTGATAAATATTGAAAAGAACTTTTGTCTTTATGATATTTAAATGCGTAACTTGGTAATAAATTATATTTAGCTTTTGGGTTCAAAGAATCGAAATATTTGGTAGGAAATTGATGAAGTTTCAGATGGAAGTAAGCCAAGCTGTATAATTTAATGCTTAAATATTTTATTTTTATATTGAAAGATTATATTTTATTTTTATATATTAATTTATGGACATTTTAAATATATATATTAATAAATTATTATTTTCAATTTTAATTTTCTTATTTTAAAGTTTGGTTTAATCATTTTTTTTTACATAAGAAAATTCTTTTGCCAAAATCAGTTCACATAAGAATAAAAATCTATAAAATTATAAAAAAATATATATATACCATGCATGTAATTTAATTTTTGTATATTCTAAATTTTTAATTTTAATTTAATAAATTTTTAAATATTTTATTTTAACTTTCGTAAGTTTTAAATTTTAACCATTTTCTAAAAATTTTTTTTTAATTTTCTAAAATATAAATTAAATATTTTGCATAATTTTAAGCAATTATATTTGGCAAACAGACAAAATCTTTTCACTCGAACATATTTACATAAGTTGCCAATATGTTTATTGCCATAAACGAAATCCAAGAATTCCCTAAGGCAAATATTTTTTGGCTATACAAATATATATATATATATATATATATATTTATATTGCCAGCTGCAGGCGACAAACAACAAGAAGCTGAACAATCAAAACAACAACAAAAAAAACAGAATATATTTTTATGTATAAATATATATATGTACATATTTGTATGTATGTATGTATGTTGTATAAAGATGGTAAAGTCATAAAACTGTTGAATTGCACGTAAATCTCCTGGGCTTTTGGATACTACTACTACAACAGCAACAGCTACAACACAGTGGCCATAGGCAGTGCGAGACTCAAGCCCCGGGACATGTTGTGGCACGTCGTCGTCGTCGTCGTCGTTGTTCAGCATTTCTATTCTGTGTGTGGAGATTTATTTTTATGCAACGCGTCTGCAGTTGCCCCGTTCAGGCATTGCGCAAGCAACAAAAAAAACCAAAAAAAAAACGAAGCTAAATAAAAACTGAAGCCAACTTCGTGTAAAGAGCAGAAAAATCATATAATCGTCAAAAGTCACAGGAAACATATGCAAATGCTGGAAGCTCACTCACTGGACGCGGCACAGTCAGTGCCAGTGAATATATAGAAATATATATATCTATATCTATATATATATATAGTATGTATGTCTCTGACTGGTCCGGCTTGGACTGAACTCTTTTGTTGTGTGCTGCTTTGGTTCTCGGCATGCAACAATAGCCACACGTTTGTTCCAAAGGTAACAGAGGTAGCGATTTATACGTACCATATAGATGCACTAACAAAATGTGGCTCTAACAGCTAGTTTAGGCAGCTGGCAGGTCTTTAAAGTTAAATAATCAAAGGCAAATCAAATACTACTTAAGATGCTCTCAGTATAGGAATTTTAAATGATATTACAATATATCTAATGATAATCAGTTCAATTCACTTTATTATGCAACCGAATTGCCATGCACATAGATTTACTTTGGCAAACAATATTTAGATAAGCATCTCTTTAAGTTTATCAATTTATTGAAGAGCTTTCATAGCTCATTATATTGTGACCCAAATGTGATTATTACTTTGCAACAATGTGTGGCAAATGCATAAATTTGCTTGGCAACACTGCATGCTTAATGCCTTCTGGCTGTAATTTAAGCTTTTGATAGAGTATAAAATCTGCGACAAGCTGTTCTCGTAGCTCTGCTTGTTGTTGGCTGCTGCATTCATTCATATTCGTACAAATTTTGCGCGCTTGACAAAGCTGAACAATGATGTACTTCATGTAAATTTCACTCGCCGGCTGACTGAATCTCCTCTGCACTGCCACTGCCGCCGACCCGTTGCGTCTCGTTGACGAACTGCGGTTTCGTTGATATGAAAAAACCTAAAATGTTGCATATGTAAAATGGATTGGCACCACTTCATATACATATATATGTGTGTGTGTGTGTGTGTGTGTGTGTGTGTTTACATAACTTTATTGATGGCAACAATAAATGCTGCCAACGGCGTCGCCTGCCGCAAGTGGAAAAGCAAGCGAGTGCAGATGAACTTACATAGCTGAGTAAAACATGGATTGCATATTTGTATAAATTTAAGTTTTAGATACGCGACTGGCAGCAGATGTTGCATAATACAATTGAATTTGTTCAAAACAAAAGAGGCAGCCAAAAAAAAACCAAAAAACCCCCGAACATTGCTGTGGGAAATCTGCGCACGCGAGCGCCAACAAAACAACAAATTGCATTTCAGAATTTTTTTCATTTTCAGCTTTTCCGTTTTTTTTGTGTGATTTTAACGACGACCGCCATTTTCACAGGCTAGAAAATTTTGCTGCTACTTTTTGGTGCGGCTATAAAGTTGAGTCCCGTATAAGAAAACGTTGAAATACCATTGTAGCCAGGATAGGCATGAAATTCAAGGTAAAAAGGAAGAAAATTGAACAAATTTATAGTAAGAAAACAAATTTTTAAAATTTTTGTGGTAGAATAAAGTTTGTATTTCCGGAAAGTTAAGGTTTCATAACAAGAATACGTTAGTTCTTACTTTTAAGCAAGCTTAATCCGATTGCTGAAAAAATTTTAGATTCAAATATTTACAACAGTTTAAATAATTATTAAAAAATATATAAATGCATAGAGTAAATTTTAAATTTGATTAAATTCTAAATTCTATTCTATTTTATATTATTTATATATAATTATATATAATTCTTGTAAAAATAAATTGTTAAACTTATATCAGTTTTCAGATTTTTAAACGATATTTACAAGTAAATAAACTATTATTTTTTTATTTATTTTTTTTTTAATTTTAAAAAAATATTTTTAAAATATTTTTTATATAATAATATATAAATTTTTATTTATATATAAATTTTATATAATAATATAATTTTCTTACACTTTTCACAAACTTCTTGATCTCTGACATAGTATTTTCTCTTGCAATTGCATTCTTTCATATTTGTCGATTAACCCGCGCTGTCAAAAGTCTGGCCAGTGGTCAGTTTCAATATATGCATATATGTTAATAGCCAGAACCAGGAATTGAGGCTGCAACAGCAGCAGCAGCAGCTCCCTTTTGAGCCATGAGCCATGTGCTATGGGCCTGGAGCTTTCGCAGATCCCACAATAACCTAAAACTACTGACCAACGAACCAAACGGACAAACAACAATAACAACAACAACAACAACAACAACAATCGAAACGAACACCAGCGGCCTTTTGTTGTTCGTTGTTGCCGTTTAGAATGTCACTTGATTTTTGATTGATTGTTGTGGGAAAAATGGCAAAAATATTTTTGCATAAATTCACAGTGTGCAGCACAGCAAATATCTGTAGATGGTTGTTGCATGTTACAATGTGTAACTGACTGTGTGTGCGTGTGTGTGTGTGCGTGTGTGTTTGTTAACATTGTTTATGTTTTTATTAAAACATGAGCGCCGACGAAGCGGAAACATTTCATATGCCATTTGTGGCATACGGTTAACGTAAAACCAAAAAAGAATTAAGAAAAACAAGTAAGAATGCTGTAGTCGGAAGTGCTCGACTATGAGATACTCGGGCTTTTATCTGCACATTTATATATGCTTTAAAAACCAATAATGGTTAACTGTGAAAAAGTATAAGAAATTGAATTACACAAAAATATATAAAGTATTAAAACAAACTTCGATTACTATATATATTTTATGAGATATGAAACTCCTCATTTTGCACAACCACAATATACCCGGCAATGAGTTCAGGGTATACAAATTATTTTGCCTCACGCCGCCGAATATTAAAATGTGCATTATTTAGTGGCCAGCAACATTGTTAAACAACAGCAACAGAACCAAACCAAACAGAAAAATTTAACAACAGCTAAAAAAAAAAGGAAGAAAAAAAAAGCAGAGATCGTAAAACTTGGCCATGGCTAAAAGAAAGCATTACTCTCCAGACGCTCCAGACTAGCCGAGGAGACAGCGTCATATAACGAGCCAAGAAACTTGCACTCGCTGAGCATTAAAAAATCAAATTATAATAAAATTGCAGATTAACTGTTGACGGTTGGGCAGAAGGCAGAAGGAATGAAGGAATGAAGGCAAGAAGAGCCGCACACTCGTTAAGCAGCCAAGAATGGGACGAAATGATGCCGTATACCTTAGCCAGCGTTTCGTAGCAAGACAATCAGCTACTAACAACTGCAACTGGAGATGCACAGCAGCAACAGCTGCTGCTAGTTGTAGCTGGTTGCTGGTGGAACTGCTGCTGCTGTTGCTGCTGCCTGCCTGACTGCCAAGATTAAGTCATCATCAACATTTTGCAGTTGTCAACTACTTAAACAGCACTTTGTGTGCGGCCTGCAGAAGAACAAGGACTTAGGGTTGCATTAAACATTGAATCTTGCTCCATTCCCAATCTCAATGATCAACGTTATAGCATTTGTTGGTTTTTTTGTATGACTTAAGCCCTATATGAGTGCTGCTTGAGCAGCTGTCGAGTGCTAAACAGTTGCAGTTAAACAATGTTAAGCAGTGAAGCCTTGGAGATTGGGAAATATCCAGTTTTATAAATGAGAAAAATTAATTTTAATACTAAAAGAATTTTTAAAATAAAAAAAACAAATACAAAATTTAATTTAAAAAAAAAATAAAAATTAAAAAAAAATAATTAAACCTTTATCTTTTTTTTAAGTCAAATCTAGAAAATTTATATTGTATTTTTAGCTGCAAAATTAAATGTATGGATGAAAAATTTGGAATAAAATATAAGTATTAGCTGAAAATTTAAAGCATTAACTTAAGCTGTCTTATATTCATAGCTATTCAGATTGATATATAAATATATATATACATATATAGAATCTTCTCAGTTTCTTTTTTAAAAAGTTCCTTGGGCATCCCTCGCCTATCGACTCATAGAGACATTTTCTGGCCTGGCTTTTGGCCATTAATGTGGCCAACTAAAATTTATATGTCTGCCACATTGTAAGGCGCTTATAAGTAGTATATGCATACTTAGTTGACAATTTGTGGAGTCAGGTCTAGAGAAGTGGCTACCAATGAGCTGTGCCGAGTAGAAAGCTGACTAGCTGGCTGGTTGGCTGACTGGACTGGAACTTAAGGCTTATCTAAGTGCCCGAGGCACGACAAAAGAAGACATCGTAGCTGCTGCTGCTGCTGCTGTTGCTGCTGCTGATGATGATGATGATGATGACACATGCAACATGTCACACTCGATCTGTCTGTACCCCTCACTCACTACCTTTCTCACTCTATCTCACTCTCTCTCTCTCTCTTTCACTCCGTCTATCTTACAGTATAAGTGTTTATTGCATTGACACTCGAGGGAATGGCACTGGGCATCTCGGGTCTTTGGCTACGGCACACTTTCAAATCATAAATTTCAAGTTTGTCACTTGTCTGCTGATAGCAGGCTGTAAAACAAAGCGACTTGTCCAATCGAACTGACCCCCGTACTCCTCTATATATATATGTGTGTGCTCATACAGCAGAGCTGCTGAGCCATCTGTAACCCTTTATGAACCAAAATGCAAATGAATGATGCGATGGGGCCGTTGAAAATTATAATTGGAGCAACGGCAACGGCTCCAACGAAAATATATATTTTTTAATTTTTAATGGTGTCAACGCTTATCATCAACCAAAAAAGAAATACCAAAAAAAAAAAAATAAATAAAGCAACTCCAGCAATGCAAATGCCGCTAAGTGCCGAACAAAACGTTTATATACACGCTCACAAAATGCAATGAGAGTGTATTTGGCTGTACGACAAATTATTGAAGCTAAATTTATGTTTTGGATATTTGCATATGATATAAGAGTACAAAGATAACAGAGAATATTAAGTTAAAGCAAATTAAAGAGAGCTGGAAGCTTGAACATTGATCAGATCAAGCTCTCCTTAATGCCAAAGAGACAGCTTAAACAACTCCTAATAACATTAATTTTTGTACTATTCCCCTTTGAGCGGATATTACGTAGTCGGTTGCAGCCGTTTCGTGTCTTTACCCTTGCAAGATGAAGTCATTAAGCTGGCGAGCGGGCGAACGGAAATCGTTATCAGCACTTTGCTTCGATTTCGATTTTATACATTTTTTATAAATTTATATATTTTTGTATGCACAAAGTTTTTTCAACATATTTGTTGCAGCAACACTTACAGTAATTACAGCATCAGCAGCGCCTTTAACAAAGAAAAAAAAAACTTGACATTTTGAACTCGACGTCGATTGCGCAACTAAAGACCAAAAAGAAAAAAAAAGCTGAACTGAACAGCTACTCAATAAAAATTTTCTTATCTCTCGTAAAAGCGAAAGAAAACATCATTTTGTTGCAGTTGTCGGCGGGAAAAACACATTGCCCATAAAAAAAAATTTTATTTAGGGACCGTCTACAACTCTTTAGAGACTTGTGCTACATTTTTCCTCGCCCTCGAAAAGAAAAATGGAAAATAAAATAAATTTCAATTTGTAGTCTGAGATTTTGTACATTTCATGTTTTTAGTTTTTTTATTACAATTTGCTATTTGTTAATGTCATATGGCAGTTGCAATAATTATTTTTGGCTTTTATTCTCATGTTTATTGATTTATAGCCGTAAATCGTTTCGCTTTTGATTGTGGTCAAAGTTTTTAACACTCGCTCTAATGATTTGCTGCGGTTTCTCAACTTGAGGCTGCATAAAGAAAATTCTTGATTTTTATATAGAAAAAAAATCAAATTTTTTGTTGTTGTTGTTAATGTCGGTTATTGTGGTTGAAGCTAATGAAGAGTTGAGTCTATTAATGTCATTGTTAATAGAGAAGAGCGAGGCAAGCCTAAAAAGAATTATATATATATATATATATGTATTGCCAAATTTAGAAAATAATGTTCATAATAGAACTTGAGCTTTGTCATATATTTCCTTATTTTAAGCTTCTTCTTTCCTTCTTTTAGCCACATCTCTTAACTAAAGAGCCAACTAACAACTATTTATAATAATCACATTTGTTAGCATTTTAACCAAATTTGGTTAAATGCGCATTTGGCTCAAGCATTTAGCAGCGCGCTAAACAAATTTGAACTTTATTACAAGTTATTATTATGTTCAGTTTATTTTTTTATATTTTTATTTCTATTTTTTTTTTTGGCAACGAACAAAGCCGCAAATCAGCCGCTCGGGCCACATTATGGATGAGACACACCCATATATAACAATCGAGTGCTACCGAGAGCCAAATAACATAATTTTTAATAAAGCTTTGATTTCAGCCGACTCAAGGCAATAAAAACTGAGATAGAGAGAGAGAGAGAGAGAGAGCGAGAGAGAAAAGAAAAACTTAAATTAAACTTTCTAAAGCCTAGTTAGAAATGAAAGGTTACAAGATTTAAGGGTTTTCGCAAAGTAAACGGCCAAAAACTGTAGCTAAACACTTGTCGTCAGCTGGGAAAATTAGAAAACTTTAACAAGTTTTTCGTTTTTCGTTTTTTGGTTTCTTTTTTGTATTTTTTGCGCCAGGAAGTTGTCGCTCTGCTCGTTGTCGTTGTCGTTGTCGTTGTCGCTATGTCTGTGCAGCTCTTTTCTTTTGTGATATTTTTACTGGTCGGCTTAAAGGCAAATTTTAATTAAACTATTCATGCGTTTGCTTTTTCGGGCCACGTTGTTCGGGCCAGGATGAAGCCTGGTAGCAGCCGTTGCCAGACATAAACACAGACACTTTTCAAGTGCGTACTTTCTAATTTTCTTTTGCAACACGCTGCTCAGCTCATAGCAAACAAACAAAATAACAAATAAGTGTATAGAAGGCGAGTGGGAACGACTGCAAGATACTCTGTTAAGAACTAGAAATATTTAAATTGATTAGTAAAGTAGCTGGACTATATTATTTAAAGATTTAACTGTGGAGCAGGTTAACAGACTTGGTGATCTCACATCTTAAGCTGTGGAATTTATGATATTCCTATTTTCTATCTTATATATTATATTATTTTTAGGCATTCTATGCATAGCTATGTAGGTTTAAAGAAATTTTCTAGTCAACTATTCTAGCAGGAAAACTGTAAAAAATACAATGTTCTCCCTCGATGAATGTATATACGCTCTAGAATCTTTATGTTAATATATATATATATTAGGATTCACTCTTAAAGCTCACTGTCTTGCCACGCCTCAAGTAGATACTAACACTTTATCAGACGAGTTTCCACTTAGGTAAGTGTCCAAGTTTCAAGTCTATAGATCTGCCTTTCTCATACTTGTCTTGACTCTCTTTGCACAAAAGCCTATATACTCTCTTTTCTTACTTACTGAACGAGCATCAAAATGCCTTTCCTGCGGCTCCAGACAATAACAAAAAAGAAAACAGAAAAAGAAAAAAAGAATAAAATTAAACCAACAACAACAATAACAATGACTGACTTTTGCCAGTCTGTTGCACTGTGTGTTGCCTGTCTCTTTGAGTGGTGGGTGTCTTGACTACAACGGTTGTGTGTCTGAGCTGCTTAGCACTCGTAAATGTCGACAATGTGGCTGTTGTTATTGTTGCAATTGTTGTTAGGTTGCTTGGCGTCTGCTGATTTAAATGCCAAGTCTAAGGTTGAGCTTGTGAGCGGCGAGAAGCCGATGTTGTCAGGCACTTGTCTTCAGCTGTGAATTACGTCTGCCCCAAGGGGCGCATTGAAGACGGTTTGTCTTAGGTAAATCTGCTAAATAGCATAAAGAGAAACCCACTCGAAACTTGATGAAAACTTCAGTTGCCTTGCACTTATACACATATATCATTTACATAAGCATCTCACACTTTTCTCTGATCTATATTTGCTGCACTCAACTAATTACACAGACTTTGTCTCTTTAATGCTTTAATAGCAGCATTATGAGCAGTGCTAAAAATATCTCCGAATTCCAAGTCTGTCAACAGTTGGCATTCCAAATAAATAAATAGCTCAGCCAAATGCAACAGGTTCGCTCACACAAAAGCAAAGAAAAACTCTTCAAGTAAAAGTCTCCACCAAAGTGCAGCAAAAATTATGTGAGTGAAGAGCGAAAAGTTCAAAGAGAAAACAGAGTATGCGAAATTGGAGTATTTTCTGAGCTATATGCAAAGGGCGATTGTTGTTGCTGAGGCAATCTGTAAGCTTTAGTTCAGCTGGCAATTAAAAGTCACATAGCAGTCATAAACATCCACACACACACACACTCACACATACTCACACACACTCGCACACCCTCAACTAACTCAAGGAACTCGCTGTTGATAATAAAGGGCGGCGGCAGTGAGCAGGTAGTCGGTGTAACAAAGTTATTTGTTTGTTTTTGCGGCATCCTCTGTTTTATGACTTAATTAGGAGCGAGAACAACAAAGCTTGTGTACAAATCAGCGTGAACCATAACGGTACCAGAGGACTAGGAGGGGAGGAGGAGAGGAAACTGAGCAAACACACCTTTTGCGTCCGATCGGCTGGTAATTATGCACGCGACACATGTTGTAAGCACACTTGGCCGGCAGATTGACTAGCTGAAGAGAGAAAAAGAGTCAGAGAGAGAGAGAGAGAGAGAGAGAGAGAGACAAAGAGTGGGGACTGGGAGCTTACTCGACTTGTCTCATTATCATTACAATAATCACTTGGCGGCAACGCGGCGGCTTCGCTTGATTGTAATCAGTGCAACAGCCAGCTGAACATCATGATTGTCAATGATAAACATCATCATTGTCAACATTATCATCATCATGATCATTGTTCGCGTCATCGTGTGCAAAAATATGAGCCTCTTGTGCGACTTTGCCAACACGCCCTTCCACGCATGCTCAAGGGCCAAGCCCCAAAGAGTGTGCGTGTGTGTGTGTATGTGTGTGTGTGTGTGGTGTTGTAATTGATCGTGTAGTTCAGATTGTAAATCAGTTGTGCGTGTATGCTTATGCTTGAGTGTATATATGTGTGTGTGTGTGGAATGTGCCCTCCCAACAAGGAATATGCTAATTTAACAGTCTTAGAGCTAAACACAGCAGAGAAGGAGCACAAATTATATGACTAATATTTGCCAGAACAGAAACTCCCAACTAAAGGCAGATCATTTAAGTGAGCTATAATGGAGTGTAAGAGCAAATGCATATGCAGTGTTTAGAATAAATATATGGAATATAGATAAATATATATCAGGAAAGAGGTATATTTGTTTATATATTATTTATTATTATATTTATATATTTATTATTATTATTATTATTTATATATTTTGTTTGAAATTAAATATAAAAACAAAATTTAAAAAAAAATTATTGATCTATAGTCATTATGATATTATTTATCAATCTTAAAATCAGAGCTTATATGCGCTGCTATTATTTTGAACACAGCTGTATATTTAAATTTAAGTGTTCTCCTTATCCTTAATCACTTTAAAAGTTACTCAAAAGTAATCCAAAGACACTATAGACTTGCTATAAAATTGCATAGGAAACATAATTTGTACACTCAACAAAAATTTATACCTAATTCGTACAATACACTGAGAAAAATACTAAACAGCTTAGATATTGGCTCATAGGCCATTAGCTTATACACTTTTGATATAGTTATATCAGAAAAATAATAATATTTAATATAATTATATATTAACCATATACTTCTATATAAAATACCATATAAATTTTCTATAAATTATTCATTAAACTCAAATATATGACAATTTAATTGACAATTTGTCATAAAATATGTTTGGTTATAGTTTCAAGTCACATTTGGCTCTTGATGTATATATGGCTTAAGTGCTAAAAATTTCAATTGATTATGGTGTGTGGAGGAGCTGCTAAGCGCCCAGAGTGCATATCATAAAATATATTTAAAAAAAAAGTAATAGATGCCAGACAGACACACACACACACACACATGTCTTAAAGAAAAACAACAACAGTTGATGTGAAAGCTTAACGACAAGTCATTAGCCAGGCTACTCAATACATATGTCGCTGTCCATGTTGTGGCCATATACTTCTATATAGATATATCCAATGTAGTTAAGTCTAGAACAGCGAATGGAGAAGAAGAACCGGCGCAATGCCAATGACTTCTTGTCCAAATGAATGGGGGACAGGAAACAGGCGACAGGGCGGCGCAAAAAGCACGTTGAATGCAATAAAACTTTCATAACTCTGCAGCTAATGGAGTTCGAAATGCTGCCTCGTAAAATATTTGTTGTTGTTGTCGTTGTTGTTGTTGTTGTTGTTGTCGTTGTTGTTGTTGTTGTTCTGGTATAATTGCTAGGACTGGGTTACGTTTTGGGTTTGGGTAAACGCCAAGCCAAGTGGCATTGGCAACGGAAGCGCCAAGTTGGACCACAGCCTCGGACCGAGCAAACGGCCGGGCTCTGCGCCGTTAAAATGAAGAAATTGTCATAAAAAAAAAAACATAACTGCATTGCTGTTGTTGTTGTTGTTGTTGTTGTTGCTACTTTTCTTCTTGTTATAGACACTATTTATACCCTGTAGTCATTAAAATGTGTAAATTAAAGAGGGTTGTCTCGTTGCTGAAAAGAGTTTTATACATTTAAGATATTATTTTGTAGTATATAGAAATATTTGAGGAATAAGTAAAATAAATATAATAATAATATTTCATAATAAATAAATAATATAAAAATATTATATAATATATATAATAATAAAATTTATATATATATACATTTAATGAGCTTATCTACTATCTATCCTTATCTTCCTTCAACTACTTCACTCTTCGAAACAAATTGTGTTTACAGGATATCTGCCTGGTCTACTACGCACATTTCTACCCATTTAATGTAATTTTCTACTGTTAAAAGTGCATCAAGCACTAGGTAGTGTATCCTATAGTGTATATAGATGCTGCTGCTTGAGCCGTGGGCTTGGCCACTTGTTCGCTTTTTATGCGCATTTGCTGTTCAGTTTTTTAATTGAAATCACAGACAGACCCAGGCGCAACGCGAGTGCAAAGAGTTATAAATAACGAAGCAAACAATTTTCAGCTGCAATTATTTCTTTGTATATTTTTTTTTTTTCATTTTTTGGGTGCATCTCTCTTTTGGCCAAGTTATTGAACAGGCTGCCCAATACGTTGGCCAACTTAATCACCGTCAGGTACTTCAACAAATGCCAAAACGTAACAACTACTTAGGCATATGCTTCAGCTGGCAGCTTTTGATGCTTTTTGCTACCTTTTTGCTCCACTGTTGTTGTTGTTGTTGTTGTTGTTGTTGTTGGCGTTGTTTTTGTAGGCGTCAACCTGCTCTTTAAGCTGCATTATTTATGCGGCTGTGCAGCGATAACGCGCTTGCAACAACAACAACAACAACAACAAAAAGGAGACTTGGCAGCTCCAAAGAGTTGGCAACCTGCAGACGGTCAACCTGCACTACTTTTAAGGGCTCACTCTCGCTGCAAGTCGAGGCGAAGGCAACAGCAGCCGCAGCAGCAGCCGCAGCAGCCGCCAAGGCGAAACAAAAATATGAGATATTTCTTATCAGCTGGTATGCATCTGTGCACCTCAAGCGATTCTCCATGCTGCAGCTCTCCAAGTTCGACTCCTGCTACGACTCCTGCTGCTGCTGCCTGCATTCGCTTTCAAAACATTTTCATTTGCCGCTGAAAAGAAGCTGCTGCAGATTTATTGTCTTTGCCTTTGTTGCTGTTGTTTTGTTGTTTTCCGTTTTTTTTTTTCGCATCCTTCTACTGCCTCTAACCGCCCCGCCATGCCCCCTGGTTGACTATAATAATAATCATAATATCAGTCGTAAGTACATTTGTTGCTGCCGCAGTTGCTCCATACACGGCTCTTGCTCTGCACTAAATACTAAAGGAATTGGCTTATTGTAGTGCCCAGTTGCCTCGACCTGCTGCTTGTGCCTCCCTGTCTGCCTGCCTCCTCCCCTCTCCCTATACCACACACATGCCCTCAAGCGTCTTTTAGTTGCACTGATTTTCCTCTATATATTTTATTTTTTGTCCGGTTTCGATTTCTTTACTTGGAAGTGGGCAATGAATGTCCGTCCGAAAGTCTTGTTTGCTTGCATAGAATATGACTGCACAGTGAGGCAATGCACTATGTATTTGAGAGGAAAATTTAAAGGTAAAATCTATGTATATATATATTCCATCTATAACTACATTAACTCATTAAGAGATATATATGGATAGTTATTCTTATGGTTAGTTAATCTATGTATTTATAAACTGTATTTATATAATTAGATTTATAAGATCTCACATTAAAACTCTATCAATAATAAACTCATAATCTGAATGATTGTATTTTCAAAAAAATATATATATTCGTCCCACTGTGCCACCATCTAAATTTCTATATGCTGCCAAGGTTACATCCCAGTTACACAAATCTATAACAAAACTAGTGCAGTATTTGTATAATACGTACACATATTTGTACATCGTACAAGATATTACACAAGAGCAACACAAGAAGATGAAGAAGACGAAGAAGCAGAATAGTCAGGAGCACCCCGCACTCCCCCCGTCTCTCGTTGACTCTACGAGTCAACCCAAAGTCCAAACTGCAACAGAGCCTCATTTAAATGCTTATCAGTGAAATCTGGATGAACAAAAGCGGCTGCTGCTGCTGCTGCTGATGCTGCTGCTGCTGCTGCTCTGTGGCTGCACAGCTAACCAAACTACTCACTCAACTGTGAGGATGCTTCGACTGCTGAGCCATTCCGCAAATATGCTGCAAAACACACGGAGAGAGGCAGAGAGTAGCTAGTTCTAAAAGAGGGAGGCAAACAGGGGCCACAGTTTGGATAGAAGAAAAATGAGAAACCACTGAGATAAAGTGGCAGAGATTTGCAACATTCAAAAGCTGCTGCTGCTGTTGCTGTTGCTGTTGCGGCTGTTGTCTAGAAATGCGAGCAATGCAACTGGCTCGCTTGTATTTGCAAATTTTGGATTATTCATAGTTGTGATGAAGAACAAGCACAAGACAACAACTATTGCTACGTATTTGCTTACCATAAGTAGAGTGCGAGTTGCTGCTGCCACATTTCTTACGCAGTTGTTGCTGCTGCTGCTGTGGCCCTTATGCAGGCAGCAGTTTCCTTGAAATTGGCAAAACTAACTATGAAATGGTCTACCATCTTTCTCCATTCTTTTGGCCCCAACTTCTTATCTAACATCTGCGCTTACACTGGAGCCCACAGAGCGCATATATTTAACTCGCGCTGCGTGTGTTTTTAGCTCCCCTTTGCTGCTTGGCTAAGCCAAGCTCATCATATCACATTGCCTGCCCACTGATTGGTCTGTCCGTCTCTCCCTCTCTCTCTCTCTCTCTCGCTCTCTCCCTCTCTCTCTCTCTCTCTCTCTCTCTCTCTCTGTGTGTGTGTTTCTGTTTTTGTGTGTGTGATGCATCATTTTGGCCTAATCAGGCCGCAAATCGTTGGCATTAAAGCCTGGCCGTAAGCTATGTTAGCTTTTGAAATGCTGGCTGCCCACTTGTGGCCAATTCTATGATATTTAACTTGTGCATATTTGCATTGCTTTCCATTTGCTCGCACATTGAACATCACTCTGTTCTCCAGGCATTATACAGATTATTGAGATATACATACATTTATTATATTATATATATATATATATAGTTTCGATGACTAATTTGATTGCCTAAATATAAGCAACTTGGCCTTCTACTCTGACTAAAATTAATTAATTGCAGTTCTAAGCTATCAACTAAGCAAAGAGTTAATTTTTGACATTTTTTACATTTTTTGTTTGACTTTAGATCAAGATTTTTATTTTGTTTTAATTTATTTCAGAGCCAACCAAATTTTCATAACTAACTAAAGTTCATTAACTCTCAAAATATCAACAATTCACCTTGTTATAATTTTTTTTTTATTTATTTACTCATTTTAATATTTTATTAAAATTTTCAAAATATTCCAAATAATTTGATTAATTTTAAAATATTTTTTTTCTGTTGCACTTTCACTTGTTTGTTGCTCTATCATAATTCATAGCGAAAGTCCACAGAATGTTTCACTTGTCAAAAGAGCAGAAAGGAAAACAACAAAAACTGCTTTATAAATAGACGACAACAAATACAATATTTTGGGAAGCTGAACTAATCAAACAGAAAGAAATGGCCCAAAACACACTCGAGACGAGACAACTTGACTAGAAGACTTTACTTAGCGTCAAGTATTAATACGCTTTCATTAAAAAATTGAATGCTCGATTAGTCAGACGTTGAGGCCCAAGTCAAAATGCGCACCTTTGACACGTGTGACCCACACAAAGAGGGACACAAAAAGAAAAGTACAACAACAACAACAACTCAAGCGAACGTGTGCCGTCAAGTGTGGAAAATTCGCCTTTTGACAAATGTGGGCTTTAGAAAAGTAAATAAATAAGAAGAAAAAAAAAAAAACAAGAGGAAAACAAGCCTCCAGATACAAATGAACATTTGTAAGTTTTCTGTTTGCTCAGTGGACAATTCAATCGACGATGCGTAAAAGCCAATGATGAAAAATATATATACATATATATATATATATATATATAGATAAATGCTGTAAAGAAAGTCTGTTCCTTTGGGCAATATCTGTTGTGTCTTTGTATTGTATTGATGTTGCTTGTTGCTTGTTGCTCTTGTTGTATTGATGCATGTTAGAAATTGATGACCGCAAGCGTTGCTCTTTAATTACAAATGACACAGAATTCATTTCGAGTGTCTCAATTTTGACATTATTAATGTTTGCCATGCCACCCAATATGCCAGGCAGCTGGAAAAAAGAGCGAACTGTGGGCCAGTTGCACGCTCGAAGCCGGTTTTGCCTGCCACACGCTCTGGCCATACAAATCACACAGTTTTGGCTATATGCTTGCAATGCTCGCATTGCCGCGCCTGATGTACGATTTTGGCTTAATCTTTGTGGAGCATGTGCGTCGCTGAGTCTCTCTGTGCGTGTGTGTGTGTGCGAGCGCGTATGTGTCTGTGGCACGTTCAAGATTTGCAGTTATAGATACGAGTGCGCCACGCACCGCACAAGTGCACAAGGGAGTCGCGCTGCTTGCCTCAAAAAAGTGCACAAAAATAAAAAACAAAAATAAACGACACTGCAAAAATCAAATCAAGTTTAGCCTAGAGTCGGAGTACGTGTAGCCCCGCCCGGCGCGTTACTAAAAACCATAAACCGTTTCAATATTGAACAAGCAGCGGGACAGCGGCGCAAAAGATACATCGAATCGCTTCGCATTGAGAATCGCAACGCAAAGCCGCATGGCCAACTAACTGGAACACAGCAGGATGACAATTCCATTGAGCCGCAGCCACAAACTGAGCCGAGCAGTCGGCGGCGGAGGCTGTGGTGGGGGGGCAGGCCGACAGCAGAAGGAGTGGCATTCACAAGAGCCGAGTTGAAGGTGGCGGTAAGCGGGCAACACTCTGCATCGACATCGGCGACATTGAGTTAACGTCAACGGTGCAACAGCAACAGTCGTTACGATATGAGAATACCCCGTGCTATCACAGACAGTTTAACTATATAAAATGCTCAGGAATTTTGATTTAAAAATAACTCAAGTAAATATATATACGCTTTACTCTCTTTTGCTGTGTGCACTACTCCAAATTCCTTATTCTCTATTGTCTATTCTAGATATTTATTCTATTTCTAATTCAAATACTTTTGTCTCAAATATTTTTTGGCACTGCCCATACTCATTCTAATAACATTTCAGATCTTCAAAGTTTTATCTTTATTATATATAAACATATACACATTATACATATATCAATTTCAAATACTTTCAATTCTCTTATGAAATAATTAATATATATAAAAATTCTAATATTTCTTAACTTTTAACTCCAAATAGGCTACATTGCCTAGTCAGTCTGCTTGCCATTGAGCCTTAATAGAGTATCTAGGACTCACAGTCCCTTGCAGCAGCAACAAAAAATATATCTCTTGCCCTGCTTGGGTTAAAAATCGCTTTATACAGTGCCTTTACTCGCTGCATATTTATGTGCCTGCAGTCGCAGCTAAATTTATGTCTTAGAAGTGCAAAATATATAACACAAAACACGCGGCTTAAAGGCCAGCAAAAAACAAAAAACAAAAAAACAAAAAAACAAAAAGAGAGAAAGAAGTTCCCTCTCAAAAAAGAAAAAACATGGCTATGAATGGAGCATTTAGTCGCAACGACAAATGGCCAAGTTTGCATAGAAGGAAATTAAGACTTCCCCCAGAGTCGAGAGCAGGCAGCGAAATTCGTAGTCTTTAAGCAGCTATACAATGTGTGTGGTGCGTATGTTGTGTGTGTGTGCGTGTGTGTGTGCGTGTGTGTTGTGGGCCACAAAAGCGTTTGATCATAGCCGGCGACCCAACGCCACACACACGGATATTTTTCCAATGCATGGCAGAGCGAGAGTGAGAGCGAGAGAGAGAGAGAGAGGAGAGAACTCCAAAGCAGTTGGACAAGTAATTTTTCTCAAGTAATTGATACTCTGCCGCATCGCATCCCATTGACTTGCTCTAGCTGTCCAGTCAGTCAGTCATTCAGTCAGTTCGTCAGTCAGTGAGTCGAGTGAATCGGTTACAGCCAGCTGTCTGTTTGGTCTGTCGTCTACGTCCGCTGTGTCCGTTACCGCCTGACAGTCTGCTGCTGCATATTAATGACTTTCTTTAATGCCTTTTCCTCATTTATTTTACACACGGACACTTTTCAGCGCCTGCTGTGGGCATAGCTGCTAGATAGTGAACTTAGCAACCAGATCTGACAAGGATCATATATAAGAAATTGCTAGAAATCAATTTGCCAATTTGCTGTAGAAGTTTGAAAGGTTTTAAATGGATCGAAAATAACTTTTAAAAGTATGTTAAGTCCAGACAATGTAAATCTATGAAATAATAATATTTTAAGTAACTTTTGAGATTATAAAAGTGTGCATTAAATATTCTAATATTTTTAAACACAATATTTAGGTATGAAGAGTAGCTAGAATAGTTTTCCCAATATATATTCACAATTTAAAGAAATATTTCATAAAATACATAGAATTAATTTTCTCATTTCTAATTTATTTAAATATCTTAAATATCTAAAACTGCATATTATAAATTATTCAAATACCCTTAAGGTATGTATATCAAAATATAATAAAATATAAACAAAATATTAAAAAAAATAAAAAATATGATAAAATCTAGAAATCAATTTTTGTAAAATGATTCCTAAATTTTTTAAATACATATATAAAATCTAACAAAATATAACAATATATAAATATAAAAAAAAATATTAAATATTGAATATTAAAAATAAAAATATTATTCAAAATAAAATATAATACTATATATAATATAATATAATAATAATTATGAGATCTAATAAATATTAAGAAAGTTAAACATATTTTTCTTATATTTAAAGCTATTAATAAGTATTAAATCTAAAAGCACGATTCAATTGAAGACTCAAAGACTTAAAATACTTAAAAATCTTATAAATTCCACTCATTTTCCATATCAAATGGAATATATATATAGAGTACAACCAGTTCGTTGTCTTTACTGTGCTCATGCTCACACATGATTTTGTTGCTTTACTTATTTTTAAGCAATGCCGTGTCGGCAATTTGCCGTTTGGCTTTTGAAAATGGGCGGACCGTGCGTGGCCCACCCAGACCCGAGTGCCCCGTGCCACTCCACAGACTGTCACACACACACACACTCACACACACACACAGTTCTTTCCTCAGAGAGTATCATACTTCTGCTGCAGTCGAGGCAATTGCACTTAAACTTTACGCAACCGCCGACGCCGCACGGTTACAGCAAATTGAGTTAGTATAATTAAATATGACATTGGCAAGCGTATATCCGGCAGTGTGTGGGTTGCTTGCTTGCCCGCCCTGACAATTGAAATGAAGTGTTGACGCCGTCTCCCTCTCGCTCTCACTCCCTCTCTCACTCTCTCTCTCACTCTCACTCTGGAGTCGAGACAGTCTCGCGCACTGAGGCGACAAATGCTCGTATCATATGCATATCATGTCAGTGCGACCGCCGCACGTAATGAGCGGGTGCCCAGATCCAGAACCAGATCCATCTCATAAACGCTTGACTACCGACACAGCCAGTTTTCAATTAATGCATCCATCCCGTCACTCACTTAGTCAGTCAGTCAGTCAGTCATACATACATACATATATGTAACTCTAAAGTGTGGCATATACCATATATATAACCATAAAGGCATGCTGCATGCTGCATGCTGTATTGTAGGATTCCAAATTCATGCGTAACTAAATCAAAATTCAACAACAACAACAACAACAACAACAATATCAACAGCCAGAGACAGAACAACACAGCTAAGCCCAACTGGTAAATGCGTGAGGCAATGTGCTTATGAAATTGGCGTACAATTTGCGTGTGGCATATGCGACAAAGCGTATGTAGAGTAAGAAACATTAGGGGTATTCAGTGGAGGGAATAAACAAAATAATTAGTTTAAGATTAAGAAATAAGCATTATAACTAAACCCATTTTGCTTAGATGAGCCTGCCAATCAATTACATAATATAGTTATACACGACACTTAACATTCCAACCCAACGGCTAAACGTAGCCTAAAGCAAAACTCAATAAGTCGCACCACAGCGCCACGAAATTCCTCTCTCGTGAATGCCCCTATTGCCCGTGGCTAAGCGCTCAATTGCACGCACTACAGCAGCAACAAGAGCACCAGCAACAACAACAACAATAACAACAGCTATGGCTAACGGCAACGAGTGAGCAGCAGCAGCAGCAGCAGCAGCAGCAGCAGCGACAGCATCCGCATCAGCAGCAACATGAGTAAAAGCAATACGCTTACAATTTGCACGCATTTTTCAGCGAGAATTTGGCCGCAGTTGCCGCTAATGCAGCGCGTTGCATATGCTTCATTGCAGCCAAGCGCCAAAAGGGAGTGTCAACGCCGCAGCAACGTTGCAGTGACGATGGAGTGCATCCCCAGAATATAGAATGAAGAATGGTAGGGAGTACAGAATGGAGCTGGATAGTGGGGTATATTGGGCAACAACAACAAGGATGATGACGCCGGCGGCTGTGAAAAGTTTTTTTGCTCTGCCGAGGCGACAGCTGTGAAATATGCCGTCAGGCATTTGAATTTCGCATAATGCACGCCTGTCTGCCAAGTGGCCAATGCACAGTGGGTCGAACTAACATGCAAATGCACCAAATGAGAATTGAAGATGAAATAGGAATTGTATTCTCAACTAACTAAATACAATGTGAACATGAACAACATATATATTTTTTTAATATTTATTTATTTATTTATAATCTTGTGAGCTCTCTGAAGTCTTTTAACAAAATATCTTAATCTATATATAATTTACATAATTTGACTATTAATTTTTCTATAATTGCCTTTGACCACTGTGCAGGGTTGTTGTCGCCGCCAACGAAGCTGTTGCCTGATTTGTATGCAATCATATTTTTGGGTGCCAAGAGTCTGGGCTATAGCCTAGTCTGGCCTGACGCTGACGCTGTGCCGCTCGACTTGATGATACTGTTGGATTACATTTAGGATTGTTTATGTTGTCATCTCCTTCGCTATTGTTGAGGCTGGCTGCGCGAACATGCGCGCATGATATACGATGGCGACAACCGCCACGGCGACAATGATAATGCTCATAATGATGATGCTGATGATGATAATGCAGTTGCTGTTGTTGCTGCCATTTAGGCTGGCTCTGTTACTACCCACATGCAGCAACGGGGCAATAGGAAGCCGCCACATTTGGAAAATGGACCAATTTGCAACTGTGCAACGGCTACCGTCAGCAGCAGCCGCATTCACGTAGGCGCAGTTGCATTTGCTGTTGATCAACAGCGTTGCAATTGCAGTTGCTGTCGCTGTCGCTGTCGCTGTCGCTGCTGTTGCCAATTGTTATTCATAAATGCAATTCAATTTGAAAATTGCTTTAATTCAACTCGCTTTTCGTCACCTTCATAAACTTGCAACAGCATCTGCGTAGACCTAATTAACTATTTTCCACACAGATATGGCCTGTATACACGTGCGGACAATAAAAATTTATTTACTTAGCTATAACAATCTGGAATTTGTGTCTTTATATATTTATATAAATAGCCTTAGCAACATTGCAAAAAAAAAAAAAAAATGCATATTCCTAGAAAAAATTTATTTCATCAGCCAAAAATCAAATGTTCGAAACAACAGATAAGCACGAGGTTCGTGGTATGGCAAACCTTTGGCTTATGCTCTCAAAATTATTCTATATTTAAAGTAATAGATAATTAAATAACGTTTGATAACAGCCTCGCAGCAGATCTTGCTAGCATTGGCATCCTATTTAAAGACAACGCCACTGAATCCAAGTCACAATTTGTGTCGAGAACTCAAAACGAATGCAAAATGCAAAATGATTATTAATCAAAAAGTGTTTGTGGTTTTAATAGCTGTTTTGTCAGTGTCTTCAGCAACAGAATTTGCATACACAAATAAGCTGGTGAGTTAATTAAACTAAAGTTAATACTATTTATTGAGACTATATTCTGTCTATTTATCTATCTATCTATCAACTGTCTTCAGTTTTGCAAAGAACGTGACGAAATGGATGCCAGGTGTGGGGCCTATACATATCGCATTGTAAAACCAATGTTGGAATATTTTGCAAAAATCAACAAAGAAATCGAACTAAAAGATAAGAAGATCGTAGAACTAGAAAACAAAATTGTCAGCGATGAACTTCATCTAAATAAAGGCTTAGAACAGATAGCTAAACTTATTCAAAGTGAACTTGAGTTAAAAGCACAATATATAAACTTAAAAGATATTCTGATTATGAAGGAGGCAGAAATTGAGAATTTACGAACCAATCTAACTGATTTAGAAAACAATTTAAATGACAAAAATAATGAAAATACAAAATGCGAACTTTTAAACATGGATAACGAAAAGAAAATTGCTGAGTTTGAGAAAATTCATGAAGAGAACTCAAAAACTCTTACTTCAAACAAAAGACAAATAGATGAACTGACTGAGAAATCTGAGAAGCGTCAAGTTGACTTTGAAAATTTAGGAAAACAAAATGCAATATTAGAAAATAGATTTCACCAACTGCAGGCAAACTTAACATATTGCGAAAGTAATATATTAGATATGAAGAAAACAGCCAATGAGAATTCAGTAAAGCAGACCGATTTGACAGACAAGTTAGAAAAGAGAAATGATCAAATATCTGTTAATGATAAAATTATACAGAGCTTAGAATCAAATATAACTCGATGCGAAAAGAATCTTGTGGGTAAAGATGTTGAGCTAAATAGTCTTCAAAGTAAATTCGATGAATACAAAAACAAATATATTCCAAAAAGTTGTCTTAGTTGTAAAAATTATTCAGGAGAAGCAATAATAGAAATGAATGAACTGAGTCCGTTTACCGTATCGTGTGATTCGAATATCGCGGGATCCGGGTGGACCGTAATACAACGTCGCATTGATGGAAAGGTCGATTTCTATCGGAATTGGGAGGAATACAAAGTTGGCTTCGGAGAAGTTGATAGAGAATTATGGATTGGGCTGGAGAAACTACATAGAATGACGAGCGAGAAGAGACATGAGCTGTACATACATCTCGTTGATCAGAGTGACGAGCAGCGTTACGCCAGATATGATAACTTCACAATAGGAAGCGAGGACACAAAATATAAGTTGACTTCTCTTGGAAATTATACTGGAAATGCTGAAGATGCTATGAGATACCACGAGTATGAACCATTTTCAACATATGATAATGATAATGATAAATTATCTTTGAATTGTGCCGAAGCTCTAAAAGGTGCCTGGTGGTATTTTAAATGTGCAGAGAGGTAAATGATTTATAAGTGTAATCAAAAATTTAAATAATTATTTTTGTTATATTCAAAAGTAACCCTAATGGTAAACGATTCGACTGTAAAAATAAAAAAAAAACGAACGAGTTAGAACATACTGGATGCATTTACTGGCAACATTGGCATGGTCGGAGCTATTCCCTTAAATCTGTGCAGATGATGATACGCCCCATTGAAACTGAAGTATAAAAACTCGAAAAAAAATGTTGTAAATTGCTAATAAAAGATTCGTAGAAAATTAAATTATAAGTTTCTACTTATACTTGATATGCTTAAAATTAATAAAATAATAACAATTGTAATGCAAAATAACTGAAGTAATTTTGAAAAAAAAACATGAATATGGAAGACTACGTTAATTCTCTAGCTCTTTGAATTCTGCTCGGTTTTTATGCATATGAATACACAAAAAAAAACAGATAAGTCTTGCTTATTTTATGCAGTTGCAAAAAGATTTAATTATTTTATAAATAAGGATTTTTTTTTTCAATACATTTATTTTATATGCATTCGCTTTGGAATTCGCAAGCCAGAAGCTTTCAAAAATCAGCTGGGCCGAGAGTCAAGGTATCTCCTAGTCTGGTACACCCGACTACAGCACTCTCAAACATATATATTCTTGTGTATTATTTGCCATGCAAACAATGAAAAAACAATGAACTCAAATGTTCAAATTTCAAATAATTTATAAATTTCTATGAGAAGATAGTACAAAGTAAAAAGTATCGACATGAATGCCCTATAAAAGTTAAAGCTAAAAAAAAAATATGATAGTTCTTTTCCAGATCAACAATTTCAAATATTTACTCCGTTCAATCATGAAAATGCGGTAGCAAAAATGCGTGTGCGTTTTCTCCAGAAAAAAAAAAAAAAATACAATTTAAATAAAATATCAGTCGAGCGGGAGAAATGTTTAAAAAAAATACTGAACATTTTTATGAAAATTAAATGCGTTTTATGTTTGTATTTAAATTAACAATAGCTGACCATTGGCCATTTTCAGCTTCTTCTCTTCGCATGCTTTCTGATTTAAGCGTATCCGTTGCCGCCATCTATATCTGTGGCCGTATCCGCTGCTGTAACTGTAGCTGTATCTGTACCACTTACAGCTCAGCGCATTTGGACAATCTGCATAAACGCACAAAACGACAAAAAGAAGAAGAAGAACAAAAATGAAAAAAAAAAACAGAATTGTGGAAAACGAAAAAATTATTTTTCAATTTCACGCTTCAAATCATTTACTAATTAGATTTGCATATAATTTTTGGCAACCCGTATGACTTTCCCACACACACACACACTCACACACACACAGTCGCTCTCGCACCCGCACTGTGTTAAAAGTTTCAAACTTCACGCACTCGCTGACTTTGCACAAAAATTGTTCATGGGTCAGTCCAAGTGCAGTCAAAATGTTGTTGAAAGTTTTTCCACATTAAAAGTGTTCGTAGCATTTCACTACCGTTAGTTAGCCTCTATATATATATATATATATATATATATATATATATGTTTCAAGATTTTATAGTACACACACACACAAACTAATTATTCAACAATTTAGCAAAGCTCATCATAATTTGCATTCGGATTTGATCAAACTTAAAAGCCATACAATAGCTAACCAGGGCTGGAAAAAAATAATCTATTTTTATAATAAAATAAATAAAACTGCGAGAATGGTTAAAAAAAAAAAAAAATATATATATATATATATATATATATATATATATATATATATATATATATATATATAAATCATATTTAAATGTATATATATAATTATTATATTTTATTATTATTAAAATATAGAAAGTTTATTTAAAATTAAATTTTGTTCGTACTTCCGCAGACTTAAAGGATATATAAACAAACAAAACTTCCATGATTTCCATTCCAAAAGATTTCCTCTTAATTTTTAAGCTCTTCATCAAATTTTTTATAGATATTTTATTGATTTGAAGTAATTTATTTGAAGTAATTTATGCCATTCAAAAGCTTATGCAAAACAATCAAAGATTTTCCTTTTCTCTGTTGATCAATAACTGAAATATATAGAAATATATATATTTGTTCGCTTCCAGCCCTGGCCTTTCAGCTTTCAGCAACCAACATTTTGAGCCAATTTAATCAAAACCAAATGACAGAAGACGGCGCAAGAAAGAAAGGCACAGGACACAGAACAACAACAACAAAAGAATCAACAAAACAGCAGATAAAGCAACTGCAGGAGATCTCGACCAGGCTGGTTGGCTGGTCAGGTCGGGGGTGTAAGTCCTGGAGTTGGAGGAAGACAAGTCTACAGTTGGCAATGCCACTGGTCGGTCGGTCGGTCGGTCGGTCACATTTGCATATTGAAGAATCTTGACAAGCTACGTGCGCTGCTGCTTTTGGGCAACTGGCAAGACAATGATGCGGCTCTGACTCTGATATCAACGCTGCCAACTGCCAACATTGAGCTGGCCGACTGGATGAAATTCATTTGGCTTTTTGTCTAAGCAATCGATCTTTCAATCAATGCCGAGAGCTAAAAGCGTGCAGCAAACCAAACCAGCCAGCAGGCATTGATGCCGATGCCGATGACGATGCCGATGACGATGACGATGCCGTTGCTGCTGACTGGTTCGCATGCAAATTGCTGCCAGCCGCCTGTTGAATGCATCAAAATGCAATCAAAATTAAAAGAAAACCCCCAAAGTTGCATGATTCATGGCGGTCCGTGTGTGTGTGTGTGTGTGGGCTGCCCGTCATTAATTTAATTAATATGACAAAAGGAACAAATCCAAAGCAAATGCAAATGTGCACTCAATTAGTTTTATTTCTGTGGGGAGTTGGCTAAAAAGAAATGTCAGCCATGAAAGCTGACATTTAAGCAATTTCAAACGTTTTGCAGCTAACAAATTGTACAACGGCAGCGTACTGCAAATCACAACAAAAATATCAGCATTGACCTTTTGACATATGACTCGCCTGCTCCCTTACTCTTGCCCCAGCCACTTTTTTTTTTTTTTGTTTTTGAAAGACACTGACTTCTTAACTTTGTCGTCGTCGTGCCTGGCACTCTCATATAGGACACAGTCAAGAGTCACAGACAGCGACACACTCGCACACACACACACACACACACTCGAACACACACACACACACATACACAGCGAGACATTTTACAAATGTTTTCAATTGAATTGCTCTGATTTTGGCCAAGTTGCAGCAGCAGCTTTTGGCCGCTGGCAGCGCCGTTAAAGCCAACGCCGCCAGCGGCAGCCGAAAATGTCGTGATGATGGCAAATTGTAAATAGCTTAAATGGTCTAAATGGTTTAAATGATTTCAATAGCTCTACTCTGGTGGAGGCGGCTCGTTTGCTACGGCTGCTGTTGCTGTTGCTGTTGCTATTGCTGCATCTCCTTGCGCTCCCAGTGGCAGGCAGGCAGGCAGACAACAACAGCAACAACGTCGACAACAACAACGACAACGACGACTACGTGAAGCAGCACTGTTGGCTCGTTTTCAATGGTAACAGTTATCACACAAACTAATGACATGAAATTAGGTATTGGCTTTGGCTCTGACTGCCAGCCAGCCAGCCAGCTTCAGAGACCGCTTTTTGGCTGACTCTGCCAGTTGAAGCAAAGCACAAAAGGTAACACAGCTAACAGAAAAAGCAACAACAACAATGTAAAATAGCTATAGTATTTGTTGTTGTAATATTTGCCATGGCTACCTTTGAAGTTAAAGTTGAAAAGGAGAATTACACTTGACAAAAACGTCAAACACTTCAAATCAAATGCTATTTAAATTATTGAAATATATTTAACAAATAGAAAAATTGGATGAAATCTATATAGAAACTTATACTTGAACGGCATTAAAACAAACTGTTTGCCCCGCAGAGAGGAAGACCTAAGAGAGAAAGAAATTCCCAAGGGGAGAAATATAATTGAGAAACGTCATTAGGAAGTCATAAGCATAAACATTATCTACTCAATAGATTCCTGGATATTCAAGATAAATTTTAATATATTTGTTGAATATATTTAATATTTTAAATATATTATTATTAGCTAAATATAGATAAACTAGATAAATATGTTTTATTATAATTTATTTACTATCAAAAAATATATTCAAAAAATTATCATATTTTAGGATTTTGTAAATAATAAAATTTTAAAAATATTTTAATTGATTTTTTTTGTTAAATATTATATTAAAAAAATTTTGTAAACTTAAAATTTTAATAAATAAATATTTAAACTAAAAAACAATTTTAATGAATAAATAAAAAAATATAAAATAATATATATAATATAATAAAAATAATAAAAATATTTCATTACAAATTATTTTAATATTTAAATAAATAAATATTAAAACTTAAAAGCAATTTTAATTAATTTTTTCCAAATAAATATTATATAACAAATTATTTTAAAATGTTATTAATTACTTATTTAAATTTCTCACTGTGTACATTTTCGGCCAAGATCCATAAAGTCCCCCCAACACTATCAGCCCCACCCCCTGGCTGGCTGGCCAAGCCCCTTGAACAAAAACAACCGCTAAGCAAAAACCTTTAAAAAACCGTTACAATATGAACGACAAGCTGTGTGGCTACCAAAACGTTTTTCCTGTGTTACAACTATTGCAATAATATTTTCGCTTTTCTTTTCTTTTCTTTTTTTTTTGCGGCCAGCTCCACTTTAAAATATTCGTTTTGCTTTATTGATTTGTGCTACCAAAATTATCAGCAAACAAAAAAAAAGACAAAGCCCGAAAACAGGCCGAGTTCATGATCTTCGACAAATAGACAAAAAGAATCTCAGACAGCGCACAGCACACCATTGTTTCGAGATTTTCCGGTGAAATTTTAATAGCACAAACAAATTTTCACAATTTCTGGCAAAGCAATTCAAATTTGGCCTGGCATTGAATTATAGCGGCTCATTAGGGCCCTTTTACTTCAATCACGGCTGGGCCAACCAACAAACAGAGCGAACGAACAACCGAAAACATTTAACAATTGTCCATAAAAGGCCAGAACTGAGAACCTGAGCGAGAACCGCAACGAAATAATTTAGATCACGAATTTGTTGTCGTATGCAAATTAATCAAATGTCTTCGGGTAATTCAATAATGTCAAAACAAAGCAACGATAGCAATTATTTAAGCGCTCGAAAACTTCATCTGTATTAATTACGAAAAGAGAGAAATGAGTAGAAAAAAAAAAAGATTGAATATAATATCAATAATGTTAGATAAGACTTTACGTGGAAAGTGGAAAACTGAAATGCACTCGGGGTGGTCGTTAAATACACATTTATTGAAAAGAATTGGAGACAGCATTTAGCTGTCTGCGCTTTGGGTAATCCAAGACGGCATTTAACCAATTTAATATTATTATCTATGATCTTGTAAAGCAACAGCATGTCAGCCCCTAAAACTCTGTCGCGCGCGCTCTCTCGCCCTCTCTCTCGACATCTCTCTCTCTCTCTATGTTCTGTGTTTAGGTCTGATTCTCAATGTCACTGACTGTAATCAGAGAACACAGCAAGGCAAACTCAACTGGCCCAACCACTGCAGCCAGCGAGCCAACCGAACAGCAACAAAAATGAGTGAAATATTTTTGTGTGTGCATTGGGCTCTGGCTCTGCCTCTGGCTCTGGCTCTGGCTCTGCTGGTGCTTGGAGCTTGTTCTAATTGGCGCTTGTAGCTGCTTGTTGCTCGAACTACAAAAATCTCTGCCTCAAATCTACAGCGTTCGGTTCTTATCTTATACCAGAAATGAGCATTCGACATTTGAGCAAAGAGCATTCCATGGCTGACAGCGCAATGCGACGACGACGACGACGAAGAGGACGACATTGATGCATGTTTATGTAACAGCAAATTGATTTTTAGCTTAACAGCAACAACAAAATAAACCAAAAAAGATGTCAAGAAAAACAGTTACTAAAGAAGTTCTAATACCCTTTGTCTTAAATATATATATATACATACATATGTAATAAATATATTTATTTTTTTTTTTATAATTCATTTAACTATTTCAAAACTTTTGAAACGCTTCTTTTAAATTTTAAACGAATTTTTATTAAATATATTTTTATTTATTTATAATTATGCTAATTTCAAGGAATATATGTAAGTTATACATGTATTATGCTAAATATATATTAGTTAAAATATTTTAAATATATTCTAAATTGATAAACAAAATATTTTATATAAATATAAATATACATGAATTTATCAAATAAAGTGTCCAATAAAAATAAATAAAATATAAAAAATATATAAAAAATATAAAATACAAATAAATAAAATATAGAATTATATTGTAAAAAATTTAATTAAAAAATATATTATTTTATTACCAAATTAGAACTTTATTCATAAGTTTTGAACTTTATATATTTAATAATATTTTTATATTTATATATATAATATTTTACAACTTGCAATAATTATTTGCAGCAAAAACTCTCATTGTTACAAAAAGTTATTTAAATTATATATTTATTACCGATTGAAGCATTAAGATTTAAGCAAACGATTTTGTTTTACATTCAAGATAGATAAACATATAATTAACATATTTATTGGCTCTAAGACTTCTGTCCAGATGTCTTAATAGCATTAAAGAAATAATTCCAGAAACCTTTCTTAAATATACTCAGTTTAAGCACTGGACATAACTTAAGTAAAAAGATTTATTTAAATTTATTATTAATATTTAAACAGATTTCGCTGAGACAAAAAGAATTACCAAAAGTGTCTTCCTTAAACATATATCTTAACTAATTTAATTTTCAAATTAAATTGTTTTTAAATCTCATTTTTTCATTACCAAAAACATTTTAGTGTAATTATTAAATGGCATTATATGTTGGAGTATATAGATAAAACCTATTTAATGGCACACAGCCAGAGATTGGCTCTCTCTCGCTCTCTCTTTAATTTGATTTGCTAAAATTTTAGCTTAATTAATTACAATGTATTGTGGTTTATCTAAAAAATCTGGCCAATCTATGTTGCATGCATGCGCAGAGCTATGCGTTCGCCTATTTACTTTATGGTTAAATTGATTTCTGGCCGCCTGCTGGCGGTTTCTGCTTTGCAAACTGGGTCAACTTCATAGTACCTACTGTTATCAATTCGTCGGAAAATTAAATCAGAAAATTTTTATTTCATTACTTTTCACAAAATACTTGGCATGCTGCGAGTGTGCGAGCATGTGTGTGTGTGTGTGTGTGTGGTGTGTGTTTGTTGTGCGTTGAGCTTTGTGGTTTTTGCGTTTTTGTTTTCATCTAAAACTTTAATTGATTTTTAACCCGACCTTGCCCACAGACCAGCTCTGTGAATACTGGGGGGCGGGAGTTCTCAATTTGGCATTTGGCAAAATGCAGCCACATGCAATCAACATTCAAGCCCTGGCCGCAATGCTGAATTATTCATTATAAATTGTTGATGTTGGTAATTTATAATATTTGTACAAGTATTTTTCGATTCGAAAGTTAACAATTTTTGCCGTTTGCATGAATAGTTCGTGTGCCAAAACCAAAAAAAAAAAACAAAAACACAAAAATAAATATTTTCAGTTGTAAAATAACAAAATAAAATAATTGCGGCAATCTATATTGAGATATCTGCAATATGCTTAAGATATCGGCATTTAAACTGAATTTGCAATGAGTGCAGCAGTCCAACAGTTCCTAATTAAACTGCACTTATCGCTACATCTTTGAGAATTGCATAGAGAGGCACATTTCGTGCCATGACCAGAATAGTCCATGCCAAGCCCCAAATTCGTGACACTCAATCAGACCCCAAAATGGGGGGCCCTTAGCCAAACAGACGGCTCCAAAACTTTTGAGGTGCACCACAGCACTTACGTCACTAACCACACACACACACACACACACACACACACACGAGGCACTCGCAAATATGTGTAACAGGGAATTTAAATTGAAGCAAAAATGTGTACAAATATTTAAACATGTGTTCGCAGAGCCCCCCGTCCCCTAAGCCCCGAAGCTAAGTTGCATTCAATTAAAAGGATTTTCGATTTTACAAAGTTCGTTCTGTCAGGCCAAAGCGGAGAGGCAAGGAGCGCTGAGCTGCAACCAGGTAAATAAAAGTAGGCATGTTAAACGTTTTCTACATGACAACTGCCACAAAGTAGAAAAGACGCAATTTCGTCTAGGCCATCAGCAGTCTATAAGTGCTGGAATTTTCAAATAGAACAGAAAACACACATAAAAAGGCAAAAAATAAAAATAAAGACGAAAACCGAAAAGGAAAAACCACAATAGAGCCTTGCAGCCTAAAATGTTGTGTTGTGCGAAAATTGGAAAGTTGGAATGGCGAAAATTTTACTATTTCAAAAATTGATTAAAAGCTTTAGCATGAATTCAACGCACATTGAATTCGGGTGGGCGGAGATAAAAATGTCGGCAAATGGGTGATCTTTGGTGGTAAGGCTGCAATCAGCTATTGGCAGCTGACCAAAAGGCTATGAGCAGTAGAAAAAGGTGGAATGAAGTCGAATGAGTCGAGTTGAATCGTTGTCTGATGCCCTCGCAAGGATATGCGGGAACGCTGGCTGTCGGCATCGTGTCGTCCTGTATGTTCTGTGTAAACGTGTTGCGGACAGGGCCTGGCTTAAGTTTGCAAGGATATTTCTGTTTGTACGGCAAGTTTTCTCTGCTTATGTGTGTGGGTGTGTGGGTGTGTGGGTGTGTGCATGTGTTGTTTGTACCGCAGCTTTGTTGCTCAATATCGACTCAGCGCACACAGCACACACACACACACACACACACACACACACACACACATCTACTACACACACAAACTGGGTCAACTAAGCATACAGTTTTGTTTTTTCTTGTCGTTTTTTTCGTTGTTGTTGTGGGCTTTAAACACACCTTACTCCTCCGCCGGCAGGCAGGTAGCAGCAGCAGTCGCACACGTAGTGCCAACTATCTGAGAATGACGCCAAATTACCAATGCAAAATATCCTGGTAGCATTTACCAAGCACAAATAAAATGAAGCAAGAAAGCAAAAAAAAAAACTAAAACAAAATGTAACAAAAGAAAATGAAAATTTAAACAACGCTGTAAAAGAAAATTCGCTGCCATTTTGGAATTTTCTTCTTAGGCAGGCAACAGCTGCTGTTGCTGTTGCTGCTGGTTGCCAACATATCTTGAAACTTGGCTCACATTGTCACACAGTAGAGCAAGCTGTTGGCCAAGTCATTGCCACACGCACACACACACACACACACAGAGTTGCACAGGTGTTGTCGGCTCTGAGTATGATGAAGTGGATTGCAATGGCTCAGCTGTGAGAGCTTTGTGCACAGCATGTTGGCTAAAAGAAAAGAGGCCAAAGTTAAGCTGGGCTGATATCCAACACCATTCAACAAGATCTTTTTAGCAACGTGTTGTGTTAGACCAAAATATGGGGTATTGCTTTTTGAGATATATACAACAATGCAGAAAAGAAAAGAAACTTGAGAGACTTAATTGAATAGAAGTTAGTTTAATTGTGTTTTAATGATATTATTAATTATCAAAGTGAAGTTTCTATTGGCTGTGTTAGCTGTAGTTTATAGAACTATTGAAAAATATAATAATATAATAATAAATATAAGATATAACCAATATAAATTTGGTATATCTTTGCTCAAGCCTGAAGATGGCATTTACGACTTTTGCCAATATATATAAAACTGTGGAGGGATATCAGAATAAACAATCAGATATCAGAATAAACACTTCAATTACACACCGTGGGAGACCCTGGCAATAGTGATAAGTTATTGTTGAGGAAAAGGTATGTTTGTTTATAAGAAGTATGTTCCTTTTAGATAAGAACTTTAAATAAAAGGCATCAACATATCGGAAAGATGATGAGTTTTGTAAAGATCATTGTAGAACAAGCATGTGTTTCAAGGTTTTATCATAACCAAAACTCTGAAACTCTATTGCTTTAACGTTGCCATCTATGAAAGCCAATTCAAAATCCACTAATTTTAGAATTTTAACTTTCTTATTAACATATAACTCAAATATTTAACAAATTTTTATATAATAATATTCTTTAATAATATTATTTAATTTTTAAATAAAGATATTTAATTTTTCAACTTTAATATTCTTTATTTATCTTACAATTAGCTCAAGATGCACATAAATATATAATACAGTATACAATATATATGTATATTATTATCATGCATTTTTATGACTTTATCGAATACAAACAAGAAATAAACTCTTTATTGACAAGGCTAATAAAGTTTGATTAAATTTAATAACCAAGAATCAGATAATACTTTTTATATATAATATTTTTTTGTTATCCCATAAGAAAGCTTTTCTTACTTCAATATTTGTTTTAAGTCTTTTTATATAAAGAAAAATATTTTAAAAATAAAAATCCAAAACCCTTTCAGTATTTAATCACCCAAATTCTTGCTAACCGAAACATCGTCTGTTGCATTAAGCCTTCTCAGTTGCTTGCCTTATACAAATGTGCATAATTCTCTTTTGACTTTATTTGTTTTTTTTTGCACATTCTCAGCTTAATTAGACCAAATTAAAAGTGTACATTGCAACAGCAATGACAATGGCAGCACCCACCAAAAAGATAAAAAACAACGAAAAACAACAGCAAAAAACAAAAAAATAATAGCCAAAGGGAAGACAAACCGAATGACTTAATCGCATTTGCGAGACTTTGTTGCATTCGCCCCAGACATTTTCCATAAAAATGCAAATGAAACATTGAAAGAGCGCCAGCGCAGAGCATTAAGAACTTCCCAACTCGAAGTCGAGTTGAGCAAAGTGATGAAGTGCAAGAGTTAGACCATATCACGATGTTGGCTGTTGGTTAATGCCATGGCTAATCCGCAGCCCGTTACGTTAATCCGCCAAACAACAATTTTTGTTAACAAACGAACATCAAAGGAAATAAAATGTGCAATAAATTTAATTTGCAGCTCCAAATAAAAATCACACCTTCTGAAGTATATAAATGAGTTTTGCAGCCAAAAAGGGAAAGGGAAGGTGCAACCCCTTTTAGCTCAAGTAGTATGAAAAGGAAAAGGCAACAAAAAAAAAAAAACGCGACTGGTTACATTTTTATCGCTCGCCTTTATCGCTAAAAGTTGCCAAAAAGACAAAAACCAAAAAGAAATAATGATATACAAAGTGAAAAAAGACTCTAAGACGACAACTAAATACTCTATATACTTCGATGTTATTTATGTTTACTAAAGTAAATCATATAAAGAAACCAAAACTATATATATAAATTAATCATATTATTATATAGAAACTTAGAAACTTCTTCTATTAGCTCAAACCATCATGATATTCCTCTCACATCCCTAAACTTTACAGGGTATTTCTAAGCTTATATATGCAAACAAAGAGCAACTTAATGCCAGTTACGAGCAAGTGGAGTGTACTCTCTGTGTGTGTGTGTGGTTTAACCTAGAGTAAAAGAGCGAAAGACCACGTGAACTTGCAAGTGACTGCAAAGGGAACTCAACACTTGATCAAAATGCCACAGAGCGATTTGCATATTTTAATTAAATTCGCGCGCTTTTGGCCGGAACCCAGGCAACACAAGAGAAAAGCGCAACAAAGAGCGACAGAGAGACATAGAGATGAGGGAGGGAGGCAAAAACCAAAAAAAAAATAAGAAAAAAAACTGTCTGTTTGCTGTCTTTGCTATTTTTTAAAAATATGTAAAAAGCGCGCAACACATGTGACCACAAGCGTATTAAATTTTGTGCGCACTCCAAACAAACGAAAAAAAAACGCGTTACGAGCTGAAAACTTGGCTGGCTAAGTGGGCTGGCTTAAAAAGACACAGAGAGAGAGGGAGAGGGAGAGAGGGAGAGAGAGAGAGCGCGCGCTCACACCCAAGAGGCGTGCCGCGGGCGTGGGGACTGGGAGGGGCACTAACCCGGGATTTGTGTCGGCCAAAGGTAGCCCCAACTAACGGAGTCGCAAAGTGACTGTGTAACTGTGTGACTGAAAAGGTCGTACACTGAGCGAAAATTGTGCCAAGGGCCAAATGGGAATCAGAGAGCAAAGCTGCCACCGTACGAAAATAGAGAAATGAAAATCTGATGAGCGTTCGGGGAATATGCGACGTATACGCAATACGCCATACGCTATCGAACGAATAGCAAGTCGTTGGCAGCTGCTGCACAATGGGGCAACTTGGCAGGAAAAGAATAATTGAGCAAGGAAGTAAAAGATTGATATTACGCTTGGTAATACAAAGCAAGCGAGAAAATGGAAAGAATCAATAAACTAAACTTAGTTGAATGGAATAGAGTTTAAGCAAGTCAAATACGGAAAGCCAAAGAAAACGTTGAGAGTTCGAAACAATCAACTAAGCTGAATGGAATATAAATTATGAAGAAATGAAGAGTTTAAACGTAAATAAATACAGCTGATATAAATAATAAATTAAAAAACTAATTTGAAAAAATAGAAAAATAAATACAAATAACTAATAAAATAAAATAAAAATTAAATTTAAAAAAATATATATTTAACTACATATAACAAAAATTAAAATTAAATTTAAAATAATAAAAATAATTTTTTTTTTAAATATATGAATATATAAACAATTTATAAAATATATAAAAATAAAATTTAAAAAAAAATTCTATAAAAATAAAACAATTAATAAAATATATACAAAATAAAATTTTAAAAAAAATAATAATAATCAAACTAAAACTTAAATAAAATTTAAAATTACAATATATATAAAAATAAAATTTTTAAAAATATATATAAATATAAAAACTAATAAAATATTTAAAAATAAAATTTTTTAAAAATAATAATAAATATATAAAAATAAAATAGAAATAAAATTGATTTTACGACTAAAAAAAATAAATAAATATTAAATAAAATAGATTTTGGAACTAAAAAAAAATAAATAAAAATTGAATTGATTTTTGAGCTACAAAAAAATTAAATAAAAAATAAATATATATATAATCTAAAATTTATATAGCTTAAGAAAACATTTTATTTTCTCTAAAATTAACTTTAGTTGGCTTAATTTTTTCACAGTGTATCGCAGCGCTGGCCAAGCATTAAGTTTGTTCATATTGCAGGCTAGCCAAGCGCTGGGCTTGTGGCTGCTGCTGCTGCCTGCCTGCTGCCTGCCTGCCTGTAACATGGCCAAAGCGCAGTGCAGCATAAAGTGTTAAATTGGATTAATCCACAAGATTTACGCTGCGGGTGATATCAACATGCTAACATGGCAACCAGCTACTACAACAGCAACAGCACCAGCAGCAGCAGCAGAGTAGGAAGTTTAACGTAAGCAGCAACATGTTGCTCTCGCTGCAGCGAAGCAGGAGCAGCGTCAACACTTGAGCAGCGGCGGCAGCAATTTTATTAAAACCGGACGCATAGCGCAACAACACCGGAAATACACCAACACCAACACCAACACACAGTTTGAGTAAGTGTGTCACGTTGTTGTTGTTGTTGTTGTTGTTGCTGCTGCTGCTGCACGTGAACAACCATGCAAATTTCAATGCGAATTTGGGATTAACGACGGCCGCAACTCGACAGCCTGGACCAGCCGCAACGTGAGCTAGTTGTTGAACAACAACAGCAACAACTACAATTACAACAGCAACAGCAACAACAACAAGGCAATGGCAGTAATAATGCCTTGACAGGCAACAACAACAACAGAACTCGGCGAAACGCGTTGATTATCCCAATCAGCAACACTTTACCAGCGTAAATCTATTTAATTTGCCATTGGGCTCCATTTCAATGGCCCCTGCCCCAGTCTCTGGCAGCGCTGCTGCTGCTGCTGCTGCTGCTGCGGCTGCGTCTTGCTGCTAGCTAACTACAAATCAGCTGTTTGCAGCTCTTGTTGAATGTAATTGAACCTGTTCTTTGAGTTTTGTTTCGTAATTTATTATTGGCGCATGAGTTCTCTCTCGGACCGAAAGGAAAATAGCTGCAGCGCTCAAGATCGTTGCTCATGATGTGAGCGAGGCATGCGAGGATCGCGTCAAGATCGTGCCTGACGCGTAATTGATTATTACGAGCAACAACTGCAGCAGCAGCAGCAACTGCAACAACAACACTAACAACAACAACATCTCCAGCCAGCAACATGCCAACATAATGATGTATTAGTTAAAGTTGGCCAACCGGTTCGCATTTCGGCCATGAAAAACGGTTTAGAATTAGGCGGCTGTGATTACATGGCCAAGTGCGTTGAAATTGAAAAGAAGCGGGTCGGCACTTTTGTAGCCAGCCAGCCAGCCAGCTAGCCAGCCAACGTGTGTGGAATGTGGCAAAAGGCTGTTTGCCACAAAGTGTCCTCAACTAACTGAAATCAGTGCAGCAAACATTGGAATGCGACAGGGGCATGAGCATATTGTTGGATATGTTGGCTAATTGAATTCAGTTTCAAAGAGCATTAGATTTATGTGTAATGTGAAATTACAACAAATTATAAAAATTATCTATATTATATAGTAAAATATATCGATAAGAGAAATAGTTCATTAGTTGGATAAACATTCACATCAACACAGATAAATAAATAATAATAAATAATAAATAAAGAAATAAATAAGAATAATTAAATTTATTTTTATAAGAATAATATAAACAGTAATAATTTAATTATATTGTTTTTATTGATTAATAAAATATATTTATCTATTTTTTATTTATTTAAATTATATTATATTATATATATTATATATAAAATATATTTATATATATAATAATATTATAGAAAATATTTTTTTTATAATTAATTTTAATATTTCTTCTTCATATTTTGAATAAAAAAATATTTCTTTTTATATAATATTTTATATAAATTAATATCTAATCATAGGCATGTGACTTCCTTACATAAAAGTGTTATAGTTATTAGATTAAAATACACATTGTTTTAAATATATATTCATAACGAAACTAAAACATTGCATACTAAATATATTTATATTTTTTAAACTATTATTATTTAGTAAGAATAATTATTAAGGAGTTAAATAATCATAGTTTTAGTTTAATAATAATATTAATATTCGCAACAAATAATAAAACAATTGTGTAGCTTTGTCAAGAACTGTTTGTGTTCCTGTTGCTATTATCAGCAGACTTTGCTCTCAAACATTTGAGCATTGCATCGTTAAGAGATCTGGAAAAGAGAGCCAAAGCAAATGAAGCCAGCGTCAATTTTCTGTATAGTGTGCGAGCGTTGCTCAATTGTCTTAAACAGCTCTTTTATGTTGATTAGTTATACTCAACTATATAATTGAGCCCTAGCAGGCTACCTATACTACCTATAAACAAGAGAGCTCAAGTTGGGAATGATCGACTAGGAAATATCTCTGCGCAGAGCTAATATGCCAATCATTCTATGCTCCCTTTACACACACATACATAACACAAATAAGTATGCACTCAGCTTAGGGAAACGTATCAAAAATTAGAAAGACTCAAATCTATCACGAAAGAGAGAGCTATAGAGATTTCATATTTATTGCGTGGGTATAAATATGAAATCTCTATAGCTCTCTTTATCAAATTGACAGCTCTTATAGATAATTCGGAAAGAAAGTTATCAATTTATGGGAATATAAATGATAAACTGAAGGCTATTGTATACAGAAATATATATTTAAAATTTCAAGTTACTAGTTTTAGTATTTTACATGAATAGATAGATCAAAATAAAGTCATTGAGTGAATAAATAAAATATAATTTACATATATAACTCTAATCTAAACCTTGAAATCTAAAACAAAATATTATAATGATTCATTTTCGCATTGAATTTGCATCACAAATGGTCTTCATATACATACATATACATACAAATACAAATAGCGACACATATGCATTTCAGACATATCTCTGGCAATTGCAGTGACACCAACTAGAACTGCAGCTGATTCACTTTAACTAACAACACCCCCACAGTCTGACAGCCAATCCAAAGGCCATAACTCATAAAAATAAAGGCAGCACACACATATATATGCAGAAAGCGAGAGAGAACTCCAATTTTAATTGCCCGACATTAAACGACGTCGGCATTTGAGCAAAGTCAGAAATCGAATATAGCTAGAAATCGAATAGCTACAGAGATACAGCAAGAGCAGCAGCAAGAGCAACAGCAACAGCTCTAGCAATTGCAATGGCAATAGCAATAGGAATACCATTACCATTACCATTACCAATAGCAATGCCAATACCAATACAAATGGGATTCGCAGCGCCATAAAATATGCGCACGTTTTGGTTTTGTTTGCCGTTTGTTTGCATATGCGAAAGCCAAGAGGAACCAGCAGACGACGAATGGTCTGCTCTGGTATGGTCTCTGGTCTCTGGTCTGGATCGGGTTCTCTTCTACTTTGTGCTGTTCGGTTCTGGTCCAGACAGCATTTAGCGTACGATTTGGCGGCGCGAAAAAGATAAACTCATAAATTATGGCATTGAATGTCACTTCGACGACGCGGCAGTTGCACAGTTGCCACCGACAATGGCTAAAGGGAAAGAGTGGCTAAAGAGAGGCTGGAGAGGCAGGAGAGGCTGGAGTTGCTGGCTGTGCGACAGCGACTGCAACTGCGGCGATAATGAAGCCCATTTTAAAGTCAGTGCCATTGAATGCGATTTGATTTACAATCCCATTTCGATTATAATCGATGATGATGTGTGTGCGCGCTTCGGCCATGCCATGAACTTGCATATAAATACCAATCTGCGACGACAACAACAGCAACAGCGTCAGCGTCTTGGCCAGCCAAATGCTAAGCAGTCACAAGCCAACAGCCCAGGCCAGCAGCAGCCAACAGTCTCTAGCGGTTTTCCAAGGAAATCGAAGCCGAAAAACTGAAGCTCTCAAGCTTTGATACTCTGCCCACAGGCCGGGCCGCGGCACCCAACTCAGTTTTACCTGTTGCAATTGCACTTGAATGCTTTTTGGCTTACAAACTTGTCAGCCAAACTAAACGAAACGTAGCGAAACGTAACGAAACCGCCGATTGCGACTGCTTCGATGGTGGCAATTGTTTTGATGTCCGTTGATAACTGCAACAGCGGGGGCATATATACATTCTATATATACCGATTTCACCAGGGATTGAACTTGAGTCGAAACCCAAAATACAAAAAAAATACAAAAAAAGTATAAAAAGATATCAATAAAAATAACAATGGCCTTTATACTTTGTCACGCGTTGCTGGCCGCGCAGCTTGAAACAATTTTTATGGCATTTTAATTGAAGCTGAAAACCACAAAACTGAAAGAATATATATGAAACTCTTCGTTCGAGTCTTAATTCAGCCCACGCAGCGCTTTAATTTATTACAACTTAATTGTTAATGTTGTTCCTGTTGTTCAGTTTGTTAACGCCTATATACGATATGTCTTAATTTTTTGTATATACATATACGCCCCTTAAATGAAGTTGAAACAAAGCCAAAGCGTATCTTTTGTTGGCATGCTGAACGGATGTGAAGATCATCTCTAGTAGATAACAATTTTTGAATTTAGGAAATCAGTTTGAGAAAAGAAATAGGGCTCTATGAGTGGAGAGCGCTCGGCTAGAAGTTACCCTAAGTTTATATGCTAAGCTTACACTTCTGGCTAAATTTGTGTGATATTTTGGTTAAAAATTTATTCAAATATTAAAATCTTAAAAATTATAATTCAAATTTAGAATTTTTCATTTTAAATCAATTCTATATATCAAAATTATATTTTATCTTATCTTTTATTACTTTTATTTATATGGGAGACTTTATTTTGAATAAATTTAGGTATTACACAAGTGGATCTTAGAGGATCTTAGACCTTTTCTTCTTAGACATATATATAGAGTAATGTTATAAAGTAATATAGATTTCAAATTCAAAATCTCTAACCAGACAAACATGGACATGAGACGCTAGAGAGATGCAACTCGACCTCTAACCACCCTAGGGTATACATATTTACTCCAATTTCCCATCTTCAATTTCCCTCTAACAATAGCATACAAAAACATTTCATTTTCGAAGCGCATTATGTTATTCTCTTTAAGTCTTGGCAAACAGCAAGCCGCAGCAAATTGGCTAACAGCTTGAAAGATAGCGCAGTCGTATAGTTAGCCCAAATACTAGATATATAGTCAAATGGAATGAAGTCGAGGCCATTGAAATGTAGACCACCAAAATTGTTTGGCGCGCATTTGCCATATTGTCTGCTTAGCGTCTCTCATGTGCATGGGAAGGAAGCTGCTCATATATGTATCCGCCAGATCAGGCAATTACAGTGGAAGCTCGCTAGGAAGGAAACTCTTTCGTCAAGCTCTATAAAGCTTGTCATTAGTAAAGTTCTTACTCTGATTATATGCATATATACATATATATTAGCTAAGCAAATGTGGCAAATACAGTGAAAGCTCGCTATAAAGGAGACTTTTGCTCTTTAAGAGATATATTATATATATTAAAGATATTGCCAATTTAAGATGAGTTCAAATAACAGTTAAAATAGTTATCTGTTATAGGAAAATTCTTTTGATAAAACTATCCATTAGTATAAGCTTCACTGTACTCTAAATGTGCGCCCACTTGGCAACCATAAATGGCCTAAAATATGGCACATTGCACTCGCATCCATAATTTCATGAACGATTTTTGGATACGCAACCAACTGCCTAACGAGCAGGCCCATAAAAGAAAGACCCTCTCGCTCTCTCTCTCTCACACACACTCTTTTTCAATCTCTCTCGGTCTATTACTCTCTCTCTCTCTCTCTCTCTCTCTCTTACTCTCCCTCCGACTCTGCAGCAGGACAAAGTGCAGTGATAAATCAAATTGTCACTTTTGTATATTTTGCACCAGCTGACGACAGCTAACAGCAGAGCTGGGGTGGAGGGGCCTTGCAGCCCATGCGTTGGGGCAAGCTTTTAATATTGCGCCATACCAGTTGCAGTTGCACTTGCAACACATTGGCACAACTTGCCACAATCTGTAACGGTAAATGTGTGAGGCTTGTGCTCTGACAGGTTGTAGGTTCCTTATAATTATAATTATTTAGATTAATGCAAGATGTTATTAAAAATCATTAACTTAGTGCAGCACTCAGAAAGTCAAAGAGCGAGAAAAATTAAAATAAATAAAAAATGTTATCAGGCAGCGCTCACTGTTAAAAGACACTTTAACAGTGTCGCTATAACTTAACACGATTGAGTGTCTTTTAACAGTGTAACTCAATCGTGGGCAGCGCTGTAATCGAGCATTCTCTGTTAAACTGTTCCCATATTAACTGTTCCCATTCGAATTGCTTTAAGTGAAAACACAAATTCAATGTTAAATTTTATTGTCAGCACACAGAATCAGAACATCATTTTTGATAAATACTTAACATAAGTGTTGCACATCTATGTATTAATGTATGTTGCTAAACGTCTACATTGACTACAACATTTTGTATGCTTATGAAAATGTTATAGTCAAATGCTTAGTCCAATAATTCCAGGCCATCGACACCTGTAGTTTGGGCTTTTTCTTCCTCGAGCAATTGTCGGGCGGACTCGATGCGGGCCACACACATTGAGGGCGGCGACGTTGGCGTCGTCAGGTCATACCAGCTATTGCTTTTGATGCGTTCCATCATGGCCTGATGCTTTTCGGGCCGATAGCGCTCGAAAATGATATAATGTGGATCATTGATGGGCGGCCTATCGAACATATGCTTGCAGCTCCAGACAATGCTGGCCTTGGCGCGCAAGGCGAAGTCCACGCGATTGTTGGCCAAGAGACGCATTGCCTCCATGTTGTTGGCATCTGTCAGCGGTATGGGTTCGCCGTCGTGGGTGTTGCAGACGCTGCCCTCGGGATCGGCGAATATAGCCTGAATATACTTGAGTATATGCCAAATGTGATGCTGATCCTTGTGCCACTCTTTGAAAACGGGCGTCAGATCGAGACTGTGCGAAATGGGGCAAATGTGCGGATGAAAGATGTCCTTCTGAAAGATGACGGTGGGCAGAGTGCTCTCATCGGGAAAGTTATCGGGCAACAGAATGGAGAAGCGGAATACGCTCTCCGAATACATGCCGCTGTGTATGAAGATCACACCGAACCAAAGCAAGCCACTGAAATAGCTGGGTATCGCATAGATGCCCTTCAGATGCTTCTGCTCTATCATTTCATACTCGGCGAGGACCTTGTAGCCCTGATTGATCAGAACCAGTGTCTTGTCTTTGGTCAATGTGGTCTCCAAACACATGGCAACAGCTGAAATTTAACACTTTTAAAATAGATTTGAGTAAAATTGCATTCGACTTACCTAAATTTTGCACAATTTTGGACAGACTTGGTGAAATTTGAACGGAAAATGTGTGTGCTGGTGTGTGTTGTGTTGTGTTGTATTGTGTGTAATGATTTATAAAATTAGGAGACCATTATGACAAAAATATCTAAAGTACCATTTGAAACAGCTTTCAAAACATTTTTAAAAGTTTTAAATAGTATCGCTATCGATATCGATATAACCAGGGCTGCCATAGCTGGTTTTGTTTGCACGATTGAATAAGAGTAGCTTATGTAAACCTGTCTGTTAGGTTAACAGAACTTAATGTATAAATATATATATTACAACAATTGCTCTCCCCTACGGCAAGTAAACAGAGCAAAATACTTGCTCACTGTTAAAAGACACCAATTTCCAATAGAGTAACCTCACACTGTTAACTTAACAGACCGCTTTACATAACCTACCTCTACTCAATCGTGGCTCAATGCTAAATCGTAACTCACACTGTTAAAATAACAGACCTCTTTACATAAGCTACTATTACTCAATTGTGATACTTGCTTTGGGAGCTTATTCGAGTCAGCCTTCCGAGTATCGATATTTTCTGCAAATCATTGCCAATTTGAACTAGTTCGATTTGCCGCATATTAAATAATTCTCTTAAAGCATTTTAATTGAAAATTTAGCACAGTGTACTGTGTACAACATTGTGGCCACTTACATTTATGCGCCATGTCAACTTAGTACACACTACACATGCAGCGAAACGGGAATTGCCCACTGGGACAGCGCAAAAACTATGTTCAGTCGCGCAATCGCAGACGGAGCAGCAGCAGCAGCAGCAGCAACAGGAGAAGTCGTGGACACTTGGAGGGCACGGGCGCTGCGAGTGGGCCAATGTCCAGCAACTGGTACCTCTCATATATTTACCATGTATGTATGTGTGTGTGTGTGTGTGTGTGTGTGTCCATATGGCTGTAGTTATGTTCTCGCATACTCAGCGGTATATTCAATCATGTCAAGTGTAATAATTTTTGCGAATACTCGCAGCAGATACAAACAAGCTGCACACACGCAGGCAGCGAAGTCAACGCAGGCAGCGAAGTCAACGCATGCAGCGCATAGACAACAACGCGTCGCGTCGCGTCGCATGTGTTTGTGGATTTTGATTTATGGCTGTTGCGCTCTGATGTACGGTTCTTTCACGCACTGGCAACATAATGTGGCATTATAATGTCTCATGTCACATACACACGAGATGATAATGTGTGTGTGTTTGTGTATGATTGGAGCCGGTATCCAAGAAAAAAAGGTAGAGTTTATAGGGTATATAGCAGTTGTCATAGCTGAGGAATATGCCAAAAGTATGTATGTGACTATTTCTTTAATACTTCACTTAAAGTTTTTTTAACATTATTTCTTTTCTTTAGAAATATGTTGCATTCAGGCGTGGGATGAATGCCAATAACAAGCCGTAAATATCGATAACATCAAAAGTCGATAAACATCGATTTACAAAATGATGCAACTACAGATGTGTAAGGCATATATATTCTTGATCAGCATTATCAACTGAAACTAACGTCTTTTTCTCTTTATAAATAAATCGATTTTGGAGTCTCTGTGAATCCTGAGCACTAAGAGCAACTGATCGATAACACATTATTGAAAATCGAAATTGCTTACTTATTTCTCTGCAAGATAATGTTAATAATGCATGAAGAGAGTATCTACTAATAGGAACACTCGCTTGAAGCAGTTGGCAATCCACTCCCTGGAACTCCCTGTTTCTCTTCTGCTGCTATGTAAATATTTGCATGGCAATGGCCGCAGCTGCTGCTAATTGGCAAACGCGAGTTCCAGAGACGGCATTTCATATCTCTTCATTCCTTCTTCTTTTTTTTTTTTGGCACTTTCAACTTAAGGGGCAAACATATCATAAAGACTCTGACAGACAGACGCCAAGAAGCTCGCTTTGATAAGCAACCAAACTGTGGCAGATAAGAAAGTCGCCAAAAATGATGAACGGAAATACAATATTCGTTGCATGCCAAGCAGCTCATATGCCAAGCAGGCGAAATAAAAAGGCAAACGTGAAGAGTAAAGCGAACTGCAACTCATTAAAAACGTATGTATGCTGTGATATGACACGATATGATATGAGACGATACGTTATGATTTTTGACTTTCTTTCCAGGTTGGTTAACGCCAGTTGTCAGTGCAGTGACATGGGTGCAACACCCAGGCGCAGAAAGGGTCGGCCGTTAGGACATGATGGCTACACCTCATTTTCACCTACCCACAGTCTTGTGAATGCTGCTACCCATGTCAAAATGTTTAGCTTGTTTTATAGCGCTAAGGGCAATTGCTAATATGTATATATATATATGTGTGTATACACCTTTACTGTTTCACCTGTGGGGAATTGCTTGTCACCTGGCTACGCCACGCAAACGAATCGCAACATTCAATTTCTGTTTTATTTTATTATTACATTCTGCTCGATTCCGCTCACATCTTTCTGGCCGTTCGTCTACCTTGATGCGGGCAGCAATTTTGTGCCGCCTTTTTAGCAGGGTTTCTTTATATTTACTTCTTTTTGGCTTTTTCTTATCAGCTTTCTTTCATTTATGCTACGTTGCATTTTGGGTCGTTCTGAGCGCGACTTTGGGCTCTCGGTTCGTCCGTTGTAATACGGTGGCATATAACACTTAAGTGCTTGTTGTTGTTTTATAAGATAAACTTTGGCGAGGCCCACATGTCTGGCCAGCAGCAACAGCAACAGCAACAAAGAGGCAAAAGAATAATAACGTGATGCCAATTTCATTTACTGCCACTTTCATTAACCGAAAAGCAGGTAAAACGAAATACAACAAAATGTGGAAAAAATATAAGCACAACTGTGGCATGTTTTATTATCGGCCCTCAGTAAGTTTTCGCGCTAAACTTGACTCTCTGAAAGTTTGAGCAGTTACAAGTTGAGGAGAGTTTTATTTGTAGAACAGGGATAGAATTGGCAAATATAGCTGGATTTTTAGATATATATAAACTGAGTGAGGGTAAGGAGCTGTTAAGTAAACAAGTGAAAGGAAGAGAGAGAGAGCAGTTGGTCGGCAGTTGATTGCAGTATAGTCGTTTGGAGCATAGAGCATAGTTAAATTGTAAACTCTGTAGTATAATATAGTTCTTAACGATTTCCAGTGGGCGTCTAAAGGATTCCATGTCCTGAACCTGCCAAATAGATAGTAGATAACAACATATATGAATAGAGTTGACTGCAGCTCAAGCCATTCGGCGTAATGAAGCACTCAAGCTGCTATATGCATATACTGCTAAATACATATATATATATATATATGCTATATACATATTTTATTATAATTTATGTCACTCATGTTCGCTTGTCTAACTTCGAGTACAAAACTCCAGACCTTTTGGCATTTTATGCCACATACTTTCAGGCAGTCGTCTAAAATGCAAGCAGCAATTAGAACTTATGAAAAAAGAAAATAAATATATATATATAATTGCTATAATATGCATATTGAGGTCTTTATTGATTTATGTGAAATTTGTGTAAAGGCATCGGCATTGTGTGTGGCATATTCAAATTGTGTGATATGCAAACGTGCCGAACGAACTCTCTCACTTGCCTTGCCGTGCGATTATTATTATTATTCCGAAGTTATTTGGCTAGCAATGGAGTACGACAACAGCAGCAGCAACAACAACAACAACAGCAGCAGCAGCAACAACAGCAAATACTAATATTTGCATAATCGTTGGTAGAGCAACGGCAGAGCAATTATTTCTTTAAAAATAAATTGCATGCACAATTGGTAGCAATAGTAAAAAGCCATGGCCAGGAGTGGACCACCACAGTGAATGCTATGGCTCAGACTCCCAGCTACGAGTCGGGCCTGTTGTAATAGCCAGAAACAGTTGCCGTCTTCAGGTACACAGAACGAGCGACGAATTTGGTCAAAACGGCTTTTGACTGCCTCTCCGCTGGCGGAGGGTTTACTTCTTTTTTTTTTTTTTTGTTATTCTGTTTCGTTTCGTACAAAAAGGGAGGCGTGGCAGCTGAACAGCAACTGGAGTTCAGTTGAGCACAGCTCGTTTTGCGATTTGTGTGTACGCCTCATTCGTTTATTTGCATATCGATTTGGAGTTTTTAGACTGGCAGAACACGCTGGGTGCCTGGCTTGGCTTGGTTTGGTTTGGTTTTTGGGTTTGTTTTTTCTGCGACTGCCTTGGCTGTCTTCCTGCTTGCCAAAAGTATTTGCATCCAGCAACGTATACACTTGGCTTCATTTTATTTGCAGCACAAACAATTGCATAATTGCTATGCGGCTATAGAATTTGAATTTATTGGCCAAGCATTTAGCCTATGGGACTCGGGACTCGGGGCTCGGACTACAAAGTAAACAGTTAGCAAAACGCAAATCTTTTTAGCTCATAAATTTTCATTTCACACCAAACAGATTTGTGCGACAATTAAATTCAATTATTATCATAATTTTTGGTTTGCTTTGCTTTCCCTTCCTTTCTCTCTCTTGCTTTTTCGTAGCACACTTATCGTCGCCTGATCAGAGATGAAAACGCAGTCAATGGTGACAAAATGCTTGAGCTGCTGCTGATATGCTCGATAAGCACGTGCCATTAGCTTCTAAGAGCTTGATAGCGCTGCTGGCGGGGGCCTAGGGGGCTGGTCTAGCACTTTGAACAATTTTAATTTGCCGCTCGAACGGGACTTGTCCCAAAAGTTTTTATTTCAGCCCAGTCACGTAACCATAACTCGACAGTTGCCTTGGCCGGCCTGACCCCTTTGTTGTTGCAAGAAAATTGAAAAGTTTCTGTGGCCAAGTGCCTAGAACATTTGTTGGCTCTCGAAAGGGTTCGCTTAGGCATTAACAAACGATTTAGCTTTATGTATTACAAATGATTCGAATCGTTTTTCAATTGAATAGAGAGATTATATATATATAGAAAAATTGTAAAATATATATATATATAAATTTTTTTATCTCTTTCAAATTTCAATTAAGAGCTTCAATTTATTGAAGAAATGAATTAATTTCTGCAATCTTTGTAGTTATGTAATTTATATAAAATATAAAATAAAATAGTAGACTATTTTTTTTTTAAATAAATTTTTATTTATTTGCATATAAAGCTAAGACTTAAAAAAAAATTCTTTGAAAATAAAAATAAATCTTAAAAAAAAATAATTTATAATATTTATAATTTATTTATTATTTTTTATAATTTTATTTTGTATATTTGCATATGTATAAAAATTAAAAAATGTTTAACCTATTTATTTTTAAATTTTTTAATATTTATTTAATAATTTTTTCACTTAATATATATATATTTTTTTAATATTTCTCGCAAAATAATTTTTTTTATAATTTTCCAACTATTTCTCTATAATTCATTTATAATTAACAAAGTCATTTATACAAACTCTCCTTTTACAGGGTATCTAATAGTCTAGTGCATACATATAATCAGCATTGTGCAAACATTTTCCAACAGCCTCGGGAAATAATTAAAATTTTGCAAAATGCTTCTGTTTTCCAATTGTTTTTTTTTTTTTGCTATTTTTTTTTTGTTGTTCATCAGTTACTTAAAAATGCTCGTACATTGCCCTGACATCTGGCGAGTCCTATAAGTCACTCATTATGTCCGCATTGGGTCTCGGTTTATCATGTTCGTGGTTGACATTCGGCGCGGACGTAAATGAAGCAATTTTCTTGACATGCAAAACGTGCAACAGTTGCAAAGAGTCGACTGCACCGAATTGGAGCAACAGTTGCTGTTGTTGTTGCTGTTGTTGTTGCCGTTGCCATTGCTGTTGCTGCAGTTAATTTTCGTACATATTTAATTCAACTTAAATTATTGTTAAACGAACTGCCATGCTGAGACGCGAGCCCAGTAAAGCTGGCCGCGCTTTGATGTGCACTCCATTAGCCGGGCCCGAGTCAAGTCGAGCTGAGCTTCAGCTACAGCTACAGCTACAGCTACAGCATCAGCATCAGCGACGTCAAAGGTAAAGTCAGTTGAGCTCTTTTTGCTTTGCCATCCATTTGCAAGGCAAATCAAAGGCTTAATGAATTCATTTCAATTAAATGCAAAAACAAAGCAGAGAAGAAAAAAAAAATAGAAATAAAAGCAAATCAAATCGCCAGCAAACAGCATCGCCGTGATAGACGAATGCCAAAGACCCGCCAGACAGTTAGCCTTTAGCATTAATAAATAGTTTAGCTCAGCTTCTGCCTCTGCTCGACTCTCGCTGGGGGAGCATACGTACATACGTACATACATACAGATACACATACATATACATGTATGAGCTGAGAAGAGTTGGCATTTGAATTGAAAAAATAAGCCAGCAGCTTCTGCTAATTGATAGCGATCTAGAACAGATACCAAATCCAAATACGACCTGACAACTGAGAATGAGCAACAGCAACTGAATGCGACTGACTGCCTAGGCAGGCAAATCAAAGTTGTTCTCTGACTTTTCTCTTGACTAGCAAAATCATGATAGCAATCAATAGAAATTCTATTTAACATTGCTGCACTTTTCTCATGCTAAACGGAGTGTGCACAGCTGGCAACACCTGATCTATTGAGTTTTCTTTTCAAAGTTGTCGTCTCGAATGCTAGAGGTCATTATGATAGTTTACTATTAATGGATTATCTCTCCTTATGATAATTATATAGAGCTCATTCATTCACATTTTCGTATTCTCATAAACTCTCTTATCTCAAGAGCTCAACTGAAAATTCTTTTATGTACTCAAAGTTCCATTGAAATTCCATAATTTTTAGCCTGCCAGCTATAAGCGTAGCTACTTAAGAGCTGCCTGGCTGGGTCAATCACCCTACTTTCTTGGCTGCCAAAAACGGGCAAAAAACAGGCAGACAGCCGGATAGGCGATAAGCCTTAAGCTGCTTAATCGATGACCAAAGAGTTGTCAAAAAATAATTCACAAGGCGGCATCAAAGGTAAATACGAAGACAGCTTGGCGTATACGTAATGTTATCAGCTGTGCAAATCTGCCCTGTGGGATCGTTGTTGTTGCTCTTATTTTATTTACTTTTCTTCCGTCCCTTTTTTCTTCGTACAATTTTAAATGCAGTCAACGCTAAATCAGCGTCGGGCCCTTTACATGAGAAATATTTTAGCGTTCGATGCAAAAATGGTAGCAACTCGCAGCGTTCGCTTATCAGCGACTGACGTATGCAGTCCAAAAAAAAGAAGTAAGGGGGAACTACAGCATGGAAAAAAAAGTAAGTTAAGTAAAATAAAGAAAGAACAGGCCGTGAGATAACGCCACAATGAAGACAGCAGAACGCGCCGCAGTTGAAAAATCGCAGAGGATGCCAAAAGCAGCGCGAAGACGCATCAAGATAAATGAACGTGCGCCCTGCTTTAGTTGTTGTTGTTGTTGACTGTTGTTGGCGATGCTGCAACCAAAATCAAAGTTATAATAATGCATAAGTAATTTGCAGCAACGGCAATCAAACAAAGCCATCAGCTGAAGAGCTGTAGAGTAAGCAGCTCGTGCCATCACGGGCCCTGCTCCGGCTATGGCCAGCTCTTGACAACAGTTAATCAAAGCCAAAACCGATTGACTACGTCCACGTAAGCCAAACCATCAACTACGCCCGGCCAGCTATCGCCTCTTTAGGCAGTTATTTATTAACTGAAAATCATATTATCGGCATATCGCTTACGGCTTTGAATTGGCTGTTGCTGCTGCTGTTGCTGTTGCTGTTGCTGCTTCTACTTTTTTTGTGGACTCCCTAAACTTCAAGAGTGTGTGTGTGCAGTAGCGCGTCTTAAGTTGATCATCCTATAACAATACCCTACACTTGAGCTGAAGAGACTATTGGTTAGGCTAAGACTTGTCCTGATTTGGGATAGAGATATTAGTTGTTGGTGTTATAATTGGAAATTTTATAAAATATGATTGCTGTTCCAGTAATTGTTTATGCCTTTTTTGTGTATTTATAAAAAGAATCTATTTTCAATATATATATTTATAAATTTAATTTTGCTGGATACATAAATAATCACTTCAAAAAATTTATTTTTTCTTAAAATTACAGAAAATCAAAAATTCTAAAATTATTATTTGTGATTTATATAAAAATTTTTTTTATTTTTATTTTTGTATTTTGTGCTACGATTTCTTTTATTTTTTTTTTTTCTAATTTTTTATTTTTTTTGTATATTTATTTATCGTTTTATTACCAATATATTTGAATTTAATATACATTTTTAAATTCTTAATCTATTCCTTTACTGTTTTCATTCTTCGAAGCAAAATAAGTAGATAATAGACAGTATTTAATTTTTTTTTTAATATTTTATATACATATCCATATAAATTTATATTTATTTATATTTAAATTTAACTATTTACCCACGTAATATTTTAATTTCGAATTTAATTATAACTAATATTCTTTTTTATCATTTTATCAGCTCTTTTTTTCAACATTTCAAACCGAAAGCGTATTCCCTTAGCCCAACTAACCCAACAACCTTGTCAACTTTTACGTCCTTCCGCTCAGCGTTTTATTGACTCTTTTTAAGTTGAGCAGTAAAAACGGCAGCACAATGGCCCGTACCAGGCCCAAACCTTAAGTTGCTGCCATAGGGCTGGATAAACAATGCCGCGGCATGTTAAGACAAATGCCTGGACTCAACCGCGGCGGCCAGAGCCTGCGCCATTGTGAACTAGATTTTCAAAAAACGAAAGAAGAGAAAAAAATTGCAGGGAAAATTGAAATCAGGAAGTGTATTATATAATTTTATAGATACTAAACTCAACTTTGACACAAATCGACTGAGTGCGGTCTGTAAACATGACATTTGCTGTACACGAGCAGCTCGCAGAAGCTCGAAGAGCTGCATCATGGCCTGACTATGTGGCCAACAGTCGACTCGTTTAGGCCACAGTCAACAGGCAGCAGCAGCAACAGCAGCCGGCAGCATCTTTAGACGCTGTGCTGCGCGATGCTTATCGCAAAACGTTCAATTATTTTATTTGGTGCAGATGTGGCCGGCGATAAAAGTGCCTCTGATAGCAAACGGCTTCAGCTCCAAGTGGAAGCCAACAATGCAAGCGGGCCAAGTTAATGCTGTGTGCTTTCGTAGCACAATACAAATACGGCCAAGAGTGCCAGCATGTGTGTTTGCTTGCCCTACTCGCTCGCTCTGGCCTCTACTTTGTATACGACTATATGAGATTCAATTAAAATCACCAACAACAACAACAACAACATGAAGAAAAGAACCAAATAATTGACACAAGAAAGCAAAGCCGCAAATTTGCTGTGCCACAGCATCCCCTCAACAACAAAAAACCAACAAAAAACAAAAAAAAAACGAAGAAACAACAAAAAATTGCAGGAAAAAACAGAAGAAAATTAATGTCATGCTATAAATGTTTAGTGTTGATGGCCAGGCTCATAAAGTACTAAAACGTGGCTGTGTCCAGCGGAACTTGAGCTTTAACCAAAATAAAAAAAAAAGTAAATAAGGCGCAGAAATAACGGTATTTATATACGGTTCTTTCTATTATTTCTTTAATTTCTAAAAATAATAAAAAAGAATGTATAAAATCTTTAAAATATCATCTTAAACACAAACCAGTTGATTGACCCAACAAAAGCAATACTATTTCCGATAACTATATTCCCGCAGTTGATAAACTTATCGATAACATTTAAATATTAAAATATTGTATACGTCTTGCCATTTAATACAAAACTATCTAATTTGTCTAGTAAAATTTTTTAATAATTTTTTTAATTTATCCAAATTCCAGCCTAGTTAATATGCAGCTGAAATTTCAGCGTCAACTCAAGTTGACAATGCTTAGGCAATTCAGCGCACAGTTAAAAGGTTTAAGATAAGCTACACTCTTTTGGATCGTAAGCCATTTCATATATAATGGCATAGATGTAGCTTCAAAATAAAACCAAAAACAGCATAATGCCTTAGAACATTTTAAGTCCTATTGCACTTCATTATTCTATTGCTCTTATTTGGTCACCCTGTATACATATATTTACAAATCCTTTAAGTTTAAGCTGCATACGCTACAGTGTGCGATAAAAGTTAGTGAACATTTGCAATTAAAACAAGCCGATGACCAAAATCCAAATTCAAACGGGCAGCGGAAATTGCGGGCAATCATGCCGACATTGCTGTCTCACTCGCACTCACACACACACACACTTTCTCACACTCTTCCAATTTATTTGCTATTGTTTGTTGTTTTTGCAATTAAAATTATTCGTAGTTTAGCTGTTTTTTTTTTTGTTTTTTTTTTTGGCTGTCCTGCAAAGGGGCATTGTTGGGGGTGTGGCTTATTGATCGGTGATGGTAGCAAAAGTTCGCAACGCCATTTTGTCGGGCAAACGGAAACGGAAAGTGTGCCATTATGCGAGTGAGCGAACGGATGTGGAGTCGATGCAGCTGCAACTGAAGCCGCATCAGCAGCATCAGCTGCAACTGCTGCCTGATTTAGTTATCTGCTGCCAAAACCGCACTTTGCGGCAAGAACTTGTTGTCGTTGTCGTTGAAAGTTGAAGTCGCTTTGCCACAGTAAAACAGTCTAATGCCAAAGACCGCAGAAAGTTTCGAGCTTCACACTCAAATTCAAATGCTTTTTGGACTATATTATATGGCATTTTGATTTTTATTTTGATTTTCATTTTCATTTGTGCTTTTCACATTTCATTTTCGTCAAAAGTTTCGACGCGCTACGCCCGCCACGCTGCTGCAAATCAAATCAAAATCGCAATCAAATGCAAATTGGTATTAGATTAGTTTGTTTGTCGACGCTCCAAAAGGTGCAGCTCTGTCAGGTGGCATCAACTTCAAATTAGACAGGCAGACAGACAGACAGGCGGGCGGGCGGACAGACACCTGGAGAGTTATTTGCGCTGCCGGGCTTTACGCATCTGTTGTGAAAGCTGTGACAGATTTTTACCCCAAAAACTGAAACTGAAACTGAATTATATTTGCGTTCGTCTTGCAGCGCATATTTTTTTTTTTTTGTAAAGAAGAAGATTCAAAAACATGAATGGCAAACAGTGAATTGTTATTACTCTACGATTAAAATAAAGAAATTTATTTAATTAAATATTTATTGAAATAGTTAAGTTTAATATAATAGAAATTCATTTAAATTATGTTTAGCTAATAATATCTAAGAGACTCTTAAAATAATTTTGGGTTTATATATTGTATTTACTGATTTGCCATATAATCTTGATAATCTTGATTCAAGTTTCTATTTTTATTAAAGCTTAAATTGTGATCTATAACATCCGCTGTGCGCGTAAAAAATATAGTTTGAACTTAATTTAATTTAAAAATTTTATAAAATATTTGTTATCTTTTATTAATATTAATAAAATAAATAAGAAATTTTTATTTTGAGTTCGTACATTGTATAGCATCGATAAGCTTACATGACATCGTGAACGAGTTAATAAATTTAATTTATATTTTTTACAAATTTAAGTAGTATTATAATTTATAATTTTAATATTTTACTTGCTAAAAAAGTTTGAATTTTTATAATATATAATTTGCAATTACCCAAAACTATATTTTAGCATCAATTCCAAACTAACCATCAAGAACTTATCACTTTACTAAAAAACAACATATATATTCGTATTGAACTCTCTCTCTGCGGTCTGCCACATCTAATATCAAATGGAGAGCACTTGTTAGGGTATTAGATGGGGCAATGCAGTTAATAATAAAGTGACGGAATATGCGACAGCAGCTGTCGCGATTTCAAATAGCAGCCAAATGCCAAAAGGTACGACCATGTCAGTGGCAAGACTTGCAAGTCAGCACGTCAGTCACTCAATCAGTCAGTCAGTCCGTCAGTCAGTCAGTGCGGCAGTCAGGCAGCCAGGCAGTAAGTGCTACGCTCTGCCAGGGCACACATAAATTCAATTTGATGAAATTAGTTTGTGTGCGGTGAAGTGTGGCGCACTGAGCGATGTTTTATGTTGTCTTAAATTGTTTAGTGAATGGAAAATGGAAAATGCTTTCTGCCATAGCATAAGGTATGGAATGTGTGTGAGTGTGTGTGTGCGTATGGGACACAAGTGCTATTCACTTATGTCAATAGAGGACAACTTACTGTGTTGACAGAGCAATCAGCGTATCGAATGCATATCATGAATGCATATCAATAATATGCACTAACTAGCATAGGTGAAGGCACTAAAGATTGTCAACAATTAACAGATAATATATTTTTGTATAAATATAATATATATAATATAGCTATGCCTATATATAGTATCATATGCCTTTCCATTCTATGACAACATATATGAATGTAATACATTTAAGATAAACTAAAAGTAAATTTCTTTCAGCTCTAAAACTCAAGTTAAAGAAAAGTTCAAGCATATCGCTCACAGCATCACCTTGAGCTAATATGTCATTTGAAAATTTAAATATTGCCAATAGTATAGTACTTCAATATATTCCCTGGCCCATTGTTTGGTTTTTCGAATTTCATAGCAGCTCTTTTGTGGCCACAGATCCTGTCTACTTTCCAAGTTGTTAGCCTGCACATTTTGGCCACATTTGTGCAAAGTGCAGACTGTCAGTTGCCAAATTTGACTCTGCTCAATTTTTTTGCTTGGCTGCACAGCAGCAACAACAACAACAACAACAGCAAAAAAAAACAAAAAAAAGGGCTCTGCCTTGCTGTCATTGACAAAATCAAAACAATAAGTTTGTTATTTTTTTGAGCAGAACCAACGAACCGTATGTGAATCTATGTGTCCCTTGCCTCTGTCTCAATCCACAAACACACACACACACACAACTGCCTCGTTATGCAATATGCTTAAACACTCTTCGGGGCTTTGGCTGGACACAATTCAAGCTTTGCTTGGACAACTTTTAACGTATTCTTTATTGTACCCTGTAGGCTGTAGTCAAAGGGTATTTTGATTTGGTTCTCTTAAATGTAAACTTGTTTTATCTTTATTAAGTATATGTATATATGTATATTATTACTCTAACTTAAATAGCGATCAAGTTGATCTAGTGCGTAGATCGCCTAACCGTCTTCGTTTATCTGTCCAGCAAAAACTTTAAAACTTTTCTCAATCAATCTCATGTTTTATAAGCCTACATATATATATTTTTTTTTAATTTTAAATTTGTGTTTGATGCGAATTCATATTTGATTCAGAAATCACCTATTTCATGAGCTCGTAGCAACTTAATACTCATGAAGTCTCGCTCTTGACACATAGATGGCGCCACCAATACGAGAAAAGAGCGATGTTTAGAAATTCATATAACAAATGTAATTGATTGCTTGGAAATCATAAGCTAAAACTTAACAAAATTAACAGGATAGCATGCAAATAGAAGAGAGTAGTATCAGAAAATAGTGTATTAACCATTTCGCATAATCATTTATCTATTATATAGCTGTGCTTGAAGTGGATGTTCTGTTTGCATAAAGTCGATTAACTATTCCGTGTACCATTTCGATGTTCAGCAAACGATTCTCAAGTGCATTTCAAATTGCTTATACATCTACAGTATACTAATATAGATCTGGCTTCCAGTGGCTACTGGATTGATGAAGATGAGCCTGAGAAAAAGATTAATTTCAGTAAATTCAAGTATCCAGGCAATGTACTCCACTTTTAGCTATTTCTTACTTCGAAATGGTAGACCATTCTGAACATGGCTTACAGAAAACCATAATAATTTCCTTTTTAAATATCTTCACTCATTGTTAAGGATATCTCTTAGTGCATAGCTCACTCGATCACGTTTGTCATTTGCTAGTTCATTTATTTCCTCATTTTTTTTGCTTTAGCATGAGCTTAATTGATTTCAGAGAGATTCCATTTTGAGGCACATAATTTAACTTTATTTACGTGGCGAACTGTTTGCCTAACCGGCACTAATTGTTGCACATTTTGTGGCCCTGTCACATGTCATAAAATACAAAAAAAAAAATGAAAAGAGAAACAAACAACAAACTGCAATAGCAACTAGCAACGCTCCAATTTATTGCTAAACCTTGAAAACTTTTTGCTAAATCTGCATATTTGACAGGCGGTCAACAGGTTAAAGTAATTTTTGCATATTTGCATAGTTTTTGTTTTTGTTTTTTAAATCTTTGTTGTTGAACTTTGAAGTTATATCTTTAAGTTTTCATGTTTAAGTATTAATCTAGTATGTAGTGAATATATATATAGTGAATATACAGCTGTGTTCAAAATAATAGCAGCGCACATTTTGCTTACAAATATGACTACATTTTACGCATGTTCATTCTTAAAGATCGAACACTATATATATAGTGAATATATAACGAACTTAAGCTTTATCAGCTTTCTCAATCAGTTTTGTTAATGTTTTTATTTCTTTTCTTGATGATCAATTTGTTAAGTTTCAGCTTTGTCTTCTTCAATCTTCTGATTTCCAAGCGTTTTAATTCGATTTCATTGTTGATCTATTGCATAGATTCAAATATTGATATGCCAATTAGATAAATTTCCTTCACTTTGTAATCCGACTTGCCATTCTGAAGATAGTTTGATAATATACTCAATAAATGCAACACACATGAACCTGAGCTTAATCTACTCATCAATTCATACTCGTTTAAAGATTCTCTTACTGAGAACACTCCCATAACACCTATTAAAGGCACAAATAATTGTTGATTTATTATCACTTTGCTTTTGCAAATTATATAAATATTTATTCTACATTCTTTAAGCTTAAGTACATTAGTTTTAAGCTCTCAACACAAATTGAGACTGGGATGCAGTGACAGAGTCTTTAAATAGGCTGTCAATGCTAGAAAGCTTTGCTGCGAGGCTGTTATCAGTTGAAATTTATATATAGAATCTTCAAGCGAACATGAGCCAAAGGTTTTCGACTGGCAGATAACACGAATCTCATGCTTATCAGTTGTTTAAAAACATTCAAGGGCATGCATAGACCTTTTCGCATACATAGATTATATATACTCTAAACAAATTTGTACTCTATGTATATATACAAAATATAATTCACATAAATACAGTCACATACTTAAAGCTAAATAAATCATTGAAAAAAAACTACTTCAACTATAATGCAAATATACTTACTCTACATATACTTACATGCACATACAGAATGGAGTTCTCTCTCTATATATATATCAAATTATTGGCATGCTTGCAGCTGTTTGTTACCTTGTTTACCTTGTGTATTCTGTTGACCTACCTACCGCATAGTTATAGCACAGCTATTTGACCTGAACCTGGTCGAGCAAATTGTTTCTTCTTTATATATTTTTTTTTTGCTACTCTTATATTTGACAACTACGCTGCTTTTATTGGGCAGCACACACACACACACACACAAAATTTATGCACCTTGATGTGCGATGGCAAATTATGTACACTTCATTTCGTGCAGCATACGATGGGAGCAGCAGCAACAACAACAAAACAAAAAAAATAAGAAAAAAGAAAAGAAATAAGAAAAACACGCCATATATTTCACACCAGCCTCAGAGCGCTGAAGAAGGCAAGAGCAGAGAGTAGTTCTTATGTGTGTGTGTGTTGGGGTCTGGGGTCAGTTTGTTGTTTACCTAACGCTGTGGACGTGCAAAGTGTATGTGTGTGTGTGGGTGAGGGTGGCTGCTTGGTGACTAGTAAACTCGACAAATTCGACACAAATGCGAAAATGCGACAAGATTTATGCTAAAGTAATAAATATAAATGTGGTTTTGAGTAGAAAATAGAATTATAGCAATACATGTCCAACTATTCACACACACACATACACACACACGCAAAGGTGCGTATACGTAATATTACATAGGGTGCGGATGCTGTGGTTGCTGCTGCTGCTGCTGCTGCTCCGGCTGCTGCAGTAAATCATTGTGGTTGGCCTGGCAATTTATTGTAACGCTTCTCCCCCTATTGAGGCCCCGCCCATCATTTTGGCCATATGTTACGGCAGCGTAAATATTAAAATAACTTCAAGAACTGGCAAATACTTTGGGCCGGACCTTGCGACGGGCCACGTGGACATTAAGGCGCCGCAATAAATCAAATGCATAACAACACCAACAAAGCGTATACGTAATCTATTTAAAAATCGGCAAGTTTTTTTTTTGTATATATTTTCATTTTTTTTATGTTAGCAAATAAAATTGCAGAACAGCTAACAGCATGCAAAATGCATATATATACATATATATATATAGAGTATATGGGAAGACATTTTCATTTTGTAATATTTTCCAATCACAGTGAGTGCGAAGGGGAGCGGGCAAAGGTGGCACGCCCACTCTTCTTCAACGACTGAGTGCCCCGAAAATATGCAACATTTGCAGCTTTTAGTCGAATTTATGGTTATTTGTGTTGCACTCTTAATGCTATTGAACTTGTGCTTAACAAATGGCATCGAGTCCAGCGTCCAACTGCCTCCTGCTCCTGCTGCTCCTGCTGCTCCTCCTGCTCCTCCTACTCCTCTCCTGCTCTCGCCTTGTTACACTCTATGCAAACTCCATTTAGACGATGAAATAAACGTTTGGCGTTGGCTCCTGCCACCGCTACGGCACTTTAGCAATCCCTTTGTGTCTCTTTTTTTTTTTGCTCCCTCTCTCTCTCTCTCTCTCACTGTCTCTCTCTCTTTTTGGCCATCTCTCAAAACATTTGCAGAGTTACATTTTGTGTATTGCATTTCAATATGCGTTTTTGATATGCGTTCGCAAATTGGAAATACCGACAGGCAACAATGCAGCAAAGAGACAGAGACAGAGACAGAGAGAGAGACAAAGTGGGCGAAAGAGTCAAATGGCAACTAACATTGCAGTTTGTGCTGTAAGTTGAGATCTACAAAGGAAAGTTACTTAAAAGTCGCTCTTTATGTTGACAGCATTTGAGAACTGCAGTGAAATAGAAAAAATAAAATGTTGTTGTGTGTTGTTGAAAGTATTGTTAAAAGGGAGTAAGAACACTCTAGTGGGATATGTCTGGGATATTCCGATGCTCAGGAGTTGAGTTAATGCATTAAATATATTAAATATATATATATTATTATTTATTATTATTAATATATATAAATTGTATTATTATTATTTATTATTATTATTATTCATTATTATTATTATTATGTGTTATTATTATTTATTATTATAGAAACTATTTATTATTATTATTGTTATTATTACTATTATTATTATGTATTATTCTATTTATTATAGAAATTATTGAATCTCATTCAAGCATATTAATAAGATTTAACACACAACATTTGAGCATATTGCCCTTATAGCTACTTCAAGAACCTCTCGATTGATAATAAGAGCCTCAGCTGGTTGCTCTTCGCCTTGCGACTCCTGCTAAGTTGTAACTCTTTGAGAATTGTATGGTTGCAAGAGCAAAAGCAAGCGAATAATCAACAATTGCCTAATTAAGAGTGAGCAAAAATCTACAAAGTTAAAGTATAGAAAAGTTTGCTAAAAGTCACCTATCTAATATCTAATCTAATATTTATTAAAAAAAAATCAAACAATTTTCATTTTATTTACCTTTTAATTTATTTACTCAACTGCATTTCTAGGCCTCTTTCATTTGTGGCACAATTAGGCACAAATGCCATTGTGTTTGCTCGCAAGTCAATTAATGAGCTCTAATTGCAAATCTTTAAAAATGCATATGCCTCTATTATCTTTTGAGCATGCCATCCTTGTCATCTTTGATCTGATTTGGGCGCTAATTAAAACCCATATGCGCCAGCTAACTGACAATAATTAGCACACAAGCGCACGCAAACAAACACACAATTAAAACTGCATAAATATGCAAGAATGTGCATGTCAGCTCAACTTGAGCAAAGGTCGACCTCTCTCCCTCTCTCTCTCTCTCTCTCTCTCTCTCTCCCTCTGTCTGCCTCACTCTCTATCGCTGTCTCTTCAATTTATCATTGTGCATGCGTTTATTGTGTGTGTGTTCGGCAAGAGTTATAAACTTTGATATACCTGCACCAGAAATTTAAGCGTCTCTCTTTCGATTGTTGCTTGTTGCTGAAAGTGCTAAGCGAGATGATACCCTTGATGTTTGCGCTAATAAAAATATAATAAGTTTATATACCAAGAATATAATTGCATATATTGAATATGTTTAAAATATATGAGTCTATGAATGGTACTATATCCAGATTTATCAATACGATATATGCAAAGTTGCGAAAACTAAATTGCCTTTAACTCTTATATACTTATAAAGGAAAAGAACCTTTTATATAATTTCTATTTACCATATATATAGCTATATATCTTATATATACTATAGATATACATTATCTATTATCTTATTCTATTTTTCATATAACATCTTCTTATCTTCTTTACTCTTTTTACTTATATCTTATATATTTCGCATTTCATTTAACAAAATATCTTGAGTAAGTATTTTAAATATAATTTCTTCAACTTTCACTTAACTTTCACTTTTACAACTAAAAAAAACAAAGTTTCTTAAAAAACAAAAAGAATTCACTTAAATAAAAATCCCTTTCTAACTCTAAAGCAGCAAATTCCTTTGACTGAAGCCGCTGGTAAGGGTATAGAAATTTAGATAGCATTATAATGTCAGCGGGAGGCTGACTGCTATGCACAACTGTGGCAAAGGCTAAACAGTAGTGTAAACACACACTCACTCACACACACTCACTCACACACACGCACACCAGCTACGCACAGCAAATAAAGTGAAACCATAATTGTTGTACTTGGCAACTCGACTTGCCTCGTTTTGTGTTTGGGTTATAAAATATGAATAATGTCAGTTGGTTGCTTGGTTGGTTGGTTGGGTGGTTAGGTGGTTGGGTAGAATCTGCTCGTAATATGATGTGCGTATTTGCTAAACCCATTTAATTTGTTGCTTCCACACCCAAGCCAACCACCCCCCCATCCCCCATCCCCCACTCTTTCTCTCTGCTCGCACTAATTTGGTTTAATTTGCAGTCAGTGGATGGCGTTGACGCTGGATTCAGCAGATTTTGTGGTAGTTTGTCAGTTGGTCTGGGAGAAAGTCGGGTATTATTTTTAATGAAATGATGCGCGGACTCGTAACTGCAAATTGGCCTCAGTGCCCAGAGTTCAAGTGACAGTTGTCCATAAAGTGGAAATGTCTAACTGCCTGCACTTCTCCTCGAGCTGCCGACAAAGTTATTTGCATTTCAGTTAGCCAACTTGGCACTTAAATGTTTCGTTTCAGCCACGTGGGCGTAATTAAACACTAAAAGATGAATTTTAAGTATGTTGAGCTGTTGTTGTTGTTGGCCTGTTTTGTGGCTGATAAAAAGATTTGCCAACTAAGCGTAGCTCATCAAAATGTTATTGCAGTTTTATGGCGCTAGGCAAAAGATGCTAAAGCTCAACTTGCATAGAACATGCCAAGCTATAAGCCACAACTATATGGCTATGTTAAATGCATTTGCCACACCTGTGAATTGAGCAGCTTAGCTTAGGGACTTAACACGGAAGCCGTATAGATTGCTTTCAAAGTATTACCCACAGTTGCTGCATACAAAAATAAAATATTATGCAAATGCAAATATTCAGCAACATTTATTTTACAACTTAACTGAAATATAGTATAAAAAAAAGAAATAAAATATTTAAAAACTATTTGCTAACTATTTAAGCATTTCCATTAACTATGGCCATTTAATCTACTTATTATAGTTTCAACAATTTGCTTAAATTAATTGAATTGCATTTATTGTTGCTGTTGTTATTGTTGTATTGCCTGGAAAGTCATTTAAATAAATATGAATTAAAATAAAATCGATAGCAGCGACCTACAATATAAATAAAATATACAAAAAAACTGGCAAATTGTTCAACCTTAATTACTTAATGGCTTAAAAATGAGCTTATTGAAGGTCCAGTCCGTTTAACTTGTATTAAGTTCCGCTCGGCTTGAATTGACCACATCCCATCTTTGGCACTGCTCTACAGCTGCCCTCGCCCTCGCCCTCGCCGAACAGTCTCAGCTGTAAGTAAACGCACAGCATCTGTCCAAAAGTGCATGTTGTGAACAGAATTTAATTTTTAATTTACATGCTCTTCGGCACTTGTGTGCATGGAAATCGCGCAAATTTATTTATGCGAATTTTGTATGCTCTGAAAATAAATAAAATATGAAGAGAGCAAAAAAAAATATAAATATATATAGACTTTTTAGTTTATAAAAATACAACTCATAGAAAGTGAAATAATATATATAATAAATAATATATTTTGTATTCATTTATATAAGAATTACTTTTTTATTCGCTCAGTATTTTGAATATTTGATTTAAAAAAATAAAAAATTGTTTCTTTTTTTTCAAACATATTGTTAATTAATATTTTGTATTCAAATCTGCCTTTTTTGCGCTTATATAAATAATTAATTATTATATTTAACAAAAAAGCATTTTTTTACTCAACGGCTATCACTCTGCGTGTCATCCCTTCATGCTGCTTTTCATTGCATGCACAATAAATATGCATGATTACAACAAAAGGATTTAAAGCCTGCATACTGTACGCTGTAATACATATAAATGCATATAAATATAAATATATATATACATATATATATATATATATATGTCTGTGTATTGTAATGAAATCCCTTTAAATGTTTATGAAAAATTCATGACGCGTGCAAATGGCGCGAAAACAAGTTGTCTGCATGTGTGTGTGTGCGTCTGTGTGAACAACATTGGCCTGGGCTGCTTACACAACTGGCCAACATTGCCACCCAGTCGGTCTGGGTGTAAATGACGGCGCCAAGCTTGCCAGACACGCAGCATTGCATGCAAAATATGTTATGAAAAGAATGCAGGCAATGCATTGTATTGTTATTGTTGTTGTTGTTGTTGTTGTTGCTGTGTGTACACGTGCAACAGCAGCAGCAGCAGACTGAGCTGTGCTGCGCTGTGCTCCATAAATGGCCAAGAAGCATGGAGTCGCCATGCTTTGCACGTGATCACAAAAATGAATCCATTTGTTTGTTTGTTAACTCATTTTACTTCAATTATTCCACAAACAAAAAGTATTCGAATTACAAATAAATAATAAAAAAACGTTTTGGCAACCCTAGCCGCAAAACTGGCGTAAAAGTGGAAAACGTGTTGCATACCTATGTGAGCGAGCGCGTCAAAGCAGAATATGAGTATGCAGAGGGAGTGAGAGAGAGAGAGAGAGAGAGAGAGAGAGAGAGCAAGAGGGAAACGGGCTAACCGGTTATATAACTTTTGACCGTTTCAATACTAATGAGGCTGTCAAGTGTTTTGCATAAAAAAGCATCAAAAGTGCTTTTTGGGCAGCGCGCGCTCGAACGTTTTTTTTTTATGTTAATGGGCGAGGCGCACGCAAGCAGCACACACAAACAAACACACACACACACATACACACTCACATGCGGAACACGCACAAGAGTAAATGGAACTAGGCGGCGTTTGTAGTGCAAGTCAATTTTTCGATAATTTGAAAAGTTTATTTAATACAAAACGTGATTCAATTACAAAACTGACCAAAAAATACACACGCACTGCGAAGTGGCTGTGTGTGTGGGTGTGTGTGACTGAGTGTGGGAGCGAGTGGGACAGAAGTTTGCCCTTTTGCCATCTCCATGTAACGTTATAACTGTTGTCGATTCGTTTTGTTGCTGTTGTTCGCTGCCAAAAACTAGTTTTTTTTGCTTGTAAAGCTCAATTTTGTTGTTGTTGCTTTTGTTTGGTGTGTGTGTGTGTGTGTGTGTGTGTTGTTCGTGTCGTTCAATGGCGCTTTGTTAATGTAACGGAAATGTAACAGCAGCAGCAGCAGCGGAGACAGCTATTGGTGCGAGCGTGTGTGTGTGTGAGAGGCAGCAGCAATCAACGGATGTGGCGCACGCTGTGATTGTGGTCAACGCCATCTTTTATTGAGCGGCTGACTTTTTATCGTGCTCACTAACCGCAACACCTGGACCAGAATTAATCAAAAAAAAAAAAAAAAAAATGAATAAATGGTGGGGAATATATTGTGTTTTGTTAGGTGTCTTTTTTGTCATTACATAATTGAAAATTGATATTTAAATTAAATTATTTCAATTTAAGCAATAACAGCACACAATATTGTTTTAATTAAAAGTTCATTTTTCATTCAAACTTTTTTTGTCACATATTGCTTTAATTGCTTTTGCGAGGCAAGGCTTATTCAATTACAAGGTTAAACTATATGCAGGTGTGTTCATGAAAATAGTAGTGCAACTGACCACCAAATTTAGTGATAAATACAATTTATTATATCTTAGTCTCTATAGAGCATTTGGATCTAAGCCTTGACTAATGTGTGGGGCTGTAAGCCAGCATATACTTCTTGAATCTAGACTTAATTAATTCCACTGTGGTCAAGAGTATGTAGTCTATTCAGTCTATGTCTGCCCTATGACTTGTACAACTGTTGGGATCAGTAGGTAGAATACCGATCTAACCTTGATATGTGTTTATAAGTCAATTAAATATATTTACTGCAAAGTATGCTACATATTATTATAATTACATTAACATGGCTAACAATATCAGTCAAATTTATACTATTTGCTAGTTATTAAAGATGCAAATATTGGTAATAGCATAATTTACTCGCACAACAGTTGTTGCTAGCACCTTGTCTACCTGTTTGTCTCCCAACAGGTAATTCAAAGTGTTGACTAACTTTTGAGATTCCTGCTAGCTGCTGAGTTTGTTGTTTTTCTCTCTCCCTCTCCCTCTCTCTCTCTCTCTCTCCCGTTTCTTTTGCTTTTTTGTCAACTTTGCCGTATAACCAATGAATTTTTATGCAAATTGCAATCGCCTTGCAGCTGACAACGTGCCACTTTCAACTTTTTACGTCATCTTTCAGCAAGAAGAAAAGGCGAGACCGAGGCCCCCAGGCGTTGCCCATAAATCTTTGAGCAGCTAGCACCACTTGAATGCGTGTGTGTGTGTGTTGGTAAGTTGTTTACCTTGTTAACTTTGTGTAGGTGAGGGCAGATTCAGTCAGGGGTTGGCTTGTTGAAAAATACTCGTACTTGGCAATCAGTCGGCATTTGCATAATTTGACAATTGTTTTCAAATTGCAATAACAATTTTAGCTTAATTGTTTTGCACACGCCAACAAATATTCGCAGTGCTTTAATTTCCATTCATTTTATTAGTGCGCCAAAGTTTCTCCGCTTGTTTTCTTCTCTTTTTTTTTGTCTTTCATTAGGAGGGGGTAGGGAGAGGGGGAGGGACTCTGGTGGAACTGCCACACACAGAAAACTTTTTCAATTCAATTGTAATATAAATATTTTACAAATAATTGCTGTCATTTCCACGCAAATAAAAAACTGGTAAAAAGTTTCTATTTTATATAGCTTTTTTTTTAATGGCCACAATTTGCTGCGTTTAGTGGGCGCTTAAGGGGCGCTGGGCGGTGGGCGGTGGGGTGTGGCTCTGTAGATGAACCGCAGCTGTTGCTCAATTAAAATGCATGACTATTGTCAAGGCAAATTACTAAGAGGGTGGCAGCGACCCAATTGGCATTCGAGAGCCTGTGGCATGCAGTAGAACAATTGAAATTGCGCTGGGGTTGCTGCAGCATGATTGGGGGAAAGCAACTTTTTTCTTTTTTTTTTTGTATAGCTGGTATGCTACTGCTGTGATTGAGATTGAGCCCTATATGTAAGTTTTTTTGTTTTTTTTTTTTTTTTTGAAAAAAGTTTTGGGGCTTTAAGTTATCCACTCAGCAAAAGAACTTTGCATAAGCAACAGCTGCGCGCATCCAAATTCATAGCAGGCAGTTGCAACTGTCAGAAAGTTCTTATTTCTTTTTTTTTTCTGATGTAAGCCACAAGCAACAAAGCTGGGGGATATACCATAGAAAATACATATGGGGTACATCGTGTATATATATATATATATATATATATATATATAAAGAGCAGCTGGCAAATCAAAGCCAAAATATGAAGTTCATATAATTTAGACATTTATTTGACATGTAGAAGTTATTTAGAGTATTGACATTATAATTTTAATTTAAAGAATATAATTTTTAAATTTAAAATAATTTATTGAAACTAATTTGAATAGAATTGATTAGATAATAAAGTTGATACTTGAATACTCTCACATAATCAAAAGATTTAAAGTATTCAATGATTGAAATTTGTTAAGTAAAACAGAAGTTATGAAAGAGAGCTTTTGAAGCCATCAGTAAGAGTAGAGAAACATATTTTCAATGAATATGAAATGGCTATAAAGATATGTAGTTCAAAGAAAACGACTTCTGGCTGAAAAAGGTAACAAAAATATCTATGTATATATATGCACATTTAAAGTAGAAAATATATTAATACGCTGCCTAACTTAAGATTGTAGTTAAATTCAGAGATCATAACTAAAGGCGAAACTTAATTTATTATATGTAGTAGAAAATGATGAATAACTTTACACTTAAGTCTATTATATGGTAGAATATGAATGCATATGAAAGTATATATAACGATAAATGCTATACCATAATATAAAACTAATATATATACCTAAAAACAATTGTATTTAAAGTTTAGTTATTATTGAACTTTTATATGTATGAGTATTTAAAGAAAGCAACTGAACCGAGCAGAGTATATCCTAGTCGAGCACTTTCAACTACCAAAACTCACTCACTTGTCTTTCGTTACATATATCAAAAACTAACTGTTGTTAAGCCAACTTAAATGTAAGTTGGCAGCTAGAAGCGAATACGCCCAAAGTTATGCTACAACAACAACTGTAACAACAACAACAGTAACTAGAATCTACAATGACTTGGCAAAATGATTTGCAATTAAAATGTGAACATACACAAAATAGCATTTTGCATCTGTGAACAAAAATCAAAGTCATGCGACGTTTTTGGCCATAAGCTCTAAATTTGCATAACCACATGGCAGAGTTAAGTGAGTGGGGGTGGCGGGGGGCTAAGACTACTACAGCTGCTGCTGCTGCTACTGCTGCAGACTGTATAGACTGTACGTAATTAAAATGCTGCAAAATTATACATTAAATGGCCAAAACTTGGCAACATCCGACGGCTAAACAATGGCCCCAAAACAGCTGCCAGCGCGTTGCACCTGGGCAAGGCCAATGGGCAACAACAGCAACAACAACAACAACAGGAAGACAACGTCGAGTGCTTGGCCGGGCTTGGCTAACCAAGCCAACGAGCAACTTCCTGTTTTACAGTTTTAAGCTGCCGGTAAACACACACACACACACACACACACACACACACACACACACACATGCACGCACACTCCTGTATTCGCTTATGCATGCTTATGCATATGCATATCAGAGATGAACCTTTCACTTCATTTTGTGACAGCTGCAAGAAGAGAGTCCTTTACAGGCATTTGTTCTTATCTATTGAACTGGCAAATATAGAGAAATTATAATAATTTATGATTAATTACTTACGAAATTGTAAATTTGTGCAGTTTGTTAATTTGAGAAAAATTATAGTACAGAAATATTGTATAAAATATATATATTTTAGTAAAAATATAAAATATTTATGGACATTATATATTATTTTAAATATTATTAATTTTTTTTTTAATCTGACTTTTTTGCAATAATCAAAAACTTTGACAAAAAGACAAAGAAAATGTATATATATAAAAAATTAAATTAAATTAAAAATATAATAATAAATTATTTTTTTATTATGACAACTAAAATAAATATATAATTTTATATATATGTTTTAAAAAATATAGTAAAATTAATAAATAAAATATAAATATAAAATAATATATAAATAAAATATATTTATTTTATTATTATTTTAGGAAATAAATAAATAAATGAAATGTATAAAATTAAGCAAGAGAGAGATAATATTTAATACTAAAATCAATATTATATTATTTTATTTTTAATATATAAATAATATATTTTCAATAAATATTTTAAGTATTAAAAAATATATATTTAATATTAATAATAATTATTTGTATATTTAATATTATTTTTATATTTAATAAATATTTCCTTTTCAATTCACAACTATTTACACCGTTTAACAATAACATTGACAACTTCTTCAGCTAGTCACGCACGCATCTCTGTTAAGTACGCACATACACACTCTTTTACACACACAGTCACAAACACACACACACACTCACACTCACATAGGTTGCATAAATTTTGCGCAATGCGCTTCGTGTTGCCAACTCGGAACTGTAAAGCTTTTTGGTAAATGTTACGAAAATGTTTGCCGTGCAGCCGTCTAAAATGGCAAACGATGCCACAAAATCAGGTTTTTGGGTTAAACGGCAACGTTTTTGTTGACATTCAAATTTGCATAGCCAAAATTTTGCGAGGACGAGGGACGAGCCGTTGCGCTGCTGTCATATTTGATGTGCTCAAACCGAATGCGGAAGTGAGCGCACACTCAACCGTCTGTGAGTGCCTGTGTGTGTGTGTGTATATGTGTGTTAACTGCTTTTAAATTTGTTTTAATTACAGCCCGATTGCACATTGTTGCAGCTCGTAACGTTCAGCTGGCAGCGACTTATAAAATATTCAGCATACTTTTAAGTGCTCGGGCGCGAAAAACGCGCTGATCCTAAAAGTATGCAACGGATATTGTTGAGCGAATAATAAAAGTAAAAAAAAAAAACAAAAAATAAAAAGGTAAAGACAGTATGAAAATGGAACAAAGTCGCTTTTGGTCACTTTGCACAAATATGCCAAAGAAAATTGCAAAATGCCTTTGCACATTTTCCAGTTCCTCCAGCACACAGTCCACTTCCACCGCGCAGTGTCCCACCAAACCGCAACATAAACAGCTGTTTCCGCTAAGTGTAGCTGCCGGAAATGACAATGGCCTGTGTGTAGTTGCTTCCTTGATGGCAATGGCAATGGCATGCCGGACAACTGGACACGTTGCCCAGTGTATACTGGACACAACTTCAACAGCAGTTTGCTGGCATCGTCAAGGCAGCAAACTACAACAACAACAACAAGAATAACAAAGATGTGAAGCATAAGGACATTGGCATTTTGTTCTTCTTCTTGGCTGGCGCTGTGCAAAGTGGTGTCAAATGTCAAAGGCAGTCGCCTGAATTGTCAAGTAGCTTTTCACACAATTTTTACCTTTAAAAATCTACGGAAAAAATTAAAAAGGTAAACATATATAAAACATATATATAAAACATATATAAATAAAAAGGTAAACATATATAAATATATGAAGTTGTTACAAAATCTTAATATATCGGACATATTGTATTTGGAAACATTTAACTTTGAACAAACAAGTTAAATACAGCGCAAAGTTTTTAATCTGTTTATAAAGCTATTTCAGCAGACATTGCTACATAGAAAAGATAAGTTTTGCAAACATTTTAAATTATTTTATAACATATGTGCTGCTACTCGTTCTGCCATTGGCAGAGCCTGAGTTGAGTCAGAGCAGAGCAGAGGGCAGAGCCATAAACAGAGTCATAGGAAGAGCCAGAGCAGAGACACAGGCAGAGCCTGAGTAGGCTTAGAGCTCAGCTTAGGCTCTGCTCTGGTTCATCTCAGACTCTGCCAAAGGCATTGTTCTGACTTAGACTCACGCTTTGCCTGTGGCTCTGCTTGGCTGAGGTTCAGGCTGAGGCTGACGCTGAGGCTGATGCTCAGGCTGCGGGAGAGGCTGATGCTCAGGCTGAGGCGGCTGCTCAGGCTGAGGCGGCTGCTCAGGCCTAGGCTGCTGCTCAGGCTGGTGCTCTGGCTGCTGCTCAGGCTGCTGCTAAGGCTGCTCTCAGGCTGAGGCGGCTGCTCAGGCTGAGGTTGAGGTGGCTGCTCAGGCTGAGGCGGCTGCTCAGGCTGAGGCGGCTGCTCAGGCTGAGGCGGCTGCTCAGGCTGAAGCGGCTGCTCAGGCTGACGCGGCTGCTCAGGCTGAGGCGGCTGCTCAGGCTGAGGCTGCTGCTCAGGCTGGTGCTCTGGCTGCTGCTCAGGCTGCTGCTAAGGCTGCTCTCAGGCTGAGGCGGCTGCTCAGGCTGAGGCGGCTGCTCAGGCCTAGGCTGCTGCTCAGGCTGGTGCTCTGGCTGCTGCTCAGGCTGCTGCTCTGGCTGCTGCTCAGACTGCTGCTAAGGCTGCTCTCAGGCTGAGGCGGCTGCTCAGGCTGAGGCGGCTGCTCAGGCTGAGGCGGCTGCTCAGGCTGAGGCGGCTGCTCAGGCTGAGGCGGCTGCTCAGGCTGAGGCGGCTGCTCAGGCTGAGGCGGCTGCTCAGGCTGAGGCGGCTGCTCAGGCTGACGCGGCTGCTCAGGCTGACGCGGCTGCTCAGGCTGAGGCGGCTGCTCAGGCTGACGCGGCTGCTCAGGCTGAGGCGGCTGCTCAGGCTGAGGCGGCTGCTCAGGCTGAGGCTGCTGCTCAGGCTGAGGCGGAGGCTGCTCAGACTGAGGCGGAGGCTGCTCAGACTGCTGCTCAGGCTGCTGTTCAGGCTGAGGCAGCTGCTCAGGCTCATGCTCAGGCTGCTGCTCCGACTGCTGCTAAGGCTGCTCTCAGGCTGAGGCGGCTGCTCAGGCTGCGGCTGAGGCTGATGCTCAGGCTGAGGCGGCTGCTCAGGCTGAGGCGGCTGCTCAGGCTGAGGCGGCTGCTCAGGCTGAGGCGGCTGCTCAGGCTGAGACGGCTGCTCAGGCTGAGGCAGCTGCTCAGGCTGAGGCGGCTGAGGCGGCTGCTCAGGCTGAGGCGGCTGCTCAGGCTGATGCTCTGGCTGCTGCTGAGGCTGACCTTGGTGCTCAGGCTCAGGCCTAGGCTGCTGCTCAGGCTGATGCTCAGGCTGCTGAGCATCAGCCTGAGCAGCAGCCTAGGCCTGAGCCTGAGCACCAAGGTCAGCCTCATCAGCAGCCTGAGCAGCAGCCTGAGCAGCAGCCTAGGCCTGAGCCTGAGCACCAAGGTCAGCCTCAGCAGCAGCCAGAGTATCAGCCTGAGCAGCCGCCTCAGCCTGAGCAGCCTGAGCAGCCGCCTCAGCCTGAGAGCAGCCAGAGCAGCAGCCAGAGCAGCAGCCAGAGCAGCAGCCAGAGCAGCAGCCAGAGCAGCAGCCTGAGCAGCAGCCTCAGTCTGAGCAGCCGCCTCAGCCTGAGCAGCCGCCTCAGCCTGAGCAGCCGCCTCAGCCTGAGCATCAGCCTCAGCCGCAGCCTGAGCAGCCGCCTCAGCCTGAGAGCAGCCTCAGCATGAGCAGCCGCCTCAGCCTGAGCAGCCGCCTCAGTCTGAGCAGCCGCCTCAGCCTGAGCAGCCGCCTCAGCCTGAGCAGCCGCCTCAGCCTGAGCAGCCGCCTCAGCCTGAGCAGCCGCCTCAGCCTGAACAGCCGCCTCAGCCTGAGCAGCCGCCTCAGCCTGAGCAGCCTGAGCAGCCGCCTCAGCCAGAGCAGCAGCCAGAGCAGCAGCCAGAGCAGCAGCCAGAGCAGAAGCCAGAGCAGCAGCCAGAGCAGCAGCCAGAGCAGCAGCCTGAGCAGCAGCCAGAGCAGCAGCCAGAGCAGCAGCCTAGGCCTGAGCAGCTGCCTCAGCCTGAACAGCCGCCTCAGCCTGAGCAGCCGCCTCAGCCTGAGCAGCCGCCTCAGCCTGAGCAGCCGCCTCAGCCTGAGCAGCCGCCTCAGCCTGAGAGCAGCCTTAGCAGCAGTCTGAGCAGCAGCCAGAGCATCAGCCTGAGCAGCAGCCAGAGCAGCAGCCAGAGCAGCAGCCAGAGCAGCAGCCAGAGCAGCAGCCAGAGCAGCAGCCAGAGCAGCAGCCAGAGCAGCAGCCAGAGCAGCAGCCAGAGCAGCAGCCAGAGCAGCAGCCAGAGCAGCAGCCAGAGCAGCAGCCAGAGCACCAGCCTGAGCAGCAGCCTAGGCCTGAGCAGCTGCCTCAGCCTGAACAGCCGCCTCAGCTTGAGAGCAGCCTAAGCAGCAGCCTCAGCAGCAGCCTGAGCAGCAGCCTGAGCATCAGCCAGAGCAGCAGCCAGAGCAGCAGCCAGAGCAGCAGCCAGAGCAGCAGCCTGAGAAGCACCCAGAGCAGCAGCCTGAGAAGCAACCAGAGCAGCAGCCAGAGCAGCAGCCTGAGCATCAGCCTGAGCAGCAGCCTAGGCCTGAGCCTGAGCACCAAGGTCAGCCTAAGCAGCAGCCTGAGCAGCAGCCTAGGCCTGAGCCTGAGCACCAAGGTCAGCCTCAGCAGCAGCCAGAGCATCAGCCTGAGCAGCCGCCTCAGCCTGAGCAGCCGCCTCAGCCTGAGCAGCCGCCTCAGCCTGAGCAGCCGCCTCAGCCTGAGAGCAGCCTTAGCAGCAGTCTGAGCAGCAGCCAGAGCAGCAGCCTGAGCAGCAGCCAGAGCAGCAGCCTGAGCAGCAGCCTAGGCCTGAGCAGCTGCCTCAGCCTGAACAGCCGCCTCAGCCTGAGCAGCCGCCTCAGCCTGAGCAGCCGCCTCAGCCTGAGCAGCCGCCTCAGCCTGAGAGCAGCCTAAGCAGCAGCCAGAGCAGTAGCCAGAGCAGCAGCCTGAGAAGCAACCAGAGCAGCAGCCAGAGCAGCAGCCTGAGCATCAGCCTGAGCAGCAGCCTAGGCCTGAGCCTGAGCACCAAGGTCAGCCTCAGCAGCAGCCAGAGCATCAGCCTGAGCAGCCGCCTCAGCCTGAGCAGCCGCCTCAGCCGCCTCAGCCTGAGCAGCTGCCTCAGCCTGAGCAGCCGTCTCAGCCTGAGCAGCCGCCTCAGCCTGAGCAGCCGCCTCAGCCTGAGCAGCCGCCTCAGCCTGAGCAGCCGCCTCAGCCTGAGCATCAGCCTCAGCCGCAGCCTGAGCAGCCGCCTCAGCCTGAGAGCAGCCTTAGCAGCAGTCGGAGCAGCAGCCTGAGCATGAGCCTGAGCAGCTGCCTCAGCCTGAACAGCAGCCTGAGCAGCAGTCTGAGCAGCCTCCGCCTCAGTCTGAGCAGCCTCCGCCTCAGCCTGAGCAGCAGCCTCAGCCTGAGCAGCCGCCTCAACCTGAGCAGCCGCCTCAGCCTGAGCAGCCGCCTCAGCCTGAGCAGCCTGAGCAGCAGCCAGAGCAGCAGCCAGAGCAGCAGCCAGAGCAGCAGCCAGAGCGGCAGCCTAGGCCTCAGCCCGAGCACCAAGGTCAGCCTAAGCAGCAGCCTGAGCAGCAGCCTGAGCAGCAGCCAGATCAGCAGCCTGAGCAGCAGCCTAGGCCTGAGCAGCTGCCTCAGCCTGAGCACCAAGGTCAGCCTAAGCAGCAGCCTGAGCAGCAGCCTAAGCATCAGCCAGAGCAGCAGCCAGAGCAGCAGCTAGAGCAGCAGCCAGAGCAGCAGCCAGAGCAGCAGCCAGAGCAGCAGCCATAGCATCTGCCTGAGCATCAGCCAGAGCATCAGCCTGAGCATCAGCCAGAGCAGCAGCCAGAGCAGCAGCCAGAGCAGCAGCCAGAGCAGCAGCCAGAGCAGCAGCCTGAGCAGCTGCCTGAGCAGCCAGAGCTGAGCGGCTGCTCAGGCTGAGGTGACTGCTCAGGCTGAGGCGGCTCCTCAGGCTGAGGCGGCTGCTGCTCAGACTGCTGCTAAGGCTGCTCTCAGGCTGAGGCGGCTGCTCAGGCTGAGGCGGCTGCTCAGGCTGCTGCTCAGGCTGAGGCGGCTGTCCAGACTGCTGCTAAGGCTGCTCTCAGCCTGAGCAGCAGCCTAGGCCTCAGCCTGAGCAGCAGCCTGAGTAGCAGCAGCCTGAGCAGCAGCCTGAGCAGCAGCCAGATCAGCAGCCTGAGCATCAGCCTGAGCAGCAGCATAGGCATCAGCCTGAGCAGCAGCCTAGGCATCAGCCTGAGCACCAAGGTCAGCCAGAGCAGCAGCCTGAGCAGCAGCCTGAGCAGCTGCCTGAGAAGCTGCCTCAGCCTAAGCAGCTGCCTCAGCCTGTGCAGCCTGAGCAGCCGCCTCAGCCTGAGCAGCCGCCTCAGCAGCAGCCTGAGAAGCAGCCAGAGCATCAGCCTGAGCAGCAGCCTAGGCCTCAGCCTGAGCACCAAGGTCAGCCTAAGCAGCAGCCTGAGCAGCAGCCTAAGCAGCAGCCAGAGCAGCAGACAGAGCAGAAGCCAGAGCAGCAGCCTGAGCAGCAGCCAGAGCACCAGCCTGAGCAGCAGCCTAGGCCTGAGCAGCTGCCTCAGCCTGAGCACCAAGGTCAGCCTAAGCAGCAGCCTGAGCAGCAGCCTAAGCATCAGCCAGAGCAGCAGCCAGAGCAGCAGCTAGAGCAGCAGCCAGAGCAGCAGCCAGAGCAGCAGCCAGAGCAGCAGCCATAGCATCTGCCTGAGCATCAGCCAGAGCATCAGCCTGAGCATCAGCCAGAGCAGCAGCCAGAGCAGCAGCCAGAGCAGCAGCCAGAGCAGCAGCCAGAGCAGCAGCCTGAGCAGCTGCCTGAGCAGCCAGAGCTGAGCGGCTGCTCAGGCTGAGGTGACTGCTCTGGCTGAGGCGGCTCCTCAGGCTGAGGCGGCTGCTGCTCAGACTGCTGCTAAGGCTGCTCTCAGGCTGAGGCGGCTGCTCAGGCTGAGGCGGCTGCTCAGGCTGCTGCTCAGGCTGAGGCGGCTGTCCAGACTGCTGCTAAGGCTGCTCTCAGGCTGAGGCGGCTGCTCAGGCTGAGGCGGCTGCTCAGGCTGAGGCGGCTGCTCAGGCTGCTGCTCAGGCTGAGGCGGCTGTTCAGACTGCTGCTAAGGCTGCTCTCAGGCTGAGGCGGCTGCTCAGACTGCTGCTCAGGCTGCTGCTCTGGCTGCTGATCAGGCTGCTGCTCAAGCTGATGCTCAGGCTGCTGCTCAGGCTGCTGCTCAGGCTGAGGCGGCTGCTCAGACTGCTGCTCAGGCCGAGGCGGCTGTTCAGACTGCTGCTAAGGCTGCTCTCAGGCTGAGGCGGCTGCTCAGGCTGAGGCGGCTGCAGCAGCCTGAGCAGCAGCAGCCTGAGCAGCAGCCTGAGCAGCAGCCAGATCAGCAGCCTGAGCATCAGCCTGAGCAGCAGCCTAGGCATCAGCCAGAGCACCAAGGTCAGCCAGAGCAGCAGCCTGAGCAGCAGCCTGAGAAGCTGCCTCAGCCTAAGCAGCTGCCTCAGCCTGTGCAGCCTGAGCAGCCGCCTCAGGTTGAGCACCAAGGTCAGCCTAAGCAGCACCCTGAGCAGCAGCCTAAGCAGCAGCCAGGGCAGCAGACAGAGCATCAGCCTGAGCAGCAGCCAGAGCAGCAGCCAGAGCAGCAGGCAGAGCAGCAGCTAGAGCAGCAGCCAGAGCAGCAGCTAGAGCAGCAGTCAGAGCAGCAACTAGAGCAGCAGCCAGAGCAGCAGCCAGAGCAGCAGCCAGAGTAGCAGCCAGAGCAGCAGCCAGAGCAGCAGCCTGAGCAGCAGCCAGAGCAGCAGCCTGAGCAGCAGCCTAGGCCTGAGCAGCTGCCTCAACCTGAGCAGCTGCCTCAGCCTGAGCAGCAGCCTAAGCAGCAGCCAGAGCATCAGCCAGAGCAGCAGCCAGAGCAGCAGCCAGAGCAGCAACCAGAGCAGCAGCCAGAGCATCTGCCTGAGCATCAGCCAGAGCAGCAGCCAGAGCATCAGCATGAGCATCAGCCAGAGCATCAGCCTGAGCATCAGCCAGAGCATCAGCCTGAGCAGCAGCCAGAGCAGCAGCCAGAGCAGCAGCCAGAGCAGCAGCCAGATCAGCTGCCTGAGCAGCTGCCTCAGCCTGAGCAGCCGCCTCAACCTGAGCAGCCGCCTCAACCTGAGCAGCTGCCTCAGCCTGAGCAGCAGCCTAAGCAGCAGCCTCAGCAGCAGCCTAAGCAGCAGCCTCAGCAGCAGCCTAAGCAGCAGCCTCAGCAGCAGCTAGAGCAGCAGCCTGAGAGCAGCCTAAGCAGCAGCCTGAGAAGCACCCAGAGCAGCAGCCTGAGAAGCAACCAGAGCAGCAGCCAGAGCAGCAGACAGAGCATCAGCCTGCGCAGCAGCCAGAGCAGCAGCCAGAGCAGCAACCAGAGCAGCAGCCAGAGCAGCAGCCAGAGCAGCAGCCTGAGCAGCAGCCTAGGCCTGAGCAGCTGCCTCAGCCTGAGCAGCAGCCAGAGCAGCAGCCAGAGCAGCCAGAGCAGCAGCCAGAGCAGCAGCCAGAGCAGCAGCCAGAGCAGCAGTCAGAGCAGCAGCCAGAGCAGCAGCCAGAGCAGCAGCCTGAGAAGCACCCAGAGCAGCAGCCTGAGAAGCAACCAGAGCAGCAGCCAGAGCAGCAGACAGAGCATCAGCCTGCGCAGCAGCCAGAGCAGCAGCCAGATCAGCAGCTAGAGCAGCAGCCTGAGAGCAGCCTAAGCAGCAGCCTGAGAAGCACCCAGAGCAGCAGCCTGAGAAGCAACCAGAGCAGCAGCCAGAGCAGCAGACAGAGCATCAGCCTGCGCAGCAGCCAGAGCAGCAGCCAGATCAGCAGCCAGAGCAGCAGCTAGAGCAGCAGCCTGAGCAGCAGCCAGAGCACCAGCCTGAGCAGCAGCCAGAACAGCAGCCAGAGCAGCAGCCAGAGCAGCAGCCAGAGCATCTGCCTGAGCATCAGCCAGAGCAACAGCCTGAGCATCAGCCAGAGCATCAGCCAGAGCAGCAGCCTGAGCAGCAGCCTGAGCAGCTGCCTCAGCCTGAGCAGCAGCCAGAGCAGCAGCCAGATCAGCAGCTAGAGCAGCAGCCTGAGAGCAGCCTAAGCAGCAGCCTGAGAAGCACCCAGAGCAGCAGCCTGAGAAGCAACCAGAGCAGCAGCCAGAGCAGCAGACAGAGCATCAGCCTGCGCAGCAGCCAGAGCAGCAGCCAGATCAGCAGCTAGAGCAGCAGCCTGAGAGCAGCCTAAGCAGCAGCCTGAGAAGCACCCAGAGCAGCAGCCTGAGAAGCAACCAGAGCAGCAGCCAGAGCAGCAGACAGAGCATCAGCCTGCGCAGCAGCCAGAGCAGCAGCCAGATCAGCAGCCAGAGCAGCAGCCAGAGCAGCAGCCAGAGCATCTGCCTGAGCATCAGCCAGAGCAACAGCCTGAGCATCAGCCAGAGCATCAGCCAGAGCAGCAGCCTGAGCAGCAGCCTGAGCAGCTGCCTCAGCCTGAGCAGCAGCCAGAGCAGCAGCCAGAGCAGCCAGAGCAGCAGCCAGAGCAGCAGCCTGAGCATCTGCCTGAGCATCAGCCAGAGCAACAGCCTGAGCATCAGCCAGAGCATCAGCCAGAGCAGCAGCCTGAGCAGCTGCCTCAGCCTGAGCAGCAGCCAGAGCAGCAGCCAGAGCAGCCAGAGCAGCAGCCAGAGCAGCAGCCAGAGCAGCAGCCAGAGCAGCAGCCAGAACAGCAGCCAGAGCAGCAGCCAGAGCAGCAGCCAGAGCAGCAGCCTGAGCAGCTGCCTCAGCCTGAGCAGCAGCCAGAGCAGCAGCCAGAGCAACCAGAGCAGCAGCCAGAGCAGCAGCCAGAGCAGCAGCCAGAGCAGCAGCCAGAGCAGCAGCCAGAGCAGCAGCCAGAGCAGCAGCCAGAGCAGCAGCCAGAGCAGCAGCCAGAACAGCAGCCAGAGCAGCAGCCAGAGCAGCAGCCAGAGCAGCAGCCTGAGCAGCTGCCTCAGCCTGAGCAGCAGCCAGAGCAGCAGCCAGAACAGCAGCCAGAGCAGCAGCCTGGGCACAGCCTGAGCAGCTGCCTCAGCCTGAGCAGCCGCCTCAACCTGAGCAGCCGCCTCAACCTGAGCAGCCGCCTCAACCTGAGCAGCTGCCTCAGCCTGAGCAGCAGCCTAAGCAGCAGCCAGAGCATCAGCCAGAGCAGCAGCCAGAGCAGCAGCCAGAACAGCAGCCAGAGCAGCAGCCAGAGCAGCAGCCAGAGCAGCAGCCTGAGCAGCTGCCTCAGCCTGAGCAGCAGCCAGAGCAGCAGCCAGAACAGCAGCCAGAGCAGCAGCCTGGGCACAGCCTGAGCACCAGCCAGAGCACCAGCCAGAGCAGCAGCCAGAGCACCAGCCTGGGCACAGCCGGAGCACCAGCCAGAGCACCAGCCAGAGCACCAGCCAGAGCACCAGCCAGAGCACCAGCCAGAGCAGCAGCCTGAGCACCAGCCTAAGCAGCAGCCTGAGCAACAGCCGGAGCACCAGCCAGAGCATCAGCGTCAACAGCAGCCTCAGCAGGTGCCCTATGCACCAGCTCAACAGTTGCCCAACAGTTGCTCAACAGTTGCTCAACAGTTGGTCAACTGTGGCTCAACTGTTGAGCTAATGCTCACGCTGCGCCTAAAGCTGATGCTCAGGCTGATGCTCAGGCTGCTGCTCAGGCTGATGCTCTGGCTGCTGCTTAGGCTGCTGCTCAGGTTGAGGCGGCTGCTCAGGTTGAGGCGGCTGCTCAGGCTGAGGCAGCTGCTCAGGCTGTGCCCAGGCTGCTGCTCTGGCTGCTGTTCTGGCTGCTGCTCAGGCTGGTGCTCTGACTGGTGCTCTGGCTGCTGCTCTGGCTGCTGCTGAGGCTGGTGCTCTGGCTGGTGCTCTGGCTGCTGCTCAGGCTGGTGCTCAGGCTGGTGCTCAGGCCGGTGCTCTGGCTGGTGCTCTGGCTGGTGCTCTGGCTGGTGCTCTGGCTGATGCTCAGGCTGCTGCTCAGACTGGTGCTCAGGCTGCTGCTCAGGCTGGTGCTCAGGCTGCTGCCGAGGCTAGTACTCTGGCTGGTGCTCTGGCTGCTGCTGACGCTGGTGCTCAGGCTGCTGCTCAGGCTGCGTCTGAGGTAGATGCTCAGGCTCAGCCACAGCTTCAAGGTCAGCCTGAGCATTAGCCTCAGCGTCAGCCTGAGCATCAGCCTCTGCCTCAGCCAGAGCAGCAGCCAGAGCAGCAGCCAGAGCAGCAGCCAGGGCACAGCCTGAGCAGCTGCCTCAGCCTGAGCAGCCGCCTCAACCTGAGCAGCCGCCTCAACCTGAGCAGCTGCCTCAGCCTGAGCAGCAGCCTAAGCAGCAGCCAGAGCATCAGCCTGAGCAGCAGCCTGAGCATCAGCCTGAGCATCAGCTTTAGGCGCAGCGTGAGCATTAGCTCAACAGTTGAGCCACAGTTGACCAACTGTTCAGCAACTGTTGAGCAACTGTTGGGCAACTGTTGAGCTGGTGCATAGGGCACCTGCTGAGGCTGCTGTTGACGCTGATGCTCTGGCTGGTGCTCCGGCTGTTGCTCAGGCTGCTGCTTAGGCTGGTGCTCAGGCTGCGTCTGAGGTAGATGCTCAGGCTCAGCCACAGCTTCAAGGTCAGCCTGAGCATTAGCCTCAGCGTCAGCCTGAGCATCAGCCTCTGCCTCAGCCAGAGCAGCAGCCAGAGCAGCAGCCAGAGCAGCAGCCAGGGCACAGCCTGAGCAGCTGCCTCAGCCTGAGCAGCCGCCTCAACCTGAGCAGCCGCCTCAACCTGAGCAGCTGCCTCAGCCTGAGCAGCAGCCTAAGCAGCAGCCAGAGCATCAGCCAGAGCAGCAGCCAGAGCAGCAGCCAGAGCAGCAGCCTGAGCAGCTGCCTCAGCCTGAGCAGCAGCCAGAGCAGCAGCCAGAACAGCAGCCAGAGCAGCAGCCTGGGCACAGCCTGAGCACCAGCCAGAGCACCAGCCTGAGCAACAGCCAGAGCACCACCCTGAGCATCAGCCTGAGCAGCAGCCTGAGCAGCAGCCTGAGCAGCAGCCAGAGCACCAGCCTGAGCAGCAGTTAGAGCACCAGCCAGAGCACCAGTCAGAGCACCAGCCAGAGCACCAGTCAGAGCACCAGCCTGAGCAGCAGCCTGAGCATCAGCCAGAGCAGCAGTTAGAGCACCAGCCAGAGCACCAGCCTTAGCATCAGCCTGAGCAGCAGCCAGAGCACCAGCCAGAGCACCAGCCTGAGCACCAGCCTGAGCAGCAGTCGAGCAGCAGCCTGAGCATCAGCCAGAGCATCACCCAGAGCAGCAGCCAGAGCACCAGCCAGAGCAGCAGCCTGAGCAGCAGCCTGAGCAGCAGCCTGAGCAGCAGCCTGAGCAGCAGCCTGAGCACCAGCCTGAGCACCAGCCTCAGCCGCCTCAGCCTGAGCACCAAGGTCAGCCTAAGCAGCAGCCTGAGCAGCAGCCTAAGCATCAGCCAGAGCAGCAGCCAGAGCAGCAGCCAGAGCAGCAGCCATAGCATCTGCCTGAGCATCAGCCAGAGCATCAGCCTGAGCATCAGCCTGAGCATCAGCCAGAGCAGCAGCCAGAGCAGCAGCCAGAGCAGCAGCCAGAGCAGCAGCCAGAGCAGCAGCCTGAGCAGCAGCCTGAGCAGCAGCCAGAGCAGCAGCCAGAGCAGCAGCCAGAGCAGCAGCCAGAGCACCAGCCTGAGCAGCAGTTAGAGCACCAGCCAGAGCAGCAGCCTGAGCAGCAGCCTGAGCAGCAGCCTGAGCAGCAGCCTGAGCAGCAGCCTGAGCACCAGTCTGAGCAGCAGCCTGAGCAGCAGCCTGAGCAGCAGCCTGAGCACCAGCCTGAGCACCAGCCTCAGCCGCCTCAGCCTGAGCACCAAGGTCAGCCTAAGCAGCAGCCTGAGCAGCAGCCTAAGCATCAGCCAGAGCAGCAGCCAGAGCAGCAGCCAGAGCAGCAGCCATAGCATCTGCCTGAGCATCAGCCAGAGCATCAGCCTGAGCATCAGCCTGAGCATCAGCCAGAGCAGCAGCCAGAGCAGCAGCCAGAGCACCAGCCAGAGCAGCAGCCTGAGCAGCAGCCTGAGCAGCAGCCTGAGCAGCAGCCTGAGCACCAGCCTGAGCACCAGCCTCAGCCGCCTCAGCCTGAGCACCAAGGTCAGCCTAAGCAGCAGCCTGAGCAGCAGCCTAAGCATCAGCCAGAGCAGCAGCCAGAGCAGCAGCCAGAGCAGCAGCCATAGCATCTGCCTGAGCATCAGCCAGAGCATCAGCCTGAGCATCAGCCTGAGCATCAGCCAGAGCAGCAGCCAGAGCAGCAGCCTGAGCACCAGCCTGAGCATCAGCCTGAGCAGCAGCCTGAGCAGCAGCCTGAGCAGCAGCCAGAGCACCAGCCTGAGCAGCAGTTAGAGCACCAGCCAGAGCACCAGTCAGAGCACCAGCCAGAGCACCAGTCAGAGCACCAGCCTGAGCAGCAGCCTGAGCATCAGCCTGAGTAGCAGCCTGAGCAGCAGCCAGAGCAGCAGCCATAGCATCTGCCTGAGCATCAGCCAGAGCATCAGCCTGAGCATCAGCCTGAGCAGCAGCCATAGCATCTGCCTGAGCATCAGCCAGAGCATCAGCCTGAGCATCAGCCTGAGCATCAGCCAGAGCAGCAGCCAGAGCAGCAGCCAGAGCAGCAGCCTGAGCAGCAGCCTGAGCAGCAGCCTGAGCAGCAGCCTGAGCACCAGCCTGAGCACCAGCCTCAGCCGCCTCAGCCTGAGCACCAAGGTCAGCCTAAGCAGCAGCCTGAGCAGCAGCCTAAGCATCAGCCAGAGCAGCAGCCAGAGCAGCAGCCAGAGCAGCAGCCAGAGCAGCAGCCATAGCATCTGCCTGAGCATCAGCCAGAGCACCAGCCTGGGCACAGCCTGAGCACCAGCCAGAGCTCCAGCCAGAGCACCAGCCAGAGCAGCAGCCTGAGCACCAGCCTAAGCAGCAGCCTGAGCAACAGCCGGAGCACCAGCCTGAGCAGCAGCCTGAGCACCAGCTAGAGCATCAGCGTCAGCAGCAGCCTCAGCAGGAGCCCTATGCACCAGCTCAACAGTTGCCCAACAGTTGCTCAACAGTTGCTCAACAGTTGGTCAACTGTGGCTCAACTGTTGAGCTAATGCTCACGCTGCGCCTAAAGCTGATGCTCAGGCTGGTGCTCTGGCTGCTGCTCAGGCTGATGCTAAGGCTGGTGCTCTGGCTGGAGCTCTAACTGCTGCTCTGGCTGATGCTCAGGCTGCTGCTCAGGCTGATGCTCAGGCTGCTGCTCAGGCTGATGCTCAGGCTGGTGCTCTGGCTGGTGCTCTGGCTGCTGCTCTGGCTGCTGCTCAGGCTGCTACTCAGGCTGGTGCTCTGGCTGCTGCTCAGGCTGGTGCTCTGACTGGTGCTCTGGCTGGTGCTCTGGCTGGTGCTCTGACTGGTGCTCTGGCTGCTGCTGAATCTGCTGCTCTGGCTGCTGCTCTGGCTGAGGCAGAGGCTGATGCTCAGGCTGACGCTGAGGCTAATGCTCAGGCTGACCTTGAAGCTGTGGCTGAGCCTGAGCATCTACCTCAGACGCAGCCTGAGCAGCAGCCTGAGCACCAGCGTCAGCAGCAGCCAGAGCACCAGCCAGAGTACTAGCCTCGGCAGCAGCCTGAGCACCAGCCTGAGCACCAGCCTGAGCACCAGCCAGAGCACCAGCCAGAGCAGCAGCCAGAGCACCAGCCTGGGCACAGCCTGAGCAGCAGCCTGAGCAGCAGCCTGAGCACCAGCCTGAGAAGCAGCCAGAGCACCAGCCAGAGCACCAGCCTGAGCAGCAGCCTGAGCAGCAGCCTGAGCAGCAGCCTGAGCACCAGTCTGAGCAGCAGCCTGAGCATCAGCCAGAGCACCAGCCAGAGCACCAGCCAGAGCACCAGCCAGAGCACCAGCCAGAGCACCGGCCTGAGCACCAGCCTGAGCACCAGCCTGAGCAGCAGCCAGAGCACCAGCCAGAGCACCAGCCTGAGCACCAGCCTGAGCAGCAGCCTGAGCACCAGCCTGAGCACCAGCCTGAGCACCAGCCTGAGCAGCAGCCAGAGCACCAGCCAGAGCACCAGCCAGAGCACCAGCCAGAGCACCAGCCAGAGCACCAGCCAGAGCACCAGCCAGAGCACAAGCCTGAGCAGCAGCCTGAGCATCAGCCTGAGCATCAGCTTTAGGCGCAGCGTGAGCATCAGCTCAACAGTTGAGCCACAGTTGACCAACTGTTGAGCAACTGTTGAGCAACTGTTGGGCAACTGTTGGGCAACTGTTGAGCTGGTGCATAGGGCTCCTGCTAATGCTGCTGCTGACGCTGATGCTCTGGCTGGTGCTCAGGCTGCTGCTCTGGCTGGTGCTCTGGCTGGTGCTCTGGCTGGTGCTCAGACTGATGCTCAGGCTGATGCTCCGGCTGTTGCTCAGGCTGCTGCTGAGGCTAGTGCTCAGGCTGGTGCTCAGGCTGCTGCTTAGGCTGGTGCTCAGGCTGCTGCTCAGGCTGCTGCTCAGGCTGATGCTCAGGCTGATGCTCCGGCTGCTGCTCAGGCTGATGCTCAGGCTGGGGCTCTGGCTGCTGCTCAGGTTGATGCTCAGGCTGCTGCTCAGGTTGCTGCTCAGGCTGCTGCTCTGGCTGGTGCTCTGGCTGGTGCTCAGGCTGATGCTCAGGCTGATGCTCCGGCTGTTGCTCAGGCTGCTGCTGAGGCTAGTGCTCTGGTTGCGGCTGCTGCTCTGGCTGATGCTCTGGCTGCTGCTCCGGCTGCTGCTCAGGCTGATGCTCAGGCTGGTGCTCCGGCTGTTGCTCAGGCTGCTGCTTAGGCTGCTGCTCAGGCTGATGCTCAGGCTGATGCTCCGGCTGCTGCTCAGGCTGATGCTCCGGCTGCTGCTCAGGCTGATGCTCAGGCTGGTGCTCTGGCTGCTGCTCAGGTTGATGCTCAGGCTGCTGCTCAGGCTGGTGCTCAGGCTGGTGCTCAGGCTGATGCTCAGGCTGATGCTTAGGCTGCTGCTCAGGCTGGTGCTCTGGCTGGTGCTCTGGCTGGTGCTCTGAGGCAGCTGCTCAGGCCTAGGCTGCTGCTCAGGCAGCTGCTCAACTGTTGAGCTAATGCTCACGCTGCGCCTAAAGCTGATGCTCAGGCTGGTGCTCTGGCTGGAGCTCTAACTGCTGCTCTGGCTGATGCTCAGGCTGATGCTAAGGCTGGTGCTCTGGCTGGAGCTCTAACTGCTGCTCTGGCTGATGCTCAGGCTGCTGCTCAGGCTGATGCTCAGGCTGCTGCTCAGGCTGATGCTCAGGCTGGTGCTCTGGCTGGTGCTCTGGCTGCTGCTCTGGCTGCTGCTCAGGCTGCTACTCAGGCTGGTGCTCTGGCTGCTGCTCAGGCTGGTGCTCTGACTGGTGCTCTGGCTGGTGCTCTGACTGGTGCTCTGGCTGCTGCTGAATCTGCTGCTCTGGCTGCTGCTCTGGCTGAGGCAGAGGCTGATGCTCAGGCTGACGCTGAGGCTAATGCTCAGGCTGACCTTGAAGCTGTGGCTGAGCCTGAGCATCTACCTCAGACGCAGCCTGAGCAGCAGCCTGAGCACCAGCGTCAGCAGCAGCCAGAGCACCAGCCAGAGTACTAGCCTCGGCAGCAGCCTGAGCACCAGCCTGAGCACCAGCCAGAGCACCAGCCAGAGCAGCAGCCAGAGCACCAGCCTGGGCACAGCCTGAGCAGCAGCCTGAGCACCAGCCTGAGCAGCAGCCAGAGCACCAGCCAGAGCACCAGCCAGAGCACCAGCCAGAGCACCAGCCAGAGCACAAGCCTGAGCAGCAGCCTGAGCATCAGCCTGAGCATCAGCTTTAGGCGCAGCGTGAGCATCAGCTCAACAGTTGAGCCACAGTTGACCAACTGTTGAGCAACTGTTGAGCAACTGTTGGGCAACTGTTGAGCTGGTGCATAGGGCTCCTGCTAATGCTGCTGCTGACGCTGATGCTCTGGCTGGTGCTCAGGCTGCTGCTCAGGCTGCTGCTCAGGCTGGTGCTCAGGCTGCTGCTCTGGCTGGTGCTCTGGCTGGTGCTCTGGCTGGTGCTCAGGCTGATGCTCAGGCTGATGCTCCGGCTGTTGCTCAGGCTGCTGCTGAGGCTAGTGCTCTGGTTGCGGCTGCTGCTCTGGCTGATGCTCTGGCTGCTGCTCCGGCTGCTGCTCAGGCTGATGCTCAGGCTGGTGCTCCGGCTGTTGCTCAGGCTGCTGCTTAGGCTGGTGCTCAGGCTGCTGCTCAGGCTGCTGCTCAGGCTGATGCTCAGGCTGATGCTCCGGCTGTTGCTCAGGCTGATGCTCAGGCTGGGGCTCTGGCTGCTGCTCAGGTTGATGCTCAGGCTGCTGCTCAGGTTGCTGCTCAGGCTGCTGCTCTGGCTGGTGCTCTGGCTGCTGCTCAGGCTGGTGCTCAGGCTGGTGCTCAGGCTGATGCTCAGGCTGATGCTTAGGCTGGTGCTCAGGCTGCTGCGCTGGCTGGTGCTCTGGCTGGTGCTCTGGCTGGTGCTCAGGCTGATGCTCAGGCTGATGCTCCGGCTGTTGCTCAGGCTGCTGCTGAGGCTAGTGCTCTGGTTGCGGCTGCTGCTCTGGCTGATGCTCTGGCTGCTGCTCCGGCTGCTGCTCAGGCTGATGCTCAGGCTGGTGCTCCGGCTGTTGCTCAGGCTGCTGCTTAGGCTGGTGCTCAGGCTGCTGCTCAGGCTGCTGCTCAGGCTAATGCTCAGGCTGATGCTCCGGCTGCTGCTCAGGCTGATGCTCCGGCTGCTGCTCAGGCTGATGCTCAGGCTGGTGCTCTGGCTGCTGCTCAGGTTGATGCTCAGGCTGCTGCTCAGGTTGCTGCTCAGGCTGCTGCTCTGGCTGGTGCTCTGGCTGCTGCTCAGGCTGGTGCTCAGGCTGGTGCTCAGGCTGATGCTCAGGCTGATGCTTAGGCTGCTGCTCAGGCTGGTGCTCTGGCTGGTGCTCTGGCTGGTGCTCTGGCTGCTGCTCTGGCTGGTGCTCTGGCTGCTGCTCTGGCTGCTGCTCTGGCTGCTGCTCTGGCTGCTGCTCAGGCTGATGCTCAGGCTGGTGCTCAGGCTGGTGCTCAGGCTGGTGCTCTGGCTGGTGCTCTGGCTGCTGCTTTGGCTGCTGCTCAGGCTGGTTCTTTGGCTGGTGCTCTGGCTGCTGCTCAGGCTGGTGCTCAGGCTGGTGCTCAGGCTGATGCTCAGGCTGATGCTTAGGCTGCTGCTCAGGCTGGTGCTCTGGCTGGTGCTCTGGCTGGTGCTCTGGCTGCTGCTCTGGCTGGTGCTCTGGCTGGTGCTCAGGCTGGTGCTCAGGCTGCTGCTCAGGCTGATGCTCTGTCTGCTGCTCTGGCTGCTGCTCTGGCTTCTGCTCTGTCTGCTGCTCTGGCTGCTGCTTAGGCTGCTGCTTAGGCTGACCTTGGTGCTCAGGCTGAGGCAGCTGCTCAGGCCTAGGCTGCTGCTCAGGCAGCTGCTCAGGCTGCTCAGGCTGAGGCAGCTGCTCAGGCTGAGGCAGCTTCTCAGGCAGCTGCTCAGGCTGCTGCTCAGGCTGCTGCTCAGGCTGCTGCTCAGGCTGCTGCTCAGGCTGCTGCTTAGGCTGACCTTGGTGCACAGGCTGAGGCAGCTGCTCAGACCTAGGCTGCTGCTCAGGCAGCTGCTCAGGCCTAGGCTGCTGCTCTGGCTGGTGCTCTGGCTGATGCTCAGGCTGATGCTCCGGCTGTTGCTCAGGCTGCTGCTGAGGCTAGTGCTCTGGTTGCGGCTGCTGCTCTGGCTGATGCTCTGGCTGCTGCTCCGGCTGCTGCTCAGGCTGATGCTCAGGCTGGTGCTCCGGCTGTTGCTCAGGCTGCTGCTTAGGCTGGTGCTCAGGCTGCTGCTCAGGCTGCTGCTCAGGCTGATGCTCAGGCTGATGCTCCGGCTGCTGCTCAGGCTGATGCTCCGGCTGCTGCTCAGGCTGATGCTCAGGCTGGTGCTCTGGCTGCTGCTCAGGTTGATGCTCAGGCTGCTGCTCAGGTTGCTGCTCAGGCTGCTGCTCTGGCTGGTGCTCTGGCTGTTGCTCAGGCTGCTGCTCTGGCTGCTGCTCAGGCTGCTGCTCAGGCTGGTGCTCTGGCTGGTGCTCTGGCTGCTGCTCTGGCTGCTGCTCAGGCTGGTGCTCCGGCTGTTGCTCAGGCTGCTGCTTAGGCTGGTGCTCAGGCTGCTGCTCAGGCTGATGCTCAGGCTGATGCTCCGGCTGCTGCTCAGGCTGATGCTCAGGCTGGGGCTCTGGCTGCTGCTCAGGTTGATGCTCAGGCTGCTGCTCTGGCTGGTGCTCTGGCTGCTGCTCAGGCTGGTGCTCAGGCTGGTGCTCAGGCTGATGCTCAGGCTGATGCTTAGGCTGGTGCTCAGGCTGCTGCGCTGGCTGGTGCTCTGGCTGGTGCTCTGGCTGGTGCTCAGGCTGATGCTCAGGCTGATGCTCCGGCTGTTGCTCAGGCTGCTGCTGAGGCTAGTGCTCTGGTTGCGGCTGCTGCTCTGGCTGATGCTCTGGCTGCTGCTCCGGCTGCTGCTCAGGCTGATGCTCAGGCTGGTGCTCCGGCTGTTGCTCAGGCTGCTGCTTAGGCTGGTGCTCAGGCTGCTGCTCAGGCTGCTGCTCAGGCTGATGCTCAGGCTGATGCTCCGGCTGCTGCTCAGGCTGGTGCTCTGGCTGGTGCTCAGGCTGCTGCTCAGGCTGGTGCTCTGGCTGCTGCTCTGGCTGCTGCTCTGGCTGCTGCTCAGGCTGATGCTCAGGCTGGTGCTCAGGCTGGTGCTCAGGCTGCTGCTCAGGCTGGTGCTCTGGCTGGTGCTCTGGCTGCTGCTTTGGCTGCTGCTCAGGCTGGTGCTCTGGCTGGTGCTCTGGCTGCTGCTCAGGCTGGTGCTCAGGCTGGTGCTCAGGCTGATGCTCAGGCTGATGCTTAGGCTGCTGCTCAGGCTGGTGCTCTGGCTGGTGCTCTGGCTGGTGCTCTGGCTGCTGCTCTGGCTGGTGCTCTGGCTGGTGCTCAGGCTGGTGCTCAGGCTGCTGCTCAGGCTGATGCTCTGTCTGCTGCTCTGGCTGCTGCTCTGGCTTCTGCTCCGTCTGCTGCTCTGGCTGCTGCTTAGGCTGCTGCTTAGGCTGACCTTGGTGCTTAGGCTGAGGCAGCTGCTCAGGCCTAGGCTGCTGCTCAGGCAGCTGCTCAGGCTGCTCAGGCTGAGGCAGCTGCTCAGGCTGAGGCAGCTTCTCAGGCAGCTGCTCAGGCTGCTGCTCAGGCTGCTGCTCAGGCTGCTGCTCAGGCTGCTGCTCAGGCTGCTGCTTAGGCTGACCTTGGTGCACAGGCTGAGGCAGCTGCTCAGGCCTAGGCTGCTGCTCAGGCAGCTGCTCAGGCCTAGGCTGCTGCTCTGGCTGGTGCTCTGGCTGGTGCTCAGGCTGATGCTCAGGCTGATGCTCCGGCTGTTGCTCAGGCTGCTGCTGAGGCTAGTGCTCTGGTTGCGGCTGCTGCTCTGGCTGATGCTCTGGCTGCTGCTCCGGCTGCTGCTCAGGCTGATGCTCAGGCTGGTGCTCCGGCTGTTGCTCAGGCTGCTGCTTAGGCTGGTGCTCAGGCTGCTGCTCAGGCTGCTGCTCAGGCTGATGCTCAGGCTGATGCTCCGGCTGCTGCTCAGGCTGATGCTCCGGCTGCTGCTCAGGCTGATGCTCAGGCTGGTGCTCTGGCTGCTGCTTAGGTTGATGCTCAGGCTGCTGCTCAGGTTGCTGCTCAGGCTGCTGCTCTGGCTGGTGCTCTGGCTGTTGCTCAGGCTGCTGCTCTGGCTGCTGCTCAGGCTGGTGCTCAGGCTGGTGCTCAGGCTGCTGCTCAGGCTGGTGCTCTGGCTGGTGCTCTGGCTGCTGCTCTGGCTGCTGCTCAGGCTGCTGCTCAGGCTGCTGCTCAGGCTGATGCTCAGGCTGATGCTCCGGCTGCTGCTCAGGCTGATGCTCCGGCTGCTGCTCAGGCTGATGCTCAGGCTGGTGCTCTGGCTGCTGCTTAGGTTGATGCTCAGGCTGCTGCTCAGGCTGGTGCTCTGGCTGCTGCTCTGGCTGCTGCTCTGGCTGCTGCTCTGGCTGCTGCTCAGGCTGATGCTCAGGCTGGTGCTCAGGCTGGTGCTCAGGCTGCTGCTCAGGCTGGTGCTCTGGCTGGTGCTCTGGCTGCTGCTCTGGCTGCTGCTCAGGCTGGTGCTCTGGCTGGTGCTCTGGCTGATGCTCAGGCTGGTGCTCAGGCTGGTGCTCAGGCTGATGCTCAGGCTGATGCTTAGGCTGCTGCTCAGGCTGGTGCTCTGGCTGGTGCTCAGCAGCCAGAGCAGCAGCCTGAGCATCAGCCTCAACCGCCTGAGCATCAGCCTCAACCGCAGCCTGAGCAGCAACCTGACCAGCAGCCAGAGCACCAGCCTGAGCCGCAGCCAGAGCAGCAGCCTGAGCCTCAGCCAGAGCAGCAGCCTGAGCAGCAGCCAGAGCAGAAGCCTGAGCAGCAGCCTGAGCAGCAGCCTGACCAGCAGCCAGAGCAGCAGCCTGAGCCTCAGCCTGAGCACCAGCCTGAGCAGCAGCCAGAGCAGCAGCCTGAGCATCAGCCAGAGCAACAGCCTGAGCATCAGCCTGAGCATCAGCCTGAGCAGCAGCCAGAGCAGCAGCCTGAGCATCAGCCAGAGCAGCAGCCTGAGCATCAGCCTCAGCCGCAGTCTGAGCAGCAGCCAAAGCAGCAGCCAGAGCAGCAGCCAGAGCAACAGCCAGAGCAGCAACCTGACCAGCAGCCTGAGCAGCAGCCTGAGCAGCAGCCGGATCAGCAGCCTGAGCAGCAGCCAGGGCAGCAGCCTGAGCCTCAGCCAGAGCAGCAGGCTGAGCAGCAGCCAGATCACCAGCCTGAGCATCAGCCAAAGCAGCAGCCAGAGCAGCAGCCTGAGCATCAGCCAGAGCAGCAGCCTACGCCTCAGCCAGAGAAGCAGCCATATCAGCAGCCATATCAGCAGCCTCTGCCTCAGCCTGAGTATTAACCTCAACCTCAGCCTGAGCATCAGCCTCAGCCGCAGCCTGAGCATCAGCCTCACCCGCAGCCTGAGCATCTACCTCAGCCGCAGCTTGAGTATCAGCCTCGGTTATCGTTATCGGTTATCGTTATCGGTTATCGTTATCGGTTATCGGTATCGGTTATCGGAGCACGTTATCGGTTATCGGAATCGGTTATCGTTATTGGTTATCGGAACATGTTATCGGTTATCGGAATCTATTATCGGTTATCGGTTATCGGAATCTGTTATCGGTTATCGAAATCTGTTATCGGTTATCGAAATCGGTTATCGTTATCGGTTATCGGAATCTGTTATCGGTTATCGGAATCTGTTATCGGAATCTTTTATCGGTTATCGAAATTGGTTATCGTTATCGGTTATCGGAATCTGTTATCGGTTATCGGAATATGTTATCGAAATTTGTTATCGGTTATCGAAATCGGTTATCGGTATCGGTATCGGTATCGGTATCGGTATCGGTATCAGTATCAGTATCAGTATCAGTATCAGTATCAGTATCAGTATCGGTATCGGTATCGGTATCGGTATCGGTATCGGTATCGGTATCGGTATCGGTATCGGTATCGGTATCGGTATCGGTATCGGTATCGGTATCGGTATCGGTATCGGTATCGGTATCGGTATCGGTATGGGTATCGGTATCGGTATCGGTATCGGTATCGGTATCGGTATCGGTATCGGTATCGGTATCGGTATCGGTATCGGTATCGGTATCGGTATCGGTATCGGTATCGGTATCGGTATCGGTATCGGTATCGGTATCGGTATCGGTATCGGTATCGGTATCGGTATCGGTATCGGTATCGGTATCGGTATCGGTATCGGTATCGGTATCGGTATCGGTATCGGTATCGGTATCGGTATCGGTATCGGTATCGGTATCGGTATCGGTATCGGTATCGGTATCGGTATCGGTATCGGTATCGGTATCGGTATCGGTATCGGTATCGGTATCGGTATCGGTATCGGTATCGGTATCGGTATCAGTATCAGTATCAGTATCAGTATCGGTATCGGTATCGGTATCGGTATCGGTATCGGTATCGGTATCGGTATCAGTATCGGTATCGGTATCGGTATCGGTATCGGTATCGGTATCGGTATCGGTATCGGTATCGGTATCGGTATCGGTATCGGTATCGGTATCGGTATCGGTATCGGTATTGGTATCGGTATCGGTATCGGTATCGGTATCGGTATCGGTACCGGTATCGGTATCGGTATCGGTATCGATATCGGTATCGGTATCGGTATCGGTATCGGTATCGGTAGAGGCTGCTACTCAGGCTGAATGCTGAAGCTGCTGCTCAGGCTGAATGCTGAGGCTGCTGCTCAGGCTGTTGCTGCGCCACAGGCAAAGCGTGAGTAGAGTCAGACCATTAGCAGACCCTGAGATGAGCCAGAGCAGAACCTCAGCAAAGCCATTGGCAAAGCCACAGGCAGAGCCACAGGCAGACTCTGAGAAGAGTCAGAGCAAGACCATAGGCAGAGCCACAGGGAGAGCCACAGGCAGAGCCTGAGTAGAATCAGAGCAACGCTATTGGCTGATTCTATTACACGGTTTAAGGGCTTAATTTTTAGACTTTCATACAGAACACGATTCAGTAGGTCATGAGGGCTGAGTCTTCTCTTAGTTTGGCTAGCAGATCTTTGCTGCTGCCTATACCTTATTGTTTGTTGTTGTTTATAATGAACATATTTTGATAATTAATCAAAATTGACCTTGAGTTTATCAGCTTAATGTTATTATTACTCCACATAACTGAAGGCTTATGCGCCTAATACTATTTAATGCGCGATCTTCCAGCTATTAATACATGACTAACTAAAGTGCTTAGCAATAGTCTCAAAATGGACTAGGTTTAGCTCCATACTTCAGAAATAGAGAGAGTGAGAGAGAGATAGAGAGTAATTGACTCTCAGTTGATTAAAGATCACATTGCGTACGGTGTTTAATGTGAGTCGAACGGGACTTTTGTTTATAATGAACACATCAACAAATAAGAAAGCAGCAGCAGCGGCAACAAGTTGCCCCAGTTGCGTGTGGCATAGGCAGCCCTAAGACCTTGCCGCCTCCCCCAAAAGCCGGCCGTCTAATTTTAACAACGAAAATCAAGCCAAAACAGTTTCTATATGTAAATAAACGCGCAACAATATCGAAAATGTTGGCCCTTTGGTCCAACAAGAGAGAGAGAGCAATATTAAACAAAATAAATAATGAAAACATTTCGAAACTTAACGAACAATCTGCAGAAACTTTTCGTTCTCATTCTCGTTCTCGTTTTCGAAAATAGCATTTGAATATTGAAGGAATTAGTTTTGAAGACTGTGTCAGTCGTTGCCCAAACGCGAGGCGACGCGCTGCGACGTCCGAGCGAGCCGAACAATCCAAACTATATAAAAATAAATCGCATCTAAGAAAAAACCAACAAAAAGAAACGAGAAAAAAAAATTAAATAGCAAACGGTGCCAAAAATTTCAAAATTAGAGTCGAATATCGTAATGTGTGGATGTGTGCAGCTTGTTGTGTTGTAAATAAACGAGACAAATGTTAATGCAAATCTATAGAGTAGCTATATAGATAGTAGATAAAACTCAGAAAACATGTCCACAATCAGTGCTGGGCGCAAGAATAGCGCCCAAATCGAGGTTATGCAGAAGGCTGGCTGGAAGATCGATGAGAATGAGAAAGGTGAAACAGAAAGCATTAAATGTCAACACAATCTAAACCCTGCCCCCCTGTTGTACAGCCTGCTATATAGATATAGAGGAGGATGATGACGCGGATGCCAATGAAAAACTGGATGAATCGCAGCGCGTTTATTCCCGCTGGTCCGAACTGCCGAATCTGGTTTTGGAGGAAGTATTTACATATCTCACGCCCAAAGAACGCTACTATGCCAGTCTGGTAAGTGGACTCCAGGACGAGCTACTATAAAAGCCAACTCATTGAATGCCTTCCCAGGTTTGCCGGCAATGGTATAGTGCCTTCTATTTGCCCACCGTCTGGAATAATTTTGTTGTCGACGATCGAACGTTGACGCGCCCCAAGTACAATTACTACTCGGGCTGGCAGTATTGTTTGGATCATATGCGTACACAGAACTGTTTGGCGCGCATCGGTAAACACCTGAGAGGCATCGAATTCCGGCCCTGGCATAGCTTCAATAACATCTATCAGTTTATGACGATGTTGTCGTGGAGCATGGATAAGGTAAACATAAACTGACTTTAGGCTGGACTTCAATCGAAAATGATATAACAATTTTAGTTGAGTGAGTTAAGAAAGCAAAGTTGACTGAGCTGAACCTTATCTCTAACACATATAAAGCATATATCATATATCAATTATAATAACAAATCCTTTACAGGGCCAAGAAAACCATCCGCAGTCCGAACTTATTGGCATGGGTCGTCGTATACGATCACTGGTCTATCATTTCCCCTGCAACATGTCGCAGCCCAATGATCCCGAGGGTATCAAACTGTTTGGCACCGGTGGCCAGCTGTTGAAGGGTCTCAAGGAGCTGATGTTGCGTCTGACCGATCTGCACACACTCAAACTAGTTGACTTTGTGCTGGAGCGCTTCGAGGCGAACCATTTGCTGGACGAGGTCGTCTGCAGCTGCTGCACCAAAATGCGTGTGCTCAATCTGGTGAATGTGACCACAATGCATTGTCCCATCATGCATGTTGGACTGTTTCTCAATTTGCGTGAGCTTACGATATCGCCGCAGAACATCGATGATGATGTTTTGTCTTTGTTGGCCGACACCAAGTTGCGGCATTTGTATTTGCTGCAAAACTGCTATACGCCCAATCATCTCAGTATCAGCGCCTGCGGTGTCAAAGCCTGGCGCAGTCTGAAGGCAACGAATCCACGGCTAAGAGTTCATCTGCGCGTCGAGAATATGGTGGATGGTGATGTGGTGCTGCAGCCAGAGGCACCGGTTCACAGCATCACCTATTGGGCACCACAGGCGCGCATACGCACCGAACTGCTGCTCCGCATGGTGGATCATTATAAGAACACTTTGGCGGTCTATGGTCATGAGCTCTTGCCGCGTTTCAGCAGTCCAAAGTCATTTGACAGTCGTATCGATAGTGTGCTGCTCTTGATGTGCAGGCAGTGCTTCAATCTGGATACATTGGTATTTATATTTAACTCTTTATATATATATTAACTATATTTACTAATTAAACACAGACCAAGCTGTAAATGCTAACTAGACGAGGTTTAGTTTTCAAGTCTCTTTTGTAGTTTCAGAAGAGCTGTTGAATAGAGATAGATAAGAAAAGACATTGGTAGACATACGAACAGACAGATATATGAACATGCCATCATAGACTTAACTCAAAGTGTTGCTCAAGAGAATATATTTATATATTATAGAGAAATCACAAAGACCGACAGAAGACAGGCAACCAAGCAGGCGAATAGATAGACAAATAGATGAGCAGTCAGATAGAGAGACAGAAAGACGACAGGCACATAGACAGACAGACAAAGAGACTGGCAGACAGATGGATATATGTATATTATCTTGAACATGGCTAGCTAGACTGAGCACATAGTCAGCACATATGCTCTTCAAGCAACTTTCTTTGCTCAGCTGCAGTAAGCGCACAGTAAGTGAGGATAGGGAGAGCGAGCATAGAGAAAGTGAGTACAGGGATAGCTAGCACTGGACGAGCGACATTCGCGCTCTTACAGCTCTAACATCAAATGCTGCTCATACAAAAATGATTCAATTTAATGATTCGAATGACTCATCATATGCTTTATAGAGTAGCTGCTTTCCATTGGGTATATAAATTAAAGTAAAACTTGCAGACCTTCTCTAACTCTCTACAATTCATTGAGGGTTTCTTGTAGTATCCAACACACTCCAGACGATGTTTAAGACACTCGCTTAGCAGCCAAGTTTTTGTGCCATCATACTCAATATCTACTCATGAAATATCCACTTAAAACTGTCTTTAAATTTAAGAGACTACCACATTACACAAACAAAGACAGCTAGTTATACCTTTTACTAACTTTGTATATACACTTTGTCACCTTGTTCTCACTCTCTCCCTCTCTCTCTGTCTCAACTCCCTTAGGTCATACGCGAAAAGGTATCCACATCAACGTTGCTGCTGCTGGCACGCACCGCCAAGAATCTGCAGCAGTTGCACGTGCGGCGCTTTGCTGTCATCTTACGGTGCGACTGGCCGCGGCATCCGGAGTGGAGTGACGAGTTCCACTTGTGGCTGAAACGCAATTCACGCTCCTACGAGGCGGTCGAGCGTGAAATCTCACAGATATTGGGCTATAAATGGAATTTGCTCAGCGATCGCGACTTCAAACAGTTGACTGTGAACTTAAAGGCGGGCTCGTGAAACCCCGCCCTCTTTCAGATGAGAAATGAACAATAAAAGTAAATCGAATAACCTGCAACTTGTGATAAACGGTGTAGAGCTTTATTAGCTGATAACAATTTGACGAGAGAAAAAAAAAACAAATAAACCAAATATTTACTAAAGAAATTTTCATACTTTTTTTTTAGTCTACGGGGAAAAACATTGCCGAGTTTAAGTTGCTAATTTTTGGAGAAATTTTTTTTTTTTTCACATTTTATTTGTCATCAATCTGAGTTAGTCATATAAGAGGGCTGCTAACACTTAACTCGGTTCAGTTTGTATAGACAGTTCGACGAAATATGAAAGTCTTGGCAATTATTTACACATTTTTAGGCCTGCTCATGGCCCCACTGGAGGCGACGCCAATTTTGAGCTTAGGTCTGCCGTTGCCCATAGCTGTTTCTACGCCGTACTATGGATATTCGTCGCCCTATTACTATAGTCGCCCGCATTATCATCATCATCATCATTACTATTCATCGCCCTATAGCAGCTATCATCATTATTCGCCCTACGATGATGAGTACCCAGAGATCTATTGGTGAATCGCTTTAGCCGCGCAAAAACTGTCAAAAACTAGTCGAAATAAATTTGCAAAAATTTCTTTTCATTTATTTTAAGAACAATAAATTGCGTTTTATTTGAGTCTTCGTAAAATTGTGATGTTCAGGTGTGTGTGTGTGTTTAGAGAATTGGTGTGGAAAGATTGAATACAAGCAATTTGAACAAAACAAAATAAATAAATACATATATGGCTGAAAATTGCTTAGAGTTGATATTAAAAGTTTTAATCGATAATCGATATAATCGATACTATAATATGAATATAAATACTTACAACAATTGGGAAATTGATTATCTTCATGTAAATATGAAATCTTCTGGACAGTTGTCAAATCAAGTTTCGGACTTAGTCCCTGTCTACATTCACCATTCAAATTTCTCCGAATAACCCCGGCAGCTAAGCGAAACAACATCTATAAGCTCTGTAGTCAACCAAGCAAAAAAAGCTTTAGCAACTTGGCTGAGCTTTGCGTAGGCCAAGCTTTGGCACAGCTACGCAATGAGCAAGCCTCGGTCTAAGCTTTTAGTACAAAAAGCTCTCGCTTAGAAAAGCTCACGCCCTCTTTTTAGACGCAACGACCTTGAAGAGGCGGCAACAACAATCAATGCAGCCGCTTGCATTGCATGCAGACAGTATTCAATGTCAATGTCGCCAAAGCTTTTGCCATTGCATACTTTCAGGCGGCACATTACGTATACGCCAGCAAGCCTACCAAATGACCAATTAAATAGTGAAATACACAATATATATTAAGTAAAAACTATATATGTGACTATAACACGGTGCTCGCCAGAAACTGAGAAATTGTTGCTGCGCTCGCGAGCATCTTTAGCGAAAGACAAAAGTAAAAAAAGATTCCTCTTGGACGACCAGAGCAAACTGTTGCTGTTTGTTTGGTGAGGGGGCCCAGTTTCGTGGTTGACAGTGAAGGCGCCGCATGCCAAATTTTGATCATGACCGCGTAAAAAATAAATACAGCTATATATACACATATAAGTATATACGTATTTGAGTGGTGCCAAACCAAACAAACAATCAAAAAAACGTCTGCTTCAATTAAATGAGTATAAAAATTGTGTAATCCACCCGCCTCGCAATGAATAAGACCATCCTGCACTGGAGCTACTTGAATTTCAAAGATGTGCCCATGGACTTGTTCTTGTATGAGGATCTCGAAGAGGTCTATTTGAAAGAGAACTATATATCGGTAATACCCAAATGGCTGCTGAATATAACCACGCTCAAGTTCATCCACTTGGCTGGCAATAACCTCAGCGAACTACCTGTGGATATATATATGCTCGAGAATCTGGAGTTCTTGGATGTGTCCAACAATGAGATCAAAGAGCTGCCCAAGACATTGGGCTTGCTGCTGCGCCTCCAACAGCTGAACGTCAGCGGCAACCAGCTGACCGAACTGCCTGTGGGTAAGCTCAACACTAGCGCCACTTGGCCTTGACCTCGATTACAATGTAGATGACTATGTCTTCCTCAGAGCTAAGCACCTTGCGCAATTTGGAGCAACTGAATATAGCCAAAAATCAATTCCGTCGTTTGCCCCTACAGCTGAGCGAATGCGTGCGCCTCAACGAGCTGAACGTGAGCGACAACGAGGCGCTGCTGCATCTGCCCGAGCGCATTGCCAATCTACCCATGCTGCAGTCTCTTGCCGCCGATCGTAAATATATAATTTATAGAGATGGAAACTACTCTCTCTCACTCTCTTGCTCTCTCTGTCTATTGCAGGCTGCGCTCTTGTTTATCTGCCGGCTGCGCTCTCCAAGTTCATGAACCATGTGCGCATCTTTCACAACACCTCAGTCAACTATATACCCATGATCTACGAGCGCTTCTATCAGAATTTCTACGATAACAGACAAAAAGTGACGCCCATGTGAGTGCATTTAGCGATTATTATTATTTTTAACATTTTTTAAAGATTTTTATGTAAATAAATCTTTTTTATAATATTATTTTAAGCCCTAATTTAAAGTCATAATATTTTTATATATTACATATAACAATAATTTCTCCCCTGCAGCGCCATCGCAAAGAAAGGTCTATTTTGGGTGCGTGAATTGGAGACAGATAAACGTCTGCTGCTGCCTGTGGGCACACGTAAAGTTTATCCCGTGCCCTCGCCGGAGAATCAGGTGACGCTGTACGATGATTGTTTGCATGCGTTGCAGACGCTGAATCGCCATCTGCCTGTCTATGAGAATGCTGCACTGCATCGCCTGCTGCCCGAGCCGTATATGAGTGCCCATATCAACAATGGACCCATTGCTCGCTGCACCACCACCAACTGCTCCAGTTGCCTCTATACAACCTACTACTTTATGGTCGTCAAGCGGTAAGACCCAGCGTTGGCCGCCATTGTTCTTTATGTATTCTTTTTAGCGCTATGCGAAAAACAAAATGTTGAAACCGGTTTCAGTTTTAGAGATATCGCGACTGTGATCCAATAGAATTACAAGAAATATAGTGAAAGTTAGTTAAGTTGAACTAAGTTAGAGTTGTTTGTGTTGGAGTTATGGGTTAGGAAAAGTTAGCAAGGCATAGATTATAATAGTGTTCAGGATAGAATATAAAGCATAGATTATAAAGCTTTTAAGGATAGAATAGCAAAGCTGTGAATTATATTATAGAAAGTAAAATTTAATGTTTTATATTAAATGTGTAATTGTTTTTGGATGTATTTGTTGCTTTTAACACATATTTATTTGATTCACAGTTATCCAAACAGTCTTTCACGCCACATGTTTAATCGCAGAAGTTCCATATTCTATCATGATATTTTATTGTCCTTGGCAGCAAATCTTATATCTTCCCCAAGATTGACCCAATTTTGGAAAAGAATTTCAATTGCCTATTGTTTAATGGCTAATTGAAAATCCAATTTCAAATCATATATTATTGTAAACTGGTTATTCAATATAAAAATTCAATTCTACTAAGATTTATCCTTTATATGTGAAAGAGATCATATGTAGAAACATAAGTCTTTTCATTTGATACTCTTTAACTTATCCCTCTCTCTCTCTCTCTCTACTAGTACAATTATCTCTCCGATATTATTGGTTTATATTTGGAATAGTTTTGAATAGTCCATTCAAAAATCTAATATTTTTGTCTACTAATCCTTAATCCTTGACAATAATCTTTAAGTATTCCAAATTTTCTTTATTAAACTGACGTAAATGAAATTTTATATTTTTTTTATCTTAGAATTGAAACAAGAAAAATCTCATATCATTTCCATGCCTATACATATGGATATTTTGGTACACCTAACCTAAGCAAAAGAACTTTCGACTTATTATCACTTACCTGTCTTCACTTACCTTGTTTGCTCATCCTGATTTCTCTACTACTACCACATATATAGTATCTATATATGTTTTTTTCTTTATATATATATATTTACAGACGTGGCAGCGCCTCGAAGCAGCTATTCACTTGTAATTTTTGTACACACAACTGCGCACTGCAATGGCTCTCGAGCAATGTGAAAAAATATTATCAAGTCAACTGGAAAGTTTGCGACGATGACGATGATGATGATAATGATGGCAATAATGGTGATAATGACAAGACGCAGAGTTAAGTGGAGCTGGCGCGATCTTCGCAAATGTTTGTACAAAAAATTAGCATTGTTTTAATTAGACGTTAGTTTTATAATTGTTATTTAAATGCTTAAGCTTGTTTGAGCGCTCATTAAAGTGTCTATCCCTAGCCAACTGGCAACCGGCGCCTACTACATATATGAATGTCTGTGGCTGGGTTCTAATTGCAACTTAAATATAGCTCTGCGTCAGGCCACGTTCGTGGACATGCACATAATTATCCAATTCGCAATGTGCAGCTGTGGGAAATGCCTTGCGACAATTGATGCCATGCCTGCCCATGCTGTAGGCATCCAAATAATGCTTAGCCAGAGATCTATGCGGTCTGAGCAGGATATACTAAGTTAGATAGTTAATATATTAACTGGTGTTTAGCTACTCACATAAGCAATCTGTGCAGCAGCTGCGCATAGAGTCCATTGTGCTCATGCAACTGTCCATTCTCGCAGATCAAACGTTCGAGGCACGCTTTGCCATCCTGGCCACGTTGATTCATGTACTCCAAGGCAATGTCATATAGGAACTGCTGTGCTGCATCCACTTGTGGTGGCTCAGTGGCACTCTGTTTCTGTCGCTGCTGATCTTTGGTTAATTTGAGTGGACCTTTTAGGTCTCTACCATTCCATAGCTTCCACCAGTAGATGGGAGAAGTTGGCTCTGGGAATTGGTAGTGATAGTTCATTAGCCAGACCAGCTGGCGCCAGGCGTTCGTTTCATCAAAGTCCACGGGAAATGCGACGCCAGTTACCAGCTGCAAAATGTCTAAGGTCAAAGCTGACACTTGATTAAGTCGGGCAGATGAGAGCAAACCTTTATAACGCCGCCATCCTGATAGATCAGAAAACGCTTCTGCCGGCGATGCTGGCGCCAAGTGGTCAAATTAACGTCCATTGCGCGCACAGCGTTCAGCGCCAGAAGCAATATTGAGAGGAATGCACTAAGATATAAGTAAAATATTAATTTTAATTAATCAATCTAACTACAGAGTTTTACTAAACGGACATCAAGTTCATTTTGTGCGCTTCTCTCGTGCTCTTCGCTCGAGCATTAAGTCCATTCTGTTTCAACTGAAGCGCGACGCTGTCGATTGCATCTGCGTCTTAGAAGAAGACCTGTTCCAGTGACAGTCTCGAGTGCGAGGTGCGAGAAAAGTGCACGTGCTTTGACGGGTTTCCTACTTTTACCTGTCGTCTCAATTAGCACGTCTACGCATTGGCTGTATTATCCACAGTGTTTAGGTAGCGGAAAAATGTTTGTGTGTTAACGGTAAGCCAAATAATTAACATTTCGACCTTGTCTTAAGCGACAAACAAATTAATTAAGCTTCAACCCCAAGACGGCCTAACACGACATATATTTGTCATACTCTTCGAAAGAGATGGGGCGTGAGATGTATAAGGAAAGTTACTTGTGAGTGAGGCTCTAAATATTTGTGAATTGAAAGATGTTTAGGACTGCAACCGCTACGTTCACTCATACGGACATCGGACATATATATTTCACACCTCCTTCCACCTGTTCCATTAACTTACACAAAACCATAATACCCCATTGACTACCCATTTTCAATGGGTATAAAAACTATCGTTCCATTTCGCAACGTTTCCCCATTGAAATGCAAATTGTATTCAAATGGAACTCCTTGACTACCCGTGTTGCTGCAACCAGTTGCTGCCGCTGCTGCTGCCATGGCATTCAATGGGCATTGCCATAGAGCTGTTTGTTCCATTTATTGGCGAGACAGTTAAGAAAAAATGTCGAAACAGTTGAGCAGCTAAAAGTCGACTGCTACAAAATTCTAATTTGCAACAATTTGGCAAACAAAATTTGGCAAAAACAAAATTATTGATTTCTAAATTTAGAGGTGTAAACAAAATTTAGGAAATTATCATAAATTTACCGTTAGAATGCTACGTTTACCAGGAATGCCACTGCTGCCAGGTGCGCAGTTCTACGATGTGAGTTAGCTAACTGGTTCTCTACATACATATATACTAACAGATATACCCTAAATACCTTCCATTGTTTATAGTATAGCAAACGTCGTCATCCGCGTCGCCAGACCTTGATGCACTACCAGGGCATACACATGCTCTCGGATCGGCGTGAACCGGAGCTGGTGGAGCCGAATGGACCGCTAGTGGATCCCAAATGTCCTCCACCCAACACAGAGCTGAATTTGCTGTGTCCTACTAGAATGACGACCAAGTTGCCACCTTGGCTAGCTTACGATAAGCAGGTGTTGTGCTTCAATGCGTACTTCAAGGAGCCACTCACCGAGATCTATCACGCGCCCTATCAAGTGCGCAAGGTGAAGATCTACTTTTATCTGGAGGATGGCACCATGCAAATCACTGAGCCTAAGGTGGAGAACTCTGGCATACCGCAGGGCTGTCTCGTGCATCGACAGCGCATACCCAAAGGACCGCCCAGCGATCACGAGTTCATCTCCATATTCGATCTTAATGTGGACACTAATGTGGAGATCTTCGATCGTGTCTATCACATAAGTGGCTGCGACATCTTTACAAGACAGTTTCTCAGTCGCGCTGGCATTGCAGTGCCCACGGCGCTGATGGAGCCCAAGTAGCTACAAAAGTTGTCAATTCGAACGGAGCTCAATTAATTTCACTTCTTCTCTCTTGCAGTGATCCCACCACGGAGCTGCGCAAACGATCCGCCGTAAAGCAAACGCCTCGACCAGCAACGAGCGTCTTGCCCAAGCGGCATGCGTTTGCACAGTTCCTGGAATTCGATCGACGCGTGCTCAAGTTTCAGGGCTACTGGAACGATCGCTCGGAGTTCGGCGATGTCCGACGCCTGGACATCTGTTACTATCTAGCCGATGATACCATAGACATTAAAGAGAAATTTCCACGCAATTCCGGCCGTGAGGGAACCAGCACCTTTCTAAAGCGTGGCAAGCTGCCGAAGGAGTTTACGGGTCTCTCGCTGCCGGGTCAGCAAACAGCGGTGACCTTGTTGAATGTTCTCGGCTCCAATATGCGTGACGTGCGCTACGTGGCAGATCCTTTGAACACTGGCCAGAAGCAGACTTCCTACTACACTGATCAGGATTTACGAATTGGCGCCGTGCTGAATGTCTTTGGACGTGAAGTAGTTCTCACCGGCTGCGATCAGTTCACTCAGCACTATTACAGAGAAAAGGTTTGTGTGAAAATCAAAGACATTTATAAGATATTTCCTTATTCATATCATAATTGTTTTTCCAGTACGGCATTCAAGACTTTACACCTCAAACACTGCCGGAACGCAGTGATGAGCGTATGCAGGGCCAGGGCAAGGCGCGACGTCTGCCGCCTTACAACGGCTGGGGCAGCTATGAGGATTCGGAGGGCAATTGCATCACCGTAGAGCCCAAGCCGCCGCAAGCTGACTTTAAGAAGCTGATGAAGTACGATGGCTGCATTCTGCGCTTTGGTGCCAAATTGATGTCCATCATACGGGAGAACTGCGAGCGCAGCTTTGTGATTAGCTATTATCTAGCGGACGACACACTCCAAATATATGAGGTAGCTCGACGCAATTCTGGCTTCATGGGTGGGGAGTTTCTTAAGCGCGCCCGTGTTGAGCTGCCTGGCCAGGAGAAGTTCAGCTCAGCTAGACCGGAATACTATCGTGCCAATGACTTCTACATCGGTGCCCGGCTGAGCCTCAAGGATCACATCTTTCACATCAATTCAGCAGATGAGTTCACGCTACTCTACATGGAACAGCATGCCGATGAGGTAAGCTAACTCCGTATTTGATTTAGCTCTCTTTCTCATTCTCATTGATTTACGTTTTCAGTTTCCTGTGGCGAACATACGCGTGATTATGCAAAAGATTCGTGATGCAGTGCGTCCGCAGTACAAACAGTTTGTGCTGCGCTGCCAACCGAATGCTGACTTCCGTGATGGCACCTCCGTTAGCTTTGATACACTGAAGTCGACGCTGCTCGCCTTTCTGCCTAAGGAAGCACTCCAGAATCACGAGATAATCACTGTGTGTCGCTTCTTTTCGTCGGAGCAGATGCCGCCGCCCAGCTGCGATCGTAATCACGTGCGCGCCGCTGCACAACTGGAGCTGAAACGTGCGCTATGGAACAATGTGGATGAGATTGTGGAGCACTTGAGTCACATAAATCCCACCTGCAAGCCGTATATAACGGAGGCACAAGTGAGATCCACGCTGCGCGGCTGTCGACTGCCGTTTAGCCTGGAGCTAGTGGAGGACATACTGCAGGTGCTGCAGCGCAATGCGCAGGGCGAGATTGAGATGCGCGATGTGCTCACTTTCTTCAACATGACTGCCGACCAGGTGCCCGACATAGCACCCCTTAACATAGCCTTCGAACTGTGTCCAAAACTGCCCTTTCTACACAAGGGACGCTTGGTGGACTTCAATTGGTTCTTACACTATCTGGGATTGGAGGATGAGATGGTTCGTGACAATCGTTGAGATTGATTTAGGTTAACATTAAATTGTGAAAGCTTTTAATACGAGCAACTGTGTCAAATCGAAAAACTATAAACTATAATCGCATAATATATAATTTTAGTTTTTCGATTTGTCGTAGAGCCTCGAACTAAATGCTTAAAATGTAATCTAATTCATTTAACACAAATCTTGAAAATTAAAGACTCTTGCAAACATTTGAATACTTAAACTCGAGATAGTGCAATTGTTTCTATGGGGGCTACTTGACTTTGTTGATATGATATGGTCTTTACCAGATAAATACACAAAATTTAGATTTCTATAAAAAAAACAATAAGCTCTGACAAAACTCGAATTGTTTTTTAAATTAGCTATATTGTGTATATGCCCGATCCGGATAAAATCGATAAACTATAATGAAAATATATGCTACCTATATACTACAATTGAAACATTGCGTTTGAAATTCTACAATCGTTGGTTTTATAAAAATTGTTGCATGTTGTGTATATACAAAGAAAATATCGTGACAAATGCATATTTGAAAATTAAGAATTTGTAGGAATGCGCGGAACTTTATGCTTATAAACTAAGTTGTAAACGTTGCTGCTTATAAAAACCATAAACACCAACACACATATAGACGGCTGAATGTTCGTGTGTGTGCTGCTTTATAGCTTGGACTCTGTGAGCCAATTGAACGATTGTGGCTTGCGATCAGAGGAGGGGCTGATAGCCACATTTATGATGGTGGGCCTATCCGTCAGCTGATTGGCCGCCTTTACGGCCGACTGCAACTCTTCGATCTCGGTACAGAAATAACCCTTCATGCCAAACATTTTCATCATCTCCTCGTAGCGCACCTGAACGCCCAACGCCGATGGAGGTGTACTAGAATCAAAAACGTATACATGATAAGATTAGCTGCGAGGTATTTAGCAGATAAGATGCGAATCTTACATTTTCGTTAAGTCGCCCTCACTGCGTATTGCCTCAAATGTGTCCTTGTCAAACCCGCCGTAAATGCCATTATTGTTCACAATCACAATGGTAATGGGCAGCTTGTAGCGCACCATTGTCTCGATTTCCATTCCCGAGAAACCAAAGGCACTGTCACCCTCCACGCAGAGGACACGCTTGCCCGGCGCAAAGTCGCGGCAATAGAGAGCAGCGGCCACCGCAAAACCGGGTCCGACTCCCATGGTGCCAAAGGTGCCAGCGTCAAGGCGATGGCGCGGCTGCTCATTGAGCAACATCGAACGACCAATATCCATGGTATTGGCGCCCTCACTAACAATAATGGTATCACGTGGCAGCAGCTCGCGCAGATGATGGAAGACTGCATAATAGTTCAGTGGCGTCTCTTTATTGAGCGACATCTGCTGCACTGTATCGCGATTATGTTTGCACTTGGCCGCCAGCTGTTTCCACCAGTCTTGCTCATAGCCAAAGCGGAAGTTTACCGCGTTCATCTGCTCGAACAGCTGCTCGGCAAAGGGGCGAATGTCCGACTGCACGGCCACCGATGCAACCACCGAATTGTTCAGCTCTTCCGGGCAAATGTCCACCTGTATGAATTTCACATCCTTATCGTAGCGTGGCGGGCGCCCAAAGTGCAAAATCCAATTGAGACGAGCGCCCAGCAGCAGTACCACATCCGCCTTCTGCAGCGCAAGGGTGCGAGCCGAAGCAACGCACTGAGCAGCCGTGTCGGAGACCACGCCTTTACCCATAGGCGTGGGCAAGAACGGTAGGTTTGTGTTCTCAATGAAATGACGCAAAGTGTTCTCTGCATGAGCGTAGGCAGCGCCCTTGCCAATGATCACCAACGGACGCTTCGCTGTGCGCAGCAGCTTAGCGGCGCGTATGACATCGTCATGGGGTGGATAGGCAAGTGGCGCCACGGGATGTGCAACAGATTTGTAAATCGTCGATTCAATCGCCTTCGATTGCAGTATATTGCCGGGGAAATCCAAATAGGCCACACCCGGACGTCCATAAGTGGTATAACGTACCGCCTTCTCGACATGCAGCGGAATCAATGAAGCATTGGCAGGACGTGCTGCATATTTACAATAGGGACGCGACAGCTCCACTTGAGGGCACTCTTGGAAGCCACCGATGCCCTCGTGATCCTGATTCGTGGCACCTCCAATCACAATCAAAGGCCAGCAATTCACCTGAGCATTGGCCATGCCACCTGGAACACATAGTTTTAATATATTTTTAAAATGCAATGCATATTGCACTGTTACCCGTTACGTGCAGCAGACCAGGTCCAGAGACCACCAGACAGACGCCCGGCTTCCCCGTTAGATAGCCAATGGCCTGAGCTGCATAGCAGGCGGCCTGCTCGTTGCGCATGCCAATGTACTTCAAGCCAGCGGCCTGAAAGGCCATCGATAGCTCAATAACTGGTATACCAATGATGCCGAACACATATTCCACGCCCTGCAAGAGATACATGATATTTGCATTAATTATTAGTATGGCCTATATAGTATGGTATATATACAAGTATTTAAATCAGACTATGTTTGGGGTTAGAATTGTTAACGATTGAATATGCAAATAGTTTCATCTGCTTATTGTTTGAATGCTTATGTGAGAGCTTTTTAATAAGGCAATAAAGATTTGTCTGCTTATCATATATATGTAAAAATTCTTTTAAATTTTACAATTTATTTTTAAAACTTCCATAGAAAGTTTAAAGTTCCATAGGCCCATTAAATTAATATAATTTACTTGAAAATCTTTCTCAGACTTTTTATTGATTTTAATCAGCTGCTAAACTCGTGTGATTTACGGCTTACAAAGAAGGGGGCATGTATTCAAAAACCTTTGGAATACTGTGCGGCTCATATCAAGACTCGCTTCGTATCTATATCACCAAATATAGCCACCGGCTAGCAACAACAACAACAGCAACAGCAGCAACAACAATTCTGACAACAAAAACATGCAATAACATTGCTTGGCCACTTTTTGAGTGCTTTTTGAACTTTGCACAACAGAAAATTGGATAGATAAGCGGTTTGGCCCTGATGCCGTTAATTCTACAGTTGGACGCACTTCCCTCTCCCTCGCACAAAGAGTTTGTATGCAAAAAGTGCATATCATATAGGAGAAGACAAAAGGCAAAGATGGTGGGACAGACAGACAGGCAGAGAGCTGCAATTTCGTCTTACCTGTTGCTTCAAAGATTCGGCAATTATTTGCACAGCTTCGACTTCGGCCATTTTGACGTTGTGTATTGTGCTAAATGTGTAAAGTAATGTGCGCTGTTGCGTTTAGACTGCGCTTATAAATAAATAAAGTTAACTTACTAAAAGCAGAGTTGCCTTTCGCGTATGCACACATATGCAGTAACAGGCGAGTGAATGTAGCGACAAGAGCTTTACAGTTTGCTGAACTGCTATAAACAGCTGCCAGGTAGCAGTAATGTTAAAGTTATCAGAAATGTTATACTCAAAATGGCACTGTAACGATGCAACAATGTAATTAATCGATAATAAAGCGCGCCGATATTTTATTTAAAAATGTATGAAGCACAAAAAAAAACGAATATTTTTTAATATATAGAAATTCATGTAAGGAAAACAATATAGAATAAGATAGCTGCCAATTTGGCACTGTTTATTAATTAAATATATATATAAATTATATATACAAAATTATTTATGGCTTGATAAATTCTTTATCATAAATACTTATGGTTTTAAACAAATACTTAGCAGTTGTATTTTCTGCTTCAAGTTGTAGAATATTTGTTAACAATTTTTGCACAATATTGCTAAATATACATATACATATTTTTAGAAAGCCCTCTTGTCATCATTGCTTCATAAGCGCACGACCATGATGTTAATTTATCAAAAATTCATTTATCAACAACAACAAAAAATCTTCAACGAAAATTCGAGGTTTGCAGTTGTGCATTTTGATTAACATTTAACTAATTGTTGTGTCAATTTGGGGTTTTTTGCTTGAATGCGCAAAAATTAACGTTTGCAGAGACCGCAACCAGTCACTGTGCTTCCCCTCAAAAAAATAAAAAAAAAATAAATAAATAAACTGAAAGCTAAATGCTAAGGCCGTTGATTTGACTTTTAATATGTTTATGTCGACAGGTTTCAATCCGCCTAGTTAACGTGGCTTCACACAAGGCGGGAGCAAAGTCTTGAAGGGAAATGTAAGATCTTAGACAAACAAAAAAACGGCTATTTTTAAGCAGTAATTATTTTAAACTAGCGCTAATAACCTAATATTTATTCAAGCGAATGAATGAGAAATAAAAACGCAATTATCTTTTATAACAATAAATACCAGCATTAAGTTTAATAGGATTTGCTTTTAGTATACCATTTAAAGGTACATTAGCTTATATATACAAACGTACATACGACATAATTATATGGCATGTATATACATAGAGTACTACGACATCACAGCAGATTGCCAAGGCACAAACTACAACTTTGTATTGACAACATCCTCCTTAGGTTCGGTGGTTTGCACCTCATTCCATTTTTGTATCTTTCCCGAGCCGAACACCCAGAAATTTATGGCAGGCAAAATGTAGGCAGCGGCGCCAATCACAAATATCCAGAACCATTGATCAATGGTGTTCTACAAGAGAAAAGGATTAATTTAAAAAAGATTTAGTTAGTCTCTGAGATTAGTCTCACCTTCTCTTGGGTAAATGAAGCCACGATCAGTGGCGAGAAGATGCCCGGCGTGGTGCCCAGGCAATTGATGATGCCGTACATGGTGCCCGCAAAGTTGGGCGCCAGATCCTGTGAGTTGGCCAAATTAGTGGAAGTCGCAGCACCATTGAAGCCCAATGATATGGTCATTATGGCCACACACACGTAGGGATCGCGACCACAGTACGCCAATACAATGAGCATAATGCCGGGCAAGATGTGAGCTATGAACAATGAAAGAAGATTAATATATATATAAGAGAAAGTTCAGCTCTCCACTTACAAGGCACGCAGAAGAATTTACGAGTAAACGTAAGAGTCCACCAGCCCTTGCTTCGAATCCAATCCGCCACGGAGCCAAAGCCAAAGGCGGCCAACAGGCGTGCTATGTGTGGCAAGCTGGACAGGAAGCCTGCTGAGGAGAGATTGAAGCCAAGCACTTCGCTTAAGAATTTGGGCGTGGCTGTAATCAGGAAGAAGAGACCCCACATGCTGCCATAGTGCAGCAGTGTCAGCGCCCAGAAGGGCATCGAGAAGATCAGCTGCCTATAAGGAGGCCATTTCTAGACGAAACCAAAGTTGAAAGAGAAACAATTAGTTTGCTAGTCAAGCCTTTTCAAACCCTCTTGATGCTTACCGACTTGTTGGCTAGAGTGCCGCCCAGACTGTTCTCTATATATTCCCGCTCCTTGATGCTGATGGTGCTATGCTGGGCGGGTGTATCGCTCACCAGATAGAACCACAAGCCCACTATAACGACCACAAAGGCAGCGACCACATAGAAGGCCCACACCCAGCCAATGCCTTCAATGATGAGACCGCACAGTGGCCACGTGATGACCGTACCAAATGTGCCGCCCATCAGCGAGGCCACAAACTTTCCCTTCTCATCCGGCGGCGACCACTTCGAGACCAAATTGTGACAGCACGGATAGACGACGCCCGAAACGAGGCCAATGAGAAAGCGTATAGCAAATACGGCGTATTTGTCCCAGGCAGCGGCCACGGGTGTCAGAGCGGTTAGTAAGGCGCCCAGCAGACAACTATAGCCAGCCACATTGCGACCGCCGAGCATCTCGGCCAGCGTGCCGCCCGGCAGCGAGGTGATCATATAGCCATAGAAATAGCCACCCAGCAGCAGGGCCTGATCCTGCTGCGACCAGTCGTACCGCACGCCATACTATAGCAAAGAAATGAATAATGAGTTATAGATATAAGATATATTGTCCACTACTCACATCTGGCTGCTCCGTGAGTGTTCCATTCCCATCTCGCTCTGTTACCATGGCAATGATATTGATTGACAGATTGACGCGCATCATATAATTGATGAGGCACATCATGAACAACATTATGGCCACAATTACGCGCTTCGGCACATAAACTGTCAAAAAATATATAAATATTGTTGATAAATAATGATTAATTGGTATGCTCTTTTATTGAATTGGGGATATTTGTTTGTCTATGAATGTTTATTCAGGAACTACAACTTTTATAACTTTAAAATCAAAAATCATCTTTTCTTATTGTTAGTTAACATTTTTATATTACTCAATTATTAATTATTATTTATTATGTTTTAACTTCTATTGAAGTCTCTTTAAAAACCTATATCTACAATCATTTCTATACTCATGTAGAAAATGAGATAAAAGCTATATCTTTGACACTTTTAGAATACGAATCTGAAAAAAATGTTGCGGCTTATAAACGAGTTTCTAAAAATCTTTTTAAAATATAAAAAGATTTCTAAAGTATTGAGAAATAGTTAAAAATTTATATTCTCTAGATTTAGCAAAAATAAATTTTATAAACAATTTACTAAAGGGATCTACTCCAAAATATGTTAAGCGCATATTACGCAGTTGACAAAACTGTTGTTGATTATTGTTGTTATATTTCTTTGTTTGTTTTTAAGTTTATTTATAAATTTCTATACCTATATTTCTAGCATTTGGCCAGAGCATTAGAGCAATTAGCGGCATACCTTAGCTCTGTCAACTTCAACTTTATTTCGACATTTCTCAGGTAGAGCTTCTAATAAACGGCGCATGCGCAACGCGCAATATTAAGCGGACAAGTCAGATTACTTTTTGCACGTGAAATTTATTTATGGGACAATTTATATATCTTTTGTGAGTGTGTGTGTGTGTACTTACAGAAGGGGATAACAGCCATTTTGTTGGGTTGTTGTTGCCTTTGTTGCTGTGCCGCACGTCAATATCAACTGAAAGACGGATAAGAGGAAACAGTTAAACACTTTATTATTATTCATTACACCTGAGGGAAGTAAAGTTTGAATAAGTGCAAAAATTCAACGAAAATGCGGATTTATATGTATATGTTATTTTTTTGGGCTTTTTGCCATTCAGGTTTTAAGGTCAATAAATATTTAATGTATATTACATCATTAAATATTCAATTTCTGCGTATTCACTGGGTTTTTAAAATGCACATGGAAATTTCCCCCCTTTGATTCAATATGCAGAAATTTTTAAAGTGAATTAGTCTAAGATTATAAAAGATTTAAAATATTATTTTTAATTAAAATAATTACAATTTATGGGGTATTCACACGAGTTTTTTTTTATTTAGGTCTCAAAGCGTGCCGACTGTTACGAGCTCCACGAAACTACGAATGCCCCAAGTCAAGTTGTCATGGGCTAACTTATAGCCGTTCTGGCTAAATGAATTCTAAAGATTATTCTAAATGAATTCTTCACGATTGATTGATAGACACTTAGCATTCATTGTGTTGCGAAACCCAGATTTCATACTTTTTTCAATTCGAATAATAAATAAGAGTGAATTTATGAAATTTGATTTCCCTGCAAACAAGGGAAATACCTCTCGCTCAGTATCTAACTATTCGAATCTATTAGAATATCTTTTGAGCAGGTTTTTTTTAAGCACAATTTGGCTTACACGTGTCACTTGAATACAGTTACCATATCTATATTAGCGACATCGAAGATATGGTATTATTGTTATTTGACAAACAGTTTAAGCACGTCTCAGTTACCATTTTGGCCGGGCACGTGAGCAGCATTCAAGCCAAATTGAGTTATGAACATGACAAATCGCAATACCAAAAACTTGTCATGAACTTTTTAAAGTGTTTTTGATTTAATTCTTGATTTATGTGTATATATATATTATAGTTAGCTGACTGTCATTGTGGTCATTGAGGCAGCCTTTTGATAAGGTAATTGCACCCAAGCACGCCACACTAAATATTTTTGTAAAATTATTCCGATACAAAATTGTACAGATACAATCCCAAAATAACAAAAAAAAAAAAGGTAGATCTAGAATTGCATTTGCAAATGCATAAACACTTGACCAGAGTGTTGTGTGTGTGTAATGACGCCCTTGGCACGTCGAATCCGTATATTGGATACAATTTGGACAGCTGTTTGAAAGCCATTCACAATATTGCACATGCAGTTCGCCAATTGGCATTTAGCCTCGTCTAATTTACGTGAGTACATATTAGTTAGACAGGGTTAAGTACGACTGCTGGCCAGGTATATACACGAAAATTGTCATCAGTTTGAATACACTTTAATTAAGTTTCACAAATTTTCACAAATTTCAATTAGCACCGCTCAAAATCTGACACATTTCGGCAGCTGGTGCTCAAGGCTGTCCATCTGAGTGGGGAAATTTATGATGAGCCATCCTTTACTCTTACGCAACTTTTATGGCACACATTCATAACAACTCGAGTGCTATTGGGTTTTATTAAAAATTAAAGAAATCTCAGCTAACGAAAAAAGTAAATTTACAAGCGGCCTACCTATATCAAGAGTCGTCTGATTGATAGCAGCTGATCTGTAAATCATTCGCAAGTTATTAACAAACCAGTGAGAGTACTCTTTGCGGCAATGCCCGACTAGCTAATACCCTGAAGCAAGAGGCGAGATAATGTTGTAAGCATTGTAAGTCAAGCGTATGTTATATGAGCTCTTGAAGATGCTAATATCAAAACTTTTATACTGATGAAAAAGGAGACAGACAAACGAATCATGTCAGAGCGAATTGGCCATTGATTCAAGACTAATCAAGATAATAACTATATATAATACTATACTATATAGGATACTACCAGTTACTAATAATTCGCTATTGATGTTAATAAGAAGAATACTATACTAGAATAACTACCTACTGCACACATTTTAGCAAGAACATTATACCCTGTTTACCCACCAATGCATATTACTCGGACATTAACTATTGTCACAGTCCGAGCACTTATTTCCAAGAACTATACGTATGCCTCTAGAGTAGCCCCATAAAAATGTCTTTGTGTTTGTTTGCTGTGATAAGCAATCGTCTTGGTCTTGGCTTTGCCAAAGTTCTCAATGAATGGAATAACTCCAAAGTAAATAATATTATAAAAGTTAAAAAGGAAAAAACAATCAAACACATAAATCGAAAACCTAAGCAACTAGGCGAATAAAGTATATAGCCCCCTGGCTCTATAATACTGGGTTATCATGTTATGGCAAAAACCCAACAGCTCAATAAAAAATAAATACATATAAAATACTCCATGCAGTTTTCTGGGTATGCGAACTTGATCGGTAGTTAAATATATGCAATTATGACGTATCAATATATATATATTTTATAAGTCAGCTATCCATAGATACTCGACGACGTGACTTGCATTAGCATTTGGGGTATTTTTTATGCACAGCCCAAAAATAGAATTCGCATTAAAGATGTACCATATTTAACTTTAAGCTATCAGATGAAACTAAACAAAAAGTATGCTTTATATATAATTTTATATAATTAATTAGCGTAAACTAGCTAATTTAGCCACCTGATTATCTAGATGATATCCTAAAAGCTTCATTTGAGTGCAATAAAAACATATTGTTATGAGCATGCGATGATTGCTTAAATTACTGTATATTAATATAAAATATTATTATAAAAAATAATATATTATTATAAAAAAAATTGTAGTGAAACGTGATTTATTTCGATAAATATACTATTGCTATGATGTCTATATAGCAAGCGCTGATTACATATTATGAAATATAAACCGTTTATTAATTTAACGCTTAAATCAACAAGGAAACACGATCAGGCAATGCCGGACTAGAACATACCGTGCCAAGCTTTCGAATATCCAAATGTTTAAGAGCTAGAGAACAACTTGGATTTAAGGGAAATACCTGGAAGTATCTATATTGTAAAGTACTTTATACTTGTATATATTTTGAGAAAGTCTTAATACCAGATTTGGTGACTCAAGGCACAAGTATAAAAGCAGCATAAGAGAACTTGTATGTAAGATTTCAAGAGTCTAACTCTAATACATATGAAAGGATACATAGACGAACACTATAAGGACTATATTAACTCATCTATTCACGCTTTATGAGACCTGTCATATCCCCTACAGTCTGTTGTACATCATATAATTATACACTTTTTCAATAACTTGGAATATCATAAATTAGTTACCAAAATATAACTAATTTCTTTTTACCCCAATAATTATTAGAAACAATTACTTGGATAAATCAGTTGTTCAGTGCTCTGAGTCAGTTCTTAAAATATCTATATATTACCCAGACTCCATTAGCTACCTTAAACTCTAATTATAGCAGACAGATAGCAGACTGGTAGCAACCTCAGTCATCACACTTATTCAAGATCTAAGTTAATGCAAAACCTCCGAAACCAAAACCTAAATGGACTATGGCTATATCTACTGTACTTGAGTTTGAGAATATGGCTAATTAACTAATCGGGAGTGTGGCGCCTTATCAACGTCATTTTCCCCTAGCTTTATAAAATCAGCTCAGAAATTTATGATATTATATGGCGAGGGCAAAGCAAAGAAGAAAAAAAAATCGTCATTGTAAAATTTACGACCGGGCATGGTCGCCTGATAATGTGGCCTACCTAAATGGCGCTCATTAAAGTTAGCTTAATCTTCAATTAGCCGTAAAGTCACAAAAATAATATCATTTTGGAACAATGTATGAACTGTTGCTGCAATATACGATATTTATTGGGCTATACTGATTTGATTTACCAGCAACGAAAACATAAAAAAAAACTTGATCAGGGGTTGGGAGGGGGTCTGTGGTATCACGATATCAGAGTTGGATCTTGGCCATAGAGCACAATTAAGCCGTTAGCTGTGGATGGCAGGTGCGTTATACATAAACATAATATATATATACATATATATATATATATAACATATTATATATCCATAGCACGCGTGCTTAAACCATTTACATAAGACATGAGCTCACAATTGACATGGTTTGCTAGTTTATAGCTCTCTTTCTTTCTCCTTCTCCCTCGCCCTCTTTCTCGCTCTCTCTTGCTGTTGTTGATTTGGCTTTTGAAAAAAAGAAAAAAAAACGTTTTAAACAAATCGGTTTTAGTCAGTTTGCTTGGCTATCGAACAGCTTTTTGTTTGTTTTTGCTTTTGCTTTTATTTTGCTTTTTTCTGCAAACTAATTCAATGGCAATGAACCGTATCTCACATCAAATTCAAATATGTGTAATGTACCAGTTAGGTGTAGTTATTCTTGCTTTATTGTACTCCGAACGCTTTGGAAAATGCGTATTCAGGGTATATTGGTTTTATTAAACTGGTAAAAGAAGGCGTGGCTGACAGTAGTAGTAATACTTGATGAGGAACTGTAGCATCAATCTACTCTTTGGCATCAGCCTCGATCTCTGATCTCCTATATATCTTGCAAATAATGGATAGCATTTTGAGTTTCTATGAAAAACGATATCGTACTTCAGCTGTTTGAGCACATCTCGTATACTTCAGTAGCCACAATATCCATTCGATTTGATCCAAATCCTACACAGTTATCAAGTGCCCTCAGATGTTGGCTGCCTCCTTCCATTACCTCCCCGGTACAAAATTTGATTTTCAAAGTTAGAAAGTTGGCATTGGCACAAATAAATATTTGGATGGCCAAATCATGAATGAAACAGTTAACAGCAAAGTTATTTAATAAGGCCAGAGAAGAAGAAGCGCAGCGTAGGCATCAAATGTATATGTGTGTGGACTTAAGCTAGAATGCCTGCAACAGCAGCTTGATTGCACGTTGATCACGGTATTTGCTGGTCGGGCACTCCCGACTGCAGCAGTCGTATTTGATTTGATTTGATTTGATTTGTGTGTAGATGTTACGTACTCTCCACAACCGAATCGTACTTAACACATTGCACTAATACCCATGGAATCACATTTTTGCACGTTATAATTAAGTTTCGAAATAAAAAAAAAATAAAAATACAAAAAAAAAACCTATTTGCACAACCCGCAATTACATGGTACACAAAATCAAATCGTAGCACTGTTTGTGCTCAGTAGTCAAAATAATTGATCAAATAATTAGCAGCTTGATTAATGCAAAATCAATGTGAAAAATGGCAGGTTACAAAAAGGAAAATGAAATTCTTACCAATAAATTAACAAGTAAAATGCTCAAAAATTCGAGAAAATACAAAATATAACAACTAGATCTTTCCGAATTGACTCGAATGTTGCATAAGCTCAACACTGCTGAAATGCGAATTATAAATTAACAACAACAATAACAATAATGTGCAGAATAAAATTTGATTCCAAATTATTGGTATAAAAATTCAAATATTACGCTTAACAACACAAACCAGTTGCTATTTGAAATTCCAATTTATAACTGAAGTGCATATATTAACTGAAATCAAAACACGCAGCTTTAAATATGAGAAACAATAATCAAAATGCATTTCTGATTGGACTCAAATTGCTAAATGAACTGGGCTTAGACTCCTTTTCAGCTAAGAGCTTCCTTGCCTGCCCTTGATGCTCATCTCTCACTTGTTGCACTTGTCCCACTTGCAAGCTGATTAAGCACTACGAATCTTCGATATGAGAGCAAAACAATTTTGTTGACTTGGCACACATTTCAATGATGTGCAAGAAATTTTTCCATGGCACTTTGTAGAGAAGATTGCGACTAAGTATTAGTTTTTTTATTTTTATTTTATTTTCATTTTGAGTCCTTACTCAATTTGTTTATTTTCACACACACTTTTCGACACTCACAATTTGGGTACGCGCTTAGCGCCCGATCTGCCACTCGCTATATATATATTTATCTATAAATATATATATATTTGTTTTTGGCAGTTACTGGAATGGTTGGCAGGTGCTACAGCTGAGAATGCCGCGTAACGAATGAAGCTAAATCGGCAACAGCCAATGGCATATATACTTCACTTTACTTATGTGCGACGGCCAGACGGCAACGGCAACGGCAGCGGCGACGTCGACGTCGACGACGTTTTAAGCAAAACCTCGGACAACGTTAAAAACAAAACAAAAAAATACAAAAAATAAACGGTTAAAAATTATTTAAATTGTTGTTGACTGCGACGCTAGCAGCTCGTCTCTCTCACTCTCTCTCTCTCTCTGACTCTCTCGCACTCTCTAGCTTTGTTTTGATAGCGCGCGCGCTAGAGAAAAACTCAAAAAACTCGCGTGTGATATTGCATTACGGAGAATTTATGAGTTCAAAAATATTAAAATGAATTCGTGGCTTTTATGGCAACAGAGACAATGGGCAAACAGCGCAAAAACAAAGCTTAACTCATAAGCATAAAATCAATTTCTAGATTCCTGACAATCCTGACTTGAACAAAATTCAGCCAACAACACGCGCAGAGTTGTTTGCTTTATTAATTAAAAAAATTATAATACATAATTATGCATATTTTTAGAAAATAGTCCAAAAACTAAACGAGTTGAGTTAGCTGACTACTGCATGCCCTATGCAATAAATTGAGAGTGAATAATAATAAAATATAATAATCAGCATGGTAATTCAGGTGTTTAACCATTAGATTTATGCAGATAAATTATAATTATTATAATGTGTACTTTAACTCGCTGAAACATTCAGTATATACTGTGTATAACAACAACATGAGCCGCACGTTTCAGTTTTGTCAAAAACCAGTCATCAGTTTGGCTAATGCGTAAAATGTTTTATATATATATATATATATATATATATTTTTTTTTAATTAGCGCGTTTAACAAATGCTTGCAAATCTGGCAAGCAAGCGTTAAATTACAATATTAGCGTGACTTAATTAAATTTATTTTTTCCAATATTTAATATTCAGAAACATTATTGAAGCATTGACATCACAATTCAATTGTAGAGCTAACTTATCCATGACGCTTTATTAATAAATTAAACTAAGCAAAGCCAACTGCTAACTGACTAATAAAAGTTCATTAGAGTATCCAATAGTCGTTAAACTAGATAAATATTTATACTTGATTTGGCAATGTCAAAAGACTTCCAAGCAATCGCACTTGCCGCCAGCTTCCCAACATCTAATCATTGCTGTGTAAGATTTTGATAAATACTATAAATGCTCGTGACTACTACGAGTAGAAGCTGGAAACTACTCGGCTCGAGCAAGTGTGTTGTCAGATAATTAATTTTATTGATGCATTTAGCTGCCTGTAGATAAGCCGCAATGAGTTTTTGATAACAGTTGTTAATTTGCTTAGTGTTCGTGCCCTCTTAGTTATCTAAAAGTAAGTAAAACATATGTTTTTCTTCCTATAATGAGTCTTTCACCAAGCCTCCCAGTTTGTCTGCTTCAATTCAAACAGTTTTAATATTTTATTAATATATTTTCGCTTAACATTTTTCTGCTTTGATTTGTTTTTAGTGATACAGCAGCATTTAAAGCATTTAAAAACTTACTAGAGCATTTGAATGACATAATTTTGCACTACTTAGTTAAGGTATATTTAAATTAATTGCGTGGTAAATGAATATAGGCGCATATATCAATGAATTCTTGTACATTAGTAGCTCGTCAACAAGATGCCTTTCAAGACATATTCACATAGAGCATGCGCTGTGCACATGCCCTACCCACGAGTTTGCTGTACTCGATAATCACATCGCGATCGCCATCAGCGCCATTTAGCTGTCAACAAAAACAGAAAAAGGAAAGTATTTCAATCGATGTGCTGACAGTAAACCCGAAAAGTTATTTACTTGTATGAAACTACGGTAGCTGATGCAGGTCTGTGCGTTAAGCAGCAGCATTACATCATCTAAATGCTGATTTAAAAACTCATTCACATCCTTTGCTGTGGCATCCGGATTTAAGCGATGATACTTTTCCGCGTCAAGTTTCTTGCGTATATCTAGCAAAATACGATCACATAATAAGATAAATATTTAATGATTAACAATTAATTAGCTACCATCGGTTAGGGGAAGCCAAACGTAAGTCTCGGGGCAGAGTAAGTAGGAGGCAGACAGTTTGCCTTTGTAACGCATCTTGGGACAAGAGTGTATGTAAAAGCCCATATAGTAATACTTTAAGGCGGGCACTCGCTCGGCCATTGTTTGCACCAAGTCGATCTCCCTAAAATCAGCAAATATATTAATTATTATAAAGGTAGACACTTCAAACATACCTTAAAGAACCATATGTGCCTAAGGATAAAAAGCTATAGTCAGGATCGTAAAAAAAATAAACTGAACTAACGGAGCCTGGCAATATATCAATGACCCCCACAGCAATCAGTTTGTCATCCAGCCAATATTGCTGATGAAAAGATCCATAGCCCATGCCCGGTGAATCCTCAATTTTTTTGTGCTGTAATTGAAAACATTCCGATTAGAATTGTCCTTATATGATATCTATAATTATTGTGTGTTTTGTTATTAAAATATGATTATTTGATTAATTAGCAACCTTAATGGGCGAGTGTTGCAGATGTTCCTGGTAGGCTTTCATATATTTGGGCGGATCATGGTGTATAACAATCTGATACTTCTGATAGAGCTCATAGCTTTGCGGTAACGTTCGCTTGAATTCCTCCCCATCGACATTAACCAAACGCAGCTATAGTCAGATTAATAAGAGAAGAAGAAAAAAAGAATGTCATTTAAAAATTACCTTTAGGGGCGATTTAACCCAAAAGCGCTGCATGCTATCTAATGTTAGGCGTGCAGGATTATCATTGTGTATGACTAATTGATATTTGCGATACAATGCGTATACTGCATCGGTACAAGTGCGCTGTGTATCTGAGGCAGCGACCAAAGCGATCTGCAACAAATAGCACAAATACGATGTGTGTACATAAAAGGGACATCAATGGGGGCACACGTAATACATAACATAAAACAGTCTATATATACAATATAAATGGAGGTACATACGGATGCAATATGTTTACATTTGTCACTGAAGCCTCTTGCTTACAGATTAACCAGCATGCAGCTCGAGATAGTTAAGCAATTGCTTGTTTTGCTTTAGCTAAACATTTCACATATAAAGCTTAGAGTACATTATGATTGCTTTAGCTTATCTCGAGCTGTCGACGATTAAATTTGCTTATCGATTTCATTATTATTATCATTATTCATACATACACACACACCTTTAACTGATGCTTATCAGTTTCCCTGGGAGCTGATAGAAAATCCTTTAAGGTCTTTTCCTGTATTTTTGGCTGTGGCTGTGGCTGTTCATGCGGGACGCCCAGTTTGGCTTGCCTGCGCTCAATGCGCATTTGCTTCGCCTTCTTGCGCGGCGGATTCAAGTTGGGCGCAAGTGCTAAAAAGGGAAAGGCATTTACCTGTTATATATTGATTTACAAAATGTATTACTGCTCACCTTTGATTTTGTTACTTGCCAACAAGGAAGCCGATGGATCGCCTGCCACTTGCATGGCATTCGGTCCCTTTATTTGTTCAACATGCGCTTGCACCAAGTTCTCAACCTGCTCCAAATTGATGATTGAAGGCTTCTTATCGGGTAGCTGCGGTTGAGATTCATTTGCATTGCTCAACACAACAACGTCATCGCCATCACCATTTTTGGATTGACCCGGCGTTTGCTGTTGCTGCTGTGGCTGTTGCTGTTCGTTCGGCTCACGTTTGCCATCCCGCAGAAACTTATTCATGCGCCTCAAAATGCGCTTATTGGACTTGGACAGTTTAAACTCCAGGGCATCGCACTTGATCGTGTAGCAGGGACAGCAGGTTTTGTCGTTTTGCGGTTTATAACAATAATTACCGCAGCGTCGCCAGCCCCGATCGATCAGGTCTTGATAGTCTTCGCAGGCTAAACGATATGCATGCATACCTGGACCATGACCATGACGCACGCACACAGAAAGCAATATGAGAGTGAGAGAGTCGGAAATAATATTCTATATGAGCACACTTACCGTGCGACTTGCTGCAGTTGGTGCCTGAGCAATAGCCACATTTGCTCGTCTGCTCGCCAAAGTACTGCACAATGCTGACACTCATGATTGCGTACACTATTTCTCCTTATCCGTACACACGCACTCCCTCACTTACATTATTTTTATGTGAGTACTAGAGTGTAAATGAATAATATTCTGCAGTCAATGCAATGCACCGACCCGATGATTCTGTTGCGAAATAAAATAAATGTGATGTTATGCCATGTTATCGATAGTTCGTGGTTGCAGATTAGTATTGGATAACACAAACCAGAACTGATCAGCTGAGAGCTGAACTGGTTCTGCTTCATTATTTGTGGTCAGTTCTGTTGTGATTATTCCTGGGCTACCTACTTAGTTTAGCTGATTGGAATGGTACTGAATAATGCAAATGAATAAAGTTTGCTTAAAAATAAAGCTGATTTCAATAATAGAACAATGTATAAGCAATTGATTCATGAAATGATTCATTAACAAAATGAACAAAAGAGCTTGTTCAAACGGGAAATACACTTAGTCAACACTGTTACATACAAACAAAATATTTCGACAGACGAATTTAATAGTTTAATTACATGACTTTAAGTAACATGTATTAGTTAGCCATGAAATAAAGTAGCTATTAGGTATATAAAAGCTGTAAGTTTCTAATTGCCGCATTTCAACTATGATCTGCAAGTGAGATATACGCAAGTCTGCCATGCAGCAATTTGAAACGGAAAATTGTGAAGTGCGTAGTTTGTAAAGTGAAAGTTTTAGCAGAAAACCTATACACTAATTTACTATGATAATATCCTAAGCAGATCCGATCAGTAATTTATTGATATCTATTCTTTTGCTGATTTTGTAGATCCGCAATGATTGCCGCGGACGCATCTGAGGCGGGCCATCCCACCCCCAAGACAAATGCCCAATTTGAGCACAACATCAAGTTGGCTCGGCCGAGTGAGGAGCTCAACGGCAAAGTAATATCAGCACAAACAGTCCCATCCGCTCCTATACCCGCCGATTTGCAGCCTACCTATCACAAACTGTACGCCAATTGCCAAGAGCATGCCGCCTTCTTTGCCAAGGATCATACGGAATATGGACAACGCTTGCATGCCGCACACATTGCCTGGCAGGATTTCATAGTACTTGCGAACCGTCTGGTGCTGCAAATCGAGGCATTTGCTCACGAATATGATTTCGACGAAGCGACACCGGGAAACGGCTACCGCAGCTTCGTTTACGTGACCAATGCGTGCATCAAACATGGACTCGGCATTTGCCAGCATCTGCTTGCCACTCGCGCCACACTCTTCTTTCGCAAGAAGTTCTACATGAAGGAGGTGGAGGCATGCTCCCAGTTGCTCTGTTCGATCTGCACCTGCCTGCAGTATCTGTTGATTTTGCGCCAATGGTCGGTGAATACGGGCGATCTGCTAGCCAGCGGTCGGCATACGGCCGAACAGCTCTTTGAGCTGGGCGACACCATCAATCAGTATTGTTTCTATGGTCGCTGCTTGGGCTTTCAGTATGGCGACTCCATACGTGGCGTGCTGCGCTTTCTGGGCATTGGCATGGCCAGCTACTCGGAAACGTATTACTCGCAAACGGACAATAGCAGCAGCTCGCTGCTAAAGACCACTCGGAGCCTCTGGTCGAGCGGTAAATACCTTATGAATCCGGAATTGCGCGCCAGACGCATCGTAAACATTTCCCAGAATGCGAAAATCGATTTCTGCAAGTCATTCTGGTTTCTTGCCGAATCGGAGCTAATGCACAAACTGCCCAGCATTGTGGGCAGCTCCATCAAAGTGAATCGTATCATTGAATTACCCGCCGAGCCACTTCGCTTGCCAGCACGTGTGCCACAGACAGACAACGCCACGGACAGTGACAATGAGCCGCAATTCATCGATATACCCGTGCCCAGTGCACATTTGGGACCTGGGCTGCCGGTTTCGGTACGCCTGCTCAGTGCGAAGCGACGGGCTGGTATGCTTGGCGAGGGACGTTATCGTGGCTGGCGTCGCCCTTCGGCACCGTCTAAATCCATACTATTTCACTGCCACGGCGGCGGTTTTGTGGCGCAATCTTCGAAATCTCATGAGCTATATCTGCGCGACTGGGCTGTCGCGCTGGATGTACCAATACTTTCAGTGGACTACAGCCTGGCGCCGGAGGCACCTTTCCCACGTGCACTGCAGGAAGTCTACTACGCCTACTGCTGGCTGCTGAACAATGCACAGCATCTGGGCACCACAGCAGAGCGTGTGATCTGCGCTGGTGATTCAGCGGGCGCGAATCTCTCCATTGGCCTGGCACTCAAGTGCATTGAGCAAAATGTACGAGTGCCGGATGGTCTCTTTCTGGCTTACTGCCCCACGCTAGTTAGCTTTGTGCCCAGTCCGGCGAGGATGCTGTGTTTAATGGATCCACTGTTGCCCTTTGGATTTATGATGCGATGCCTACGCGCCTATGCGGCGCCGTCTAACGAAATGATGCAGGAGAATGCCAGGCATGTGGAACAGCTAGAAGAAATACGCAACGCTCAGGCGGCCACTGGAAGTGGAGACATAGAGAAGCTAACACAGAGTATCACTTCCAGTCGACGCACGTCGACGGCGAAGAGCCCGCTGACGCCGCTCGAACCGCTCAATCGCTCGGATGAGGATGAGAGCAGCGACACGTTTGCCAGCGCCTCCTATCACAGTCAGACGGTAGAGCGTACAGATCTGCCCAGCACTGATAATAGCGATAATAGCTCCTGTGTGTCATTCGAAGATGACTCACAGCCCATCGAACATTATCCGATTGAAATCTCTGCCGAGATACCAAAGGATGCTGAATCTGCCGCCTATATTGACCATTTTCTAGATAAATATCTGATTGATACGGCCACCATAGAAGCCACCGAGGATAATACAGCAACAAGTGCGCCATTGCCGCTGGCCAATGGACACGATAAATGCAACTCAGAGGAAAACATTATAATTGAGACAGGGCGAGAGATTATTGTGGATACGTTGCCAGGTCGCTTGCAGGAAGCTGTTAACAATATAATCAATCGCTGCACCCAGTCCTATGAGATACATAGCACCGCTATGCCTGGCCAGCAGGACGTACGCAACTTGGATGCTTTGATAGCGCGCAGTCCTAGCGAAGAGTTTGCCTTCGATGTGCCCAAAGATCCGTTTCTGTCCCCATATTGGGCCTGCGACGAGTGGCTCTCCCAGTTACCCGAAACCCGAATACTTGTAAGTGGGGATTGCAACTAAATATAGAATTAAATTAACTTTAGCTTTTTGCTTCTTGCAGACGCTAAACATGGACCCTTGCCTCGATGATTGCGTTATGCTTGCCAAGAAGCTGAAGCGTCTGGGTGGACAAGTCCATTTGGAGATACTTGAAGGCTTACCTCATGGTTTTCTAAATTTTACGATGGTACGGAATTTGTCTATTTTTTATATATATATATAGCTAATTGGCCATCTACTTACAGTTGTCCAATGAGGCAATGGATGGATCCAAGCAATGCATCAAATCATTGCAGGCTTTGCTCCAGACAAGCAAAGATAACAACGATGATAGCACCGCATACGATGCGACGTCCAGTCCCAGTGCGTGCTCAGCTGCATCAGCAGCGCCTTAAACAATATGTACTAATGCTTACTTACATATATTATATATATATATACATATGTTTATATAGATATATTAATATTTATACACGATTTGTTATATGCAACATGGACGTGTTGTTTGTGTCGCATAATTCTTGCTTTTTGTCGCATCTCAAATGTTTTTTATACACTTTTATATATGATATTATGGAATTAGATTAGCTTTATATGTTTTGTAATGGCAGCTATAGCTAATATATTAGATAGGCTAAAGCTTACACATTTACACAGCCAATTGTTCAAGTATTGAGAGCGTGTAAACACGCTCTAAAATATTTTTTTAAATAAGAAACAATATTGGTACTCGCACAACACTAATGCAAACTAAAAAAAAATGTGCCTATTATAAACGAGTACTTATATATTATATTATATTATAATAAGTTGATGACATTTGAAAGCTTACAAAGTTTTATATAGCAAAAACTTATATCATTTGCAAATGATTCGTTGCTGTTCAAACCCCGACAACAGATTTAGGCGATTTGCTATAGTTTAACCATATGCCAACTCTCACTTTATATTAAATGTACCCAGTGTTATGATATTAAATGGTTTTTGCCAAACAATTTATATATATTTTTTTGGAAATTATTTTATTGGCCAAAGGAAATGCTGCATGAAAAATCTTAAAACTTAGAGGATGTCGTATATAAGAGTTATGCGGTAAATGTAAATATGTAAATATGAATACGTTTTGGGTGTATCGCGAGAGAGGCTTATGTTTCGTTATCTTCAATCTTTGGCGCTAGATAGTAGCGTATGTGGCCCAGATCCTTGATGGCATATTCAACCACCAACGGTACATCGGCGCACATCGACAGCTGCACCTGGGTGGAGAGCGGTGTTGCCTTGGTGAAGGCGTTCAGGTAGCGACAAGCAAAGGTCAGCGTGACAGGCTCCTGCATATCAATGATGACGGCTTCCTCCTCTTTGTCCACTGAGCCGGTTTGAGCCAACTTAATGTTGGCAGTTCCCACATCACCGCTGGCAGAGAACTTAACGCCCTCTTTCGTACAGCAAATGACGACCGATTCACTGAACTGCGCCAAGTCACGACAGATGCGCGCGAATTCAATTGCGGGCATGCGCACCACACACGAGTATTCCGTCTCTGGGATGCCCAGGTGCTCCTGGTCGAGATTCATTAGTTTCATCTCATAGTCGGAGACTTTCTCTTGATTAGCTGACTCGAACATGATGGTTACTGTGTCAGCATTATCTTGTGCCTTCATGGTCACATTATCTTCATTGTTGGCGCATTTCAAGATCTTGGCCATGCTGCCCAGATTCATGCCCATGGAGAGATTACGATCACAGCGGAACTTATCAAAGCCATCAGATCTCAGCGTCAGCGACACAAGCGACACATGGGAGTTGTCCATGGCCTGAAGCTGAAAATGTAAAAATGTGTAACCTCTCATAAATACCTGGCATATGATCGAAATGTGGTTCCTCTTACCTGTATACCGGAATCGCTGCAGTCGAAAGTGCCTTCATTAAGCAAATCCTTGATGGCATCCAGGATTTTCTTCAATATGGTTGCTTGTCCCAAACGTGCCTCAAACATGTTTATTGTTTTACTTTAATAGTGACTTGTGAAATGATAGTTTACGAATTTCCGTCGAGCGATGGTGCTGCTGCGTGTTGCCGTTGAGACTGTTCAATGAATTATACCGCGGCAAAACTCGCATTTTGGCGCGAATAACAGCTGTCAATTGGCACCGGGCAGAGCGTTGCCATATCGCTTAAATTAGGTTTAAATAAATGCAGCCCTGGTAAGTATTAAAAATTATGCTTAAATTTATTCGAAAAAGAAATCTTTCATTTAGTTACATACACTTGATTAATGACATTATTAATAAATAAATGTTTTCTGCGATAGATTCTTAAGTTTTGGTTTTAACATCTGACCCAAATCATTTATGCCAAGGCCTAGTAATTATAGTTTTTGTAAATAATGTTTCTGTATGTATTTAATTAACTTACCATGCACAGTTCGTAAATTGGGTGTTCCTATTGGATCCAAACCTGTAAAATATTCCACCAAAGGCTTGTGGCGTCGCATGGCTGCCACACAAACGGCTGGCACTAGCGAGGAGAGATTGAAATCCTGGTATGAGCGGCGACTCAATAGTTCAATCACCAACTGCAATTGTCCAGCGTAGCTGGCCAACGTCAAGGCGTTCTGCCCAAAATAGTTGACGGCGTAAATGTTTGCTCCGAATGCCAGCAAAGTGCGTGCACATTCCAGCCTGCCCAGATAGCAAGATTTGAGCAGAGCCGTATTTCCATACTTATCCACTTCTTCAATATTGTACTCTTGATTAGCTTCTACCTTGCATATGATGCGCAATGCCATAACGTCATTCTCGCTGACACAACTAAGCGCTAGAAATATTTGTTATGTAAAAATCATCAATTCAAATAAGAAAATAAATTTACCACTCATTATTAAAACTGCAAATTATTCGATGTAACGGCACTTATTCCAGGGCTAACGCTTTCAAAGCAACCCTGTAAATTCTATAAACATAAATTTCTGCACGTTATTGCACACCGTTTTTCGAACTGTCACTGTCAAAAGTCGCAAGAAGCAGCACATCCGCTTTCTTTTTCAGCTGAATATTTGTCGCTTAAACAGGGCAAAATGGTGCGTCTGCATATAAATCATGAAATATCTACATAATCAAACAACAAAAGTTGCAGTTTTTTGCTATAACGCCAAATGCACATCAAACAAGACGTCATGAAACCTAAATGGTGCAGTTAAATAAAATATAAATGGCTAAATAATTGCGCTGATTTGAGCGGAAATGCAATTTCGGCTTTTGTTGTTTACGCTTTGTTCCGTACCCAATGAAATTCACAAATAATACAAATATGTTTATATTGCAGTCGCTCGTCATCCCTGAGAAGTTCCAGCACATTCTTCGTATCATGAATACGAACATCGATGGCAAACGCAAGGTTGGCATCGCCATGACGGCCATTAAGGGTGTTGGTCGTCGCTATTCCAACATTGTGTTGAAGAAGGCCGATGTGGATCTGACCAAGCGTGCTGGTGAATGCACCGAGGAGGAGGTAAATATCAATTATCCATGTAGAAGGCAAACCTATTTCCATTGTTTACATTTGTTCGGCAGGTTGACAAGGTTGTCACCATCATCTCCAACCCGCTGCAATACAAAGTGCCCAACTGGTTCCTTAACAGACAGAAGGACATCATCGATGGCAAATACTCGCAGCTGACCTCATCTAATTTGGATTCCAAGCTGCGTGACGATTTGGAGCGCTTGAAGAAGATCCGTTCGCATCGCGGTCTGCGTCACTACTGGGGCCTGCGTGTCCGTGGCCAGCACACCAAGACAACTGGTCGTCGTGGTCGTACCGTGGGTGTGTCCAAGAAGAAGTAAGCTTGCGGCAGCAGCAGCGGTTCCTGTATTCAGGCGGAAGCTTTTATTGGTTATAATTCTTCTCTACACAATACAACAAAAAGAAAAAAACTAATTAAAATGAAAAAAAGAAAAACCCAACAAAATCGGATATTCAAATTGCGAGTGCAGTGGTTAGTGTTTAGCAAGAGAGTGAAATAGTTTTCGTATAGATATTGCCACGCCTTCAATACTTATATTGTAAGAGGCTGTGAACTTAGCATTATACTTCAACAATTCAGAAAGCGTAGCCAAAATTAAAATGTCATCAATTTTGGAACCTCGAATAAGTAAACAAAGCACTTGCAAGAAGTTGCGCTTATTAATCTGCAAAAATATAAGCATACATTTGGCCCATCCGATTGGAATGGCATTCATACTTCTATTTCCCATATTTACCTTCATGTACACCCAGCTCGATCAAATCATTAATATTCATACCGGTATCAATGTGGATGACCGGAAATTTAGCACAGTAGATATAACACAGGTCAATGTAACGTAGGTATTTAAGGATTGCGAGCCTGGTCGATCGTATGCTTAATCCTTTCTGCTTAGTTCAATATTTTATTCACCGCGCAACAAAGTCCTCGACGATATCATCAGAGACGTGGCCGCCAGCTTGGGCACGGAACGTATTGAATCTTATTCATACGCATCGGATCTGAACACAGCGCTGGAGGAGAAAGATGGTTTTGTGGGCATTGAGTTCGAAGATAATCTTGTTAACATTGTTGAAATACCAACGAAGTTTGATATTGCATTGCGATTTCCAAAGCACTTTCGATCAAATAGAACCTTACAGAGAAATTGGCCAGCCGCTCTGTTTCTGCGATTGCACGAGCCTACCGAGAGTTCGTTTTATGATTACGAAGGCTATCTGATTGTGCAGGCGAAACTATACGAGTGCTTGCTACAGAACAAGAACTATTCACTCATTCCTCAAATAAGCGTGCGGGCGTTCCCCGAACGCATGTACATGGACTATTCATATTTGACTCCTCTCTACTCTCACCTTGCCATGTATTTTAGCTTCATTTATATGGCTCCCTGCTTGATTGTTGGTCAGGTAAGTTCGGCGAAAAAGCTCACATGCGTACGACCAAAACTAGTGAGAGTTGGTGTAGGACACTCGGGGATATTTGTGGGGTCTCACTCCGTTCCATGCCACCTACTAATGAGATTCTTTTCCAAATGATATTCTCTATGGTGAAATAGCTCTGACATGGCCATATCTTTGTATACTTTCAAGGAACAATCTGAAAAGAGCTATTTTTCTTTAATCAGGACATATCCTTAATAAGAACATATCCCTATTCTTTTGCAAACCTACAAAGATTTGATTCGGTTAGAGATATATTTCCTTATTCACGATATATCCTTATTCTTGCAAAAACTTCCTAATAGATCGTAATTTGGGGCAGTTTTTAATGCGTATCCAATCCTACTTTACAGCAAATTGTTTCGGAGAAACAGCGACATTTGAGGGAGATAATGCGAATAATGGGCCTGACCGTTACGCTGAACTGGGTCTCATGGTTCATAGTCGCCTACATATTATACTTTATTCCGACGATAGTTGTTGTTTGCGTAATGAAGTGGTGCATGTGTCCGGCGACCAATTTCCTCGTTTTATTGTTAATTTTCATTGTTTATATACTGACATTGGTGTGCTTTACGTTCATGATCACCGCCTTTGTGACCAGCACCCTAATGTCGATGACTTCGCTATTCCTGATGCAGTTCCTTAGCTTCTTGCCGTTTCTGATCATGGGAGTTCAGCACAAAAGCGTTCAGACCATAATTGTGTCTCTATTCATGAACAGCGCAATGCCCAGCATGTTCTATCAGATATATAGCTACGAGATGCGGGGTATTGGTCTGCAATGGGGGAACATATTTCAATATAGTCATCCCGATGACCATGTGAGCATTGGCACCACGCTGATGATCATGTTGTTCACCAACGTATTCCGAATCTTAATCGGCTTGTATGTGGATCAACTGAATCCTGGTGAATTCGGTGTGGCTAAGAAATGGTATTTTCCATGCCAACGGTCGTTCTGGTGCCCATGGAAGCGATCTGGCAGTCTTTTTGTAGATGAAGAGCAACCACTTCGCCCATTGACACCAAGCAAAGTTCAACTACTTGATATTGAAGCGTTGCGCAGTAAAAAAGTTGTTATGGAGGCACATAACCTCTCCAAGTCGTATGGAAATCACGAGGTGGTGCACGATTTGAGCCTTAAATTCTATGAGAATGAGATAACTGTGCTGCTCGGCCACAATGGATCGGGCAAGACGACGACCTTCATGATGTTGGCTGGCATAACAGCTCCCACATCCGGCACAGTAACTTTGGATGGCGTCGACATGGCCACGTCCATACAAATGGGTCAATATTCGCTCAGCATTTGCCCCCAATATAATATCCTGTTCGATGAGCTGAGCGCATATTGGCATATTGTGTTTTACAGCCGCTTAAAAGGATATGAACGGTCCGAAGCCGAAGCGGAGGCCGAAAGATATCTGGCAATAATGGATCTGTTGGATAAGTCGACAATAAGAGTCGAATATCTTACCACTGGCATGAGACGCAAACTCTCCGTGTGCTGTGCCCTGTGCGGCAACACCAAGGTGAGTGCAAGTCGATTGATCCAAGGTTCCATATACACAGTATATACTAGGTGGTGCTATGTGACGAGCCGACTGCCTGCCTCGATCCGCATACGCGTCGTGAAGTCTGGAATATGCTGCGCATGGAGAAGAATGGACGCTGCATACTGATGAGCACGCACTTCATGGAGGCCGCGGAAGTCTTGGCCGATCGTATTGCCATTATGCGGGACGGCAAGGTGTACTGTTATGGCACTGGAGAGTACATCATTAATAGTTTGGGTCCCGGATATCGTCTTGTAAGTCCTATCCATCCATGCTTCGCTACTCTTGTATTCCAATACAAATTCCCAGATCTGTGTCGGCATTGAAAACTGCAATGTGGAGGAGGTCACGGCTTTCATTGAGAATAACATTCCAAATGTGGAATTGGAGAGTGTTACCGGGTCAGAGATAACTTATCGTCTGCCAGTTCAGCATGTACACAAATTCACAAATCTTTTCAAGGCCTTGGAGAGTAAGATGGACATACTGAAACTATCGAGTTTTGGAGTGAGTGCACCAACACTCGGCGAGACTTTCCTGAAGATTAGTGGTAAAAATCTTGAACGACAAAACAGACTAACTGTCCAGGATAGCGCGAATTGTAAGTGATATTGAAAAGAGAATTCATCTGGGGATGGATGGATATATACATAGATATGCATATATCCACATTTTTATTCCTTTACAGCGTGGGTGGTCACGCCGATGGCGAACCAGGAGTTGAGACGTTCGCAGAAATGTCTGAATGACTGGCATGCAATGATTTTTAAGAAGTTTCGACACACCTGGCATCACTTGATATTATATAGCTTAATTATTGTGGTGCCTTTGCTGGGATTATTGATTTTTACATTGATGAAATTGGTTCATAAGCAAGAAATCCTCGAAGAGCTTGATCCAACGGATTTGTCTGTGTATCGGAACGCAATCGTCGTTAAGGAGATGCTAATGCCAACCGACGACGATCCATTTGACTATTATATACTTAATAACAAAAAGATTGCCAATGAATATGACAAAGTAGTGATGAATGCCGGCGCGACAATGATAACAATTAAAACCGAAGGTCTAACCCAATACTTACTGAACAACACTAATGTGAATGGAGAGGGCTTTTCGGAAACATATGTGGCAGCCGCGACATTCCATGATACGATTACGATGTGGTTCAATCGACGTATGAATCATGGACCAGCTCTGTCTCAGGGCTTAATCTATAAGGCAGTCGCACAACATATGGCCAAAATGGATATTACGGTTAAAAATAAGCCTCGTGCAGACTCTGATCTGTCTGTTTTAATTGAGTATAGCGATCGTCTGGCACGAACAGATGCCGCTTGTCTCATGGCATATCTGTCCTTTGCGGTCTCAGCATTTGTCCTGCTGCCCGTCTATGAAAAAGCGTCGCACCTGAGACATGTCCAGCTAATGAACGGTATTAGCATGTGGACCTATTGGTTGGCGAACTTGCTATGGGACTTTGTAATTTTTGTATTGATAATGTTATCAGTGCTTCTCTCATATTATCAACATTCAGGACAAGTCCTAGGCTGGATTGCACTCTTTCTATTGTTATTTGCTGTCTCTGCACTGCTCTTAACCTACATTCTATCATTTCTTTTCAAGGAACCGGGCACCGGAATGGCCTACGTGCTACTTTTCAATTGCTCTATCGGTAATTACACCAACACAAAAATCAAAATTCAATTCAATATAAATCTAGACTGACCGACCCAAGTTACTCTACTACCTCACTTTAAATGAAATTACAACTAAATTGCAATTTCAATTACGTCGTTGGTAACTTCGTTTTGAGGCTCTATCGGAGTCGGTATCTTCAATTTCTATCTTAAAACTTAAGTTCATCCCTGTCCAGCTCCTTTCACGTACCATTCTCACTAGACTGACTCTACTTTCAACTTAGACTCATGTTCTTTACTTTGTAATCTTAGAATTAGTAGACAAGGGAGCATTAGTAATATTTGCTTAACCAATTTTGATAAGGGCAATCAATAGGACTGGTTTTTGGATTTTAGCTAGAAAATATAAATTTGAATCGAACTGTTTTTGGGTATGATAATCATAGGTGTGGAACAACAACTTATGGACTCTAACTCATTCTAGTGTTCTTGGCTGTCTTTATTATACCGCTGAAAGATGATAACAGCTATAAGCATTTCCATTATATGCTCATGATCCTGCCATTTTATTCAATGTACGGCGCCGCGCTATTTATATTAAAAAACGACGGCATTAATGCCCAATGCGATGAGGTCGACAGGAAAACCTTTTGCCAAATGTATCACAGGTGCTGCGGTAAGGTCTCTGCTTAATTAAAAATTCAGGAATAATAGCTACTCTTGATATTTGCAGAAGTAATTACGCTGGATGTAGACATGTTCCTGATCGGTCTGATTATAAGTTCAATAATATATTTCGGAATTCTGATATTGATAACGAGAATACTTCCCATGCGATATGCGATCAAGTTTGGTTTGGTTGCGTTTGCCACAAATAAAAGACAACTCAACAACCATTTGAACTATTTTGCAGGTGTCGTCCCAGGGAGTGCTCGCTGCGCGACAACGATGATAATGTGCTCAATGCTCGCATGGAAATCGACGAGATGGTAAAAAATGAAGAGCAAATGAAGTCCTGCAGCTTGGTTTGTCGTCGTATTTCAAAAAGGTATCGGCGCTATTTGGCTGTCAACTGTGTGTCCCTAAAGGTCAATCCGTAAGTGATTCTATATATATCTTCTAGCTGCTATGTCCTATTTGACTTGACAGATTTGAATGTTTCGGTTTGCTGGGTGCGAACGGTGCCGGCAAGACGAGCACTTTGGGCATGATCATTGGCACACAAATGATTTCCGACGGCGACATCTATTTAAATGGAGTCAGCATTAAAAATATTAGCAAAAAAGGCTTACCGCAGATTGGCTTCTGTCCGCAAAAGAACATCTTGTTGAACTATATGACCGGCCGGGACATGTTGAGATTCATTGGCATGTGCTGTGGCATCAAGAAAGATCACATTCCCATCATTATCAACAATGTGGCCGAGAGTTTTGTGCTTACCAAGAGTCTCGATCTGAAGATCCATCACTACAGTGTGGGCACCAAAAGGAAACTCAATATCGCCATGGCTGTGCTGGCCCATACTCTCGTCTGTCTCGACGAGCCCACCACTGGCGTGGATCTTAGTGCCCAGCAGGAGATTTGGATGGTACTCAGCGATATGCGCGAAATGGGCAGAGCCCTGCTGCTCACCTCGCACAACATGCAGGAATGCGAAACGATATGCTCCTGCTTGGCCATCATGGTCAATGGCAGCCTGCAGTGCTATGGTTCGGTACAGCAGCTAAAGCATGACTATTATAAGGGCATCACAATCCGGATCCAATTGGCCACCGAAGACGAAATCTTGGCATTAGAGTGAGCTCAAAAGCGGTAGTAAAAGTTAATAGCACATCTGACACCGATAATACTTTTAGATCTGAAGATGACACATACTCAACCGATTCAGAAACGGAAACCGGCGTATTTAATAGGTTTTCCCAAAAAAATGGTAGGTGACACAAATGGTGCTCTTCTGAAACATTGAACATTGACACCGTTCTGCATTATTCGTTTCAGATAGTCTAACAATTAGTGACACGAGCTTGGCTTCTGGTATGTATCAGAGTCTCACTGACTGATGCATAGTCCTCTGCATAGCATCTAGTCTAAACGCTTTTCTCTCATTCAATTTTCTTCTAGAGGAAAGGTGGATGTCTCAAATGACTGTGCTGTCCCGTGATGATATCAACTCGAAAGGGACACAGGCCGATTTGAAGAAAAAAAAGAAAACAACTATAACTATGCCCTATTCGCCGGAAACCTCAATAGCAACGTATACTGTGGGCGAAAAATCATCATCGATTAATGGGAGAGAAAAATCATCATTGTTTAATGTGAGAGATAAATCATCGTTTAATATGAGAGAGAAGTCATCCTCTCTATTTTCGAGAGCTTGGGACCGCATGAGTACCTTTGAATATAATGAATATTCCGATTTGATTAAAAATGTTGAAACGAGATTCAAGGCTGACTTTCCAGATAGCTATGTCGTGTAAGAATCAATATCAATATGTATTCATTCATATAACAACCTTCTCAGCTATGATTTACTAACTGTGATCTCTTGTTTATTTTTAGAGCGAGTTACGAATATCGTGGTTACGTGGTTATTGTAATACCCAACAAAGAAATCAAATGGTCCGTGATATTTAGATACGTTGAGCAGAAGCGCAACTCATTGCAAATCAAGCATTATTCGATCAGTGAGACATCGCTTGAGGATATCTTTATGGATTTCGCGAAACAGCAGGAATCCGAATAAATTGAAGATCAACTCTTTATCTATTACATATGTTGTTAACTGTCATGATAGAAATTTGTTTGTGTAATCAACTTTTCACCTACATGAATGCAAATTCAGTGAAGATCATTGAACCCACATTCATTTACGTCTAATGTGGAACAAAAATTAAACTATATTTATCATTCGTGTCAGATGTTTTATGCTTTTAGATTTGTGACTAGTGACTATAGAGTAGAACTTCGACTTTGGCCCCTCGTTTCGCATTAACGCTGTCTCTTCTTTGACTTTATAAATATGTATGCCAACCAAGAATTTCGGTACTTTGAACTTGATGGCATGACTAAAACTTTCCACAGACGCGGCTGTCGTCTGGATGTGTGAGTAAGCAGTCTGTCTCTTCAATTTATGGGCTAGATCAATTAGAGCTTGTCGAAATCAATTTATAGATATTTTTGTTGTTGTTGTCTCTAAACAAAACAATTCCAATGTTAACCCTTCGCCCTGCAATTTCAAGCAATTTGCGTTTATATCGACCTTTGCACTCGATATGACGTTTCCATATTGATATAAAAAAAAAGTCGAACAAAATTATGAAATTGTCCATTCATTTGAAATCATAGAAAAGTGCCTCGCGCAACCTTACTGATTGCGTAAAATTAGCTTATCAATTTTCATACGTACAAAATTGATAGTGTATATAGTATATACAACATATACAGAATTTGTATATAGTATATTCGACTTCAGAGCTATATTTCAATGCACTTGAACAGTTTGCAATTGCTTAAATTACTTTCGTGCACACACAACAATATTTTAATAGCCAGCAATTGTTGCTTTACACAAATGTTTATATAAGTATATATGTATATAAGTACAGTACAATAAAATACAACAAACTTTCGATAACTTAAATTCAACTTTGTTCATTGTTACATTTCAATATGCGGGGTCAATTGTATATATATATATATGTATATGTATATGTATTCAGGTTGGTATATAAACATTTTTTCAGCTGAGAGTGATTTGGTACACATTTCCTACAAGAAAAACAAACTTAATCTAACAACAGCTAAGACGTTTCCCTTAGCATTAGAGACTCTTGGCTGGCAGTCTCTAATGCAACACCCATAATATTGTCTAGTCCTTGAGGCTATTTGAATTTGTGGCATTCGTTACATTCATCCACTGAATATCAGCTAGTTATCCGTACGAGGTATATATAGACATGCATTTAATATATCCTAGTTAACAATTAATATATATATATATATATATATATGGTTTTATGCTCTTGCAAAATGGAAGACGTTTTCTTGCGCCCTTAGTAGTTGGTTATTTAGCTATACGCAGGTATACAATTAGGTCACATTGTTATGCACGTTTTAGGTACGACAACTGCTAAAACAGCTGCTAGTATTTTTTGGCAAGCAAATGCCACAGTTCATGCTATTCTACACTATGTCATTTAACAATTAAAATAAATTAGATTTCACTTATTATATGGCTCCAGTGGCCTGTGTTAGCTTTGTTAGCGCTTCGTCTGGATTGTCATGCGCCAGTTTCGCCAACTGTTGGCGTCGCCAGCGTCGCGAGAGTATTGGCGCAAACAAATCATAGTCCAGCTGCTTCTGGCACTTATCGAAATATATTTGAGAGTTGTCCGCAACGTTGAAGTGCGCGAGCGTTAGACTGGCACAGTAGCCAACTCCAATGGTGACTAAGAAGCCCAGCACACAGAACCACAGATAGGACAAGCGATATAGCCAAAAGAAGTGTGGCTCTGCTCCAGACATCGTCGCCTGCACCGCCTGCGCCACTTCAGTTATATTTCTCAATTCACATCCGGTGGTGTTGAAGGGCAGTGGTGTTGGCGCCGGCTTCGGACCGCCAAAGCCAATCCAGAATGAGAAGGTAAGGCCTAGCAGAAAGCCCATGAGCACGCCACGCTGATTCGTACGCACAGTGCACACGCCGAGGGTGAAAATGCCAAGCAATGGGCCACCCACAACGCCAAAGATTGTCAACGAGGCCTGCAGCACGCCACCCAGCGAACCAGCGCCAAAGGCCAACAGTATGCAGAGCAATCCATAAATGCAGGCAATGATTTTGGTGGGCAGCGTTGACTGCGAGTCGATTAGCGGACGCTTGAAGATGGCCTTGTACAGTGGCTTGAGGTAGTCCTCCAGCGTAACAGCCGAGAGCGAAGTGACCGCCGACGATATTGTCGATAAGCTTGCCGAGAAAATACCCGAAACAAAGAGGCCACACAGTCCAGGGTATTGACCTGCAGTAGAAGATGCGAAAATGTTAATTGCTTTAGATTACTTTGCTTTGCTCTTGGTCTTGGTCTCCTTACCCATGGTATCCACTGCAAAAAGCGGCATTAGCTGATCCCGTGATTTGATGCGTCCATTGAGCACAGGATCGCAGTCGCGGTAGTAATAGAAGATTGCCAAGCCGCTGAAGATAGTGCTAAAGCTGAGCAGGCCCAGAATAGGCAAATTCCACCAAAGTGCCGACTGTGCACTTTTCAAATTGTGCACACTCAGAAGTCGTTGCACCTGCGTCTGGTTGACGCCATAGAGCGAGAGGTAGGTGACCATGCCGCCAATTATCAATGACCACCAGGTATGACGAACGCTTAGATCAATTGAAAAGTCAAAGTACTGCACACGGCCACGCTCCTGAGCCACCTCCCAGATGGCGCCCAATCCACCAGCTTGAATGGCTGACACACCAATCACGGCGAAAATGGCAGCAAACATGAGGAACGACTGAAAGACATCCGTAATGAGCACAGCCTTTAGCCCGCCCAGCGTAGAGTAGAAGGTGCAGACGAGACCCAGAACAAGTATTGCCGTCCCTCTCGGTATGCCCGTAACAGCTTCCAGTGCCAATGCGGGCGCATAGAGAGCAATGCCCATATAGAGCACCATTTGCAAAGTGAATGCAATCGAAGCGGCCAAACGTGTCGCATGGCCGAAGCGTCGTTCCAGGTATTCGTACACACTTGTCGTGCGCATTCGATAGAAGACCGGCAAAAATATGTAAGCGGCAATCGGAGTGCTCAGCACATACGATATGTTTATGACACCGAATAGGGTGCCAAACTGATACGACTCGTTGGAGACGCCCATTAGCGAGATGGCGGACATGAAGCTTGCCATCAGGCTGAAGGACACCGGAAATGTGGTCATGCTCTGATCTGCCATGAGATACTCCTGTGTTGTCTTCTGTTTGCCGCCCGTATACCGGTAGTAGATGCCGATCAGTGCCGATATTATCAGAATGCTGACCAACACAAGGGCATCCCACTCATCAAACGTTCCAAGGGGCATTTTGATTGTGTGTTTATTTATAATTATTCGCTGTTATTCAACGAGTTTACAATTATTGATTTTTCACAGTGTGTTGTTGACCTCCTTCACTGTCAATGTTTCTTGCAAATTATATGGAAAGTTCACACACATACACACATATATATACAAAAAAAATAACACGCGATTATAAACAAATAACCAAAACAAAGCGCGGACCAACCGCAAATACAACCGCAACGCTTTGCCGTTGAATAACAACTGATTGACGAAAAGCTTGCAGCGTTGCCACCTGTTGTCACAACTATGTCACTGAGCAACGTATGCAGCTCACAGCTGTTGCTGGCAAAACGGAACAAATAACATCAAGCAAATTTTGAATTTAGCTGCGTATCAGCCAAAAACCAAACCAGTGTTGCCATTTCCGCTTTTTTCAAGTTAGATCTGGCTTTATTCAAAGTGCGATTGCGAGAAAAATTCGAAAACAGCGGGAAGCGACAATTCTAGCTTTTGAGATTGATTCGAAAATGCTTTTTACTTTTCTATTTCTTAAATGTTTTAATTATTTTGTATGTTGTTTGTATGAAATTTTTGCCAAAACTGTTATCGCTGTTAAAATAAAATGTTGTGTGAGGTAAATAGCACCAAGATTTGGTGGTTTTCAGAATGAGAATTTACGTGAAACTGCTTATGAAAACTCCCAATAAGCACTTTTCAGCTATTTTTGCTTCCATTTCCAACTAAAAACAGCTGTTTCTACCAATAACTAGAGCAAAGACAATTTACAAAATACAAATTAAAATATTGATTACAAAATATTTAATGTTTCTTTCATTTTTATACAGTAGTTAATATACATACGTGTGTGTATATATATGTATATTTATATATATATATGTTCGAATTACGATTTTGTTTGTAGGCGGCACGTGCCCTGGTGACGTCGTTTATCACGCCGCTTGCACTCATCGCTGCAGTAGGAGGCAGTGAAGCAGCAATCGAATTCAGCTTCTTCGAGACAATGCTGACACCATCTTTTGCGCTTCACCGCCTTCAGCTCCTCCTTCATATTGTCCAGATCAGCCTTGTTGCGTGTCAGTTCCTCGTTTAAGCACAAAACTTCTTGCAACATCTCACGATAGCCAGCAAAGGGTTCTTCCTGAGTTGTCTCTGATGATCGAATGGCCATGGAGCAGCGACGCATGGGCTGTAGCCGTTTGGCTGTTAATGCTGATTTGGTTGATGTGGGTGTTATTTTCCGCTTTTTGGCCGATGCTGGTGTGCCAGCACGTGACCGCTTGGCAGAGGCACTCACATCAGCTGCCTCCATGCAATGGGGTAGTGCACGGTTGATGAGCTCCTCGGCTTCGCGAGGATCGGCATAGAAGTTAAACAAATACATAGGCTGATGCAGCAACATCATATGACACCGAAGTTCACGCAGTGCCAGGTTAAACGTACGCGTGCTCTTCCACTTGGAGTTTAGCTGCGAGATGTCCGCATCTATTGGGAGTATATCACGCGCCGAGACCAACGCACGTGAATGGGCGCCCCCAAAATATCGTACATCGTATATATTGCTCCGCTTGGACATCACGCGTATAACCTGTCAAGAAATATATAAATATAGATTATAATTTGATTATAGTTATACTCATTCACGAAGTGAAATGAATATATTAGTTTTGTGAAATGTCCATCTGGCTGTCCGTCCGTCTGTCCGTATGAACGCAAACCATTTCGCTCACCTTAGCTGGCCAGTGAGGCGAACCGCATTGCTTGGCATAGACCAGCTCGTGACGCTGCGTGCAGGGCTTGGCGAACCAAAAGGCGGATCGTTCCGCTTCATTAGAATAGCGATAGCAATCGGAGCAGCGACGTATCTCTCGAATATCGTGCGTTATGTCGCGCAGCAGCCATTTAGTTGCATTGTACTCCTCGCTCTTGGTGCCAAAGAAGACGCCAGTGTTGTGCTGCAAGTCGAGCAGGTCAATAAGGAACTCGGACAAATGCTTGTACTTCTTCAGCTCGATATTTGTAGCTATGTCCGACAGGCCCAGTATGTCGTTTCTGAAGAGCACACTCTTAACAAGTGCCGAATCCCGTTCGCTCCAGTGCTTGGCCATATACTTCCGCACGTCCTTCTTCAACCAAGTGTGATGCGTTTGCCAGCTATAGCCAAGGAGGCAGTTCAATTCTTCGATTGATACGTGCGGCGGATTTAGCAGATCGGAAAGCTTGAGCAGGCGGCAGGGTGTGCACAGCTCGAGATCGTCGTTGGCCTCATTGGGCGCCTCCTCGCTCTTGATAAATGTGCTGCGTCGTTTGCGCTGGCGAGCTGGTTGCTCGCTAACGAAGAACACATCATCAGAGCTGTCTGCTTCACGTTTGAGCGGATCTCGAGTGATGACGTTGATGTTGCTATTGTAATCAAGTTCGTACGGGTCAGCTTGTGTCGCAGTTGCTACTAAAATAGGTGTTGTTGGCTGCGTGTCGTCCTCCTCTTCGTCGCACGAATCCTCCATATCCGATTCGTTTAGTGGAAATCGATATGGCTGACCCTTGTCCGAGGGCACCGAGTAGTTGGGACGTTGGGGATTCTTACGCTGACAGGCTGCATGAAAGCAGCGATCACAGGAAATACAGTTCTTAAGTGGCTCCGACCCGGTCACATGACACTCGAAGCAGTAGGGATCCGTTTTTATTAGGGATTCCTGTAGTTTGCTTATTTTCTGAGCAAAACAAAGCAAAATACGTTTCCCTTTTGCACGCGAAGCCTTTCCCTTTGGCACTAAAATACCCTTCTTGATAGCATCCTCCACCGCCTGACTGGCCTCATCTAAAAACAGCGCGCATAGTTCCATATAAAACACAAACATTATGAGGCACTAGTTGAACATCTTTCTACAGTTTATACGTACCGTCTGACATGGACGATAGCAAACAGCGTTCCAGCATTTTATTGGACATATATGCACCATTTTTAAGTTTATGCATCCAATTTGGCACAGCACCGGGTGGAAAGCTCCTAACCATTTTTCTTGATTTTGGCCAAGAGGCGAATGCTTGCAGCGAATTTGTCCTATTTATTGTTTTTGACAAATAAAGTTTATAGAGTTGCCAGATAGTCGAATATTATTTGCACTATAGTAACACACGAAATTTTTTGACATCTGGCTACACTGCTGGCCGCCTTGACTTTATTCACTAACTGTGTTGTATGGTTAGTGCTTTATTATGATATACAGTTGTTATTAAACAATTTTATTTTATTTATTTGCTTTAAGTATTATGGAGTCCACGCCTTCACATTGAACTCGAACATTTAAAAAATTTTAAAGTTTTAAAAATCAAACATCTGGCAACGATGCATGTCAACTGACTAACCGCATCTGTGTGGGTGAGTTTAACAACAGCAGCGACCGCGAAAGCAGCAAGCAGAAGCCCATGGCCATCGTGGACGCTTCTAAAAATAATTGTAATAGTCGTTGTCCGTTAATCCAATAAGAGCCCACTGGTAAGCCTGTTAATTTGTACAAATATTATTTCATTGCATCCACTGGATGCAGTGTTAACAGAATACGGCTATAGCTGGATAGATAGAGTGAACTCATCATCGCCAGCGCCAGCCGCTCACCTTGTCTCTGACGTATATAGTTGTCTAACCAGTGTTTAATCATTGCTAATTAGTGACAACGGCACACACAATGCCCGCGTCGACATCTGTTATTGCCGATTTGTGCATATATCTGCTGACCTGGAATGTGGGCACTCACTCGCCGAAGGATCTGTCGTTGACATCCATGCTGGATCTGAATGGCACCACCAACTGTCCTCATAACAAACTACCCGACATTTATGTGATTGGCATGCAGGAGGTGAGCACGAAACAGGTACTGAACATCTTTCAGGATGATCCCTGGGTGCTGAAATTGGCTGGCGCATTGAACCAGCACGAGTATGTGAAGGTGGAATCGAAGCAGCTGCAGGGCATCCTCATTACCATGTTCGCCCAGCACAAGCACATACCACACATGAAGGACATCGAGACGGATGAGACGCGCACAGGCTGGGGCGGTGTGTGGGGCAATAAAGGAGCTGTGAGCATACGACTCAGTCTGTACGGCACTGGTGCAGTCTTTGTTTGCTCCCACTTGGCGGCACACGATGATAAGCTGAAGGAGCGCATAGAAGATTACCACCAAATTGTGGACAATCACAAGTACCATGTGAAAGGTTATCCCCGCATCTTTGATCACGACTTTGTGTTCTGGCTTGGCGATCTGAACTTCCGTTTGTCGGGCGATATGTCCGCCTGGGATATACGCAACGCTGTAGAGAATGAACGGTACGATGAGCTGCTGAAGTTGGATCAGTTAACGCTGCTCCGTGAGTCGGGCAACGCGTTCAGCCTGCTGGAGGAGACACAACCCACATTTGCGCCCACATTCAAGTTCACCGAAGGAAGCAACGAATACAACTTGAAGCGACGTCCGGCTTGGTGTGACCGCATCCTACATCGCGTGCAGGTTAACAGTTATCCGTCTATTACGCTGAGTGCCCAACAACTGTCTTATCAGTCGAAAATGGATTATACGCTCTCCGACCACAAGCCCGTCGTCGCAACCTTTAGCTATAAAATCGAATCGCACAATTTGTCCTACACGGATGAGGAGCTGCACGAGATGACGCACGGGGCGGGCAGCACAATTGCAAATGTTAGTGTGCTTGGCTTTATCTTAATTATAGTCTCTCATTCTGTATTTCAATTTTGATTTGACTCTTTTCGCTTCTTTTTGTAGCCATTTAAAGCCGAACTAGAAAGTTTCCAGTGATAAATCGAATCAAGTGCTCCCGCCCAAAGCAAGCAAATGTAATCTCATATCTCGCATATCACTTATCAGATATCAGAAAACTTTTACACGAAATACTCCAAGCAAAACACAAGTGCAAATTAAATGATTTTACATTCATATCAAGAATCTCAGTGTGACAAATGGCAAGCTAATCAATCAAGCGACTGTGTAACTCCATAAAGCAATTATATACATCAATTTATACACACGTATAGTCAACTTTTGCTACATATCATATATATAGATCAATATATATAGCATGTTTAACTAATTGATAAATCTCTGTAAGCTAAGCAATGACATTGTTAAAGTTCTAAAGTTGTTGATTCAATAAAGCAATATCTATTTTTCTATAACGAATTTTCGGCACGGGAATTTACTGGAATGCCTATGAATACTTTCTATAAATATATAACAGATATCAAATTACTAAACACATTAAACAGGCCTTGACTTGCTGGTATAAAACATTTTAGTTAATGAATTTTAATTATATAAATTATATGAGTAATATGAGGTCATTTGCTTTATATAATATATAATTGTAGCCACAATATGGACTGATATTGTATTATCTTGTACCCATGCATATTATATGTATATCTGCTAGATAACTGATTTCATTTATAATGTTTCATTTCATTATAAAAAGTTAAAGAATAGTATAAAAACTAGATAGTGAATATGATATAGTGCTAAAGATCATAGTATTATTAAAGGGTCCAATTTATTATTATTATTATTATTACTACTAGCCATTTCTAGTTATATATTAATCTAATGAAGTAAATTGCATTTTTTTACACTACTATATATTATGAGCCATATTTCTTTTTATTGTCGATCCGTAATTCACACATACCTTATCGGTTATCTAAGCAACAAGTGTTTTTGGTAGCTTTTGAGCGATGCGTCGGCACAAATAATATATAAATATATATATATATATACATATACATGTATCATATATACATATATCAATAATGACTGCCGTTTGCTAGGCGAAACAAACAGACAAAGGGCAATATTTGATAGAAGGCTGATGAAACCAGTCGGCTTTTGGTGATTTTTTTTCATTTTTTTGCTTCGCTTTCGGAATGGTTAAACAAAAAAATGGTGTCAAACCGCTGAACGCCTGGTAGCGTTATTCTCATAGCAGATACTGGTAGAAGCTTAATAGCTTTGCTGGCATGCCGAGGGAGACCTCGGCAACTGCTGTGCTCTGGGGGGTTTTTCGTTCTTTTAATTTACCGATTGTATTAGATAGTTAGTCGCCGTTGCAGTACTTTGGAATATCGAGGATTTGGCGTAGCTATCTATCTGATTTGTATACACACGTGCCGCAGCCCAGCAGATACGACTCTGGCTAATAATTGTTTAGAAAATTGTGCAATTAGCCGCGTTAACGTGTAGTATGAGCACAATAATTTGATTTTTCAGCTTAGTTTTTTTTTATTTTATTTTATTTTTTGTTTTTGTGGTCGATAACAATTTGAGGGAAAAGTCCCCTAGTCATAAATAGATGAACAGGTACATAAATCATTTAATAATATTACAGTAAAGATAATGAATTGTCAACAGTTAAAAGTGTAACTGTTACTGAAATTTCAAATGGGCCCATTAGCAGTGCACGCCCTTTAATGATAATTGGAGCAATATAGACTAAGCTAACATAGTTTGCAATATTTACAAATCAGCGGGAATCCATGAAGATGGTATTGTTCGACCCGATCACGGTACTTTACCCTCAGAGAAAATAAACATAGCCAAAAAGCAATTTACATAAAACTTTGTTTATCCAATCTCTTATTCAAAGCCAATATTTTTGGGGCCAGACAAAGCGCGAGAGTATTGAGGTTCGCGAACTGAAATTGAAAGCTCGCCAGACTGAAAAATTATAAGAGGCATACATTTGTGTGCAGCGCGTTTATTGGATGTGCAAATATTGTTGTTTGTAAACAAACTGGTTTCGGGTAGGAAATAATTACCAGCTGTTTGTGGAAATCACGCCTGGCAACTGCCAAAAGGCAATCATATCTCTCTCTCTCTCTCTTCACAGAACTCTATATATATAGTTTTCTTAATGTCAATAACATTTTTCCATAATTGAAGTACATAAGATATAGTATATTTTGATAATTCAAATCGCGTCTATATAATTTATGAGCGATAATATAATCAAACAGTTCTCATATCAACGGATGCGTAGCACAGATAAGAAAACTTAAAAAAAAACCCATTATACATATAGATTGATTAGATTTTAAAGAAAATCTACAAATGAGTAGTTATTATTTAAATACTGCTGATATACATCTAATGGCATTATTCATAGGCTTTTCTTATCAACACTCTGCCGACAAACACGATTGCGAAACGTCTCAGCCGAACTAGAATTGTCACCTGGCTATCGCGGTCCGAAAATAAAAAGCCCCGCCACTACGGCCGGACGTTTTGGCTGGTATAAAAGCCGAACCTCCGGGCCGATATCGTTCAAAGCACAGCCAACGATCGGCCAGACAACAAGCACACTAGAGCGTGCACAAAACATACATATATCAGCAAAAAGCACCGCGATCGGTGAGGCACGCGTATAAGGGAATCCCCCAAAAGAGTCGGAACATACACACGTCATTCGTTAAAAATTTGACGGTTACAACAACAACAACAACAACAACAACAAAAACAACATACCACTTGGATATACACACACTAACAACAACTAATCAGACAATAGATGAAGACACCAGCCATAAAATCAATAAATTGTAAAGCTGACTCTACGGAATAGTGACTAAATCGTAGCACAAATTTGGCAATCGGTGATTTCTTTTTCGTTTTTTTTGGCGTCTTGTGATTAACAGTGGAAAGATACTGATTTGCACTCACACACACACACACACACACACACACACACACATCATGGGCGTACGAGTGATTGAAGCTGATTCGGCGAGCGATTCGTATGATGATGAGGAATGTTCAACGTGCAATACGAATCATAAGAACAAAACGAGCAACGCCAAGCGAAGCACAGCGGAGCCAACCAACATCCACTTTGGCAGCAAGGATCTGGTCGGCAATTGCAAGGAGTATCGCATAGAGAACAACAGCCGCGATCTGCGCATCATCGGCAATGGGAATCGTGTACGCATTGTCAACAACTCGGGCAGTCTGCACATCATTGGCAACGCGACCAGGCTCAAGATACAGCACAACAGTGGCTACATCAAGTACACGGGCAACGATGGACGCATCTACCTGGGCAGCGACTCCCAGCAGCAGACTGTCGACTACATTGGCTGCAACGGGCTGCTGAAGGTGGTCAAGTCGTTGCAGCTCCATAGCAGCAAGTCCAACAGCAAGCGCAACCACTCACAACAAAAGGTGCCCAAGGATAAGGCACCACCATCGCTACCACCCAAGGCAACGCCTTCCTCGTGCCTGGGCGTCGAGATTGACAACAATCTGACAATAGTCAACGGCGTCGCCGGCAACATTGTGATTAAGAATGCGATAAATGTGAGCATCTGAGCTCTGCCAACTCCTTTATCTCAAGTCCAAAGTTTAGGCTTAGTAACTTGCCTGCTAGATGACCAGTACGAATGGTTCCTATTGTTATATATATATAAGTATGTGCTCATGCATAACCATTAGCATTAGCTATCTGACTGACAGTCATCGGGCATTGAAAAGTATTAGCCGTCACTTAATAAGTGTGCGTATGTTCACAATACCTTCATCATATATATATGTAATTAGCTAATTTATTATAGAATTTTATATGTATCTATATATATAGTAACAAATCTAATCATTCTATGAATGATCTCTGCATTGAATATTAAAATATTACATCATTCTAAAGCATATATACCGATTGCAGCATTATCGATTTCCGACAAGATTTCCAGAGGTTAAGCAAAACCCCGTTCATTCGGGTAAATTACCACATGTTGCTCACAAAGACGTATTCACAGTGACCCAAGTGGATTTACTCTCAAGTTTCCTAGAATTGAAATCTTACTCATTTCTTGGCCAATGTCAATAACTGTTTGTTTTTGTTGATCACAATGACTTGACCCAGTTTGTTGCCAGCCACTATAATAATAAAAAGTACCCCGGATAAGATATTTACTTTCGATTGATGTGCTACTACTGCCTACTGATTAAATAAGGCATATCATTACATATCATAACTTTTTATACCCCAACCCCATTGAAAATGGGTAATCAGGGTATAATGTTTCTTGTGAAAATGTATGTAAAAGGCAGAAGGAAGCGTGACAGATCCCATAAAGTAAATTTCCGCATAGTAAAGCCTTTGGCTGAAAGCTGCCTAGCACAACGCTGCGTTAACTGTGCAGTGCGTATGTGTGTTCAGGGTATCTCCTAGTCGATCAGTCTCGACTAGAGCACTCTTATTTGTTTTTTTTTTAGTAATTGTTTTTTTTTTTTGTGGAAAGTGTCAAAAAACGTTCGAGCGTCGCATTGAAATTATTTTGGGGGGTTTTTATTTCCAGTGCACGCACATAAAACAACTATATCAACAACAACAATTAATTATATACTGTTTAAGGCCTTTGTTTTCAAAATCCATTGACTGATAAGCATAATATTAAATATTTTGCACCTTGAATTCGGCTGAAAGTAACCGGAAAAAGAAAAATTATCAAAATTTTAGGTAAACTGATTCTATAAGCTCGATTTAGATAAGATCATTTTTCCCACAATCACAGGAAAACAGTTACATACAAGGAAATAAATATAGAATAGTAAAATTTGCAAGCTTGTAAATAAAATGTGTTAATGAATAAGTAAATTTGCATTGGAATTCACTCAGCCACAAACCACTTACATATGCACGCACACACACACACATGGACAGACCAGGGCTGCCAGCTCTTCAGGGCTTCGACAAGTCAGATCGACTAGTCAAAAAAAGCTAAAAAGAGCTAAACAAAAGTTTAAAAATCTATAAAAAAAAAAAATTTTTACAAATAAAACACATGGAAATCAGCTTAGTTTAAATAGCTTTTATACATCCTAATTATGACCTTTTTTTTAGTCGTTGTTGCATCTCTCGCTAAGATGATTAATTTAATTTGTTCGCGCTAAGAGAAAGAGCCATTCTATGATTCAATATGGCTATAGTTCCCGCCACCGCTAAAGTGGCAGAACTACCAAATTGGCAACACTGGCATAGACATACGGACATTGCAGCTGCTACTGATTAACAGTCTGCGCGTGCTAATGGTTTAGCAGAGTGCCACACACACTAAATATACATACATATATGTCTAACAGCTGTTCCATATTTATATTTTGAACATTTAGGCATTCTGTGTTTGTGTTCAAGTAGTGTGTGTGATCCGATGCCCTCATCAATATACATTACTCCCATTCATATGAAAACCAAGCTTACAATAATTATATAAAACCCCGCAGCAATTAATTCTACAATGTTTTAATATCATTAGTTACACTTTATTCACATAAAATACAATTTGCCAGCTAAATTACCAATATGTTTGTTTACATATGATTACTGCGAGTTGCCAGACTGTTTTGGTGGAGCGCAAACTATCGTTAATAGTTATGTTAACATTAACATAACGATATTCGTGCGATAGGCTCATTTTTGCGTTTGCGTTACGTAGCACTAGTAAGTGTGCCATGTTAAGCTTACGTTCGACGCTTTGCTCGCTAAATTACAAACATTTTGCGACATTTAAAAAACAAAATCATGTTTGGGACCGCACAAACAACAACGAATCGTATGAACGATTTCGAGGTAGCATCGCCACCAGACGACTCTATCACAGCACTCGAGTTCAGCCCGAGCACACTGCAAGTACCCAAGAATTTTCTCATTGCCGGTAGCTGGGACAACAGCGTGCGCTGCTGGGAGGTGGAACAGAATGGAGCAACAGTGCCAAAGTCAATGAAAACGATGGGTGGGCCAGTGCTGGATGTGTGCTGGTCGGACGACGGCACGAAAGTGTTCATGGCGTCGTGTGATAAACAAGTCAAGCTCTGGGATCTCGCCTCCGATCAAGTCATGCAAGTGGCTGCCCACGACGGACCCGTGAAAACCTGCCACATGGTCAAAGGTCCCAATTACACATGCCTCATGACCGGCAGCTGGGACAAAACGCTCAAGGTATGCCAGTTATACAATGCTAAGATAACTAATATATGAATGATCGACTTTACAGTTCTGGGACACGCGCACGCCCAATCCCATGATGGCCATTAATCTACCGGAACGATGTTATTGCGCCGATGTCGACTATCCCATGGCTGTGGTGGGGACTGCGGGTCGTGGCCTAATAATCTACTCTCTCGAGAACAGTCCTACCGAGTTCAAGCGACAGGAGAGTCCGCTCAAATACCAGCATCGCACCATATCCATATTCAAGGACAAAAAGAAGACGCCTACGGGCTATGCACTGGGCAGTATCGAAGGCCGCGTGGCCATACAGTATGTGAACCCAGTGAATCCCAAGGATAACTTTACATTCAAGTGCCATCGGTCGACGGGCACCTCTGGCTTCCAGGACATTTACGCCGTCAATGACATCGCATTCCATCCCTTGCACGGAACCCTGGTCACCGTCGGATCGGATGGCACGTTTAGCTTTTGGGACAAGGATGCACGCACCAAGCTCAAGTCGAGCGAAGCGATGGATCAATCCATAACGAAATGTGGCTTCAATGCCAATGGCCAGATATTCGCATATGCCGTTGGCTACGACTGGTCCAAGGGACATGAGTATTTCAATCCTGCCAAGAAGCCACAGATCTTCCTACGCTCCTGCTACGACGAGCTAAAGCCGCGCGTTAATTGATCGCAAATCGAAATCGGATTCGGTTTCGGTTTTAGTTTAAGCCAAACAAACATGTTTTGCGAGTAATATCCAAGCATTAATTGTATCGATATCATTAAATATCAAAGCGTATCCACATTTGTATATTTATTCAACTAAATCACTTAATTCAATGATCCTTCTTGTCGTCGTGACCATGTTCATGTCCATGGTCACCCTGACCCTTGCCGATTCCCAAAGCATATTCAGCCGCGATCGTGATGAGAACGGCACAAAATCCGACGCCAATACCGCGGAACAAAAACTTTGACAAGCGCGAGCCGTGTGTACCGAATCCCTTCTTCTCATAGCGCCAAGCCTCATTCCTAAGTAGTTCCGTTATTTTAATATGAAGGCATTAATAAATATAACTTAAACTCAGGCGCTGCTTACCTCAGCCATGGATCGCTTAAGCCCTGGCGGCCAAGCGCGTCCTTCACTTTCTGCAATTGTGGCACATTCTCCACCTTATAGCACGATGGATGTGGCACCGTATAGGGCTCGCCGTGACCATGTCCACCCATTATTTATTTCCTGAAACAAGAAAAGTTTTTTTTTACATTAACATCTGTTAACCTAGCGCTGAACATTACATAAGTAGCTTCACGTATTTCTCGTTTTTTGATTGTTCTGACAGTTAAAACATGCAAAGAAATACTAAATTATCCTTAATCAATCTAAATTATTTCAAAATATCACGCAAGCAATGGAAAAAGAACACAATATTAACAAAATTGACAAAATACATACTTTTGTTGTCACAATATGAACACAATGTTGGCAAAATGTTAAATGTTATCGATAATGTTAAGTTAAAATGTGCTAAATATTACCAAATGCAAGATGTTTGTTTACTGATAACTTTTTAAAGGGTGGCAATTGCAAATAAATTCAAATCATTTTTCCGCGCTAAACTGTCAAAGAATTTTATCTTTTCAGTAATAAAAAACATTAGTAAATATTTATATTTGTTGAATATTTATTCATATTTTAAGTTTATTTTGCAATCAGTAGAACATTTGTAATTTTTAAACGTGCTTAAGTGAAAATATACATAGTTTATTTATATCCGTTTTTTTTTTGTTTTTTTTTTTAGTTTTTTGTTTTCCATTTAATTTTCTAGTTATACAATAAGTAATAGTAATATACATATATGTTTTGTTTTACGATTTATGTTAATAGCGTTTTGCTTGCTCCTCTCACACTTTGACAGATTAACTGCGATTGCTATAATTACGAAAGGGAACATTTTATAAAGCAAAGTTGAAAAATTATAACAAAATACTGTTTGTCATTTGCATTGTATGTATTGTAATAGCTAGGTATAAAAATGCACGACATGCATGCCAATTAATTCATTTAAAATACAATACATATATATGTTTATATAGTTGGTTTTCACATATTCATTTCTCACAAAACTTAAAACACCAAAGTCTGAACGAAATTTGTTTTTTTCTTTGTTTGTTTCTTACTCGGAAATGCAGAAGGCTTGAACAATCTATCAATGTTTCAATAATTTTCACTTTTAACTTTTGGAAGATACATTTGCAAGTAAATTTTTAGATATTAAGTTTCATACATTCAAAAGATCCTAAATAATATATATGAACAATTGTCAGCTCTTGCCTTGCACTTAACGAATGTTTTTTTGCTTAAAAATTTTGGCATTTCATATCCAGTTTTTTTTTTTTTGCTTTTCTTTGATCTGTTTCCTTATCAATTTTTTTTTGTTTTGACTTTTTTTTTGTTTTTTGTTAGCTGAATCACATTTCGAATTTCTAAAGATTAGTTTCATAATTTAACACATGTTGCTACAACAATTTAGGTAATAATTTTTTTTGAAATCAAATTGTACTTTTTTTTTTATTATTTTTATTTTTATTTTAAACTTATTCTCCGTACCCGCACGCAAACTGTGCGTGGGCTCCGCTGGAAGCTTCAATTGGGTTAACTGCTGCTGGCAGCTTAGATACTCTCCTCGGCCAATATCTCGTTGAGCAGGCGATTGAGGCTGTCGAGGCCGGTGAGAAAGCCGCCGTCCGGTCCATGGTGAACAGGCGCGGTGGCTGCCGGCGTTGGCAACATGCTCCCATTGCGCGGCACAAATGCCGTGTGGGCGAAATCAATGAGACGCACGTCCACAAAGCACGCCGAATCGTCTGTGGGCGGTGCGGACATGTCCAGCGACTTGGAGCCATGCATTAGCGCCGAGTTGCGAACCGCAGCTGTCGATGATTTTGGCTCGCTGTTGGTGTTGTTGTTGTCGCCCTCGGCACTGGCCCGTCGCTCCAGGGAGTCGAGCAGAATGCCAGCGAGCAACGAGTTGGATATATTTTCACAACTGCGCTGCACCGCCGACACTGTGTGCGACTTGGAGGGCGAGGAGACAGCCGAAACAGGCGTGGATGTTATTGTCGACTTCTTTGCCTCTCGGGGGTCATCGTGAGCTGCGTAGTGTTCGTCGTCGTCCTTGCAGCGCAAACGCTTCACAGCGCCCTTTACTGACTTCAGTGATGATGCGCTGGAAGAGGCGGGCGAAACAACCGACTTAATTGTGGCGCTTGAATTGCCAGCTGTGTGAGGCGGTGAGGTGTGCTCCAAACTGCCCGCTGTTGCATCGAACGATTGCTGCGACTTGTACCGCTTAAACATGGCCTCTGTGGGTCCAATAATGCTGCTTTCGTAGTCCGAGCTACCGTCATCGGAGCTGTTGTTGCCTGTCAAATGGGAGAAATTGTAAATAGATCAGAATTTCGATGAGATTCATTTCATTTCTAACTCGTTGACTTACATGTCTGTCGCCCGCTGGCCACGGCCTTGATTTGCTCCGATAGGCCAGAGAAATCGTCGCTGCTGTTGCTGCTGTAATTCATCCAGGAATCTCCGGAATGTGGCGATGAAGTTGTCACGCTGGGCAGCGTTGGCTCAGGATCGAGGAATACTGTCTCTTCGGATATTGGAATGAATGCAGGTGTGGCGCTGGCATTGGCATTGCTGCCCTTGCCGCCAGTCAACGATTTAGTGGGCAGGACACCGCAGCTACGCGGCGGCGGCATGGCGGACAAATGCGAGTGCGAATGCGAATGCGAATGCTGTGCTTTGTTTCTCTCATCATCTTCTTCCTCCTCCTCGTCGGTGGTGGTTGTGGAGCTGGTTGCCGTTTGCTTAACGCCACGTGCCGCCGCCTCCGCAAAGCCACGTTTGTGTAAATGACGACGTGTGGCTAGATTCAAGCGCGAGTTTGAATCATTAGACGCATCCGCGTCATAATTGCAGCCATCGGCACCGGTGCTGCTATTAGTGGCCGAGGCGTTGCCGCTATCAACGGCCGCCACCAGTTGCAAATCCTCATCGGTATCGTGCGGTTCCAGTTCATCGCCTGCCTCGTGTCCCGCCTCATCGTCTTCAATGTCATCCTCGTCTATGCTGTTCTCCGGATGATAATCAAAGGCAGCTGTCGGCTGCAATGTCGCAGACTTTGGCGCCTCCAGCCAATCATCTAGATCCATTGACGGCGGATGTGCCATAGGATTCTCTTCATAGCCTTCGTACACGATGAGCAATGAGCTGTGAGAGAGGAAGGAACAGATTTTTAATATATCTCTCGACTGGATAGCAGCAACTTTCGCTTACCAGGAATAGAATCTGTAACTGGACTGCTTCTCAATGACACGTCGCAGCTGCAGCAATCGCTGCAAGATCTTGCGTATGACGCGAATACGCAGACGAAAGCCGTTGTAGAAGAAGTCATGCAAGGCGGTCTTGAAGCCCATCTCGTTGAGCTCTCGTCCCCAGTACTTGTCACGCTTGGCATACTGCTCCAAATCTGCCTGGTAGGTCTGCATGCCGCAGAGGCGGACGCCCAGCGAACCGGAGGTGCTAGCCGCACACTTAGCCATTTGTTTGGATCGCTTCTCTGCGGACGCATCGTCGCCATGCTGTCGAGTGCCCATCTTCAGGTCCAGAATACAGGGATTACGAAACTGCGATGTGATATTCTCGAGCATCAAGAAATCTGTGAAGCGAAGAATTTAATGATACAGATTAGATAAGAAGTATCGAAAGTTATTCATGTATATATATCATTATTAAGTGGGTTTTCTGTCCAAGTCCCGGTCCCGAGCCATGGCACAGGATACTAACATTGCTTATTGGAGTTGTCAAGTTGCGAAATGCTCTTAATAACATCGGCCGCATTTCCGTTCTTATGCACCTTCATTCTGCAAATAATCCAGGCGAGATGTGTGGGATTAATATGGAATCAAGCGAGACAAATGTACAATGCTGCGAACCCCTTATAGATGGCACAAATGAGTGACCTAAAACAAAATAAGCTGGAAGTTTTCGTTTCGTTTCGTTTTTCTTTTTTTCATTTTCTTTTTGTGTTTGTTTTCTTTTTTTTTCGATTGTTACAGGACATGTTCTGTTCCATTGAAAACAGGCACAACTGGCGCCATCTGGCGCCGAGTAGGCGAAGCCAAAGAGAGTCTAATGCAGAAACTTCTGAAATAATTTGGTTGTTTTCAATGGAACCGATCATGGCACAGTTTCCAATTGGATTGTCCATTAAACAAAAAAAAAAACAATATCTCATACACATAGAATGTTGTAATATTTGCATACCCAATACCCGTAACAATGTCTGACAGGGGCGAGTGCGTGTTTGTTTTTTGTATGCATTGCACAATCTAAAACAAAAATAAAATTCATTTCCATTTGCTTGGCTGAATGCTTCAGTCATATGTGATTTATATATATAGTATATTATATATACAAATGTGTGTATATTTGTGTGTGTGTGTGTGGGTGTATTTGTGTGCGTGTGTGTGTGTGTGGCAAGGTGCAGGCTGTCTGGCTGTCTATGTCTATGATGGACAAGACTTCGTAGTGCTTCAACATACCTGAGTACTTCGTCCCGCTTGCGCTTCGAGGCGCTCATCTTGCGAACTGGCACCGCGGCAGCATCGTCCCGGAAGCTGGGCGAATAGCGCTTGTCCAGCTTAACGCCGCCCATGGAGGTCGCTTGCATAACGCCTGGAAATAGAACGGGACCGGCGTGCGATAAGTTTTTGTCTCTCCGCTCGTTTCATTTTTGTTTATTAACTATTATTGTCTTGTGTGTATGGCGTTTTGTTCTTGAGGTTAAGTTTTGGTTAGAGTTACGCAAATGGGTAAATGGACCTGACTTATAAAAGATAGTTTAGTAGACACATCAGATGGATACATCGTGAATGAAACATACGGCACAGACAAACATGACTACGAGCCCCAATTAAGAAAAAAAAATATACTAGAAATATTTAAATTTCTTTTCTATATATATGTATATACAGAACCCAATATAGACTGCATGCTTTGGACAATTTCGGATGGACATAAAGCGGCATGATTTACATATAGAATTATGACTTATGATTATATAAGACCTAAACTAAATTGTGAAACAGAGAGTGCAATATCAGACTTAGGCAATCGATCGAGAAACATTGTGCATAAATCCGAAAGAGTTTTCATAAATTGTATTTTCTGGTTTATTTTGTTTTCTTTGGTGTTTGTTAATTGTGTTCTAGCTTAAACCATAAGAATATATATTTGTACTTAAGGAACTGAATAGCTTAAGATTTAGTTTGGAAAATTAAGTATCGCAATTGTATTTGCATAAAATATATATGTATATATATATAGTAAAATATAGTATAAGTATATATATATAGTATGTGTTTTATTCATACAAACCCGTTGATGCCATATTGTCATAATTGGCTTGCTTGCATTTCTAATCGGCTTTCGTACTGTGAGAGTCTCGGAGACGTTCAGTTCCAGAGACAGACAAAGCATAGCAGAGCTGAGCTGAGCTGAGAGTGCTGAGAGTAGAGAGCAGAGCAGAGCAGAGCGGATTAGGATCCGATCCGATCCGATTATAGATCGGCAAAGGCCTAGGGACGAAGGCGACGACGTTGACACATGACTTTAGCTCAACAACAACAGCGTACTCGTTCGTATATTCGTATTCGTATTCGTATAGAGGGGCAGCACGATGTCTGTTCTGAACAAACACATAAAATAAAACACGATTTGTTCGTTTTTGCGAGATATTGGAAAATGGTAAATGGTATTTTTTTGTTGTAAGATTTTTTTTTTAGTTTACGCTTTCATTCTGGAGGCTGCTCTCCGTTTGGGTTCAGTGATTGGTTCAGCGGCAGATCACGAGCACGAGGTCTGTCAGAGTCGGCACTTCGAACCTTTGGATAATACGAGCATAGAGCGTAGATATGTAAAGAGCCCCAAGCTACAGGCTGTACGGGCGTGCATTATAATAGTATTTTTATTTTTTACAAATTGTATAATTTTTGTCGAACAAAAATTGTACAATCCTTATAAGATGGGTGCATATTGTCAAAGGTTTTGTTACTTTTATTTTGTGTTTCTTCATAATACATAAATATAGTTGCATATAGATGTATATATGTTTGCTGGAGAAGAGTTGGTTTTTTTTGTTTTATTTTTTGCGACTTACCCATTGCTGTCACTGCGCTACTAACTAAAAGTTCTTATGTGATAAAATGGTAGTGTGTGCGTGGAGGTTTTGTGGCCAGGCGCTTGGACTACTTCCAGGCGTCGAGTCAGACAATAATTGGGCATGGCAGCTATAATAATTTTATTTCGCTTTTCGTATTACAAAAAACTTTAATAGCTATAATTTACCTAGTAGATTACGATATGGTTCAGTCTTATTTCATGTTTTTTTCGTCAATTTCTTTTTTTTTTCTTTATTTTTATTATTTTTTTTTTAGTTTTATTTTTATTTTTTTTGTGCTCTGTTTTTATTTGTCAATTTTCAATTAATAAATGCTTACAAACTACGAATATCACATATAAGAATATAATACTTAAAATAAAAATGATATTGAAATGCGTTTTTGGCTTTAACTAAGGACAATACATAATTTATTGATGTATTTTGTTTTGTTTTGGATTTAATTTTTTTATATATTTTTTTTTGTTTTTTTTTGACAAATGCGAGTTAGTACAAAAGAAAAGTTGAATACAGCATCGAAGATTTGGAAACTGAAGACAAATGGTAATAGCATATCTTTTTTTTTTTAATCAATTTTTATTTCGCTTTTATTATTTGTATTTCTGTTTTCTTTTTCTTTTTTTTTTAATGCATGATAGTACGAGCAGTTAATTCATAACGAAATATATATGTATGTCAATCTTATGAAGCGCTTCGATAGAATCGATAATCGGTGTGGTTGATTAATAAATGAATATAGTCGGTATCTTACCTTTGTACTTGGGCACAAACTTCTGTACGTCCTGCGGAATGTTCTGATAGAAGTCCAATTCACGCAAATTCAGCGGCTTGATCACCGTTGACTGGTTGAGCAGCAAAAGGCGCGTGTGTCCTCCCACCTGAAAGCATAAATAATAATTGAATTGATTACTTGATAATCCAGTAAGATTATTAAACCCATTTAAAGCAAACTAAATTATGACCCTTATCATCGAGCATCAATATCAAGCGACTCTAAACGCAGGGTACAGAAATGTTTACACAGATCTTAAGAGCAGTTAGGCGCGTGGTCATTCCTACAATATCTTATCAGACCCTACGTCATGCGACGCCTTGATAAGCAGCTGTTGTTTTGTGTTTCAGTGTAATCAATCCTCGATTCTCGAGTCTTTAATCTTTACGAGCTTTTACTTGTCAGCCAACGCTCAGAAAAATATTTAGTATATCGGATCGGATATATGCGTATCATATGGTCTAGGTTTTATGCTGGGTCTATGTAAACAATAAGAGGTATACCTAATAAGAGAGAGAGAGAGAGAGAGAGAGAGAGAGAGAGAGAGAGAGAGAGAGAGAGAGAGGGCGATCGTAAAAGTTAAAAGAAACGAAAATGATACTAGATCTGTTGAAGATGTAAATAGTAAAGTTACTCAAAACAGATTTGAGAGATTTGAAAGCATAATTGAACAAGATGACATAAATTTAAAAGTCAAGTAAATAATATTTTGCCAATATTATTTCATTTTATACTTGCACAAATGGCAATTGATTGAACGAACGTGTTAATCCATATCAGGACTCCCAGGGAATCAGTTGAGTGTCAGGTGTTATCAATGCGATGCAATCGGTTTACTACAGGTTGAAGAATGGAACGCAAGCTCCCGTACCCCCACAGCCACAAGTCATTAGACAATCGGCTGCCATTAAAATTGTTTTTAATACAAGTTCAAGGAGCTCTACTAATAATGTGCCAAGCGCTCCTGTGTCGAAGATAGCCACACTCTATTACCGAACCAGTGTCGACAAACCCAGGAAATTTTTAATCTGGTACACCGGGCAATCAGACGCTACGGAAAAGAGAAGAGACAGCAAGACCAAAAAACCGAAGAACACTAGGGCCTCATCCACTATTAACGCTCGAGGTAAATCGCATAGTGTTTCGCAATCGCATGAACGAAAAAGTAAAGCCAAACCCAACCATTTCAAGCCGACTAAGACTAAATCGGATCCAGTGATGAAGGACGAAATGCCAGCAAAAACTTGTGATTCGGATCACGACGGCCGACTCATAATGAAGGAGAATTTTCGCTTGCACGTGGATAAACTGTTCACTTTATTATTTTCTAACACATCTACATTTTTATCAGATTTCCATGAAAAGCGCCATTCCACGGATTTCAGTATGGGCCCATGGAAGAACGGCAAGGATGGCCAGCAGGTGCGAAACTTTAATGTAACGGTTGCTCTCCAAGCAAGCGTTGGTCCCAAGACGTCAAAGGTCAGTGAATACCAAACGATGCGGGCTTGCAGTACACCTGGACAACTATACTCCATAGATGTACTTAGCGTTAACGAGGGCATACCCTATGCCGATGTTTTCAATATAAAAACCCACTACTGTCTAGTGAAAGCAGAGAACAACGGCACGGATATGCTGATCTTTGGTAATGTCAATTTTATCAAATCGACCTGGGCGGTGGTCAAGGCGTTCATTGTGAAGCATTCATACGAGGGACTGTCCGAATACTTTCAATGCCTACGTGACGAACTACAGAAAGAAGCGGGCAAAACGAAATGATTTGTTCGCAATCATAAGAGTGATCTTAGACAGGCCATGTCGATCCCGGACATTATCCTAATCTATATTTTTGGATTTAACTCAATCTGATTTCAGGGAGGCTCATTGTTTGTAAATCAATCTATAAAACCCATCTTGTTTTTATTAATAATATTGACTTTTCATTTTATCCAGAATAAGGAATAAGGAATATAGCGTATCTAGGTATATATATCTGTCTGCATCAGCTTAAATCTATCTAAAGTGCTATTTGATAATTAATTTTCAAAAGTCATATTCTGATTAGAAATTTCATTAACCTACCTGATTGGAAAGCGGATGAAGTGCGACCTCATCTTCGTTATCCACGAGATCCTTACTGAGCTGTGTATGTGGCTTTGTCTTGCTGCCGCAACTATCGGCCGTCGATTGCGAGTTGTTTGACTCGGAGCATTGCCTTAACCAAGACGAATGTACTTTGAGAGCGGCACCAGAGGCGGGTGGATGAGAGTCGATCTGTTGCTGCTGCTGCTGTTGTTGTTGTTGTTGTGTTTTGGTGGGCGTGTTGCAGGCGCTATTGTTGTTGCTGCTGTTGCTCACCGATAGTTGCTGTAGATTGGCTGTTACCAGACTGCTGCTGCTGTTGATGTTGCTGTTGGCACTATTGCTGCTCCTTGGGCCAGCCACATGTTGCTGCTGCTGCTGTTGCTGTAGGAAGCTGGATCCGCTCGCGAATTGCAGCTGCGATTGCAATAGGCTTAGGCTATTTGAGATTTGTGCAACCAGCTGGTTTTGTTGCTGCTGTTGTTGTTGTTGTTGTTGTTGCTGCTGCTGCTGTTGTTGCTGCTGCTGTTGTTGCTGCTGCTGATGTTGATGCTGCTGCTGATGTCCATGGATGCGTTGGTGTTGTTGTTGCTGCTGCTGCTGTTGTTGTTGTTGTATATTTGGAACATGCTGCTGATATGACGACAAGTCAGAATCTCCCATGCCCCAATCCCCCAAGAAATATACCATTCCCTGCCGCGCGAAACAGTTTAACGAGTTACAGTTGCAGTTGCTCTTGTCTCTGTTCTATTTTCCGTAGTTGTTCTCCTTCTTCTCCTTCTTGTTGTTGTTGTATCTGTAAAGAGCAAACAGAATTGCATTACAATTGGGTTAAGCAAGCGTTAACCGATCGATCAAATGGAGACCCCCCGGAACCGGTTCTCAAAGCACGCAACACACATTTAGCACGCGAATCTCATAAAGCTCATGCACTTGTGCATTCCATTCGGATCTCGGACGAACGGGTTCAATGTCATTTCCTCTACGGAACAACGCATGCAAACTATATGATTCTCTGTGTTCCGGTTACGATGTGTGCCTTAACACTTATTACATCATCATTCGATGATAGTGCAAAGCATTTAATCAGCGCTTTTTAAGACATGCATGATCTACATTAAGAGTCTATAGTACGTATTAACATAAAGAGATTCGATTGGAACTTGAAGCAGATAGCATTCATAAAATATAAACAATACAGTTCCGAGTTTGAAATCTGGACTTTAATAAAGACAATAGTAGTTCGTGCTACATAAAGTTGGGCAGTATTTTCTAGTTCTATTGCTGCATACGTTCAATCGTTCACGTACGAGTTTTAAAGGTTTTGTTGTCTAGCTTACGTTCATGTACGATTCATATTATTCAGTTTAGCTGTCATCGCTCAATAGAAAGTATTAACGTTCAGATTCAAGCTGAATATTAGCTAAATGGTATAAGACTTGATCTTTATTGTATGATTTAGTACACCATAGGAAAACTTTTGCCCAATATTATAGACTCGCTTTATATCTTGAACAATCTTTTGTTAAACAACGCAGTAGTTAGCTAACTTCCTGGCTATTAGCTGAGTGCAAATACTTTGTGTGCTCAGCTGAGCCTACCATAACAGATAAGTCATTGATGCATGATGCTGCTGGCTTGATGATCTACACGGTTCACCTCGCACATTGAACGCTGTGCCAAAATCAAATAGAGCAAATTAATGAAGCGTATGGTTAATTGATTTCAATTGAATTGAGTAAAGTCAGACCTGAATGGCGAATAGCGAACTGTGATTTGCTTTTGTGGACGATCAGGCGTATGCCAAGTGACAACGAAGATCGCCAACGACTGCATCGGTCATTGATACTGCGGGGGGCAAGCAACAGTTATCAATTGGGCAAATGTTAATTAAATTATCGTTTGGCAAATTGCAAACAACTTGTGAAACGCGCCACCATCCACAAATTGCGCATTCGTCTGGGCAAAGAAAAGGTAAGTCGCACTGCCCCGCTCCAGGCAAATGCAAATGCACACAAAACTGCAGACGTCATAAAATAAGATAGCATATTTGCTACTGTAACAGCTCTATCTGCTTATCTGTATCTGTATCTGTATCTGTATCCGTAACTGTGCATCTGTATCTGGTGTTTGTATCATTCATTACCTAGCAAATATGTGCATATGGCTAATTGCGTTAGACGGCAGCTACAGGCCAGACGGCGCGACTTTTAATCTGTTTTAACGCCTTGCCGTTGCCAACTATTATAGGCTACGTTCTATTTGAAATCTATATATATATATATATATATATATATATGTATATAGACTCACTCTTTGGAAGATCTTTAGTTTAGCTTAAGGGGGAAGCACCAATCAACACTATTTATATTTATGTATATATAACTGTATAATGATAAATGTATGTCCGTAATCGTCGTGTCATTAACTTGAAACAGTCAACGATCGGGCATTGCTCGCGTATCTGGCGACTGATCCAAAATTTGTTTTGTTTTCATTATTTTTTCGACTCATCGTTCACTTATCTTTTTTTTGACTGCTCAAATCCATATGCTACTTACTGCACGTCTTTTCGGAACTTATTTTTAAGAACTCGGCTATTATTAATAGCGCAGCAAATGCGTCAACTCAAGGGGCTGGCAACAACAATTGTTTTAACACGGAACACACTGAAGGCCTTAATTGTTGTAGAGGCCTATTCAAGCATTTGATCAGTGTTATTGCATTTAATTGTCAAGCGATTATAGAGAGACAGAGAGAAAGCGTTAATTGCGACTCAGACTAAAGCAGAACGAGAGAGATAGCATTTCAGCTGAGTCAGACAAAAGCACGCCATAGACAATACAGACAGCGAGACATACTCATGGGGCTATCCTTATCAACAGAGAGACCTGGCCCGCGCTCGTTCAACCCACTTAAACTGGGCCACAACAAGCAAATTTCGATTCACACGGCAACAACTACAACAACAACAAAAACCCAAAATGAAAGTAAACAAAAGAGACTGAAATTTCCCATGCGCCACATGGCTGTGTGTGTATCTTATATATACATACATATATATATGAATATATGGCCCAAAAATGGGTCAAAGCTTGGCAGTTATCGATAATTAAACAGCTGTCTATAGCCAGACAAACTGAGCCTACAGTTAGTTAATACAAACTGCACTTAAAGAAAAACATTGGCATTTAAATTGTTATTAAAATTCAAACGCAAAAAGAAGAACAACGCAAATCTGAGCGTCCGACAACAATGACAATAAAGCGACAGCAAATCGTAAATAAATATATACACATACATGTATAAGTATATATATATAAACTTATATGGCTGTGTTAAATATATTACAGTGGAAGCTCTCTTGAGTGAACAACTACTGTAATTCTGTTATGGAAATGTTAGTTTAGCAGTTTTGCTAGTGATAACATTTGTTTACTAACAGATAAGATAGATAGATAAATATAAATTGCATATTATGCATCAAATTTTAGTCAAAGATTATATATATTTGTAAAGCATTCATATAAACTCAGGCTAACTTTGCTTTCCAGCATAGGCACGTATTTCTGGGTCTAAAGAATGCTTGTTTATCGTGCTTGGAATTTCGTATTATGTATTTATGTTAAAGCTGGAAAATTCACACAAATGAGTTGAAATTGCCTTGGCGCATATTCAATATTTCTATTTATTTGGCGCCCAATTCAGGCCGTTCAATCTGCTACGAAATTTGGTGCAAATTGTTAAGCAAATATTTATGAAATTCATTTAGCTCTTAAGTAAATATTCAGCGTTAAGGCTAAAGCTCCGCCACACACATTGAGCTATCATCGAAAATCGAATGATCCAAGAGTTTGTTTATTTATGCCAAAAAGTGTATCTATAAACATGCACATGCATGTAAATCAGCGCCTAATTCATTTACCGCTGCAAGCCGCCAAGCAAACAAAGTGCATGTAAAGAGGAAAATTTTGAAATTGGAACGCGTGTAGCAAAAAAAAAAGGCCTGTCCCTAGTTTACAGTAGTGCAAGCATATATATATGTGTGTGGTTGTGTGTGGCTACTGATAATCAGTGTTGCCAACTCCTGAGAGCTTGGGCACGCCAGATCAACTAGCCAAATAAAAAAAACAGAAATAGCTAGACAAATAGTGGAAACTCAAGAAAATAAGCTTTTACTGATTTAAAGGAAGTTTTGTAAGAATTTTTCATTTCATACAATTTAATATTAGTTTTAATTTTAATTATCAATTGATCGTTTCTCTTTATATGAATACAGATGTTTCTACTATGATGATAGCTTCCAAATCAAATTTTAACATTTTTCCACATTTCGCTCACGCTAAAATAAAGCCAGTCAACTATTCAAAATAGCTATAATTCCCGCCAACCACTAGATCAGAACTGACGGGAAAATAGCTAAATTGGCAACACTGCGCTGCTGATAACAGAGGATGATCAATGAGAGCGAACTTTGAGATGAAAGAGAAATGAAAAAAAAAAGAAAATAATAATTGAAGAGCACATAGAAACAACTAAATGGAATAATGAGTTGATGAAAAATGGCAAACAATGGGTACATGGTACAGGTACAAATGGAAATACAGGTTTTTAATTAAGATGTTATTAATAAAAGGGAATTCCCCTATGATGGACTGTCAAGATGTACTATAATGAATTGTTATATCTTATCAGACAAGATTCAATTTGAACAAGCAACAAGAAACACATTGAATATATCTTTATATATATCTATATGTACTATATATACATACTGAACTATTTACTACGCATTAAAATGTAGGAAAAGAAAGCCATATGGGGGCTATAAAGCGAATGTGATAAATATAGAGCGAATGCAATACAGAAGAGAGACTGCAGTTAGTGTGCGAAATATACATTGGAACAACAGTTATTAGTCATGCATATTTAGAGTTTTCGAGCGATTGAAGACACTTTTGTCTGATGATCACATAATATTAATTATATATATTTATATATATGTATATACATATAGATGTTTTTAAGCGGGAATTCGTCGAAATGCGCATAATTTACATGGATTGGTTTTTTTTAGGTTTTTTTTTGGCAGCTGCAGCGGCGGGCGACATAAAATTGAAACGGGTTTCAAGTCAACAAAATGTGTTAATAATTTATGCACACCAACTCACACAGACACACATACACAGAGCCAGATACACGCTCGCTTGATTATAGATTTCTCATATCAAAACAAAAAGCAGCTGTGGAACAGCAAAGTTTACGTGGAACTGGCCACAGTAAAAAATAATAAAAAGAAATAAAAAAGAAAAACAACAACCGATGTCGATGTCGATGACGATGTCGATGACTATGACGACAAAAGCAGCAGTTGAAGAGCAGACATAAAACACGTACTCATAGCAACAACACAATAGCCATAACAACAACAACAACAACTACGAAAATAACCCTATTCAAAACAAAAGATCAAGACAAATAGCGAAGCAGCAGCAGCAACAGCGGCTGACCATAAAAAGAAACAAATAAGAAAAAAAAACGCCTCTTGAACTGACTGTTACTGCTCTCACTCTCTTTCTTTCTCTCTCTCTCTCTGTTGCTCTCGTTGTGTCTCCTACACTCATACTCTTTTGTCAGGCCGTCACTCTTTTGACTGCTCTCTTCACATTGCGTGGTCGTTGCTGCCCATTTTTTCCCATCAGCGCCGCCTGCTCTTTGCTTGCTATTTTTACAGCACACATCAAAAAATTAAATAAAGTTTACTAATACCAGCGCATGCAATCACACAACGCACACGCACACAAGCACACTTGCAAAGGGCACGCAACCGAAAAAAATTTCTAAACGTTTCTTAGCTTTAGTTCAACAAATTAATAATTTACCTTTTGGGATACACTTAGCAGTATTTTTTTATTATTATTTGTAATTAATTCTTAATTCAGTTTTCATTCATTTGCATGGACACACACAATTTTTTAATTCAATTTTCCACATCGAATTTATATGTGAAAATTTCTGTGATGTACAAAGCACACACACACAAACGTGCATATATATATATATATAAATATATATACTCGCTGAGGCACAGAGACTGGGTGGGGGAGACCAGCACAGTTACACTTTGGCTTCTGCTTTGCACTTATGTTTGCATATACACATACACACACACAATGTATATATGTAGTACATATACAATTTTAACTTCTCAATTAAATTTGATTTTCTCACACGCGTGATTTAGGCTTATTTTGCGCGACTTGCACTTTATCACAATTTACCAGTGTTAAGCGATGAACACGTCCGTTCCGAGCGAGTTGAGGGGCTGAACTGAATGCAAAATATATTTCAGAGGTTTTACCAGGCAGCTAGTGCTAGAAGCGTCGCTTCGACTAGTGCCAACGACCCAACCATTTTGTATGAGTGCGAGCGTGATAACCGTATAGCCGGGCAACACTTGTTCGTTTGCCAAAGTCGCAGCTGTATGTGCGAGCAGCAACACATATAGGACTGCCTGCGCTCTGAGATACTTTTTTAACAGCTGCGCTCTCCGCACTCAGATACTTTTTCTGCAATGCTCTTTGCTCGCAGCTTAAGAGCGGTGGCCAATGCAAATATAGAAGATATTACCACTAAGTCCTGAGCTTTTCCAATTTGAACTGAATAGAAGTTATGTATAATTTTAACATACATAAAGCTTACAAAGATATCCAGTTCATATATTAAACCACGCAAGTTAAATAAACTCTAATCAAAACAGCGTCAATCCCAGCTAATAAAACATCTTATCAGAAATCCTTTATTACTTTTTCAAGTACTATTGTTTGAGAAATACTTTTCATTTTGAAAATAATAAATAATAATAGTAAATTCTAAGAAATTATTGTCAACAGAATATATTTATTGTATAAATCTTTTGCAAATTGTTTTTTCCTCTCCAATTGTTTGTCCAATAAAAATCTTGCCGCAAATATTTACGGAATTGGCGGAAGCCAACGAAACACCTCCGGTGCCCTCTCTACGCCTCGGAAGCTTCCGCGTCGACTTTCCCAATGGTTATCGAAGTCAACTAATTAAATTGTCGACCAAAGCAAGAGACGTAGACAGTGGAAAAAAAAAACAAAACAAAACAGCTGTTTGTTAAGTGCCGATCCGCCCCTTATCGTTCGCATCTTATCGGCCGTATAGCTTTCTATAGCTATAATGCAATTCCATAATATACCGGACCCTATCTTCAAGTTGGGCAAAAGTCGCATCAGTTACGGGCGGCAGATTCCACAGCAATTTTCATTTTCACGGACAGCTAATGACTAAATATAGCTTTCTAATTAATCAAAGCATTTTCCACGGCCAGGGTCATTTGAGCTGTATTAAGATTATTGATAATGCTAATAGGTGCGGGCTATTTTGGACTACAGTAAAGCGTCTGTTAACATGACTTCACAGCGTCGCAAAGTTTTGCGTTCAGTGAGACATCGGACGGACAGCCGGACATTGCAGAAAAGTCAGTGATTAATTTGATATATATCCGTATTAGGGTTATACTGTAAATTCAACTTCTCAACTTGGGCTCTGGGCCATTTAAACAGCTGAACTGCATTCTATATATAGGTAAAACAAGAACTTGCACAGATAGAAATGACGTACTTTCAGATACAAGTGACGTACTTATTGCAATTGGCACGGATAGTGTAAGACCAGGCTGGTGATATCGCCGTAATATAACAATAGAATAGCGTGAGCAGTCAACGGGAAAATGAAGTAACGTCTCTGACATGTGCAAGCCGTACTTTTTTTTACGATATATATATTTTGGCACGTTCCGGATACACATAAATTATATATGTATATGTATAGCTGAAAAGGGGAAAACATTTTTGTCCTGTCGTTAAATGTCAATGGCTATGGAAAATGCTCGAATCGTGACGCAACAATTTGATATTTTTACATCAAACAGACGGAAATAGACAGACGGACAGGCTGGAGCGTGGAGCGTAGAGCGCTCGCTGATAAAGTGCGAGAGGCGATAGAAATGACGCATACGTCTAAATAGACCGTACAGACCACAGGCACTCGCAAAAGAACCGCTGATAAGGGGTGTGGCAGACTTCACGTTAAGGCGTGTTGTTGCCTATGTATAACACTTAGAGAATTATTTATTTTATCTTATTACTTTTTTTCGAGGCGCAATCATGTCTAAGCTAATGATTAATGCATTTTTGATTGATATAACATTAATAATCAATACATGAAATATTGCAGCTATAAATCTAATAAAATGTATATTTAATTGAAATTTCATAGTATACAGAGTTTTGATACAGACACGGACATGGCTAGCTCCATTCAGCTTATGGGCTTAGCCTGCTGTTGCCTGCTAAAAAGTATACCCTACTTGGCCATATTTAATGGTTTTAAGAACACAGCCCACAGCAAGTATGCAGCTCACATATTCAATAGATTATATATATGCACGATCTCTTATATACTCTTTTATACTCAGCATTTAAGCATCATAATTTATTCAGTCATAGCCTTCAACTAGCTGCCGCTGCTGCTGCTGCTACTGTTTGACCCTGGACGGCAGGCAGCCAAATGGGCGCCGCCATTCGGGCTCGTTTCTATTGTTCGCCTGAATTTTGCATCCTTGACATTGGCATTGACTTTCTGCATGGAGGCTGCCCCCTGTGCCATGCACAAAAGACCCTTTCACTAGCGGCAAGTGCCTGCAAATTGAGCAAACAAAAGTGATTTTTAGAGATGACAACAAATTGCTCGTGTTTCAATACATTTTCCATATTATCACGAGCTGAGCACGAGAAATGAAGTTGAGTCTCTAAAATGTACTTTAAACACTTATTTACTGCCTTCTCTGTATTTTCCAGCAGACAACAGCAGTTTCTATAGCCTCTTAGCCTGTCATAATCACTTAACTATCACAAGACTTTCACGTGAGTCACTTGTGCCAATAAAAATTGTAGCGCATGTTTTTACGTCGCCTGTTGATTAGTTTGCCTATTTCACACAATATATTATATATATGTATATATTTGTGTTTACTCGCAAACTGTTTCGTGTTTGTCAATCAAAAGTTCTCAAAGATTCACTATATACAATCATATATACATATATGTGTTTATTTGCTTATATTATCATATTCATTTTACAGTCAACACTTGATAATTATAGTTTTTCCAAACTGAAGAGCTTTGATTAATTTTTAAGAATTTAGAATACTAGAATCCAGGATTATATATATGAAAATTTATATATATTTTATTTTGAATAAATTTATATAATTGATATATTATGTATAATATATGTATAATATATAAATTATAAAAATTGATTATATATTATATTATATATATTAAAGCATATATACATATTTCCTTAACACTCAACATTTGCCTGTCTTCACTGTACTTAGAATTTGACAATTTTGAATTTTTAGGCTTGTTTCGTGTTTCGCTATCGTAGCCAATGTGTCTTAGTCATGCTCGATCTTCGGCGAGCCAATTTCGATGACAGCTGCCAGTGAAATTTAAGGGAAATTGTCACTCAAAGTGGATGGACTGGACTATGATATATACCATATATTGTTTGCTTATAGCGAAATCACGTTCATCTGTTAAGTGTTTTGATTTGTGCAACTTAGCAAAACAGATTAACATATATATATGTATCGGACGACACCTGTTTAATGAAATCGGAGAAGCTTCGGTCATGCACAGCATGTTATGGCAGAGCTGTCAATGGGATGAGCCAACATAGTCCTTGTGTGCATCTCAATGACGTGCGGCGAGGCAAGGCAAGGCAAGGCTGGGCGAGGACAGGGTCGAGTAGGCTGCTGGCATGGCTGTGCGGCAGGACGCCCTCTCTATCTGTCCATCTATCTATATCTGAGCGTGGCATTGGGCGGGCATTAGCTAATTGAAGACACGAGCCACTGCACAAATCGGATGCGTGCTGCAGAGCAATTGTTTTGTTTGCCAGCGCTAATAGCTTGATATTATTATATATAGGAATTATGTTAGTATTTGAATTTCAATTTCCATTCGCACTCGACAATTTCAGTCTTAGTTCCATGCAGTGCCTGCCTGCCTGTCTGTCTATCATTCTGTTTGGGAATTCGGGGTAAGACAAATTTTTATTGAAAACACGCGCTTGCGGCTCGTTTAATTGAAAACAGTCGGCAGTCGGTGGGCAGGCGGCAAGTCACCCAGCCGGCAATTGAAATTTGCAATAACAATAAAGTTTACCTATTCGTTTAGCCAATAATGTGACTCACAATGCAACTAAATTGAGTGAATAACATCCATCAGCTGCTTTCATTTGGGTTACCCATTGTAATAAATCAAAGCAAAACTGATTTACGAATTAAATAAAACAGCTTAGCTCAATGCAAGTAGAACACTCTGAGTGTGTGAGTTGATTATTCATGATAATTCATTTTTATACCCTGAACCCATTGAAAATGGGAAATCAGGGTATAATGTTTTTGTGAAAATGTATGTAACAGGCACTTAGATCATTATATTATGACTACAATTATTTTAATTTAAACAATTGCTTAAAACTACAACAATTCCACTTAATATATTTAACATATTCTTAACTATTAATATAAAAAAAAAAAACAAAAAATAAACATTATACCCTGATTTCCCATTTTCAATAAGTTAAGGGAACAAAAACACCAAAAAAAAAAAAAAAAAAAAAAAAAAAAAAAAAGCACCAAAAAAACAACAAACAAAAAAATAAAAAAAAAATCAAAAAAAAAACAAAAAAATAAAAACAAAACAAAAAAAAAAAACAAAAAAAAAACAAAAATAAAACAAACAAGCACAAAAAAAAAACAAAAAAAAAACACCAAAAAAAAACACCAAAAAAAACTTACTGATCATAAACACTTAGATCATAATATTATAACTACAATTATTTAAACAATTGCTTAAAACTATGCTTATAATTATTACAATTCCACTTAATATACTTAACAAATTCTTAACATTTAAATACTTACCACATTTTGAAGAAGTGGAGAAGCACTGCACTTTAGTTTATATCACTTCACTTTACTGCACTGCACTGCACGACTGACCACCAGCAGGCCACAAAGACGACTGAAGTTGCGCAGAAACAGGCGCCCTTTATATAGGACAAAACTCCCGCGCAAAGGACCCGCGCAAAACGGAGTTCGAGTCATGAAGGTTTGATCTCAGTCGTTTTTTCATTCGAACATTGAGCGAAAACTACGTCCCGCGCAAAACGGAGTTCAGCTCATGAGCTTACTCGATGTAAACACTAGCAGAATGCTGCTGCTCACATTTACAGACTGGTGGAATCAGCAGCATCGATGTAAATACTAACAGAATGCTGCTGCTAACATTTACAGACTGGTGGAGTAGCAGCATTCTGTTTGAGCTTGCATCGATGCTGCTGCTCCAGTCTGTAAATGTGAGCAGCAGCATTCTGTTAGTGTTTACATTGAGTAAGCTCAAATTCTTGCTAGAGCAGAACTCAACGTTCGAGTGAACTCAGATCAAACCGCCATGAGCTGAACTCCGTTTTGCGCGGGACGTAGTTTTCGCTCAATGTTCGAATGAAAAAACGACTGAGATCAAACCTTCATGACTCGAACTCCGTTTTGCGCGGGTCCTTTGCGCGGGAGTTTTGTCCTATATAAAGGGCGCCTGTTTCTGCGCAACTTCAGTCGTCTTTGTGGCCTGCTGGTGGTCAGTCGTGCAGTGCAGTGCAGTAAAGTGAAGTGATATAAAGTAAAGTGATATAAAGTAAAGTGCAGTGATCCACCACTTCTTCAGAATGTGGTAAGTATTTAAATGTTAAGAATTTGTTAAGTATATTAAGTGGAATTGTAATAATTATAAGCATAGTTTTAAGCAATTGTTTAAATAATTGTAGTTATAATATTATGATCTAAGTGTTTATGATCAGTAAGTTTTTTTTGGTGTTTTTTTTGTGCTTCTTTTTGTTTTTTTTTTTGTTTTTTTTTTGTTTTTTTGTTTTTTTTTTGTTTTTTTTTTTTTTTGGTGCTTGTTTTTTTTTTGGTGCTTGTTTTTTTTGGTGTTTTTTTTTTGTGTTTTTATTCCCTGAACTTATTGAAAATGGGAAATCAGGGTATAATGTTTTTGTTTTTTTTTTTTTTTTTTTTTTTATTTTTTTTTTATCTTTTGTTTTTTTTTTTTTTTTTTTTTTTTGTATATTAATAGTTAAGAATATGTTAAGTATATTAAGTGGAATTGTAGTTGTTATAAGCATATTTTTAAGCAATCGTTTAAATAATTGTAATTGATCTAAGTGTTTATTGTATAATGATCTAAGTGTTTATGATCATTAAGTTTTTTTTTTTATACCCTGAACCCATTGAAAAATAATGTTTTTGTGAAAATGTATGTAACAGGCAGAGGGAGACATCGCAGACCCCATAAAGTATATATATTTTTGATCAGCTCGATGAGCTGAGTTGAAATAGCCCCGTCCATCCGTCCGTCCTTCCGTATGAACGCAGCGATCTCGTAAGCCACAAAAGCTAGATATCTGAAATTCAGAGAATACTCGTCTATAGCCTACGCAGTACGAGTTTTTTTTTTAGATTTTCGATAACTCATCCCGTTTCCTTATTATCGATAAAATCGATAACTTTTCTTCGGTTAAGCATACCGTAAGAGCTAGAGACTCCAAATTTACTGTGTAGATTCGTGTGATGAATGCAGAGATTTTGTAATTTTTGGATTTTAGATGCCACACCCCCTTCGTCACCAGTTTGCATTTGCAAATTCGTATTTCAAATACTAGAGACTTGTGCTTTGGCAAATACACACATATGAATGACATACTCATGCTGTGAAAGTTTGATCAAGAAAGTCGATCCACAAAAAAAGTTATTAAGCATTTAATTTCCCATACAATAGGCATATTGCAGCCCGAGCGCAGTCGCTGCGTCAACTGCGCAGTCAGCAGAGCGCGTGCTTATGCGTGCGTGCGTATGCATATGTGTGTGTGTGTGTGTGCGTTGCTCGCAATATTTGTATATGTAAAATAAGCATATCATGTTGGGAAGATTGGATCTTCGCAGGGTTCAGGGTATCTCGTAGTCGAGCCGTCTCGACTAGAGCGATCTTACTTGTTTATTTATTTATTTTTTATCTCTTAAGCTAATTCAAGCATCTTTTGTAGTCTTTTTAGCTTATATTTTTATTTATTTCAGCAGAATTTTAAGCAACCTAATTATAATAACTAACAACTAAATTATATTATATACGATCGGCGACTTCTTTCCATTCCTTACACAAAAATCTCTCATAAAAATTCTTAAGAAAACTTTTGAAAAATTCTTTGGCAATGTTTTTGAAAAATATTTTAAATGAAATTTTTTTAATACATTTGATCGAAAGCAGTTATTTATATATAGTATATATTTAGGCAATACATATGTATCGAATCTATATATTGCCCAGACAACAATAGCCCTGACATTGAAAGAAAACTGGCAGCAAAGACGAAATGAAAAGCATTTTACGATTGACTTTTGCGAAAATCTAAACAATTTACTTGAAGTAAATGCAGACAGCGAAAGAGAGAGAGAGAGGGGGATAGCGAGGGAGAGAGAGATGGACTTAAACACAATTAGCACGCCGGGACGTCACTTCTCAGCCGGAACAATGGCCACGAGCTGAATCCGTGAACAGCTATGCCACGCCACGCCACGCCAGCTGCCCGGCGTATTTGCTTCCGCCTTGATATTGACGAGAAATCGGGCATTGACTGGGCGCCGGCACGAGGCATGAGCCACAAACGAATTGTTTGTCGGAATGTGTTGAATGAAATAACCATTGGCCACCAGCCCAGGGCCTCCCCAGAACACAATTTCAATCTATAAAAGAGCTCCTCGCACTGACCATGCCAAACGAACGAACGAACCACCGAACTTTATTAGCAGCTGTTGCCAACTAAGCTGATATAAATCTGTGGGCGGCTAGGCAAATATGTTGGAGTTATGCCAAAAAAGAATTTCATTGCTCAGCAAGGGCAATACTTGATGAATGCGAAACAAGCCCCTTAAAAATGTTTGCAAAAAAAAAAGCCAAAACGAAGCCAATTATTGAGCGCATGTTTGATGATGCAGCAAAGCAGCCCAAAAAAGTAGGCAATGCCCGGTGAAGACTCAGGAGCAGAGATCTATGTGATGACAGTTATAGTTATAGTATATTAAATTTTAAAATTAAAAAAAATTAAATATTAGAAGAAATCATTACGCACAGCTGACTATATATAGAGAGCAGAAGAGCATTCTTGACCGACTCAGCCAATGTCAATGGCAGCTGACGAAATGTTTGGCCCACATTACACTTATTTCTGTTTCTATTTCTATTTCAATTTCAATTTTATTTTTTATACATTTTATATAATTCCTTTTCGTGTTGGTTCTTTGGCAAACGGAAACGAATTTGCGACGCAGAAATTTCTATACAATATATTTGCTTATATATATATATATATATATGTATGGTCGATGTATTCATTTGCAGAGCTGCGCGACAAACCTAAAAATAATGGCCGCAAATCGGCAGACCGACTATAATTATATGAATTATATAAATATTTGAACAGCGTTTAGAAATTTGTATGTACTTACCGAAACAACACACACACTTTTACCTGTGCAGATCAAGTTTAATTTAATGCCAACGATAAGAAAAATAAATAAAGCAAGGCTGCCAAGCAGCTAGCTCGACATTACAATGCGCTACCAAATGGTAGGTTACAAGAATAGGAATAGTAATTGTAAACTAAATATATATTTCAGCTTTAAATGTTTTCACTTTTCACAATTAGTATTTGAATCTTTAAAGAGTTAGTCAACTGCCCAACTGATATGCCCCACTTAGTGTAGGGTACACGCAAAAACAATGTGCGAATCATAGTGTGAATTGCAAATTCGTGATGTTGCACATAAGCAAAAAGGAAATTTGTCGACACACAAAATAAATAAAATATAAACAAAGGCAAGCGTAATTTAGAGGAGAGTATATGACTAGTAGATACCCTTTACACAAGGCCTTAAGCATAGAAAGTAACTTTGAAATGCCTTGGTAAAGTCTATTTGAATACTTATACAAAATTTAGAATCAAGAATGACGCATATTAATGCGAATCACAAGAGGATATCCTTTCGCAAGGAATAAGGACATCATGAAAGACTTACAAATCAAACCCATTATAGACACGATCCAAGTGACATCAATCGGAACAATATTTGTATACATACAGTGTGTCATACAACACTTTATATCTTCAGCTCTTAAAGAAATGAGGAAATATTTAAAAATAAATAATATATATTTATTATTTAGTTTCTAAACTTTATCAAAAGTCAACTCATTTTCCTCATACTTTATAGAATCAACTTTGTTACATAAGCTTGCACCATTCCATTATACCCTTATCCATATATCAACTGTGCTCAGGGTATACGCATCGAAAACTAAAGCAGACTAATACATAAGCACACAGCTAAGTACTCGAATTATTGTTAATGTCTTGTATTTTGTTATATAGTCCGACAGCCATCTGTAATGCATTAGAAATATTTTGTTTTTCTTTTCGCTTACGTCAATGCCAGCTGAAGTGGAAAGCTTTTGCAAAGAGGGCGGGACTTAGTACATTTTTAGCGACAACAAAACGCTGACCAGAACCTACATCAAAACGATTCCCTCACTCACTCGCTATACGCATCATACGTAATCGCGGCATCAGCATCAGCATCAGCATTAGCATCAGCAATCTATAGCGAATCGTTCCCAACTCAACTGAACTGTAAACAGGAGGGGGCATCATTCGCTTTCAGTTTCTTCCGGCGTCGGCAAAGGCAAACGTTTGCTTCTTCAAGCTGTCTAATGACATAAACAAAAAGCTGCTTCGTCAGCTGCAATTAGAGCTTGCTGTTTGTTTTCACTAAATGTTCTAAACAAAAGCAGAAAACATAAACAAATCATGAATGTCAATGGGCGGCCTAATAATTTCAAAGGGTGTTCTATGAATAAACAATAATAAGAAGAAATTTTATTGAATAATGTCATAATTCAAGCAAGTAAGAGAGAGGTTTAGTTGGGAGTGCCCAACTAAAAGATACCCTGACCTCGATGGCGTGAACTTTAAAACTGAGTTTAAATCAATAAGAGAGAACTGATGAAGGTGATATATCTTCAACAACATACTTAAATATCATAATTATACACTGAACACATAGAGAATGGGGAATCAGAATAGGCAGAGGCTGAGTTGAGCCAGAGCAGAGCCGCAACCACAGCCAGAGTTGAGTCTGAGCATAGTCATAGGCAGAGGCCTGAGTAGAGCCATAGGCAGAGCCTCAGCAAAGCCATAGGCAGACCTGAGTTCAGCCAGAGCAGAGCCATGGGCAGAGCCACAGGCAGAGCCTAAGCAGAGACATAAGCAGAGCATGAGTTAAGTTAGAGCAGAGCCAGGGCAGAGTCATAGGCAGATGCATAGGCAGACCCAGAGTTGAGTCTGAGCATAGCCATAGGCAGAACCTGAGTAGAGCCATAGGCAGAGCCATAGGCAGACCTGAGTTCAGCCAGAGCAGAGCCATGGGCAGAGCCACAGGCAGAGCCTAAGCAGAGACATAAGCAGAGCATGAATTAAGTTAGAGCAGAGCCAGGGCAGAGTCATAGGCAGAGTCATAGGCATAGGCAGACCCAGAGTTGAGTCTGAGCATAGCCACAGGCAGAACCTGAGTAGAGCCATAGGCAGAGCCTCAGCAGAGCCATAGGCAGACCTGAGTTGAGCCAGAGCAGAGCCATAGGCAGAGCCACAGGCAGAGCCTAAACAGTTACGGAGCAGAGCCTGAGTTGATTCAGCAGAGCCGAAGGCAGAGCCAAAGCAGAGGCACAGGCAGAGTCAGAGTTGAGTCAAAGCAGAGCCATAGGCAGAGCCTGAGTAGACCGACAGGCAGAGACAAAGCAGAGACATAAGCAGAGCATGAGTTAATGCAGAGCAGAGCCAGGGCAGAGGCATAGGCAAAGCCTGAGTACAGACTACTTAAACAACTACTTAAAGCGGTAAACGGTTGTTAATTCTGTAATAATAATGTAATATAATTTTAACAATCCTATTATAAGCTTTTAGCCCATTTGCAGTCAGCTTAGATAACATCTCGCTCATGCTGTAATACACACCTACACCAAAGCACCCATTAAATAAATCTAATTACTGATAGCCAACAGCTGTTTTCATACATTATTATATTATTATTATATATAATATCCCTTGGCTATAAAGCAACGATGCAATGATTATTCATGCACAAAATACGTTCACATTTGGCACGCATCTAGATATAAAATATGTTTATGTATATATATTTATATACATATATAATTCATTGCGCAAATATGCATATAATTTTAATGAGCATATTTAACATTTAATTATTATAATTCAGCTACTCATATCAAAGGAATTTTCCAAGTGAAATCTTGCAAAAATATATATATCTATATATATATAAATACATTTGTTCTAGCATGTCAAATCAATTAAATTTGATATAATTTCGCATGTGCGGAAAAGCTGAAAATGATCGCGTCTCATTATTTTCTTCAATTAGAATTTTGCGCACATTTAAAACAGTTGCTATAAATATGAAAATATATATATATATACACATATCTGTTATATATATACATAAATGTATTTATTATACAAGTTGTTTAGCTAAGCATTTGCACAGTTTTTGGCACTTCGTCCAAGTCTTTTATAAAGTTCAAGGATGCATAAATATTCCATAATTTATAAGCAATTCAAGGAAATTGTCTTATAAACATTTTTTGATATATAAGTAATATATATATACTTCAGATGTCTTTCTAGCAATTTTCATATATTTTCTAGTGAAATTTCCAAAACCCAACCCAAAACTGGATTAGCTAGAATGCAAATGATGTCATGCGAAATTGCTATCTGGAATTTCCTACCCTTTGCATTATTGATTTCTAACAGCACTTGACATGTGAATTATATATATATATAGCAAGTTAATAGTACTAAATTGTTCTTAATTCCTCGTTTAGCGAAAGCAACTCGCAGTCACGCACACAAATCCCAGTTAGCCCCAAGGAACAGAACTTGAGCCCACTCCAAGTGCTTATCTAATCGCGTTGTCATATATATCGTAAATAGTTAATGGGCAGCCGGGTCTGCACGAATCAATTCCGTCATAAATAATGTGAAATTTATGGGATTTTCGATTGTCAGCATTTCTTATGGATTCGCTAAAGTTTCTTGCTAATTAATAATAATTGTCAAATTGGACAATAATATTGACACACGGTAAGCCAGCCCATATAGCCGAGTGTGCACTTCAGTTTAACATCTGATAATTGTTTATAGATGGAGCGTGTGTCCAACTCACTCACCTTAGCCTCACTGATATGCCCCGAACGGCACCTGCAAAAACAAACAAAGAAAATCATATTTAGTTTTTTTGTTTTTTTCGTTTTTAGGCCAAATTTCTGCAGAAGCTCATTAAAGGCCGACCAAATTAACGAATTGCGTTGTAAACTATGCTGCAATTGGCCATAAACTGCTGCGCACTAAGAGTGACGCACTGGGTAATCCAGAATGGCAACATGAGCACGACTACCAGATATCCTGTAAGCAGTTCCGTAGCATTTAGCTTTTTTAGATGTAGATATATATAGATTAAACAGCACAGTTAATATTGGGCAACAAAAAGTTGACTGATATAGAAACATTATCCTCAATTTTCTTTGAAAACTAGAAACTAGACGAAGAAAAACTTCTTTGATGGTAACAGATAATATATAGAGGTGATCCACTCTGAAAAAAGCATCAGATTTTAAGCATTTGTCTTTAAAAATAAAGTCAGGATCTAGTATTAAAGCGAGTTTTTGAAAGATGCAAAGATTTATTTGATAAACTGCAGAAATTAAAATTAAAAGAAAGAAAATTTGCTTTAATTCTCTTTTATTTACTATTTACTATAATTATTCAATATACCCAATTGTAACACTATCAATATATACAGGGCATAAAGCCCCAACGGCAACACCAAGAACACAAATAACAAACAATGTAAGCTATAGCTGGTCCACAAACATTCATGTTTTCGGGGTGCTTGAATTGCGTCTTTTCTTTATGCTTTTCTACCGTACTTCAAGAAAATTCAAATGCTATTACGTTTCCCATACAGAAGGTATCAAATATCAGATTTATCGCTTAGCTGGAGCAGTAAATTAGAAGTCAAAATTCTACTTAAATCAAAGAAAATAATTATACTTTGAAAATAATAACAAGAGAACTTTGAATATTAACCATATCGATTGGAAACCTTCTATAACTAGCCATATCCGATATCGGGTATAGTTAAGTATATGTATATGATGTATGTAATACCCGGAATGATAAACTAGAACAGCTTATACATATGTAATACCCATTAAATGGAAAGCTCTGCCGCTAACCGGTTACACACGTGTCGTTGTCGCTAACAGGGAATCGATCAACAATGAGACCTTGACAATTACAATTGCTTTTCCCCGTTAATTTATGCTGTTGAGTCAGCTGACTGTAACTGTAAATGAAAGAAAAGCGGCTTAAAGTGTTATGTGTTTGTGTATATTTTTGAAAACACACGTTAGTTAAACAACAGTTATAGCTACAATATAGTTATTTAATTTTATTTGCAATTAAAACAATTCTATTCTTTAGTTTTTCGTTTTCGCTTTTGTTTTTAGTAATAATCAATGCCCAACAATGAAAACCAAGCCGACAAATTTAGTCTAAATAAATTCCAGTCTGACATTCAAATCTGGTTACATCTAACGCCGCAATGAACAGCTTCCATACATTAAGACGGATGTACAAAGTATTCCATAGCCATACAGAATATACATATAATAATTGAATACATTGCGGCTGTGTGATTCGGTTCGTCTGCTTATTGTTGCCTAAAACCTAAGAGCTTATGCCTAAAAACGGCTTTTCTATTAATTATTATGATACAATTGAACGCCGTGTCCGAAATTCGAGTACTACGAACAAGCTACAATGACAGACAACTAGGATTGCAAGGTGTGTGTGTGTGAGAGTGTGTGTGTGATTAAACTATATTTACGTATACATATCCTATGGGGTAGTATAAAAATATATATATTTATATATATATATGTATGGATCCAGTTATTTTCTCTTAAAATCTAGATGCCTGTTTAGGATTTACACGCCGAGCAGGCACTCGGAGTTGCCGGCAATGTCGGCAAACTGCGCTGGCTACGCCTGCGTCACAAAATACATCTCTCCGGATGAGCCGACGACAACGGCATGCGTATCACCTGTTGCCGTTGTCCCACTAAGGGCATTTGGTGCCGCGGCTATCATGCTGGACATATCGGTGCCATTGCTAACAATGCTAACGGCACCGCTAAAGGCCGCATTGGAGCTGGTGGTGATAATTGTTTGCGTCTCGTTGACATTAGTGCCATGATCCGTATTCTCAACATGATGTTGCAGACTGTCGATGTGGTCGTAGAGCGTGGAGCATTCACCGCACTTGTAGAGTGGTTCAACGCATTCCGGATGCTTGCGCTCCACATGCCATCGCAGATTGGCCGCATTGGAGAAATTCTTACGACAATTGGCCACGCCACAGCAATAGGCTCGCTGCTGATGCGTCTGCCTGTGCCTGTAGAGGATCGCCTTCGATTTGAAGGTGCGATTACAGATGTTGCACAACGGCGTATTCGTCTCGGCATCGTGCGTCTTCATATGCATGCGCAGCATGCCCGGTCCTTTGAAACTCTTTAAGCAGATCTCGCACTGTGGCTGCTTTTTGCAATTGGCCCGTATCCAATTGGTGTGCGAATGCATGTGATTCTGGAGACCCTTGAACTGCCGGAACTCCGTGCTGCACAGGTGGCAAATGTAGCGTCCAGAACCTAGCGGTGATGTGTGTTGCCTAATGAATTCCGTGACCAGATTCGCATCTATCTCGTAATTATCATCAGCACCTGCCGCTGCTATCACTGACGCCGTTTGCACTAGCTGCCGCGAATTGGCGGCCGCCAGTTTGCTGCTAATAGTGGGTGGACTATGCTGGTGGTTGCATGGCGTCTCCACCAGTTGCGTTTGGGCTTGCGTCTGCGTGTTGCCGCCACGACGCGCACGTTTCGCTGAGCTTGGCGTGGGACTGGGTGTACTGCTGACATGTAACGTGGGCGCAACCAATGCATCCTGTCCAAACTCTACCACAGCATTCTCCAACGATATACTGTGCAGGTCTACAGACTGCTGTTGCTGCTGCTGTTCCTGTAAATGTTGCTGCTGATGTGGATCGACATCGATGAAGGCCTGATCCATGTCGCTGGCACTGACATCACCATCGGGCGGTTCCATTATGGCATAGTGCAATTCATCATCGACATCGCCGCCGAGGCCGTGATCCTGGTCATCGGTTATATACTCGCATTCATCCACATTTGTCATGGCATCGCCATCAACTTCTCCGTCAGCATCGTCAAGCATATCGTCCTCATCTAATTGAATTTCCTCAATGATGAAGTTGTCATCGTCGTCATCCTCGTGCTTGACCCCATCCTCGTGGTCCAGCAGCTGCTCATCAAAGTATTCGTCTGTCTCCTGGTCTTGTGTGTCGCTTTGCGTGTATTCCTCGTCGATGAGCACCTGACGATGCTGGTCCTTAAGAAAGTCCTGCTGCTGATCATCGTCCAGCACTATCGTCTCAAATCTGTGATCCTTGTCGTCCAAGTGCTCGTAGACCTCGTCCAGATCGTCATCGTCCATTTCGCCGTCGTGCAGCAGCTGGACATCCGCATCGGCTAGCGAAGCTCCACTGCTCGTCGTGCACATATCTGTCGTGGTGGTCGTCGTAATCGCCGGCGCGATGCTTCGCTGCGGTACCAACTGCACCAGCTGCAGCGTCTGTGTGCCATTCGGCTGTTGAACAATTTGTAGAGTTTGGCCATTGGGCGCCTGTAGCAGCTGTGGCAGAAATTGCGCTTGTGCCGACGCCGCAGCATTTGATGCCGTCGTTTGTGGGCTGATAATTTGCGCCAGCTGCGGTGTCACAATTTGCGTCGTTATAAACTGTCCATTCGGCAAGAGAATTTGCTGTGCCGTCGTTGTTGGCAGCAGTTGCGCAGGTGCCGGCTGCAGCGTTGGCAGCTGAATTTGTTGTATCTGCTGTTGCTGTTGTTGCTGGGGGAGTAGTGGTGGAGGCGGCGGCGGTGGCGCTGGCTCCGGCAGAAGCTGAACCATCTCTTGTTGTTTCTTTGACTGTCGCGAACTGCCCTTACGCTGCAATGGTTTCAGTTTATTCTTCGGCTGTTTGAGATTAAACAAGAGAATCGATATAGAGTAAAACTAATGAGGGATTTGTACCAGATTTATACCTTCGCCTGTTGTGGCTGCTGTTGTAGTTGTTGTGGCTGCTGCACAAGATATATAGGTGACTGTTGCTGCTGTTGTTGTTGCTGCTGCTGCTGCTGTTGTTGCTGCTGCTGTTGTTGTTGTTGCTGTTGCAGCTGCTGCTGTTGCTGCAGTATTTGTTGCTCCAGTTTTTGTTGCTGCTCTTCCAACTGCTGCTGCTGCTTGAGCTGCTTTTGCAGCAGCTTCTGCTGCTTGCGCTCTTGGGGCGTCAGCGACTCATCCATCACGAGGCGCACCGTTAGGCTTTTGATATATTCGCGCAGTTCTTTGTCGCTGCGCTCGACAAGTGTCTTAAATGCATGATTCCGGCTGACCGCATGGACGCATTGCACACAGATCTTATCGGGCCAGCCCTCGGTGGGCTCGACACGCACACTGGTGCAGTCCATAAGCATTTCGGGCACTTTTTCACTGAACAGCGGACGCATTTCCTTGCGCTCCGAAATGCATAATCGACAGATTTTGTCCAATTCAAGCACCTTCTTGCGGTCCATCATCACGGTAGCTGTACTAAACACTTCAATTGCGGTTACTTCCTAAAAGCAATTAGGAAATTTAACACTTGTTGCCTGATTTAAATGTAAGCCTTTGCCAAAGGCGAAAATGTATGAGAATGCTGATAAGCACAATTTTAAATTTTGGCGCTTACGATACTCTGGCAGCGCTGGCGGTTGCCCAACGCTCTGGCAACTCGCCGCTGGCGGTGCAAGCGAGACAACCATACAGTTGATACGACACGACGACGACGACAACTAGTTATACACAATTTACCATCCTGGTATTGGTGCGAGCGAAAAATCATATTTTTACTACTTTCGCAGCAAACGAAACAAATTTGTTTTGCATTTCTTAACATTAAATTTTAAACAATTATCCGATTAAATTCTCATACTTTTCGCACTTTGGGTCCAGGTTTTTAACAGCACAAGCCAAATACCGACTTACCCAAGCACTATTTATATAATTTATGTAGCCTCCCTTCGCCTTTGCACTGTATTCCACATTAAATTATTTTTTAAATATGGCCGCGTCACACGATTTCAAAGCGAAAAACTCATTTTGTTTCACATTTTAAGCACTAAAGCGCGAGTTTGTTTTGAATTGATGCGAAACAAAAACAAATGCTGCACCAGTTGGTTATTCTGGCAAGTAAATGAAATAACTAGACTTCGCCCAGTGCCAAATTAATAAAAATTCGATGAATGAAATTTCTGTGCAACCGCAGTGGTGCTGTTTCTGCTTTTGTCTTCTTCTGTCGACTGCAGAATCCGCGAGTTAGCTGAAACGACGTGAAACGACGATTACCCACACACTCGTCGTACACATATATAGAGCTCTCTTTTTTGCTTCGCTCTGTCTTCTGGTTGTGTGAGTGAGATATGCGTATGTGGCGTGGCTACAGTTCTTTGGGGCTGCCAACTCACTCAAAACAAAAAGACACCAAATTTTGAGTAGCAAACAAACAACAAATACGCACGCACACACATGCAAATTCTTCTTTGTGTGGGTGGAAGAATATAACAAATTAAGCTTAATAACTAATAAGAATAGGTTGTTATTATTAGATATTAGTTACCTACCTTTTGCGTATTAACAGGACGCCAGCTCGCGGATTTCACATTTCACAAGACATAGAACACACACGTTTTTCACAATTGCACTGTGCCGTGATTGCACTTTTAGCGACTTTCTGTCGTCCGCCAATGCACTTTTCACTAGATAGGCACATTTATAAATTAGCAAATGCACCACAAAACACTAGCACTAGCATCACACACGCCCACGTAACAGCTGCGCCGGGTACGAATACTTTAAGGACTGTCATGCCATGATGAAAGCTTCTATAAGGTGTCGTCGAAACGGGCCGAAAATTCAGCTGTGACGTCACATACGCAGCGCCTTAACATTGTCGTTTAACAGAGATATCGATTTGTGCATAACAGCAAATGTCAAGCGAATCAATCAGCTGTTCGAAAAATAATGTGAATAACTTTTTTTTGAATTCGTGAAACTTTAATTGATTTTTGAACGAAATTTTTATAATTTCATATGAAAATGTTGCTTAACTTCTAAGCTGCATTGGCCAGCGCGCTGCTGGTGTTGGCCAGCTCGTACTTTTGCCTCTCCTTCGTTTTTTTATTGTAGACGCGAACGATGCTATAAACTAGGATAAGTACAATTATGCCGAAGAGCAGGCAGCTGATGACAAACCAGGGATAGAAGGTCGAATCATCATTTTGCTGATTTTCCGCATCCCACTCCGTAAATGTCGCGGAACCATTTACACTCATCCTGGCCGGCGCCGAGTCCATGTCTCTGAACAGCGACGCCTTGACCAGATTATCGGATTCGGGTGAGTCGAATGCCGGCTCGGTTGCGTCGATGCGCACGAATGTCAGCTGGACACCAGCTATGGGCTGCTTGTAGTGCTGCAGGCCGAAGCCATAATAGTTGTAGAGATCGGCGCTGATCTCTCGATGCTGATCCACCCACTGGCCAATCACCTGAACCTTAACCTCGCTGCGGGCATCCATGGTGCGACCGAAATATGCTTGCTCCTGCACATCCACGCCGCCCACACCGTCTGCATCCAGCTCCACCATGGAGCCGCGATGCTCGAGCAGCAGCGGCAACTTCTCCAGCTCTTGGTCGTAAATGCTGCTCATGTTCAGGCGAATCTTCTCGACAAACGCATAGCTGAGGCTGCCATAGATGGGCTTGCGCTGCCCGCTGGGATTCTTGAGCACACCGTCGCCGAGGCGCATCTTGTAGCTGTTGGTTACGTTGCGCCACGGTTGGTATGTGATGTTGCGCAGCTGGTACATCAGCGGTTCCAACTCCACCAAAACATTTATGCTGTTATCTATGCCATACTGCAAAGAGAGAGAGAGAGAGAGAGTTGAGTAGAGTAAGTTTGACTATATCATACCCTGTACTCACAAAGTTATCCTCAAAGATCATGACGACGCACGTGAACAGATTGTCCATCACATTGTTGACCAGATCCGTGTGACGGAAGTGACACAGCTCTGTCTTCTCGCGCTCCACACTGGTCGCCTTGGCAATGTAGCTGAGTCGCTCGCTGGGATTCAGCTCGGCTGCATAGTTCTGCATCATGATCTTATATGGCACCCAGGCCAGCACTGAGTCAACGTTTGGCTTGCACAGCTCGCTCTGTGCTCCACGGCCAAAGAGCTCTCCATTGAGCAGCTTGAAGAAGTGATGATGACTCCGTTTCATGGTCAAGGAGCCATGATCCGTGCACATGGTATCAAACAACCTTTCCTGTGGGATTAGCCAATCAGAAAATACTTAATTTAGCACACGCATAAATATTCTTAGTCTTATCTTAGCTGTTGGCATTATCTAGTCACAGACACTACTCCAGCTCTTTATCTCTCAGCTAATTGAATTGGGAATATCTATATAGTATATAGAGTGCCAGTGCCAATTGACTTAAGCTGATTTATTTGCTGATTTTCCCATATACATATAATTCGAGTGCCTTGAAATTGTCATTTAAGGATTTTGACTCCGCTCAACCTGCTCACATTGGCTTGCCAAAATCAAACGCTCAACCTTTGCCTCGGCTGATTGATCGAGTGTCTATATAAGGCAGCAAATTTGAACGACTATTTTGATAACTCAATAGAAGAGTGAGAAATTAATCATATATAAGTATATGTATATCGAGGTTTAATTGATTTATAATGAGCTCGAGTCGGCACTTTGTTAAAATGTAAATTTCCCATTTGCCTTTCCATTTGGACCCGACCCACCTTTTCGTTGGGCGTCAGTATTGTGGCTGTTATATTGCATTTGGTTGGATTTAGTATGGGTGCAACCATTTGACGCTTTATGTCCGACAAGAGCATTGGCTTCGTTTCTATGCAGAAGTCTGGACGCTCCTCGTACGCCTGGCCACACGTGGATAGGAGCACGAGCAGCGCAACACTCCAGACATAGTTTGATTTGTACATGATGTCAAGTTTTCCGCTATCGAGGTGCGCGCGCTATCGTTGGCAAATCGAAACTAAAGTTCGCAACTCGAAGTCGTCAGCTATTTGGACTCGAAATCAAAGCATTCAACTTGACCGCAAAATCCCGATAAATACCGAATGTAGCCATATAACCATATTTATCTATGCGCTGAAGGATAAACTGGCAGATTCGGAGACGAACGCGATCGCATAGCCAAACAACTGAATTGATTAATCATTGAACGCATACTTTTGGCCTGCGCGTCATTTCTCAATACGAGCCAAAGATAAGATAAAAACTAAGCACAAGCACCGCGACCCTATTACCGGGTGTCCATATCACAATGGGTTCAAACATTTTCCCATTCACAACTATCACCAATTGCAGTGCTCTCTGTACAGTAATACCTATGCAATGTGATATATATCATTAGCTATAGTCTTAAATATTAAACATTTCTAAAGTATAAATATTAATAATTAACTTTTTAAATTAGAATTACACTTCATATATATATAAATATTTTTAATATCAAATATTTTGCTTGAGTTTATTTTGCCACTTTTTTTAAAAATAACTTTTGTTTTATTAATAGAAAAGTATATAATTTTTAAGAAACTCTGTACACATAGAAATTGTTAAACAATTCTTATTTTTAAATAGTTTTTCTTTTTGTATGCAGTTGCTTTTCAACAAGTTGCTGTATGATTTTTGTGGCTTTTTACATTTTAATTTGTACAAACATTAACATAAAATAAATTTTTAATATAACAGCTAACAAAACTTAGCGATGATATAGCATCTTTTGTATAGAGAGGGATAATAACGAGCCCGACATTTACGAAATCATAGAGGTTTTGGACGTAGGCAGCGATATATAGTTAGTTTTCCTTATCTGGACTGGGCGGCTTATTCTGCGGGGTTTAAAGATGATCAATATGTATGTTTTAGGGAAATTTGTATGAGCTTTACCATCGCTGCTGGAGTCGCCTTCAAATTCAATTTCATCGACATTGGATAGCATTTCAAGATCATCGTCATCGTCATCATCACCATCCTCTAGTTCACTATCGTTATCCTCATCGCTGGAGGAATCAATATCAATAAAATTGCGATTGCGATGGCTACGTAACGGGAAACCCAGGAAAGTAGGACCTAATGCAAAGGCTGAGGTGAGTAGAGCATAAATTTGATTATAGAAATTTCATTACCAGATCACTCACCATTTTCAGAGCCCGTATCGGAACCCGTGTCGGAGCCCTCCTCATTGGATTCGGGCACCTCCTCATCATCTTCCTGCAAGCATAGACAGAATATTAAATTCAATATCATCCATCTGCCGCATGAGCGTTCTGAGATCATTGGGCACACCGGCACCGGCACCGCCCAGTGTACGTGCTCGCCGTCGCACACCAACAATTGAGCTGTTGGGTGCATGCTGGCGAGCCAGATTTGAATTGGCATGTGACGATTGCCTTAGCCGGCTTGGACGACGAGCGCGTGCCTCGTCGTCGGCACCGCCAACACCAATGCCGCCATTAGCAAATGCATCTGCGTCTGAATCTGCATCTGCATAAGCATTGAGCAACTCCAAGTCTGGCTCTGGCGTACGTGGGCGAACCACTTCTTCGACGATGCGAATTAACGCAGAGTCACCGCCTTGCATTGGTGCATTGGCTGGCGGTGGCGGCTCCTCTAATGCGGACGTGCCACCGCCTCTTACGACGCCCTCATCGACGGCCAGATCCTTAACCGCACGCACCTCTTCCGAACGTTCGCTCTTTTTAACGCCAACGGCATATATCTTCACGTAGGTCTCCTGCTTCGAATCGTAGCCGCTATGATCCTCCACAACAGCAATCAAGCTGCCATTAGCACTGACGCTCAGATCGTTGATATTACGCTTCACATCAATTGTCGCAATACTCGAATAGTCGTACGCATCCAAGACATTAAAGCTCGTATCGTAGGTGGTTGTCTCCATATCATGATCTCTATCAGCGCCCAAACTGGCACCATAAATCACATGCATAGGAGAAAATGTGCAGTTGCGCTGATCCAGCACCGGCACTGTCTGCAGCAGATGAAACGTGCGCAGATCCCACACCTCCGTATTTGCTATAATCTATAGGATATCGGGAGTATTAAATATTGATTGTTACATGGTTATATATTGTTCATGCTCACCTCCAGGCAGTTGGGATGAAAAACGCCCGAGATGGATTGGTTGAACTTATCGAATTTGTGAATCTCTTTGCCAGAGCGAACATCCCAGAGCACGCCATCTGCAAGACTTGAGTTAGAAGAAGCTCTCTTTGACTTTTGTCGCTCTCGTACTCACCTGAGAGCAGCAGTTCGTCGGTGCGGCAGAGCGTCGCTCTATTCTTGGTGTATTGATTGGGTATGGTGGGTGTAAATGTCGACACCTTGGAGCCAGTGTTGATGTCATACAAAACAGCGCACTGCAAAGAAATATATATATATATATATATATATATATATATATATATATATATATATATATAATAATTAGCATTTAAATTAGTTGAGCAAGAACAAGTTATTTGATCGTACATCTGTGTGTGTTCCCAGTAAGCGATCCTGTGTGGTTTGACTGAACTCACAGTATCCGACCTCTGGCAGACGCAGCTTGGAGCGGAACTCATTGTCTGTTATGGACCACAAAATGGTGGTACGCAAGCGCCACAGACTGGTGGTTAGAACCAAATCACCGGCACGATTTGCCTGTATGGCATCCACGCCGTATGTATGGCATATGGAGGAAAACTGTTCGACGCCATCATTCATATTGAACACCTTAGTTTCGCCCTGGTGTGTGCCAACGATTAGGTAATTGCCCACAACGTCACAGCACGTAAACTCCAGGTCATCATAGTCGGCTGAGCGCATTGTACGCCAAGGCGCAAAATGTGTGTGTACATGACGTCGATCGAAGCGTGCGGTGTTAAAACCAGCCTGGGTGCGGAAATGCCGGGAGGTCAAATTATAGTTGGAGCTGACCTGACGGCTGGGCCGTGGATCCGGGCATTTGTGCGGCTCGTACAGATCAAACTGTGGGCAGGTAGTTACCGGATTGTTGCACAGCGAATGTTGATTCGTCAGATACTCTGTCACGATGCTGTTGAGTGTCACGCGCTTGGGATGCAGCGCTGGCGAGACAATCAACTCATCCGGCAGTCCCACAGCGCTCGATTCCTGGTTAACCAAACTGATTTGTTTCTGCAGCGAACGTGTTACCGAGGATGTGGCACGCTCTGTCTTGCGCAGCTTAATGGGCGTTTGGGCGCTCAGGTAGCTGAAATTAGGCACGCCTATTGCAGCAGATCCTGCACCCGCACCTGAGGTGCCGGCACTAGTGCTGCAATGCGGGGACATATCCTCTGACAGACTACGATTCTGATCACCACTAGACATAATGGCCGCATTGACATCATGCATTCGGCTGCGCAGACGACTGCGTGACATTGAACTGACGCCAGACAAACCTTTGAAGTCGAAGGGCGACTGATGAAAGCTGCGCGTCGTTGTCGTCTGCAAAGGCAAACCCACCTCACGCTGCAGCATCTGAGCGGTTTGGCCGAGCCCCTTGCTCTCCAGATGCTCGAATATAAGCTGATAGAGCTGCTGTTCGTTGTATTGAATGCGTGTCTGAGCGATCACGTTTGCCTTGTGCATGTTGGTTAGCGACGGATCGAGTGGTGTGAGCGCCTTTGTCTTTGTCTTGCCGGAGATGCGCTCAAGCAGCTCCAATGCATACTTCTGGAAAATTACATGCTCGGCACGCTTCTCCTGCAGTATGGGATCACGCATGAGCGCCTGCAACTGTCCGCTGGCAAACAGCGGTAGTTTGCTAACAATTTGACGCACACGATCGGAACGGGCCAGCCCGGCCAGAGCGCGACAGGCCATGCCGCGTATACAATCGGCATCGGTGATGGGACCTTTCGTTTGCATCAGTGATAAGAGCACCACAATGCCATTGTTCGAGCACACCGACTCCCACACCTTCTCAATCAGCTCTTCGGCATATTTCTGATTGGCCTTGTTCTTGCGTGACGAATTACCAAACTTCAAGAGGCTGCCGCTGCTGCTATCCTTTCGTATGATTGGCGAGCATACGCAATGGCAGAGCACGGCCAGAGCCGATTTCAATACTTCAGCGTCGGGTGTGATTTCTCCGGCCGCTGCACCCAGTACTGAACAGAAACCAGACGTGGTCGTCTTATCCGGCATCTGTAGTCGTTCACAAAGCACCAAATAGACTCGTGGTATCACACAACACACGCTGAGCACATCCAGAGCTGAGCGCACTGTCTCCGAGCGTCCATTGTTCACCCAATCGTAGCTGAAGGCAATGATGCGCAAGAGCATAGTAATGCCGCCTAGCTTCATCAGCTGATCCACGGGCTCCCAATGGCCACGCACCGAAGTGTGCTCCTGCAGAGTGCGCAACTGCTCGTGCAACTGATCAAATGTTAGCTTGGCGGCCACCGTTGGCTGTTGACTGAAGAAGTGCGATGAGGCCGATGAGGTCGCATAGTGCTGACATAGAAAGTTATTGTACTTGTAGAAGAAATGCGCTTCCATGTAGCGTTTCAGTGCTATGCACACATGTCGCACCATCTGACGCGAAGCGCACTCAACATCCTCATTAATGTCCGAGCCATTGTCGCTATCGTTATGGCTGGCGTCGAGAATCTTAAGTACCGATATCTGTAGGAAACATAATCATATTGTGAAATAAAGAGAAAAAAATTTTTTTTTAGCGTTTACTTACAACATTGTAGAGCTTGCGAAGGCCATCCTGTGAGTCAAACTCATCGAGTATAGCCTTGAATTGAAAGCTCAAGCTGAAGAACATGGTGGCATGACATTTGGAGGAGTCATGACAACGTCCCAGTATCCACAGAGCGTAGCGCACCAGATTTGATATCAAAGGACGTGGCATGCTGCAAATCCGTTCCATAGCATCCTCACAGTAAGCCAAATAGTAAATGGCAATGGAGACACCTGTGGTGGCCAAACTGGGCCGTGGCACATTCAAGAGCAGCTGCAAATATGTAAAAGATGTAATTGTTGTCCATAAATACTTCTCATAGAGCTCACCTCCAGGCCACCGCGCGATATGAACTCCAGTGCAAACTTTTTGTGACAGAGCAGCGAAGCCAGATACTTGAGTACCTCGTAGGCGAGGCAAGTGTCGCGCCTGTCTAGCTCCTCTAGGTGTCCAAAGATCAGCGACATGACATTATTGCCAAAGGCCATGGCCAGAAACTCTTGGTATTCGCCCAGGCTGGTTAGGAAACGCATAATGAGCATTTGGCTGGTGTCCGCTGTCGGCGGATGCAACGGTATATACATGCGCTTGTAATAGCGCGACATGGAGAACGCATCGCGACTATTCTCAAACAAAATAGACATGTTCGAGGCACTGCCGCTGGCGCCGTTATGCTGCGGCGACTGAGGCGCCGAGGCAGCACCACCACACGCCATCCAGCTGAGCATGCCCGGTGAGATATTGCTGTCTGCCGAGTTATTGAGCGAAGCGCTCGGCTCTGTCGTCGAGCTCTTACTCATACGACTACAGGCCAGCAACATATGCAGTCGGTTAATCATTTTGGGTACGAGGCGCATGTTCTGCTCTCGGCAGGTGATCGCTATATCGCTCACTTCCATGGCAGCGGCCAGCAGGCCTGTAGCATAGCTCTGTAGCGGCTCAATGCTATCTTCTGCCCAATTGTAGAGGCGACTAATTATGCCATCCTCCTCGGCGGTCTGGAAAACGGCCGTCGTCTCAAGGCCTGGCATGACGACCAATATTAGCCGACAGGCAATAATATTCAGCTCCAGGGAGCTGCGACTTAAGCTCTGCCGGCTAAAGTAATTATCTCGCAAATAATCGTTGAGGAGCTGAAAGTGTTTTTAGGGATTAGACTTATTTTTTAAATTGCATTCGAGTTTTTCTTACTTTGCTCATAAATTGATCTTTTCGAAAGAGCAACTTCAGCAATAGGCCATACTGGCAGCTGGGATCGGTGCGATATGGGTGTCTTAAGTCCAGGGGATCCGGATCCTTGCGCATGTACGAATCCTTTTCGCGCTCAAAAATCTCAGCCAAACTGAAAGAAGTTTTGCTTATATAAATATCTTTTGTTATTATTATAGTCTTAAGTTACCTTCTGAGCGTTGGCACGGGATCGTAGCCGCTTTGTGTTTGCTCCTGCTCCCATTTGTCAATGATTTGCGTGAGCTCCCTTTTGCTGGCCGAACGTCTGTCCGCTGCTGGATCATCTTCAGCATTGCCATTGCCTTCTTCTGCAATGCTATCAACCTCAGCGGCAGCATCTTCGTCGCCTTCGCCTTCGCCCTCGCCCTCAACTTCACCTTCACCTTCACCGGCTTCCACATCAACCTCTGCTGCCTGCTCAGGTGAATTTTCCACGCTGGGTGCATCAACTTCTTGGCCAGCTTGATCTAATGCATCATTCACGCTATCGTCGCTTTGGTAAGCAGCTGCAAAAACAATATTATCGAACGATGCATCATTCTGCCTTGCTGCATTGGGCATTTCAGCTTCGTCTTCCTCTTGCGCCGCAGCGCCTCCTCCGTTGGCATTCGCGTTCGACATGTTTAGAGCGACGCACGAGGCAAGCGTTCGACACTAGCTCGTTGTGCTGCGCTCGCCAATTTATCGATATATATTTGCTAACGCACTTGCAGCTTTATAGAAATTATTTTATTATATATATATTTATATTTGCGTCGATTGAGTTTATTAATATGCAAATTCTGTGCGGCTAAACCACGCGCTTCTCTTTCTGGCAATGGACAAGTGTGACCGCTTATCTTAGAGAGGAGCGATATACGAGTCAGTGAACGAAATGAATCACATTTGAAAGATGTTCATGCCATGTCAAAAGTAGGAAACAGTCTTACCTAGTCATGCAAAAATGATATTGTTATTAAATTGACTACAATTATATGCTCGATACATATAAAATATTATTTTGTTCTATTAATTGTACAGATTTTGTAACAACTGAGTGGAACTGAACTAGTACACTAACTAGGTGGCAGCTCTATCTAAAATTAATAGCCGGCTATCGTTGGTTATGTTATCGATGTGTTTTGTTTTGGTTTCTGATTAACTCACTTAAAATTTGAGCATTATGGGTTTTCTGTTTATACTTAGTTGGATTTCATTGGCTATACAGATCAGCTTCATAACACTGTCCATAGGTAAGTGAATGAGTGAATGGCAATGAAATATATATTTAATATATATACTTTAACAGTGGCTGGCCTCTACTATCTGGCAGAATTGGCTGAGGAGTACACAACGCCAGCGCGACGTTTTATACTATTTATGATTAGTTTCACAATTTTCGTATACCTTTTGCTGATCTGTTTTGAGGACTTCTCATGGACAATGATGCTGTGTGGCTTAGCAGCACAAGCCTTCCATTTCAGCATCATGAATCATTTTCCCTTCATACAATTGCTCTCGTTGCCATTTATGGGCTCCGTGGTGATGCTGGTGATAAATCATGTGCTGGCGTTTCAGCACTTCACCAGCGTCTATGTGCCGTTCACACAGGTGAGCCTTGGAGGAGATTCACACTAAATTGGCTTAAAATTTGTATATTTGTCTATTAGGTACTTGCCTACTTCACCATATGCCTGTGGTTGGTGCCCTTCGCCCTGTTCGTCTCGGTCAGCGCCAACGAGAACGTGCTGCCCACGACGATTGGCGGCAACGAGCGGCTCATGGGCAGCAGCAATCCGGACGTGGTCAGCAATTACTTTTCGCGCAACAAGAAACTGGGGCTGTTGTCGTTCTTTAACTATATTAAGGAGACCGTACTGCCGGGTCGCAGCAAGAAATCATTTTAGCTAAGAATAACACTAAAGACTCTTATCCGGAGGATATCGGGCGTGTAAGCCCCTAGTTATTTATTTTGTATACATCCGCTAATATGAAACATTTTGAATTGATTTGAAACTATCTGGTCTGCACCTTGACGGTGCCATTGGCCATGCCAAAGTAGCACTTGGATGCCATGTTCACGAACAGACCCGTCTCCAGGACACCCGGTATCAGGGATATGGCAGTATTCACCTCGTTCCAGTCGTATTCGCGTGTCGCCACAAATCGCCAGTCGATCAGAAAGTTGCCATTATCGGTGACAATGGGACCGGCCTTTTTCAGGGCGATGCGCAGTTGCGCCTCGCCGCCGAACAGCTCCTCGATCTTGTGCTTGACCGGCACATGAGCATAGGGCGCCACCTCGATGGGTATGCCCTTGCACCATTGCTCACCCAGGCGCAGAGATCGCTTCGTATAATCCGCAACGATTATGACGGTCTTGGCGCAGGAGGCGACGATCTTCTCCTGCATCAGGCAACCGCCGCCGCCCTTGATGAGCACCATGCTGCTGTCCACTTCATCGGCGCCATCAATATACAAATCCAACTTGTAATTGCGATCCAGATCGCCCAATGAGAGATTATGATCGAGTATCAGCTGACGAGCCTGGAACGACGAAGGCACGCATATCAGTTCGGACAGTCCGCCCTCTTTCCAGACGCGCTCCGCAATCCGCTCGACGACGTACACAATGGTCGAGCCGCTGCCAATGCCCAAAACTTTCGTATCGTCATTCACCCACTGATCGACGGCGGATTTCGCTGCCAGCCGCTTTGCTGCGTCCAGTCCAATGGTATCATCCATTTCGCAGCAGAAGGTGCGCCTTAAGTTTGTCGAATGGATGGGAGACTTGATCCAAAGTCCAATTGATTGCGTTAACTGCGGTTGCAATAGGCCTCGGCACAGTAACAATGGCTTCAACATGTGCGTCTAATGGGACTCGGCTTCAAATTCACAAATCAAGTTTCCACTTGAATGACACGAGCTGAAAGTGGGTTCCATTTGTTAGTGTTTGCTGTGTTATCAAATATAAATTTGAAAATATTTCGATATTGAATCATGATCATATGAAACATATTTCACAGCGCATTTGATATTAATTTAAAAAAACTAAAAAGAATTTGAGAGAGAATTTAACAGCTATTTTAATTGTATTTCACGCACTTGTTTAATATTTTTGTTTATAATTAATATTATAATTATTTTTATTAATATTAATAATTTATTTACTTATTTTGCAAGTCGCTAATTAGCTTCATTGTTCGCAAGCCTATTGCTCACTGCCTTACTCACTTTCAGCAAATATCATGTGAGCATAGATGTAGTGCTGCAATGCTTTTATCGATGGTATCGATAGATATGTTAACATAAATCAACCCTGTATTCACAAAGGGCATTTTTAAGGTCGAAAGCTCAGATGCAAACGACAGTTGGTATTCAAAAATTTAAAATTTATAATTTGCGAGGAAAATAACTAAAAAAAAGGCCATGTTAATAAAATTATTTGTTATTGATAATAATAAATAACATAAATTATATTTAAAATGATATGTTAGTATAAATTTTTTATTTACTTATTTTATTTACTTATTTACTTCTAGAAGATGAAGATGTTGATTGGAGTTTAGAAAAGTAATATTCTATAAATGTAGTTTAGTTTATCTTATTATATATATATTTTTTTTAGCAATATTTATAATTTTATAAAACTATATTTACAGTTTATATATATTCTCAAAAGAATAAAATGAAACGCAACTCAGTTGCTTACGGAAATGCGCCAAAAGTACATAACCCAGTTCTACAATTATAGTTCTGGATGCAATCGAGACAATGCAGCGAAAACAATTTGTACAACAGCAACAACAGCAACAGCAGCAAGAGCAACAGCAACAGCAACAGCAGCAGCAACACCAGCAACAAAAACAACAACAGCAACAACGAGAAAGAAGGAAAATGCAGGAGGAACCACAATACAAAAGTCGTTTAAAGTTAAACGCTATCCTTGATAATGATAAGAAATGGTTGCAAAACCATTAAAAGCATTCCCTCTTGGCTTAGACGAGTGCGAGAAAAGGACGTGCCAGTGCTGACCAAAGAAATGAAACGACGGGGAATTCCCCTTGAAAGGCCGACCACAGCCGGTTGCAGCTGTTGGAATATTACGTCTTAGACGTAACTGCTTGGATTATTTCAGTGCCAGTATTTGAGGAAATTTAATACTTTTAGTGCACAAAGCGAAAACTGTTGAATGGAATTGCGATAAAGCTGAAAAGCAAACTACAATCACAAAGGTGATTGCAGATTTTCCCTAGCAAAATGGAACACAAACTGAATGCCAAGCCAAGAGCGACGAGACTACCAAACACAAATACAAATACAAAAAAAAAAGAAAAGTAAAAATAAGGAAGCAGAATTCGTTAGAGGTAAGGAAATGCCAAAAAGATTTGTGTTAATGGATTTCACTTTTAAAGAAATGAATTTCGAATGCAACACAGCATGAAAAAAAAATCCTTCATTTTGCATAATTGCATAAGAAATATGAATCAACGATATGGCCCAAAATGAGGTTTGTTAGCTCAAATTAATGTGTCAAATATTGAATTAGAATCAATGGGTTAGTTCAGATAAAGAAAGTGTAATTAAGTTTGGGTTTAGCTAAATTTGTATGGTTTTACTTAGGAGTTAACTTACCTATTAAGCTTGCTATAAATGATCTGGTTAGTTACAGAATAACTAATGTATGTTGATGTTAATGTATGTTAATGTTAATGTATGTTAATGTTAATGTATGTTAATGTTAATATATTTTTATGTTAATGCTTGTTAATGTTAATGTATAGCTAATCCAGGCTCCAAGAGTTGTAGACAAAATGCAGAAGGTGGCCAAAAACTGCCTCAAGAGAATAAATTCTCATCCAAATAGACTGGCCAGGCGACTAGGTACTACAGCTACTCCTCAAAAAAGCTGTTAATGTTAGCATATTAACATAAATGTTAATATTTAACTTAACAATAAGCTTAACGTTATCTAAGTACATATAAATCCTGGCAGATATGTTAATATGATATGATATGTTAATATGAATGTTAACAGTCAACTGTTAAGTGAATTGCATCTCTATTATATGCACTTATTCAGAGCTGTCACATTTGGCAGCTCTGACAAATCATGTGCTAAAAATGACGCTACCTTTTTGGCTAGGGTATAGCGAATGTCAATACAAACATCAATTAAGTGAAACAAAAGTCCTGCACACACACGCACACACACACACACACACAGATGTGGGCAGCATAAAAATTGTTAATTAAAGGAATGCATTGTTTAATGCGCCCCTTGTGGGCCACAGTCGAACACCTGCCGGCAGCCCAGCGTACACCCATTGCCTGATGCTCGACGCCCGCTCAATTACACGCACAAACTTTGCACAAAAAAAACTTGAAAAGGGCAGCAATTGCAAATGGAGCCGCGCGACCCAGTTGTGTTGCCATCCGTTGGCGTTTTCCATTATAGCGCCTAAATAGAGAAGAGGAAAGGAATAAAAGAGCAAAAAAAAGAAGAAAAATATGATTGCAGGCGCGGCTCGTTTCGCTCTTTTTGTGTGCGCGCCATCGAATCAGAGTTATGATGGCATCTCCATGGCCCTGCTGATGACGACAATGTCAGCTTGAGGGCCCGGCTTGGCTTGGCTTGGCTTGGCACGGCACGGCACGGCTCTGCACTGAACGACTTTTGCGATGGGAACAATTTATAATTTGATTAGCACATCGCTGACTGCACACGGAAAAAGACCAAAGGCAATGCCAAAGCGACCGAAAGTTCAACGGAAGTGCATCTGAGTGCATTGAGGCTACCGAATAGGCATCGTCCACGTCTAAGTCTTATCTCTCGAGCTACCTATTGAATATATGCAAAAATTGATGTGGTAAGGGGAATCACACTCCGTTAACCGCCTGCCAGCCAAGACAATGACAAATGATGATGAAGTGACACGGCCTCACTAAAAGGCTTTCGGGAGAAAGGATACTCGCCCCAAAAGCTTATCTTTAGCTTTCAATTAATATTACAAGTGGCTTTTTTATTGCAGCCCAACCGCAGCACAACAACAACAACAACCATAATAATCAGTTTTCAGTTTGTGTTTGTTGTTGTTGTTGTTGTTGTCACTGTGTGTGTCTGTGTGTGTGGGTGGATCAGAGTAAACAAAGCGAATTTGCAAGCTGCATGATGACAAAAAAGCAAAGGAGGCATAACAAAAGCAAACACAGATACAAAAACAAGGCTCCAGCTCTTAAAGGATTCGCCGCACCAGAAACGCCTCCATTGAAATTTCCCCATTCATTCATTAAACAATAAACAGCAAATGCTGCAAGGGGCGTGGCGCCCACAAAATAGATTAATGGCCGCAAAACAAAAAGCTTGATGCAAATCAATTTATTATGTTGTCTGCAGACAGCGTTGACCGCCGCACAGAATGAATTTAAACAATACAGAAATTATTATTCAAATAAAACATTTATTTCGCTTCATTTAGCAGACAGCACTTCTCAGGACGTCAAGCTCTAGCTCCATTGTCAGCTGTTGCCCTGAGAGGTGTTGCCCGCTGCTTAGGCAGGAATTTGGTTAATATATCTAACTGTAACAGCAACCATGCCCAGTGGCGTGGATCGGAAGCGACGGTTGTTGCCAACTTGAGTCGGTCTTAGTTGATTCATCTCCAATTTGACCAGCTCCATTTCCCGTTCGTATAGCTCACGCATGCGTTTCTGTCGCATCTTAATTCTGTAGGCATGAGCCGTCTGCACCTCACGTCTGATGGGATTTAGCAGGAGATGGAGTGCAGAGTTTCCGGAACTCCTATTGGCCAGAAAGTCACGCTGGTTCATCAGTGAGACTCTGGAAGTAATATGTGAGACGTTTGCTAATTGTATTCTAAGGCAAATACTTACAAACTTGATGGCATTTTGAAACTATATATATACCAGAAATACTACAAGAAATTAAATGTGATCTATATGTAGGAATAACTCAAACACACAACGTTCAAAGTCAATTGAAAAACTTAAGTCAAAGGCAACCTTATGAGAGTTTTAAACAGAGATTTTCTCTTGAAACATAAGCAAACTGTTAAAGTGCTTGTCAAGCCTAACAACTACTATAAAGCTTAATCTAAGACAAACTTTACAGTTAATGCAAGTTTAGCTTATCGAGAAATATGTTTAGTTAAAGTGCTTGTAAAGTTTAACAGCTGGCTGCCAGGCTAAATCTAAACTTATCCTTAAATTTAACTAAAGTTCCCTTTAGTTAGAAATGCGTTTAGTTCAAGTGCTTGTCAAGTTTAGCAGCCGACTGTCACGTTCAATTATCATGGCGTTAATTAACAAAATGAAATATCCCATTGAGTTGGCACGTGAATAACCACATGAGTGCTGCTGCCAGGAAGGAAGCCTTTGAGCATGAAGTAGCATACGCACTTAGCCGTGTGGGTGTCAGCTCATCGAAGGTCGTTTAGCAGCTGGAATTGTGGCAGCAGCTAAATGAACCACAAATAAACAGACAGGCAAACTTGTTGGCCTATGTCCGGCTACAAGCGCTCCATTTAAATCAAAAGTCAGCGCTGTGCTCTGGCTGTTGCTGTTGCTGTTGCTGGAGCTTTTAAGTGCAAACACTCGTATAGTCAGCAGAGAAAACGCAATCAATTTTATTGGAAACGCGCTGCTCCATTCGAGTGGCTAATGAGTGGGTTGGATGACAACCACTTGTAATTATCCAACTCGGACTTTTCATTAGAGTCTATTAAAGCGAAGATAACTTAAAAAGTACTCGGAATAGCAGTTGCTAACTAAACAACGTCTTTTGGCTTTTATTCCTTGGTTGCGGGTGGCATGGTCGAAGAGAAGATGCGAATTGGCAAACAGCGAAAAGCCAACACAAATCGTTGTTCGGCAATTGCAGCACACAAGAGTCAACTGTGGCAGGAGGCAGCAGGCAGGAGGCAGCAGGCAGGAGGCAGATGGCTACAGTCAGGTGTGTAATTGCAATACGAATTGGTCAAGTGTAACAATGTAAAGACGCCAATACGAAGACACAGACACACAGACACACAGGGACGGAGTTAACACCTATACCCACACACACCCACACAGACATAAGCAGAAATCAATTGGACACATGAACTTATGCAGCCAACAACTGGAACTGGAACTGCAACTGTGAAGAAGGAAGAAGAAAATCAAATTGCAAATTGCATTCAAGTGTCACGTGCATGGACACATTTTTGGATCCGTTGCCAGCAGCAAAATCGAATGCCCGCTGTAATGTCGTGACATTTGGGCGCGCTTTTGCCCTCTCTCGCATCACAGTTGGGGTTATTGCAATCGCCGCCAAGGCAATCAATGCCAGAGACATGAACTCCCAAAGTGCATGTGTTATAGTAGCACAAAAGTCACCCACACACACACACACACACACACACACACACACACACATAGTCAGTGGGTGTAACACATGCACCTGCGTCATGCTGCACTTTTCGCTGCTCTGTTCCGGAGCGGGGCTGGGGGGGCAACCATTCATTATGTTGACCACGCTGTCACATTTGCTACGTGACATTTTGCTAACTGCCCCCAAAAAAGGCAAAAGAGTCAAAGCATTGTCAACTGCAAATATAACTTCACTTATCATTCCCATTTCCATGGCCAATCCATGCCCAGAGCTTGGAAGCAAAAACACCAAAAATTTTGCAGAGCTGCACATAATAGCTTGAGAGTTGTAATCAAACCCAACCACTCCAATAAGTTCTATATAGTACTAGCATTAGGGATAGTTGGAAATATTGATTATGATTCTTTTGAAGCGTTAGGAATATGAAAGAGATTGGTGACGAAGGAATTGAGTGGAACTACATGATGGGCAACATAATAATTCATGAAGTATTAGTCTTGAATGCAAGTAGCAAAGGAATCTTATCAGTTACTTAAATGATGTATAAGGACTAAACTTTCCATTGCAAGAATAGTTAAGCTTTAAGAGCTCTACTTAATGTAGAGTATTATCGCTTTCAGTTTAATATGACTCTAATCCTTAGCACTCCAAATGTTTGGCTTACTTGCTACACATCTTCAGGTTACTGCTTTACTACTCTGGCTAACAGCTGGTAATGTGCACATTATCCGAACGGGTTTTGGTTCTGGCTTTGGCCAACACTAATCGCCATCAACTCAGTTGGCTAAACTGCAGAGTTGTCGCATTACTGCATCCTGGTCTGGTCTTTTGAAGTAGTTTGATTTGGAAATTAGTGACTCACTGTGTGGTGTGTGGGGGGAGGGGCTGGTCTGCTGCGTCTGATAGATGTTAGTATCCTTGTGGCAGATTCGGTCAATCGTATTGCCATTACAATATACAAAGTTATGGCAATGCTACACTGGGGACTTCAGAGCCCTTTAACTGCATTGCACTGCATTGCACGATGCAGTGCAGTTCAAGTTGCCTTTTGAGCTGTTGAGGATTTGTATCGAGATTGCAGCACAGTCAGCTTCAAATTACAAGCAAATAAAGCGTCAGACAGCACGCCCCACCCACAAGCAGCAGCAGCAGCAGCAGAGTTGAGTTATGAACGTGCTGGGAACAGGAAGCGCAACGAATCGAAGCCAGAGGCAACAAGCCCAACGCCAACACCAACACCAACACCAGCAATAGTGGTAGCCAACCATAGAGTACAAGTACAAGAAAGAGAGAAGGTAAAGTAAATGTGCAAACATTTATTTATGTGCCAGCTATGCAGCACTTTAAGGCACTTCAATTGCCCTGATTCGTCCAGTGTACTGGGAGCACCCGCAACAGCAGCAGCAGCAGCAGCAGTTCCAGTTGTAGCTGAAGCTGCGGAGAGGATGGCGCCTCGTAACCCAAACAAATGCTGTTCGAGTCGATGCTGGACAACGCTTACAAATGACACTAGGCTAGCGCTAGCCCGTCTGGCTGCCTGCCTGCCTGTCCGTCCGTCCGTCTGCCTGTCTATCTGTCTGTCAGGTAGTTTTGCCAATTCAAATTTCAAATTTGTCGGGAATTTGCAATTGCATTCTTGTAGAGCCCCAACCAGCCCGAAATACAACCCTATAGCATTAATATGCCAGTTTGTGGCCCATGTGGCATATGCAACCGCCCCCCCCCACACCCAACTGACCCTAGGCGCCATACATTCCACAGCAATCGAAAATGGAATTAAATGTTTTGCAAACACTCGAACGCGTTTGCCTTTGCCGGGGCTAAACCAACAACAACAACAACAACAACAACAGCAACAGTAGCAACAACAATAACAAACAGCAGCAGCATTTCCACAGGATATAAATTAAATTTTATAGCCAACTTTGGTCCGTTTGCGCTGTAAATTGTGATGGATTCCCGCCATTTGGCTTGTATAGTTTAACACCATAAAGGCACATAAATATACGAGCTTAAACAAACACGTCTATATATATATTTATATATATAGATATATGTATATGAATAGAACTATAAGTATGTACATTGAATTAGTGTGCGAACTAATGTATAACAATTATACGTAAAGCAGTAAATTAACTCCATATCCCATATGAATAGAGCAAGTTCTTTATAGCTGTAATATTCTTTATATGGGCATAATGTTGCAATACAAACAGGCGGCTGTAAAAGGTTGAGTAAAGACTCGAAATACATATATTTGTGTAGGTATAACCAGACATACATTGCTGTCGACTATGTTAAATCTCTCACTTGGACTCGAACTACGAGCGAAGGCTTAGCTTAGATCAAGCCAATGCGCCGTGAGACCGAACATGCATGTAACGAATAGAGAGTAAATGGAAGGAACGACCAAAATCTCTAACAAAGCTAGTCTATAGGGCAATGTTAGACGTAGCGCCGTAGCGCGCTGGCTCCAGGGCCCAACAAGTATGAAGCAGTTGTTAGAGACCGACTCAAACCATTGCTATATATTAGAATACAAATACAATTATAAGAGCTGACTAATTGATTGATATTGGTGGAATGCAAAGTCTTAAAGTATAAATTTTACTGAAAACCTGCTAGACTCTGCATAGTCAAATGACAAGTCTTTTTATCTTTAAGCCGATCAATTGAAGTATATTCAGTGTCAAGTACATATTATGGCGCACATTAGTTTAGTATTTCGCTGGCATTTAGCAACGCCCATCACATCATTATTTGACAAAACACAGACTTTTCACTTTTAATGAGCACTTGAGCGAGTTTTTCATTACTCGCCGTCGCTTTAATTAACAGAAAATGTTTCACTATCCAAAAGAAAAGGGCGCAATAAGACACATGAGCTCGAGCCATGGCACATTTCGAAATTTTTGCCAACTGCTGCCAAGGAACAACAGCAAATAAAAAGTCGCCACTAAGTAGAGTTGTTTTTTTTTTTTTTGCTTTCATTTTCTTTTCTTTTCTATTTTTTGTAGTTTTGCAAATGTTGTCCATTTCTCGTCGTCGGGAGGGAGGTCTGTTGCTGTTGCACTTGGCGTTAAAAAAGCGGAAAATCGCAGCACATTTTTGCTTTTTAATTAAGCCCTCCATTTTTTATGTGCCTTTCGAAAGCGACACGGCGTGATTCTCTTCGTGCACGAAGTGTGAGAATAGTTTATTTTTCCAACAAGGCCCAAAGGGCGCAAATAACGTGCGTGCCAAGAGGTGAAAACGCGTGGGTTGGGGCTGTAGTAGAGTAACAGTTAACGCAAGTCCTGTTGGCCAAATAAGAGTGTAATTGAAGGGCAGAGCATGTATGATATGACTATCATAGATTTTAACCTGAGATACCTAAGCACACGTAATACTTGATTTCATAGCAATAAAGATATGTATTTTAATTAGTTTTTGAATTGTTGCAAATTAAAAATGTTATCAATGATTTGAAAGTTAAGTTTAATATTTTAAGTCTTTAGCTAATGTTAAATAAAAGGCATTGCGCTCAGGAGCAACGATCAGTTCGACATAAGCTCGCTCTGGTCTGGTCCTTCGAACCGCTCTGAGTCTGCCCTACCAGTGAAAGAGATCAATAAAGCAGCATAAAGTGTTGTAACTCATACATCTGAGCTCAGCATAGATCGGCTGCAGCTCATACATCGAACTGCAACATAGATCACTGTAGTCCATCCATCTGGTCCATCACACCGCTCTGAGTATTCTTCAACAGGGGTAATATACTCAGAGAAAGGAATAAATATATGACTCTGCTCTCCCCCAGCAGTGGCAGCAGACAGAGTAAGCGCAGTAAGCTAACATAGGGAGAGCGATTACAGGGAGAGAGAACATAGGGAGAGCGAGCACATAGAGAGCGGCATTCCCGCACTTACAACTCCAACTTCCAATTTCGCTCTTACTAGGAGGTACCATGAGTCCAACGACCTTCCAACAACTAGAAGAACATTGCTAGCTCTGTTAGAGCAGCATTTTAAGATATAAGAACAATTCTTTATGAAAATTAATTTAATTATAATTCACTACATTCAATTTTATTTGCAAAATTCAAATCAAGAGTATTAAGAATATTGAGTTAGACGAATAGACGATCAAGGACAACTTATATGACTATAAAAAGTGTATATATAAAGAGAATCTTCAATTGGTCTAGCTCAATTGGAGCTTACTTGCACACTCTCATTGCGCACTCGATTTCTATAAATAGTGCAGAATGGCCAAAGGTGCAGTCAGTCAACATCGGCGACAGCAACTGAACAGACGTGCGTGTTATCGAGTAGAGTCGAATGAGAATATATATTTTGTTGTTCATTTGGATGTTAGGCACGAGTTTCGGGAGCAACACGTAGCGAGAATTTTAATAATTGATAAGGGGTTACCGAACGGTTAATATGTTAGCGGCTTGAGCTGAGCATTGGATGAATTTGAATTCAAACTGGTTTTAGGAATTCAATGATACGATACTGCAACGTCACGGGACTATAGTTGACCAGCTTAACTCCAAATATATTATAAGAGTCGACCAGCCAGCCTTTGGGCTCATCTTCGTCGGCTTCGGTTAGCTCTTTGCGCAGGGTCAATAGAAATTCACCCAAAACAATGCGGCGATGTGTCGGTGCTATTGGTTCGGGGATCTGCGACTCCTGCAGCACATCCCTGATCTGCTGCAGCATCTCCTGCTGCTCCCCAAAACTGGAAAAATCACACAAGTCCCGCAATCCCACAAAGATAATATTTGCATACACATAATTGCGTCCCTGCTCGACCATTCGCTGCACCGAAATGGGCACCACCTGGCACAGGTGTTGGCTCTCGAAGCGCACCAGCTTCGTGTATTGCAAGTTGCGCTGGCTCTGCGTTAGGCCATAAATGGCGCAGGCGCCCTGATCCGTGCAGCAGCTGCGTATGCTGCTCCAGTTCGCCAGGCGCACCGCCTCGATCATCAGGGTTGCCGCCTGTCGTACGCCCATCAAAAAATCGAATTCATCGAATTCGGGGCCGAGCACACGTCGCAGTTTCCACATGCAATAGCGTGAGCGCAGGGCACTGACCCAGAGCATCAGAGCTGGCCGCCAGCCCTGTCGGCGATAGCTCATATAACTTACTTCTCGATTTTGGGGTGTGAGGCGAATGGAACATCGAATTAGCCACCAACATTTTGCACGATTTTGAAGAAAAAGAGGCGACGAAAGGGCTTGCACTGACTTAAACATTATTACACAATTATGATAAAAAAAAAATTTTCAATTTGCCGAAACGGAACACAAGAACAAAGCAACTTTGACTTAAATCTCAAGCTGGTTTTAATTGTAGTTATCAAGGCAAAATAAGATTGTGCCTTGGCCAAAAGCAGCTAAAGCGATTCAGATATAGTTTTAATTAAACGTTTAAAAGGAAGAAAACATTTCATGACTTACAGATGGATATTTATGTATGTAAACTAAGTTAATACATACATAGTTAAGATCAACACTTTTCTGGCTTATTTGTTTGTGCCATAAATAAAGTTAATATAGGTTTTAGCATAGGATTACAAAGATTTGTAGATGGAAGATCTATTCTCGATAGATCTTATTTGTAATTAAGTTAAAGCTGAATCCTGAATTATTTTGTTACAATGAAATCGATTATCAAACATTATCAAACTGCAGTTATTAAATTATATTTCATAAATCTTTATAGCTATTACTTTCAAATTTTGCATTTAGTTTCATGTATATTTGATATAATTTCTTTGGCTTTATTACAGCATGCATGAATTTCTGTGCTTCATTGTCAGCCTTTTGCTGCCAGCTGTCATACTATCGCACGATAGTTCGTATCGTTTACCCAAGACACTTAAACCACTGCACTATGATCTACGTATATTAACCCATCTGAATGGACCCGCTAATCTGAGTTTCGAGGGCTCTGTGAAAATCGACTTTCAAGTATTGCATAGCACAAGAGACATAACACTGCATGCCAAAAACTTGACCTTAGATGAAAAGCGCTTTACTTTATCATCTCTCAGTGGCAGTCGAAGTTACAGCATTAGCCGCATTGAGCAAAATGAGACGCTTGAATTTTACACTATCCATCTGGATGGGGAATTGCGGATCAAGGAGCAGTACATATTAAGCATGTCCTTCAGGGCTCCGTTAAACGCCAAAGATGTCGGCTACTACTCGAGCTCCATTCGCGACTCAAAGACAAACCAAACACAGTGAGTATAAAGGCAGTTAGATAATCCATTTGCTTAATATATTTGTATTTTTCTCTCAGCTACTTGGCGGCGACACAATTTTCACCGACTTTTGCACGACTTGCCTTTCCGTGCTTCGATGAGCCGCATCTGAGAGCCACTTTTCGGATTACTCTGGGCTATCATAAAAACTATACGGGACTAAGTAATACACCCGTCAGTAAATGTGTGGATCAGTGAGTTTGTGGCTAATACTAAAAAGATCTTTTGTGGCTTGAACCAGTTCTCATTTCAGTGACAAACTTGAGAATTATGTTTGGTGCGAGCATGAACCACTCTTTAGTACCTCCACTTATCTCGTGGCTTATGCCGTGCACAATTTATCCAGCGTTCCAGTCCTGTACAGTGATACTCACAATAACGTATCCTTTCGCAGCTGGATGCCAGCAGAAGCAGTTAAGTATAGCAACTTTAGTGCGAATTTCGCACCACAGGTGTTAAGCTATTTGGAGAAACTCTTGGAGTACACGTTTCCCTTGAGGAAGGTTGATCAGGTGGCATTGCCAACGCACAAATTTAACGCAATGGAAAACTGGGGCTTGGTCACGTTTAAGCAGACAAGATTTGTTCACTACGATGAGGACGAAACGGAAAGCAAAGAGAATAAGGCTTTCACCATGGCACATGAATATGTACATCAATGGTTTGGCAATTTGGTGACCATAAATTGGTGGAACGATCTATGGTTAAAAGAGGGACCCTCCACATACTTCGGCTATATGACTCTGGATGCTCTTCTGCCTGAATGGGGTAGCTTTCAGCGCAGAATAGCAAACGATTTGGCTTCGTTCTTTTATAAGGATATGTTTAGCGATACAATTGCTATTTCTCGTGATGTGCAAGATGCAAAGAGCATACTGGAACAGTTTACTCCACATGTGTACGAAAAGGGATCCCTAACGATGCGCATGCTGCACATGTTGCTGGGTGACGAGGTCTTCTTCATAGCAATACGCAACTATATAAAGAGGCATGCTTATGGCAGTGTTAGACAGTCAGATCTCTGGCAGGCCATGCAAGAGGCGGCAGACTTAAAGAATCCATCCGCATCTGACGTTCGTTTGGCCACTGCGATGGACAGCTGGACATTACAAAAGGGCTATCCGCTTCTGACTGTGATTAGGAATTATAGCTCTAGTACTGTGTGGATCAGTCAAACTCGTTTCCAGCTTGCAGGTGATAGCGTGGAGCAGAGTTGCTGGTGGATTCCGCTTACTTTTGTCAATCAACGTCAAGGCAACTTTGAGGAAACAAAGCCCCATTTTTGGCTTGAGTGTCCAAGTACTTGGAAAAAATTTCGGCTATTCAACGATTCTGCCTCAAGAGAGTGGATCATGCTGAATCCTCAAGTGAATAGCATTTATCGTGTCAACTACGATGAGAAAAATTGGCGAATGATTATCAAGACACTCAATTCTGATCAATATGACTCGATTCATGTTCTCAACCGTGCACAATTGCTGGACGATCTCTTAGTGTTGGCTTCCACTCGAGCACAGAGCTATGACCTTGCCTTTACTATGCTGGAGTATTTGCCGCGTGAGTCTGAACTTTTGCCCTGGAATAGAGCCATTGGAGTGCTTAATGATCGTGGTCTTCTGCTGAGCTGCGAACAAGAAAGGATCTTTCGAGTAAGTTATTCAAATGATGTATGCTAGACCTAATTATTATCTATTCTAATCCATTGCAGAATTTCATGAGGAAGCTAGTGACACCGCTCTATAATCGTACTCCCCAACTGAACTCTGTGCAGCTAAGAACCAAGTCAAGTCCATTAATTGCCCTTTATCGCTTGGCCTATAAGGAGTCCTGTCGCTATGACGTGGCCGAGTGCATCAGTCAGGCTAACCGTTTCAGACAAGATGATGACAATGGCACGCAGGTGCCTGTTGACTATAGGGGTATTGTGGATTGTACGAATATTGAGCATGGCAACAATATGCTTTTTCAATCGATATTGAAACGCTTTCAAAACACAAGTTCGGATGCCCAAAAGAATACCTGGGCCATAGCACTTGGCTGTAGTCGTGATTTTGGTCAATTGAAACCGTTTTTGGACTATTTAATACAGGCAAATGATAAACTCACTTACGATTATTATATGGAAACTGTGACATCGGCTTTGGAGCGCAAACATACAGCAAAACAGATCGCAGATCACATTATGCAGCATGCCGAGGCAATCAAGTAAGTTGACTTCAACTTGACTTCATTCAATTTCATTCATTATCTAACTCAATCTCTCTCTCTCTCTCTCTCTCTCTGTCTCTGTCTGTTTTGCAGTAGCAAATTCAACTTGAAGCAAATTCAAAGCCTGCTCAATAGGATAATCGGTGATTTAATCACAGAGCTTGAGGACAGTCAATTGAGGCAGCAATTGATAGGTCTTGACAAATTCGAGGCTCAGCTACAGGCAGCACTCGATAGGCGTGACATTAATCGTTATTGGCTAACAGAACGTGCCGAGCACTTTATTAAAGCTTTAAGTAAATATGCTTAAGAGCAAAGGATGAGGTGACGCTGCGGCTGCTTTGATTCTGTGAACAATAAAACTACATAGTCTAACGAATATACCACAATTTGTTCATATGTCAAAATCAAGCTCTTGCTTAATATCTAAACGTCTATGGTATTAATTAAACCAATGATGATGACGATTTCTTGGAATTGAAATTGAAAGGAATGCGTCTCCTTTCACTTGCCGTACAGCACAAACGATGAAGGCCCCAGCTTCCTGCTGTTTGGCCTGTCAGAAACTTGCCTTCCGTGCCTTTGACTTGTAAATTGCTTGACACGGGACATGACACACACACACATACAGACACACACACACAACACACACACAGTCACACCCACGATTTTCTTTGTTTGGAATGCGACTTCACTTGGCATTTGACGTTTACACGAAAATGACAAAATGTTTCACTGTGTGCCCCAGGCATGACATGACCAGATGATGTGACCTGTCTTCAGTCAATGTATTAGCTGTCCTTTTTGTCTGCTTTTGCCTTCTTTGCTAAATCTTCTTTCATATCCTGGCAATTAGTCAAATGAATCAAAACGTCTTTAACTGCTTCGCTATAAAACAACTGTGATTTGCTGTGATATATATAGAATATATTTCAATGAATAGGGAATATTGGGATATCTTTCAGAGAAGTCAAACAGATCTCAAGGTGCTAAAGATTGCAGACAGAGTCTACGAGGTACCCTGATCCTCTTATTCTGAATATATATTATATTCTTTATATTCTCTATATATCCTGTGTTCGCTACCTTGCATAGCCTTTAGATATATATTCAATTAACTTCTCTTTAGATTAAATTACCTTAAAGGTACACTTATCCATATAGATTTCATTAAATAAAAATAACTCTGTCAATGCAATAAAATCCTTTTTATGATAGCCTATATTAATACAAGGTATATAAACGTCTCGTCATTTCATATCATTTTGTTTTTTTTACATTCTTTACTTTTGTAATTTATTAAATGCAAATGAAAAGTAGCCCAAATTAACGGCATTAACGCTGCTGCAACATTATTTTTATTATATATATATATATATATATATTAAATTAATTAAATGTGTTATGTCAGCCGATAACCGACATCCATGTGTGTGTGTGCCTGTCCGTGTGTGTTCGTTTATGTGTAAATGATTTTAACACATATTGACAGGCAGAGTTATGAGTGCCTCATATTTGCATTGGCATCGCAACTTTTACTTATTTATTTATTATAAATTAATTGAACGACAACACGGCAATGTGATGCCTTTACAATATTTGCGTGTCAAATTATCAGCTTGCAAACAGAAATCCAACGACAGCAGGCATTCAAATTAATACAAATGATGTGCGCTCTGAATTTACAATTTACAATTTGCAATTCGCATTCAGGCGGCAAGCCACAGGATATGAAATTATAATACACATGCGATAATATCGAAGTCAATGTTATTACAAAATATTATCAAAGTTGAAAACGATTTGACATAATGCAATTGTTGCTCAGGGATTAATCAATTACATTTCTGATAACAACAACAACAACAACAACAACAACAGCAACATTTTTCAGTTAATGAGTTGAAGTGTGTTTATTTTGTAAGCCCTTTGTTTTAATTGACTCTCAGCATTCCGGGGAAAAATTAACTAGTTAACTTAGCTGGAAATCAAGCATGTCTAATAAGAAGACGAATAGATGTTGCAGTCGGGCAGCATCGACTGCATGATACTTGTTCGAGAAGATTGTTTTGATTTGGTATTTATTTGTGACTTTAGGGTTTTTACACGAGTATATATTCCTAATTTTAAGTCTCTAATACCTTAAATAGTAGGGTTCTGTTATACTAGATATAGTATTTGCCGATTTGTCATGTCACTAGAGAAAATTTGATCACTTTTTAAGGCGAAGGCACCAAGGCGTATATTTTGGAATGTCTCTAGCTTCAATGGCGGTGATAGACAGACAGATAGACAGACAGACAGACAGACAGACAGACAGACAGACAGACAGACAGACAGACAGACAGACAGATAGACAGACAGACAGACAGACAGATAGACTGACAGACAGACAGACAGACCGACAGACAGACAGACAGATGAACAGAGAGCAAAACTAACATTGCACATAACCAATATACTTTATTTCACTTCCTGAACGAGAATAAAATCATTTTAAGTTAATGAGTTGTGGTGTGTTTATCTTGTAATCTATTTGTTTTAATTGAGTTTTTGACATTTTCGCCGGAAAATTTACCTTCAAATTTAGCTGTAAGACAAGTAAACTCACCTGTCTGCGTGCTTAAGTCATTTCTTGTAATTGATAAAGAAGAGCAGACAACAAGTGAGAGCTACTGATAACCTTTTCAGTTCCGATTTCTTGAGAATGAGGACAAGATTAGCCGAGTGACCGAGTCCTGTTGAACTTAAGATTTATATTTAGCTATAAGAATAAATCTAGAGTTTTGATAATAATTTTTCATTCAATATGTATGATATAAATGAATTTTGATTGTTATTCTATAGATTAAAAAATAATTATAATTATATAAAAATAAATTAATTATAAGTATTCTAAAAAATTTAATTCAAATATTCCATTCGAATTGTGTGATCATAATGTAAGAATATACATTGACTCTCTAATAGTTTATCTCTTTGTGCCTATCTCTCTAGGCCAACTAAAAGGATTAGTTTTAGCAATCAGTTTGACCTTTGCAGTTCCCATTTGGAATATATTTATTAATATGCATTGAGCGTCTTCCGAGATAGACATCCTAATTATCGTCTACTCGTAAACCATCAAATGTCAATATCACGTTGTGTGCTGGCATTTGGCTAGCCATTGGAAATTAGCCTAATTAGCTCTAATTGAATATTGAAATGTATTGCTCTTATCGAGCGACTATCGTGGGTCGACTATGAGCTACCAGCTGGCGCCTTATTTGCTATAGTTCATTGTAATACAATTGGGTCGTCCTCTGATGCATCAGTTGCTCACGCCAGCCCACCTGTTCGGGTTCTAAAAGCGCGTTTATTTCAATTATGGCCACACCTGGAGCTGCGTACTGGATTTAACTTTTGTTGTAAATTTTGCAGTGTGTTTGCCCATTTAGTTGCATGTTTATGCTTCTTCAGCTACTTCTTCTTCTTCGGTGCCATTTGGCAAACACCGTAAATTCAGTCAGATGGAAGAAGTGGAGCTGTGGGGCCAGAGCGAAACAAGAAAATGTTGTTTGTTTTAATGGCACCAAGAAAATAAATTCATTAAAAAGTTTTAGCCATGCGAATATTTAATGCAAATATTTTGCATTCCCTCCAGACATACATATATATATATACAATATATACAATTTATATATAATTGCAGCAAAGGTATATCAAATATCGATTTCGAGTTTCATTTATTTTGATTTCTTGTCTTCTTATTCTTCTGCCATTTTTTCTGTGCCTTTATCAACGTCATTAGAAACAAAACTTTACTTTGCATTTATTGCTTCCTTCCCCAATGCTGCACAGTTTTGTTTGAATTTTGCAGGACATGCAACTGTTACTTGTGCTCTTTGGGTCCTTTGTGCTGGTGCCGCCAGGCAGACACATTCACAGAAACTTGCCACCAATTGCCACAAAAGCTGCAGCAACAGCAACGAATCCACAAAACTTGTAGCCAAGTTCTGGAGGTAGTAGTAGCTATAGCAACTACGTCTACGTCTTAGACTATTTCTACGGTTTTGCTCCATCTTCTACTTCCACTTCTTAGATGGCAAACTTACAAATTTAGATTACAAACACAATTGGCACACATGTTTGCACAAATGCTGGCAAGATTGTTTAATTTCGTTTAATTAAATTGCAAATATTTTATACTGCTCGTTGTAGTTGCAGCACTTTACTGCCGGCCCTTAAATTCTCAATGCACCAGCTGGACCAAAAACCCAGCTGCTCTGATAATCTTTTTGCATATATGAGATTTTTGTTTCGACTGTTGCTATGTTGTTCCTGCTGGTGCTGCTGCTGCTGCTCTGAATGGACTTAACAAAATGTGTAATTAATTAATTAATTTCAACAGAGTTGGAAGCATTACACAATGAAGATAAAGAATGCTATTTGATATCAACATCAGTTGTGGATTATACATTTATCTTCTGTAAGGAGATATTAACTAAACAAGCTATGGATAGCATCATCAACAGTCAAATGCCATTATAATAATTACATCCAAATACATATTATTAACCTTTGCTGCGGTCGAATGCGTTGCGCTCGCGCGTTTGCATTTCATTCAAATGCAAATTAAATTTTCAATAGATTGAAGTCGACGGCATCCGGCTGACCACTTCAAAGACCAATGACGGGATGCACGCTCGCTGAGCATAGAGCAGATATAACCTTGAAACTATATCGAAAGCCGAAATAAATCCACAAACCCCACCGTGCGCACCCAAACAACAACCTCGGCGAAAAGTGCCTGCCAGCGTAGCAATAACATGGCCAACAAAAACATACAACGGCCAACAGCGTCAAGTTCAAAGCGTCCCGCTTTTTAAGTGCCTGTCATTGTTGTTGTTGGTTTTATTGGCACTGTTGCTGTTGCTGTTGTTACTGTTACTGCCACTCCGGCTCTGCCTTCTGCTGCTGCTGTTTACTCAGGTTTCCGCAGGTGCCTGCCAGCACCCGCACTGCCGAAAGAAAAACACTTTTAGCACGCATCGAAGGGGAAAACCAATAGAGCAATGCTTGAACGAACGCGACCTGGAGAGCCAACCGACTCGACAAGCATTAGGACAAAACAACGCCACAAGTGAAAGTCGAAAGGCGAAAGTGGGTGGCCGACACAGGACATCAGCTGCCTTGTTGTTGTCGAGATGCTGCCAGCAAATAGCTAGTTAAATAACTAGCGGTAAATATAAGTGCTCTTATTTCGGCTTCAAATATTTCCCGACAAAAAATAAAAAGGAAAGCTGAAGCACTTGCGTAACGATAATGTTTTTTTATCTGCCAACTCTATGTATATTTTCGATCTTGTTAAGATTTTTTAACGACTTAAAGGGGATTTTTAAAAGTTTCGTAAATATTTGGTAAATGAAAAAATTTAAATTTTATATTATGAAATATTTAGAGATTAGTTTCCTTCTAACTTTTGGGCAACCTAATACTAGGATAGCATAGAAGAGGCCAGGAGCTAAGATACTCTTGAAAAATTCTTGTTCCAAGTTAGATTTCTTCGTCACATTTCTTCTGAAGCTGAGGCCTCTGTCCAGGATGACACCAAGTGACATGTGGAGAGTTCCATAAATTTCAAAGGACACAAATTTCTGATTTACTCAAAAGTTTTGATAAACAGTTTTAGTTTACAGTAGGAACTCGAACTCCAATAAGATATGCCTGCTCCCTATTGTATGCCACAGCTTTTGCTATGAACGTTAACCCATTTTCAAACTCAGCCGCAAAGTCGACTGCAAATTTTTTATAGAGAATCAATTGCGGTTTGCAAATGCCACTCAGCCAATGTTTTTCCATCAGTGTTCAAAGAAATGCCTCACAAATTAAATTTTGTTTATCTGTTAATGGCAAACAGTCTGATAATAATGGAATCACGTTGCATATGCATATTAAACAGAGCGGTTTTATTTCCTGGCTCGCTGTGACATCACATTTGATTGTCTCTCACTCTCTCTCTCTCTGCAGGGGCATAAAATAACCATTGGCATCCGCTCTCGCTGGCAGCGGCACCAGCATCAGGAGCAGCAGCGACAGCATCACATATTCTATTCGGGAATGCATATGCATGAGATGGCATTATTTCGATGCTGCGAACAATGGCGCAAAGATTCAAATCTCTGTGTGTTGTCCTCCCCACAGGACGAAACAATGCGTCATCCTGGCATTGTGTTCTTGGTGGCGCATGACAGCAGCGAACGCAGCGGGTGGCCAACCAAATGGAGACGAATGGAGATGGAGACTGGATGGTAGGTTGGCTGGGTGGTTGGGTGGTTGGCTGGTTGGGTGGCTGGCGGCTGCATTTGCCTAAGCGCCAAAATATTAATGATGCTGCGTTAGCTGGCATATCATCATTGTGCTAGCGTTGATTTTAATGAGACGACTACGGCTACGGCTACGGCAACGGCTGTCGGCACGGGTACGAAACACGGAGAGGAGAGTACGTCAAGATATTTTCTTCAACCGCTTCTTAAAATTAGGGGTGTTTATTATTTTTGATTGCTGGCACGCGCCTGAAAAGGACTCCCAGCGTATCCCTTGTCCCATTGTTGTCCAACAAATTGATAGCGCGTGTGCAAATTTTTGCTTCTTTTTTTTTTTGGTTTTTTGCCTTCGTTTCCGTGTATTTTTTGTGCTTCTCCCCTTTCGAGCAAGTGCTTTGTTTATTGCTTAATGACTCATTTCTGGAACGGCCCCGTGACAATTGGTCCTTTTGTCCCGGCCCTTAAGCCTCTCGAACCCCCAAGCACAGCCAGACGACGGCAGCTAAAAAGTTGGTGTGAAAAGCCAAACAAACACGCAGCAATTTTCGGCCCATGAAATATGAATGGGAACGGGTCTGGCTATGATGAGTGTGAGTGTGAGTCCTTGTCCTGGGTCCACAGTCTGTGGTCTGAGGTCTTAGCTGTCTGGACTATGCATTGTCTGGGCCCATGCTCAGCCGTCGCATCTGTACTGCGTAATAACACGTTTCATTTCCGTCTTCATACACTTTGCTTTCGGCATCATCCTTGATGCAGCCTTTAAACCTTTGAGGGTCTTTCAGCCACGCAATTAGCACAAATCACGAGCTCCCCAGTGTCGTCAATTAAACGCTTGACTTGCAATCAAAAGTCAAATGCTGCGATTGAATTATTTGCAAATTACAAAGCTGAGCAAACAAACTCATTTCTTAGAAGGCAATAAATTCATATTAAGATGCTATGATTAATTAACACACTTTGGAATGGGCATATTTGAACTACTATATATTTTTATACTCTGAAGTGATTCAAAGTGGGGATTTAGGGTATAATGGATTTGTTAAACTGTGTATACAGCAGAAGATGGCATGACAGATCCCAAAACATTTAAGTTTGCTTGATCTAGCCATCTCTGTCTGTATGTCAGTCCTTCTGTATGTCTGTTCGTTCGTAGCGATCTCGTAAACTACAAAAGCTAGAGATCTGAAATTTTAAATACATAATTCTGTATACTATACGGAATAGAAGAAGTATAGTTTGTTTGGTTTAGAATCTAGTTTCTAGAGGTATTTAAAGTAAGTATTTGAAAACAAAGTAGTTACATGTTTTGTAATATTTTATAATAGGGTATACATTCCCATCTCTCTCCCTCTTGTATATACTTTCATCTCTTCAATTGAATTCTTCGCAAATGTCCTTAAATTCAATTTATATAATTTAAATCTTTCTTTTATTCGTATGAAAACTGTTATTTAATGTATGTCTCATTATGTGTAAATATTTGACTTGCGAACGAACCTTAACATTAACAAAAGTCCTTGTCATTGCATATTTTGAGAGAACTGTGCAATTTTTAATGCATTTCCACTGTGAAGTATTGCTTGGTTTTTATTTTTATTCTTTTTGTATTGTTTGTTTACTTCTCTCATACTCCATCTACTTGGGTAGCTTGGGTAGTTCTCAGAGGATGTTGTTGTTGCTGTTGTTGTTGCTTTTAAGCATTCTTATCGCCGTTGGTAGCATTTCCGTTTTCTTTTTCGTGCATTTTTCATTTCCGCCTCAGCGTCGCAGCATTTCCTTTCATTTTTCACACGTTCTCCTCCAGTCCGCAGTCCGAGAGCTCAAACCCACAACGAAAATCCCAGACCCCAGACCCCCGGCCCACTTCGACGGCGGCATGCCATATACTTATTTCCCATTTATATTATTTTGTAATGTATATTACGTTGCGCAAACCCTTTCGGTCCCTACTCCGGCCGCTTTGACACTTTTGGTAAGCCTTTAAGGAATTGATTTTCATACAAAATTATCACGGCAAGAAGACAAGACTTTAATATTAAAGTCGTTGCTAATATATCATATCATGCATCATCAAGGACGAGCCACAGTTTGTCTGCCCATGCGTAATATTGTCTGATTGTTAATTTTTCGGTACATGGCTGACACACAGAAGTAAATGGCAGTGGGGCCATTGTCCCAGTCTGGAATCAGTAAATGTACATAGTAGCTCCATTGTGAGAGTTTTTATGAGGGGGGCATGGCAGTTGCTGGTTGCTTGGACACCAGGCAATCCCAGAAATTGATATTTGCATTATTTTCACGACAATGCGGCCAATTCATATCAAATGGAATGGTCTGGGCTGGCTGGCATAGAATTGACTGCGAGGAGGACGAGGACGAGGAGGAGGAGCGCCAGCTACAAGTGACGGCGTCTGGGGAGCGATGAAAATTGATTTTAATGCCAAAAATTATGTTATTTGCGCATGTTATGGACAAGGAAACCAAAACTGAGAGACGCTTTATACACACACAAGAAAAAAATGCCCACAACAATAAGCAATGGGTGCGCACTTAGGGCAAATATCCAGCGAAGGTGGGGTAAATGACGAGAGGCAAAGTCAATTTACATAATATAAGCACACACATGCTCACACATATACCCTATATATTGATATTTTAGTATAGCATGGATATCAGTTGTCTCTAACTGAAGTTTATGTTAGTCTCAATTCATATGCTCCTCGAAAGTATGCAAGATCTTTTTACTCTGCTTCTATCTCTTTAGGGTATTTTCTCTTCCAAGAAAGCTTTTCTTGCTCTACAGCTCCAAATGCCGCTCTGAGACAGCAGCTGACAGCAGGTGCTCCATGAGCACCTTAACACATTGAGAGTTTGGTTCATGAGATGGAATTTGAAGGTCAAACATCAGAAGATCAGCAATCTCTCTCTCATTGACCCCACACATACACACTCAGAAGGCCTAACTCTTCACCAACACATGAACAAAAGGGTATTTTCTAGTCTATCAATACTTGTGTCTCACTTAAAAACGTTATCTTATAATGAACTGGAGAATATTACAAACGATCTACGTGCAAATGGAGCTGGCTATTAACATTTTTTCTCTCACCCGCTCTGGGCAGCAGCTGCAAGTGTTGCGCAAATAGAAATCCCACAGAAAAATCTTTCTCTTCAAATACAACTGTAATTTGTATTAATAAACACATTTTATCTACAGATACTTGTAATTTCAAACTTTTTATCTACACTGAGCTGATGCAATTAAACTAAATGCATAAAATCAGTAAGCAGGTATAAAATAGTCGACCTAAACATACCACGCAAATAAGTTTTTAGAGGGAATTTTCATAGGGGAACTTTGCTGTTGTAGAGCCAACCTTTGCCTGGTTAGTTTTTTGTTTTTCCCGCACCTCTTCCTTGTCAGTTAGCCCCTTTGCATGCTGCCAGTTAGGTGGTATAGATAAAACAGGACAAACTTTGGCCGCATCATAAAATGCTACGCAATCTGCTCTGGCAGCTTGTTCAGGTTGTCGCAAAGTCGCTTTCGATTCCGGTTGCGGACTCGTGCGGAACTTTTGCAATTTTTTTGGGTGATTCCATAAAAAAAAACAAAAAAAAAGAAGAAGTCAAATTGCATTGGACTTCGTTTAATTTGTATGATTTATTTGCGTGGCGCCTTGACTTGGTTTATCTGGCCGCATGACAATGACTTTGATTTCTTGGCGCTAGGCGTTGCCATGATTCCGGGCCATAAATCAAAATAAAACTTTTGTCACTTGAGCGTTGCGCGTTGCGCGCTTGACTCCTGGCTAATCGATTTTAAGTTTATGATGTCGAAGGAATAACAATAAAAATTGACACCGCTTCGTCGGCGGCGGCATTGATCATAAAATTTTATTGCAAGAGTTTCGCGGCGAATGTCGAAATGCGAAATCAATGTCGCAGCTGCCGCAGCACGAGCACGAGAACTCCTCCGTTTCTCCCACTGTTTCCCATGTGCTCCGGGCTGCTCCATTTATTCTATTTGCTTGCATTTCTTGTTCCTGGTTGTTGCTGTTTGTTGCTGTTGTCGGTTGAGGCCGCACATGATTTGCCTTTCAGGCGAGGCGCCACCGCATGAACTCAAACTCAAACTCAAACTCAAACTCGAGCATGGCCTCTACACTTTGCTCGCGGCACAGTGCTCCAAAAATGTCAAAGTGCCGTCTCTGACACCGCTGGGCCGCTGTGGCTTGTGCCATACTGTTTCTCTCTGTGTGGATGTGCAAGGGGATGTGGATGTAGGCGTGGTTGTGGCAAGGGCACTGTTTAACATGCTCGCCTGCCACAGCGGCCTGGCTCGGCTTCATGCTGTCTATGTATGCACCATGTGTGTGTGTGTGTTTGGGTGTGTTGTGTCTGTGTCACCCGCGAGAAATGCGGCGTATTTTTCTCTTTTTTTTTTATTTTGACCCACTTTGGTTTGCTTTGCCGTGCTCTGCTCAGCTGCGCCGTGCTCACACTCGCCTGTCACTCGACTGAGCGTTTAAATTGGGCGACGCTTTGTGAAATATACATTTTCATAAACATAATGCAAGCCGAATTGAATTAACCATGCCAAATATGGAACAAGCGCCAAGCACAATTTTTGACAAAACCAAATTAAGTTGTTAAAACTGGCAAGTGGCAGGCGAAATTTTTGGGCCCTGCCTCGTGCCGACCGCATACGGCAATACTCCATACTCCATGCCACTCAGCTCACAGTGGCACTCATGGATGAGACATTAGCTCCTATAGACTCTGGCTGAAAGCCTCCACACCCATGGCATTATTATGAATGCATTCAGAACGAGGCTGTCTAGCAGAGAGCAGGCTCACGCTACATAGTCCGACTAGACCGGTTCCGTGTGTGCCTACTGTATGTGATGTGTGTGTGTGTGTGTGTGTGAGTGTGTGAGTGTGTGCGCCGGCATTGTCAACATGCTAGCCAGGTTCGCAGCACGACAACGACTCAACTGGCGAAGCTACTTGGCCAAATTTGCATAATAGAAATTAAAATGGATTTTAATTTTTCCATTTTTTTTCTTCTCCCAGTTCTTTTTTGTATTTTTTTTTAATATATATGTTTCTGCTGCTGCTACTCAGTGGGGAGTGCTCCCGCTTTGTTTACCTTGAAAACTTGGCGTAAAGTTAAAAATAAAGTTGAAAGCCAGTTGGCGTGCTTAAAGCTAGTCACCTGCTTATGACGGGGCTTCATAACTGCTGCGGCAGGAAATATGGCAAGTGAAAGTGCTTAAGTAAACCGATGAATTAAATGGAAGTAGGCTGCAGTTATTAAAGATATATGCAGCTGTATAACTAACTGGTACTATTAGACTTCATTTAAGCAATAAGTTTTAAGTTGACAAAATAAATTCAATTTGATTTCTATATTTAGAGAATTCTATTTTATGAGTTAGATTTTGTTGTTTGCTAAAGGAAAATAGATATTATAAAATCCAAAAAATATATTTACTTTCAAAATTGTTAAATAAATACATATATTTTAATTAACATTTGATGAAGCTTTTATGGCCAAAGAGCTTGTCACACGCTGCGTATTAGTCATATTATTAAGTATACAAATATTTGCCACATATGTGTCAGAGAAAGACAATGGCATTAAGTTTCTAAATCAGCTTAGAAATTGTCGCATTGAGTACAAGCTGCAATTTCAATGCGGACAATTGCCAAATGCTTCGACAAAGTTTGTTTACAGCTGAGACGCCTTTTTTGCATCACAAGGAAATAAAATGGCATTAAGGCGGCATTCAATGATTTAAATGTAAAGAAAGTGTCACACACTCAGAGAAAGAGACAGAGAGAGAGTGTGAGAGAGAGATAGACATATATATATATATATATAGTTTGCTTAAATACTCGGCTCGCATGTGCTACAAGTTAGCTGCAAAATCAGCTTGGCATAAAATTGCAAGCCAATGTCGGTCAGAGCCTGCAATGGCTAAAAAGGATACTTAGGGAGTAAACACACACACACACATACACACATGAGCACACACACGCACTGACTGCATATGTATTTGCTTAAACTTTAACATCATGTTGTCCTTTAGCATTTGCAATATTTGCTGCAGTTTTTTGGCCTTGTAACATTTTGTTGCAAATATTTTTGTTGGATGCCAGCCAAAGAGCGAGCCGGCAACAAAAAAACAAAAAAAAAAGAAGAACCCAAAAAATAAATAAGCTTCCCAAATTGTTTTGTCATACGTGCGGTTGGTCAGGCCAAGAGGACAGCTGGTTAAGAGAGGAAGCTAGGCTAGCTCTATAGAATGCCATGCTTGCCATCTATTCTTCAATGTGTGCGTGTGTGTGTGTGTGTGTGTGTGTGTGTGTGTGTGTGTGTGTGTGTGTGTGTGTGTGTGTGCGTGTGTGTGTGTTTGTCAGCAAGTTGTTCCATTTTTCTGGAGCAGCTTATAGTTGCTGCGTGAAATGGCTGGACATGTTTTGTGCTTCCGTGTGGACTTAACCCATTCTCAAGTGATCTTCTGCCCTTGCCCCAATATATATATATACATATAGTTTTCGAGTGGACATCAGCTTAGCCATTTGCTTTGTTGGTCCTTATTGAATCGCCCGAGCCCTTTAAGTTGCTCTCTCGGGCAGTACATTATTTCGCCTGGCTGAAGCTGGCCTGACTTTCGAGACTCTTTAAAATCAAAATGCTGTCGAATTATGAGTGGCTGGCAAATGTAGCTTCTGCTAAGCATAACCTTGAACTACAAGAACAACAACAACGGCTAAGCTAAGCTACGCTCGTACTCTTGTTGCAGCGGATTTGGACTTTCTTTTTGGGGTATCCTACGGCGTCGGCTTTTGCTCCGCTTTTCACAGGCAATTTCGGATCCGTAAATTAGTTTTATGTTTCTCGATTTTGCTTTTATTAAATTACCTTTTTCATGATTACTTGCAAACTTCATTTGGAAAAATGCCTTCGAACGGAAATGGCCAACACCGCCGTCGTCCTTCGTCCTTCGTCCTTCGTCCTTCGCCTGCTGCGCTATAATTTGCGCCATTTTGTAATTTCAGAGCGCTACTCGAAAGCGTCTCGCTTACACAGCTTCAATGCGCCCATTTGCGCTTCCGCTCCAAGGGTCGAAGGCCTAATAAAGAGTCCTTGCCTTGCAGAGATACTACTACTACAATATATATAACTGTGTGTGTATATATATATACATATAGATAGATACATGCTCGCTAGCTCTGTCTGCCGTAAACAGTCTACAGGTTAATTATCTTTGGCGTAATTTAGTGGCGGCCGCAGCCGAAAAAGGCTTTTCATTTTAATTTATTTGACCAGTAAAAGGATTAGATTAGATGCCCCTGATAAATGGCCGTCAGCGTGCTAGTTAACTAGAAAACCGCGCTCTCAGCTCCTCAGCCTTCGAGCGCTAATTGTGTTAGGCCCCGCAAAATTGTTGCAACTTTCGTTTAAGTTAACTCATTCAGTTTAGGTTTGAGTAGTTGAATTATAATAATTCTACTGATTACAATAGATTCTAGCTCTTTGTTTTCATTAGCTTTTAGTCCAACTCCGATTTCCATGATAGCTAACATAATTTAAGAGCTATTTAAGATTTAGAAACTTATAAATTCAACTTACATTCAAGTTATGTGCGAATAAGCTGTCTGCTTCTCACAGGAATCTGTTGGCAGCATTGGAATAGCAACAAATATCATTAGGAAAATTGAAAATTGCGCAAAGTAAAATGTGAATTGCGGATGTGTGGATATATCTGCTTGCTTACAGGCTATAAATCAAGATTGAAGCGGTGTGAGGTGTGCAGAGTGAAGGACAGACCAATCCCAAATGCGAGTGAGCGAGCGAGCGAATTGCGAATGTGAAATCCGACTGCTGACAAGTGTCACTGCGAGATGTTATGACAAAGTGTCAAAAGAATGTTTGACATGTGACTGTCTGTCCGTCCGTCCGTCTGTCTGCCTGTCTGTCTGTCAGTGTGTCTGTCGGGTCTGGCAGTCCCAAGTCCCCTCTGCCACCCGCTTTGGTGCCGCATCGCATATTTCACATATACGCACTCAGGGGGATGCTGCTCTTTGTTCGGCTTTTATATTGCCGCTTTTTGTGATTTAGTATTGCTTGACGAATTTTTTCTTCTTTTTCACTTACAAATACACGCTATATATATATAGTATATATAGTATATATAGTATATTGGCAATGGTAATGGCCATGGAGTACGCGTTCCAGAGCTTCACACGTTTTTGTTTACCTTGCCATAGGTGTTGAGAGTGCCAACCGCCCAGGGACCGTATTTAACATTGAGTTCTCTATATAGATTGCTTGGCCTTTTGTCAACCACCCGTGGCGACGTACGTAATTCCCTTTTGTCAACAGCTTTTACTTGCGCTTGAACAGGCAAATGCAGATCAAGGGATTCAATTTAATTATAATTTGAAAGAGTTTCTCTTAAATATAAATTATACATTAGTTATTTAAAGCTTTTACAACAGCAGATAACTGGTTTATTGCCAAACCCCCCAGGCTGCAATGGCCAACAGAAGAGTTGTCAATGAATCGGCATTATTAAAAGGAATATCATGTTAAAAGATGCAGATACGAGTAGAGGGAAAAAAGCAACAAAACGAAGAAAAAACTCTTCCATAAAATACAAAAAAAAAAAAAAAACACAAGCAAAATCGAAGAGGCATATAAAAATAATATTGCGATTGCAGCAAGAGGCGAGCTGCACAGCCTCCAAGACGGCGGGAGCACTTGCTCCGCGCGCTTGATTCCCAGTCCACTTAACCACATCGAGGCGGCCTCTGCGTAGCTCTAATTGTCGGTTAGGTTCCCAGTTGCCAGTGCCAGTGCATGCATAATTTCCAATGCGAAACGAGGCATGCAACGAATGGGAGTTGTCTGCAAGTCAGATTGTCAAATTGCCAAGTCAAAGGCGTATATGTAACGCGCAGTTTGCATATCTCGTCGATTATATTAATAAACGATGCATTTAAATGCATGTCAAAGGTCGCTCAAATAGCTGCACTCAGTCGGCCCAACTGAGGCTGCGTCTGTGACGTCTTTTATTGTGAGAACAGATCTACGCAATGCGACAGTCTGGCATTTAGCTCCCAATTCGCTACCAACTTACTCAAAGGCTTGTTGAGGACTAAAGTCGCTAAATTGTTGCCAATAACCCCGTCTTGAGAACTTCCTACATTAACAGCAGCTGTTACATTAACAGTGAGTGTAACAGTAACAGAGTGCGAGAGTTGTGGCTCGTGAGTTAACAGCAAGTGAGAGTGAGAGAGCAAAAGAGCGAAGAGAGATGTGGATGTTAAGTTAACAGTGGGGAAATTTTAACAGTTAACAGTTGGACACGGCTTAACATTTACTTGTTGACTGTGGCATAACAGAAGGCGGGGAAATAAATACCATGCGCAAATATACATAATACGAATTCGAATTACTGCAGATTGTTAGTAAAGATATTTACTATATATATTTCAAATAGTTAATTAAACATTTCACTAATGTATTATATATGATGTATAAAGGTTTCACCATGCATTTGTTATGCATCTAATATCTTTTCACTTTACATTTGCTTGAAAGGACAAACTTGACTTAACCTTTCACTGTTTGTATTTGCATTATTAGCCAAATAATAGATACAAATGGGTCAAAAGTCTGTCAATATGATAAGTAATCAAAGATAAACCAATTCGAAACTGGACTGCCTTGCTTGAGGCAGCTGCGAGTGGCCTTTTTTTTGCTAGCAGAAAAACAAAGCCAAAAGCACACAAAATGGTATAAATTAAATAAAAACATTTAGACATATTGAAATCGATGCATATGAGCACTACTTTTGTCTGTTGGCAACTTGGAAAATTTCAGCCTCGGGTCCTCGGTTCACGAGAAAATATATATGTATGTATATAGACGAAGATCGCAACGTAACGTAACGGAAACAAAACAAAACAGCAAAACGACGTAACGAAAATATGCAAATGAGATATTTGCAAAACAAAATTTATGCAAACCGCTGGGCAGGATGACTTTAAACTGGATGAATGGCCTGAGTGGATGAGTGGCGACGGGGCCGAGTGTATGGTTAGGTTAGTTTCGTCCGAATCTGTTTGGGCACAGACCAGACCTTGTCCCGCCCCCCTGAAAAGTTGACATTAGTGGCTGACCAAAGTTGGACGGCTGTTGGGCATTTGTGTGCTTTCTTATTTCGATTTGGGGCCCCTTCATATAAGAAAGTGGCCTGTTTACATTATACTTAAATTAGATTAACTAATTCAATCTGTGGCCAAGTTCTCTTCGGCTGACCAGCGCAAACTTTGCTGGCAAAAACTTTTCAACTTCAACTGCGCGAATCTGGATTACAACTGTCGCCCAGTTTACTATCTCTTTAATTTTCTTTTTGTTTCCTCGTTTATTCATTTTCATTTTCTTTTTTTTTTTTTTTGTCGCTCGGCAATTAACATGTCTCTAATTATGAGTCACAATTAGTGCGGTTTTTATGCTTGTTCATTATGAGGAAATATAATTTTTTTGTTCGTTGTTTTTGCGTGCCCATTTGAATAATTAACTATTTGGAAAATATGTTTGCCAAATATAAACATATTTAATTAGTCGAGCAGAGTTATCGTCGAGGACATGTGTGTACAGGCATGTCCTCGGGCGGTTTGTCCTTGTCTCTATGTCCCCCTCTCCCATGTTGATTTGAGCAAAGAGAATGGGAGCTGAGCTCGCTAATTGTGTAGGAAATCATGTGAGTTGGATTTGTTAGATATTATGGCCTAAGAAACTAAATATTAAGTAAAAATATTAATATTTTCTTTATCTTTTTCTATTTTTAAATCTTTTATATTACGTATATTTTCATGCCAACTACACACTATACATGGAATTTATTTTCAAAACCAAATCAAGTCTGTTTTCAATCAACATACAGAAATATGGATCGGCTTTAGTTTTTATTTTTTGTCAAACTCTTTTTGTACGACAATAACAATTTTTTTTTTCTCTAACTAATTTCGAAATTCTTTGACTGTACACGATGTGTCAATCAATGGGCCAAGCGATATGCGAGCTGAAGAATACGCCGCTTTCGGGCGATAAGGAACTCGACAACCAAATTAAAAAGTGGGTTAAATGGGATCGCAACCAAGACACATTGTCCCAAATAATGGAGGCAGTCAGGAATGAGGATTGGGATACGTAAGCACTAGATTAGATTGATTGTTCTACCTTCTAAAAATCCAACACACAGGCTACGGTGTCGCCTCTGCAGACGGATAGTATTCGGAACAGCCGGCTTAAGGGCCGTAATGCGAGCGGGTTTTGATTCTATGAACGAATTGGTCATCATACAGTAAGAATGATAGGGATCTATATAAAATGTGAACGATATTATATATATGACTCTTATACTCCACAGGACCAGTCAAGGACTCTGTTCTTACTTAAAAGAACAAATCCCAGACGAAGCTGTGTGGGCCGAGCGCGGCATTGTAATTGGTTATGATGGTCGATACAATAGTCAACGATTTGCGGAATTGACAACCATTGTGTTCTTGAGCCACAATTTTCGTGTATATCAGTTCAAGCGTATGGTTGGCACCCCCTTCGTGCCCTACACAGTGGTGAGAATGAATGCCTTAGCCGGTGTGATGATTACAGCCTCTCACAATCCCAAACAGGAGAACGGCTATAAGGTAAGTCCATATAAATCAGTTAAGTGTTTGCTATCACAATTCGTGTTTGCAGGTTTATTGGAGCAACGGTGCACAAATCATACCACCACACGATGAGGGTATTCAAAATGCCATAATGGAGCATTTGCAGCCACATCCTGATTCGTGGGATGAGACTCTACTGTGCGGCAACGAATTGTTATCGGATCCATACAACAATGTTCTGCCACCCTATTTCGATGCGCTCAAGAAGGAGATATCGTGCCCACTCATGGAGGCCAATGGCAGGTGCCCATTAACCTTCACCTATACACCTATGCATGGCGTTGGCTATCCATTTGTTAAGTTGGCTTTCAGCAAGATAAACCTTAAGCCCGTTATACCCGTTATGCAGCAGATTTCGCCCGATCCAGAATTCCCCACGGCACCTTCGCCCAATCCGGAAGACTCAAAGACTTTGTGTTTGGCAATAGAACGAGCAAATGAAAAGAAAACACAAGTTATTTTGGCCAATGATCCCGATGCAGATCGTCTGGTTGTCGCCGAGCTAGATGATAGTAAGAAATATAAGGTTTTCACCGGCAACGAAATGGGCGCCCTTCTAGGCTGGTGGACATTGGAGAACTATAAAATGAATGAAGAAAACCCCGACGTATCCAATTGTGTTATGATCTCCAGCACTGTTAGTTCGAAGCTTCTAAAATCTATGGCCCAAATAGAAGGATTCACGCACCATGAAACACTAACAGGATTCAAATGGATCGCCAACAAAGCGATCGATGAACAAAATGCAGGAAAAAAGGTTCTTTTTGGATTCGAGGAAGCCATTGGCTATATGATCTCCACAAATGTACTCGATAAAGATGGCATCCGTGCTGCAGCGCACGTGGCCACGATGGCCTGCTATTTGCGCTGCAAAAAGTGTATGACCATGCAGGAGAAATTGCGAGACTTATTCGAGACGTATGGATTCCATTCTAGTATTGGCTCCTATGTAGTGTGCACCGATACTGCACTTACCAAAAGGATCTTTGATCGCCTGCGCACCTTCGACGAAGGTCAGGACAATACATATCCGACGAACATCTTGGACGGGGAATACGATATTGAGAACGTGCGGGACCTCACCACGGGATATGACAGTAGCACGGGCGATAAAAAACCAGTACTTCCTGTTAGTGAGTCCACCCAGATGATAACGTTTACCTTTAAGAATGGAATGGAAATGACACTGCGTACAAGCGGAACTGAGCCAAAGATCAAATACTATGCTGAGATGTGCGGCAAGCCCGAGAACAAGCGCTGGGACGAGTTGGAAACAACCCTTCAGAAAATGGTGAATGGCTGTCTAACCGAATTCTTTGAGCCCGCAAAGAATGGGCTGAAGTTGCGCAAGGAAGAATAAAATTGAAATGGAAAGGGTTTTCATATATGTATTATGTACTAGGCCCCACAAATTTGTAGTTTCCTACGAAATTACAAATTTACAAATTAATCAAAACGCAAAATGAACACGAGCCAAATCTGATACGAATATGAAAACAGATATTTCTTGATAATTAGATAGGAAAAAAAAAATTGATAAAATAAAAATCTTCAGTGTAATCAATAACATCTTGGTTCAGTTAAAATATATAAAATAGAAATACTAAATAACTTTTGTTTTTTATACACTAAGAATTGGTTAAGGAAATCAGTCTTTGGTGGAGGTGGATGAGACATCTATCATAAGATTATAATGTGACTGTTATAAGACTGAATTAAAGTCTAATTGGGAATGCTTCAGATTTTGTTTTGAGTTTCATAAGTTTCAAAGATCTCATCAATATATGTCAAAATTATTTAAGGTGCAGTAAGTTTTTTTTTTGTAATGTTAAAAAATGGTTATGTTCCTACACGCGCTTACCGAGAGATTTTCTTCAAAGCTAACTTCGAATTGGCCTCGACTATTGAGAAAATCTACAGCTAGCCTCCAAAAATATGACACGCAGCCGAAGCAGAGACAGCTTTCAACCGTAGTATGCAATACATCCTTGCAGAATTACATATTTAACAGACTGCTTCGACGGATATGGAACCCGAAATACCAGAAGCCCAATGGTATTGCAAGTTTTCATTGCAATTCTGGCGATAGAGTGCTGGATGCTCAGATCAGTAATTGGATGGAATGGGATCAAAATCCACATACCAAAGCTCAAATCGTTGATGCCATCAAACACGAAGATTGGGAAACGTACGTTATGAAATTAAAATAGAAAATCATTGTAACGTTCCATGTGATACAATTTCAGGCTTCAGACTTGCATGGGCAATCGGATGACACTCGGCACAGAGGGCTTTCGAGCTCCGATGCGAGCCGGTTTCGATGCCATGAACGAGCTGGTTGTCATACAGTAAGCATATTCATAGTTTGTGGTAATAAGATCTAGCAACATCTCTCAATTTGTACTTTGAAGGACTGCTCAAGGAATCTGTGCCTATCTGAAGCAGGAATATCCTAAAGAAATCATGTGGTCGCAGCAAGGTATTGTTATTGGCTACGACGCGCGCTATAATAGTAAACTCTTTGCGGAATTGGCATCGATTGTGTTTTTAAACAACAATTTTCGGGTATATCTATTCAGAAACTATGTTGCCGCACCTTTTGTACCATTTGCAATCTTAGAGCTAGGTTGTCTAGCAGGAATAATGGTAACAGGATCACATTACCCCAAGGATGTTAACGGCTTTAAGGTTTGTCTGTATTACGCCCCATTTAATGTCTTCTTACTTCGATCTATCTTTCATCTATAGGTTTACTGGACAAACGGAGCTCAGGTCATACCACCTCATGATGCGGGTATTCAGCGGTGTATTCTTCAGAATTTAGAACCTGAACCAGATTCTTGGAATCAGAGAGTTTTATGCGCCAACGACTTGTTGAGTAATCCGTTCAGAAAAGTTATAGCGGCTTATTACGAATCACTCAAGTCGCAGATAATCAGTCCATTTGTGGAGGATTGTGAAAAATATCCTTTAAATTTCATTTACACGGCAATGCATGGCGTTGGCTATCCATACATTGAATTAGCATTTAGCACGATTGACTTCGATCCAGTTATACCTGTGTTGGAGCAAGTCACTCCCGATCCAGATTTCCCAAGTACACCTGTGCCGAATGAATCATTGTTTTTGGCTGTGCGACGGGCAACTACCAAGAAAGCTGACATTATCTTGATTAACGATCCGGTTGCCGGTTGTTTGGCTGCAGCCGAGGTAGTAAAGCGAAAATATCGAGTCTTTAATAGCAACGAACTGGGCGCCCTCTTCGGCTGGTGGGCATTGGAGAGCTACTTAATGCGCGAGAAAGATCCAGATGTATCCAATTGCGTAATGATCGGCAGCACTGTAAGCTCAAAGATATTGAAGTCGATGGCGAAAATCGAGGGCTTTGCGTTCCATGAGACTCTAACCGGCTTTAAATGGATCGGTAATAAGGTGATCGAAGAGCAAGATGCAGGAAGAAATGTGCTTTTTGCATTCGATGAATCTTTTGGCTATATGCTGTCCACAAATGTGCTCGATAAAGATGGTATAAAAGCCGCGGCCCACTTGGCCTCAATGGCATCCTATTTGCGATCCAAAAGGAATATGAAATTGCAGGACAAATTGAACGAAATATACGAAACTTATGGATATCATGCAAGCGAAGTATCCCATCACACTTGCGACAATCAACGGATCATTAATAATATCTTTCATCGCTTGCGCACCTTTGACGATGGCCGAAGGAATACATATCCGACGAGCATCATGAACGGTCAATATGAGATTCAGAGTGTGCGAGATCTGACAACTGGCTATGACAGCAGCGCAAGCGATAGAAAAGCGACTCTACCTTCTAGTAGAACTCACGAAATGATAACGTTTAGCTTTGATAATGGATTTGTAATAACGTTACGTGCTAGTAGAACAGAGCCTAGGATAACGTACTATGCTGAAATGTGTGGGGAACCAGATAATAAAGCGTGGACTGATTTAAACGATATACTTAAGGAAATGGTCGGGGCTGTTATTAGAGAGTTTTACGAGCCCGAAAAGAATGCAGTTTATTCCACGCAGGGAAATCAGGAGAAGTTAAGCAAAGTTTGTATGTATGCGGTGTGAGTTTGACCAGCCAAAAAAATGCATTACTCTTTCTGTTGCAAGTAAATTTTGGTGTTACTACGTGAGTATATATCCCTACCTAACTGTACAAGTTAATTCCTTTTTCAACATAGTAGGTCAGGTCTTGTCTACATTGTCAATTCAAAATTAAATTTCGAAATCAATTGAAAATAAACGTTGAGGACGAAATGTGTACGAAATTGTTGCGTAATTGGTCTGGATTGGTGCGGACTGTCTCCGCCAAACGAGAACCGCTCAATATTTACCAGCATCAGCAGAGATACTTTATATTGCCCCCCAAGCCGGAAGCATCCAAAGTGAAGGTGAACAACAAAGTAATCGTGCCGCAGATTGTCTTTAAGTACAGCCCATTCAAGTACTACATGAGTAAGCTGCGTATGTGGAAGCTGAAATGGACGTGGGATCGCAACTTTAAGGAGCACGACTTTGTCGAGGAGTCCAAGAAGGCAGCTGTCTCGCTGACGGACATAATACGTATGCGTGATATGAAAAACATTGATCAATTTTCGACGTCAAACGTATACTATCAAATGGCCAACGAGGCGGTCAACTTTCCACACAAATCATTTTCGGAATTGTTGCGATTCCGTCAACAGGACATACGTCAGGCAGTTCCCATCAATGTACATATGCATGATATACTGGGATTGAGGTATGCAATCATCGATGTCGTCTTCGTCGGACTGCGTCATGTGGCCGACTGTGAAACGAGTTCGGATCTTGAGATAATGAAAAATGCGCTGATCGATATGGAGCCGGAACTCAAGCTACAGCTGGAAGATCCCAGTTCTCAGCTGCCCTATGTTTTCATTGAACTTTTTATGCGATTCAGGCGTAACTATTCGAATGCTGAGAAGATAGCTGGAGTCGAGTTGGAGAACCACACAAACCGTTGGCTGGTCTCAGTGTACAAAATTTGTAGATTCAATATATTTACCGTGCCACCAGCCATATAATGGAATAATATGTCTTTAGTCAATCATTTGCATATGTAAAACATTTGTATGTATCCATATTTTGATAATTAAAATTTAATAAGAAGAAGAATAGCTTTCACATATGTATTTACCTAGTTCTTGTGAGCTGAGTCAGCTGAACTGAACTGGTTCGAACGCATTAAATGAACGCTGAGCGTCACACGTCAAACGAAATAAGTTTATCGAATTCTAAGTTTACTAAAATCATAATTTTTTCTCTGATTTATAATATCTGATATTGCAGAATGTTGGCATTAGCTAATCGGATTAAGCCGACGCCCGAGATCAGCGCCTGCAAGGCCATCATTAGGAATATGTTCTCCAAGAAGTATAAGCATTTGGCCTGGATATTTTACGAGCCCGTTGATGCCGATCTACTGGCCCTGTACGACTATAATCTGATTGTGAAAGAGCCCATGGACTTGTCGACTGTCAAATATCGTGTCAATTCGAACTTTTATTCAAATGCCGTTGACTTTGCACGTGATGTACGCCTAATATTCTACAATGCGTATGTGTATACATGCCCTGGCCACTTGTGCTACGATATGGCCAAGAAGCTGCAGTTAATATTTGAGGATATGTATGCCAAGGTGCCGCTGCACAATAACTCCACTGACAGCAACAAGTGGTCTGACTCCTCGGAAGAGGACAACGATGAACAGAACGATCGCAACAGCTCATCACCTCAATCCAAAGACAGCAGCGTTGCCTGCAACACGATCAGTACACAAGTGCGTCAGGAGGAGGAGATCGTCAATGAGTGGAAGGAAGAGCCCGAGCTGCCAATGACCACCGAAGAGGACTTGGAATTGCATATCAGAGTGCAGCAATTGGATGGCGTCATGCTGTTGAACGTTATACACATGATACGCCAAATGGAGGGCATGAATTTCGGGTATGCCAACAAGGAGATCGAGTTCGATGTGCGCAACCTCAAAACTAATACAAAACGCTCCATTATGGCCTACATGGCCAGCAGAGGCATAACCGGCAAGCGCGTGTCTCGCTTAAAGAAAAACTACTAATTTCATGTGTTAATAATGAATTAAATTGATAAATTTTATTTGTTTACTATTTCAACTGTAGAAGATTTAAAGTTTCGATTAGTCAATTTCTATGTTTTATGGGTTTCCCTGTAATTGTCGCGGAATGTTCGTATATCTCTGTACTCGCCGTTCCACACCTTGTTGCGCATTATTTCCCGAGTGTTGGCCGACATATAGGCGTAGAATGTTCGCCTGGGCGGCCCGCCACGACACATGTAGTTGCCCATGGCATACCAGCAAGCACCCATATGATTCATATAGGTGTCGTTCAGTAGTTTGTAGTAGTTCTCTCTCACCTTGGCGGCCTGCAGACGAATTGGACGAATGAGCGGATGTATCACAACCCAGACGATGATGATTTAGTGTAGTTACTTACCAGGGCCTTGGCTTGCTTGCAATAGCCAAAATTCTCTTTGCTTGGCGGCAATTTGTCCATGCCCAATAAGTCAGCCGGTGGCGGGTTGGCTTGTAGCATGTAAATCAGGTCAAATATCTTGATCGATTCCTGTATGCTCTTCTGCATCTCCTCTTCGGTGTATTGCTTGCCATAGCGCCGTTTTATCCACTCTTGCAGGACGGGCAGCTTGTAAGCATCGGGCAGAGAGGCCAACACGTATCGTTGGTTCTTTTTCAGCTGTTCCAGTCCATCTTGGAGCATACGATTCATGAGCTGTGCGTCATCTGGGTCGAATCTTTCAACCTCATATGTTAGCGCCGCTGACTCTTCTGCCTTCCTTCTCTCAATTTCTTCCTTCATCTCCATTTCGGCACGCTTCACATTGACACCCTTCATCCAAATTTCCTTGGCGCAGCGCACCACAGCGTCTACAATATCGGCCCTGTGGTTCTCGTGGCTGCGAATACTGTGTTCGCTGCTATCACCTATGGAGGCGCAGCTGTCTGTTAAGCGAACGCCATTGATCTCCATTTCCATCTTTTCGGCATCTTCATCGGATGTGACGGACGGTTTTTGGCATAAGGGAGCCGGAAGTTCATCGCCCCTATCTAGTGCATTCACGAAGGCCTTGGCGATCACCTTCTTGACATCCTGGGGCTTCTCTTGACCAGATTTGAATATGCGCTTGTACTTGAATTGGTAGGGTTTGTGATCGGTGGGCGCCACGAAAAATGTCTTCTTGGTCTGTTTGCCCTGAAAGCGTACTTCGACAGAGGACTCCTTCCGATTCTTTCTAAGCTTCTTCAGTTTGACATCATCCAACAGGAAAGATATGCGGTGTTGGCTCTTGCCCTTTGGCGGAGCGCATGCCATCGGATCATTGTCAGGGATCCAATTTGGGCCCATACCCGTTTTTGGGCATGGGTCTATATCAAATTCAAAATCGACTGGGTCTTTAAGCAAACCACCGCCAGTGAGCCGTTTGCCAATACACTTGTCGACTTCTTCGGTGTGTGCTAAATGCAGGCTGTCTCCAATTAAGGCTCGACCTTTCTGTTCTTGTGGCTTAGCCGCGGGTAAATCAACACGCTGCTCCTGGCACAGTACGCAGTCGTCCTTGGCGATCGTGTGTACCGTGGTGCTTTCCATTTTCTGAGCGTATCGCTTCATGCAATCGTCAATATCACGTTCAAGCTGAGCTATAATACGCTTTTGTCGTATCTTGCGATAGGGCAGGGTCACATCCATCAATTCTAGGCAACGATTGCGAGCCATCACCGTCATTTCGTCCTTAACCAGCTGCGTTTCCCCCACTGCAAATTTATGATAAGTGCACATTTGCGGCTCATCTGAATTGTCATTTAAGGCTCTTTCTAATGCAGCAGCAGCCCTGCGGCTGAACCTGGCTCTGCGCTCGAGGTATTTAATGTGATTAAGATGATTAAAATATTTGTCAACCGCTTCACCCACAATACTCTTAACCAGTCGACCCACTGGATTTAAGTTGTATTCGGCGAACCATGGTGCTTCGACTTCTCTACCATAATTTGCTGGTTGATCTAAGTGCCAGAATGGGAACGTTGCAACCATATTGGGTGGCTTACTTGTGTACTTAACAAAAATCTCCTTGGGCCTCGGCTGACGTTGGAAGTAAGGAGATTTGGTTGGCCTATCAGTTTTTTTCGTTGAGCGTCGTTCGTGCAGCACGGACTTCGAGGGTCTCGCCTGAGTAAAGCTGCGATACTGACGCTTCATTTCCGAATCATTCATCTGAGGTGGTGGCAAAATGCGATCCAGCTCACGCAGTGTTGGCAGCAGATCTATTTTCGTCAGTGCCATCATCAGCAGCCGCTCGTTGGTGGTGAATTCGCCGTTTTTACGACAACTTAAGTAGTAGCCTTCAAGTATGAAGAAAAGGAACGCCAAATCATTACCTCGACTCAATACCACCATAGTTCGAATCTTCTTTTTGGTAATGAGAGGAGTTAGGCCCAGACGCATTAAGCTTTTCTCCACGCGAAAACTTGTGCCCTGCTCAAAGTCATCGCGCAGATCGTTGCACAACTCCAAGACGGTGCGCTCTTGGTAGTCCGATAAGCCCAAATACCATTTGGGTACATCGAGTTTCTTTTGGTATTCCTCCAATTTCTTTTTGAAATTAAATTGGCCCATTTTGTATTAAATTAATACACATAATTTTGCAAACGCTCAATTTTATATAATCTCTCGTCCGATTGGGATGATTTCTCGAAAAAAAAAAAACAATTTCACAAATACACACTGAACACGGACTACTTAAAAAGAAAAGCAAATGTTTTACTCACAACATTCTCAGCTGTTACCTATGTACAAATAATACAAATTGTGTTGATAACTCTCAGTCGTTGCTGAACACTTTCAATGTTGAGCCTTGAGTTATATTTCAATCTGGTTGTCATAGCTGGCAAACTTATACATTAATGTTAGTCTTGGTCATCAAATTCTAAGTGTGAGTTGTGTTCAAAAATGAGTGCTTAAGCAGCACATTTATTGGTCCTGTTGATTGTCTACCTTCGAAATGTCGCTACCCATTCGAGCAACTAAGTGCTGCTTAGACCAAAATCTACCGATGTTTACTCAAGTATGCAATCCATTGAGATATAAACGAATCGATCCGATTAACTGTGCTGGATCCAATCCAATTATCAATCAAAATTGCAATGCTTCGAAATGGCTCAAACCGCGCGTAAATATTAATAAAAAAAGGAAATGGCCTTTGATGAAGGTGAAAGGTAGTCAAACCACTGATAAGGTTAGAGCGGATAAGATGACACAATTTCCAGATATTGGACGTAGTGTTAAAGCGGAGGAATATGTTGAATATGAAGTAACTAAGCCCTCCGGTTCGACAGAAATGGTATATAAGACAATAGTTTCAGATATCAGATATAATGATTTGGATGTAGTTCAAGATATCAAGACAAAGCAATCTGTTAGGAAACATATTATCAATACAGACAGTACGCAAGTTATAACGGAAAATATAAACTATTCAGAAGACACTATAGGTGGCAAAAGCTACAAGAAAACTGAATCTGTATCTCAGTCTATAATTCCTGGCAAAGAAACAAAAAGGCATCACATTGAATTGGTTTCATCCTCACAACCACGCAATTCACGTCGATCTTCGCGCATATCTACTCAGAAGCGAGTATCTTCAAGTAAGCCGCAAAAGAGCTTTAAATCGGAATATAAGTTCGGATCTCGTTCTGAAGCAATTGATGAATCAGTACAATTTGCAAGAATTGCGGAACAAGCACCTAGAAGTGGAGGAGGAAAAGTAGAGAGCTCTTATGGCGAAAACCAAAGCAGACTTAAAGATATCAAATCACTAAAGCCGCCGACTAACGGTGTCCATTATCCTAACCGTAAGAGTAAAGAGTCCAGTGACGATAAATTGGTAGAAGGACTGGCTAGTCATGATATTTTACCAGATATACCGAAGCAGGAATCAGAAGCCTTAAATTCCAAGTCTTCTAACGCAGAATACACTGGCGATGCATCAGCAATAACACTCCGAACTTTAAATGCTAATAACGAATCTAAAAGTTCATCAAATATTGGGGGTAAGCTGAATTCAGCCACAAAATTACTGCCAATTGCAGGTGAATTCCGTGCTTCTGCCAATGAAGACTCAATGAACCTAAAAGCAACTGAGCAACCAAGGATACATTCAGGAAAAACATCACCAAAACGCCAGTCCCAAGGTTCTGCCAAATCCGAAGCAACAGGTGAGGAAGAAAGGCGGGCTTCAGTAAAATCATCATCGAAACGCCAATCCCAAGTTTCTGCCAAAGACGACTCAACATTGAATAAGACAGTAATGAGCGCTGTGGAAAACTCATCATCAAAACGCCAATCCCAAGTTTCTGCCAAATCCGAAGCAACAGGTGAGGAAGAAAGGAGGGCTTCAGTGAAGTCATCATCAAAACGCCAATCCCAAGTTTCTGCCAAATCCGAAGCAACAGGTGAGGAAGAAAGGCGGGCTTCAGTAAAATCATCCTCGAAACGCCAATCCCAAGTTTCTGCCAATCACGAAGCAACAGGTGAAGAAGAAAGGAGGGCTTCAGTAAAATCATCATCAAAACGCCAATCCCAAGTTTCTGCCAAGGACGACTCAACATTGAATAAGATAGTAATGAGCGCTGTGGAAAACTCATCTTCAAAACGTCAGTCTCATGACGAATCAACAATCGATGAAGCAAAAGCTGCTGCAGAAAAGTCACCTACGAAAGTTCATTCACATTTTTCCTTTAAGGACATCGTAATTAAAGTTCCGGATGATGAACAGGAACAGGAAATTTCGCAGCATCAGAGTGTAACAGAAAATGAAAGTCACAGTACCACAAGATCACAAGAGTTGGTTCAAAGTCAATACCTACTTAATATTGATAGCAAAGATTCAGGGCCAACAACGATCAAAACTCACGTTTATAAAACAACTGAAGAAGAAAAGTTCGATGCAGCTGGAAATCTTATCAACAGGATAAGTATTAACTCCATGTCTGAAACAGAATTGGTGAACGCTAAAACTGATCCCCAAATAGAACAGCAGCAATACGAAGATGATGCAGATTCCTTACAGAACAATAACTGTTGCCGGGGACCCCAATGTACGAATGCTTACGGATATTGCTGTTCCGGCTACTGGCGTATGCGTAATTTGCGTGGCTGCAATAACTGCATGAACTATCCAGGCTTAGCGAACTGCAATGGACAGTATTGTTCGTACAACTGCTGTCGTCCTCGACAACGTTAAAGACTTCTGTAAGCTGTAACCTGGAGCAGCACCAGCAATAGTCAGCATTTTAATAGCCTAAGCACACACACAAAACAATAAATATTTGCTCTACAACATTTGCATATTGTCTTGCTGAGAGCTTTAGCCTCGGTGCGGATTACTTGCCCGATTCGAGCTTTTCGAAATTATTTGCGGTTGACCAGATTGTTAATATAACTAGCGATTAGCAGAGCCATAAACTTCTATGCACTTGCCAAATTAAATGCAATTCAGCCAACAGAGCCTCAAAGTTTATTCAGATGCATAAATAGCTCTCGGCTTGCAGCAAATCCAACTACTTTACTTCCTTGTTGACTGAGAGTGCCCAAGAGCTTTTGACCTGCAAACAAGGACTTTAAGGCGGTTTTGCTAGCAATGCTAAGTAATGGAATGCTTTTTATTTGATAAAATATATTTTATTTGGAACAGTCCAGGTAGCATCATTAACTGAACTTTGCTTTGCCTTAAAACTAGTTAGATAGATAAACTGAAGAAACATTTTTCTTATATCAATTGAGTAGTTAAGTCCAATTAAGGATAAAGATTTCGAATCAGTACATTTAGTTTCTTATTTGTTTTCAGCATTAGTTCTGGATGAGCAGACAAACATTACTATAAACTAAAATTACTATAACGAAACTAAAACTATCATGAATTGTGTTAAGTATAGAAATTTCTAACCTATTTCTTACACATTTGTTTGATTGCATAAATTTGCGCTCTCATATTGAGTCTCTTCTTTAATTTTTCTAAAAATATACTTGCTACTAAATTTATAGCAATCGGAATACTCGAAGTAAATGTATTCACACAGACCTTTTTTTTTTGGAGTGCTCAGGTAACTAGGCCAGCTCTTGACTAAGAGGTTGAGTGAGTTGTCATTAAATGGCAACTGTATCTGGGTTTTTGTATCTTGTGGCTGGGCCAGGTTTGCCTGTTGGCTGTTGCCTGTTGTCTGTTGGCTATTTCCTAGTTTTGTCATAGGGAAATTGAGTATCTTCATTTACGGATATTAAATGCCTTGCCCACTTGGCAGCTGTCGGAGCGGCACTGGAAGGCTGCAAAAAATTTATAACCACTATGCAGACGAGATATATTTTGCAATTTAATTTTTTGCCCACTACGATTCGAACGTTTGGATTTATTTTAGACAATGCAAGACTTATAGAACGGACGGAAGTTCAGTTTTGGCCACTGAATGTGTTTTACGCCGCCTTCCAATACTCCAACTCAAGCCCAGCAGCCCGGCAGCTCGGCAGCTGGCAGCTCGGCAGCTCGGCAGCTGGCAGTCACTGTTGTTGCCTTTTGATTTTATTTCGTTTCATGTTTTATTCACCACTTCCGCCGGAAATAGACATATGAGCGTGTGCGCTAGCAGACCGTATTAGGTGGCCAACAATATGCCTTTAGTTTTTGGCAGCTCGATGGAGGCCTGGACTGGTAAACATTTGTTTTGCCCAACAAAGTAGAAACTGTTTTCGCAAACAAATCCCACATAAATGCTCAATTTATAACAAACCGGAAGTTAAACTTAATCAAGCGTACTTTTTGGCTTATTGTTTAGTCTGTGTTTGCTCTCCCACTCCCTCTCTCTCTTTCTCTCTCTCTGTCTGTCTATATCTCTTTGGCTCGTTGTCCCATCTGCCTTTCCGTATTTACTTAACATATTTTATTGCGATACTTTAGCTGCTCTATGATGGCTGTTTCGCTCTAGGGGGAGATTATATGGGGATTTGTATGGCACTGTGATTTCAGCAAAATATTTCCCATTTTTGTAGCATGAGCTGCATTGTATATCCTCCTTCTCTTGGTTTATGCATTTATGTATGGCTCTGCCTCTCCATAATAGTAGTATATTTTGGGCATAGTTTTACTGTTTGCAATTTATGTGATAAATTGTATTAGATTCAAACATGACAGTAAACATTTATGGCCAGACAACATCATTTTGGCTTTTTTTCTTTGTGATATAAAAAGGAATTCATTGAAAATTTAATGAAAATTTAAGTGCTTGGCAAAAGTAAGGATGTGCTACGAATGTATTGACAAATGTTTTATGCTTCCCCATAGCAATTTGACTCCTATTGTTGTTTGTCCATTGTTCCGCTTTATTAACTTAGCTGGGAACTACATCATTCTACATCCATGTGCATGTGCATGTGCATCCTTGTGTTTATATAATAGTATATCTTCTTAGCATATTCCATTGAAAGTTGTGCAATAATTGAAATCGACATTAGACAGAATTACTTGGGTCGTATGCAAATTTGAGGGCAATTGCGAAGCAATTAACCCAAATGAAATAAGTTTGTAAACATGTCTTCGGGCGTTGGCAAGTGGGCGTGTCTGTCTGCTTCTCGTTTGCCATTGTTTGCATTCAGTTAGTTAGAGCTCAAGTGAGCACACACGCACACACGCACACTCACACGCACACTCTCACACTCACGCACACTCACAAGTAAACAGAATTAGATAGAAGGGCAGTGGAAAGGGGCCCTGCTCATGTGGTACATGGAATGCAAGTATGAATATATGGGCGCATCTTAAATGGGGGCGGTGGGCCAAATGTTTTCCATTTGCTAATACGTTCGATAATTGTACATTGCCATTGCTGCATACGAATCAATGCTCACAAAAGTCCTTCGAGACTTCACGAGCCAGCAGCATCAATCAGGCGGGCCGCAGAGCAGGTGAATCGATTATCTACACGTTGCCACAATTAGAGCTCATTGTTGTTAAATCGTATGGATGCATGCGTGCAGCTCGAACAAAGGGCAATTCAAGAAAGCAGACGATTTGTTAACCTGATTATGCCGTTTCGGTGACTGAGACTTACACAGAATAAGCATCTTGACAGCACTGTTGGCAGATGTCAAAGGCGTCGAGAATCGATTTTTCAATCACAATAAACAAAAAAAAGTATTAAAGTATTAAAGTATTTAGGACAGACGTTTTAGAAAAATTTCGAAATTAACGAATCCAACAAAGTTATGGGAATATGTCGGTCAGGCCGCCAATGAAATTTGGATATGCCCGGTTAAGTCATGCCCATGGTATCCTACAGCGGCACAACTTATTTCCAACGACAACCCATTTACTATTTCGTTCGGACTTGAGTGGCCACAGACGACGTCAGGTTTCAGGCAGCTCAGACGTAACATCTCCAGGCAAAGGCAAGTGGTCGCTGCACTTGAATTTCGAGCGTATGCAGGATGACAAAAGAGATCGCGAGATCTCATTGCCTTTGATGGTTTACATATACAGTCCTTGGATGATGTTAAGCACAAAATTGAATATATGGCTACTAAAATTGTTTTGGGATTGGGGCTTTGGCGAAACGCAGTTTGTGGACAATGCGAAACAGGCGCTAGTGCTCCTCACCAGGTTCATTGTGGAGCAACACGAAGGCTATATAAAACGTTGCACGACACCCATGGGATATAAGCAAATCAAACACGATCTTATCAGGTGCAATGACAACCACGCCAAACTGATGGTCTTTGACAAGCGTCATATACGGCGGGCGATTCCTCTTAAGATACAACGCATGGAGCACTATGATCATAAATTTGCTTTCATCGATGTGATCTTCCTGGCGTGCCGGCGAACCAACGATTTCGTGTCCAAACAAGAAATGAAACGAATGCAAAAGCTAGTGGCTCAGCATGCTGACACTAGCCACATCTTTGTCCCGAATCCGATTATATTTGCAGAGTTTTTTGTACGCTTCCGGAGAGATTATTCGTTGCCGTGCACAATTCGTGCTGGTCACTGGTTAATATCCACGTACAAAATACTACGCTTGGATGTGCTCAACAATCATCCAGAATTCCATGTTGGCAGTGGTGTCTACGATATCGTTGAAAATCCGCTTCATCAGAATACGACTCATATGTAATTTCCATATGAGGTGTGCAAAAAATAAATGCAAATACATTTTTTTTTTCTTTTTACTTTTTCTAAGTATGGAAGTCCTTCGGAATTTGAGGCGCTCATAATCCGTACGATAATGAGCCTGGTGCCATGCACAAACGCCAGATGGCGCCAGCGGTCGAGCAAACAGCAAAGTTGTGTTAGTGAGGGGCCAAAAGAAAAGTGAAAAAAAGTGAAAAGTAAGGTGAAAAGCAAGAAACTGTAAAGTGCAAGATGTGTTGCTGCACTAAGCCCTTGGCATTCCCCTCGAGCTAACTTTGTTTTGCTGTTGATGAGCCGGCGACGCAGTTCATGAATTTCTAATGTTAAATGCAGTGAGGGGGAGAGACAGGTAAGTAGGTAGGTGCTTGCGTGTTGGACATGATAGCTCAATGAGGTAGCCGAGGGCTGCTACAAGTGGACAACTTCAAGTGGACTTCTATTGACAATAGAAGCTCACAGGCAAGCATATACTTATCGACTAGCATATACTTATATGTCAGGGAGTATTTAGGTCTGCTTTAAGTGTTTGAGTAAAAGCAGATATAATCTATGTCTAAGAATATCTATACGTAAAGAGAGGGGTCAGACATTAGTCCAACTATCGCTATATGAAGTATACACTTAACTTAAGTCTTAATGCTAATATATATATAATATAATTTAGCTAGCACTAACTGCCTTTGACTAGAGCCCAGCCTGTCGCCCGTCACTGCAGCTATCACTTTTATGGGTCATAAATTTATGACAATTATATAAATAGCTAGACGATTTGGTTACATGAGCGCAGCTATGCTTGAAAGCAATTTGCTGGCAAGTCAAGTCAACTCAATATATCTCGGCGTATCTTGCATATCACCTGGCACAAGTTATTTCAGCTGGCAAGAGAAAAATAGTTTGCTGCACACGAAGTCAGCTCGTAGCCGTGTCGCTTATCGGAACACGTTTCACTGCCAGCCAGCCTGTCGATAAGTTGAATTTAGTATGCGCTAGCTATGGCCAAGGGGGTGGAGAGTGGGGAGTGGGGGAAGAGAGTGTGTGCTAGCTGCTTCGACCACTTCTTCAGATTCCACTAGCTGCTGCTGCTGCTGCTTTGTTTGAACTTTGTGCGATATGCTTTCTTTCGACACTTTGTGGCTGCGGTTGCTCCAGCTGCTCCTTCTGCTGCTCCTTCTGCTCCTTCTGCTGCTGCTCCGCTGCATTTGAATTTAAAGCATGCAATTTTATGCTTTTAATTTTACGCTTAATAAATTTTGTGGCTTTGCACAGAACAGTTTACCCCGGGCAGCAGCTGCCAAGCAGACGAGTTTCCTTCACCCACACACAAGTAATAATGAATTTAAGCAGCGTAACAACTTTAATGAGCACTGAAAAAAGCATTGAAAGAGCATAAACTTGGTGTCTGCGATAAGCATCTGCATTATCTTTAGGGTAAAATTAAACCCAACAAAACCAAAAACTTTAAATTCTATTGTGCGTAGTTCGTAATTGTATATTGAAAGTATTTGTGGCTTCTGTGGCTGCCACACACAAAAAGGAAAATGGAAACTCGCCCAAGACAGCTAAACTGCAATCCACACGCTCTCATATCATACATCATTTGCTGTCAAGTTTTTAAACTGAAAGCACTTGGCCAAAAAGAGAGAAAAAAGAAGAGAGAGAGAAAAGGACGCGACGGCGACAACAAGTTGGGCGTGTCGAAAAACTTGAAATTGTTTTCAAAATTGCAATGTCACGCTACCCGCAACGCCCACAACACAATAGAGCCACAACGAAGGACTCGCATCAGCTCGAAAGTTTGGTGGTGAAAACCCACAAACTTGGCATAACTGTGTGGATATATCTATCTATCTATCTATCTATCTATCGGCTTGACGAACTTTCTATATCCAATGACAAATTTGAGTTGAGCCAAAGCTTAAACATGCTTCGAAAGCTTTCTAAATATTTAAGAACTAGCATAACTAGCATTTATTACGCAAAGGAACGTCGCCTTTTGTTAAAGAGTATCCCTTGGTATAGTGGTTGTACGTGGCGTATACTCAACTTTCAATACTCAGTCCAAACAAACAGTTTGATATGCGGGTTGCAGTTGCAGTTGCAAGCGACATTTGCTCATTTTCAGCAATGACATTTTCGTTTCGGACTCCGACTCCGACTCTGACTCCGACTCCGACTTGGACACTGACCGCTTTAATGGGCAACAAAACAAACGACGTCATTGACAGGACACTTGCAGCGCGAACTTGGCAGCATGCGCCTGTTGATGACAATGACTTTTTAAATTGTTTCATGAAAGTGTCAGAGAGGGAGAGAAAGAGAGACAGAGAGAGAGGGAGAGAGCGAGTGAGAGCTATGGTCAGAAAGTTTAGCAGCTGCTGGAAAATAAATGAGCCAAGTGTGTTGGCCAAAAATGAATGCGACCTGCTGCCCAATAGTTAGCAAAATGATGCTCATCATCATTAACATTATCATCATCATCACCATCATCATCATCATCATCATCATCAACGTTATCATCAGCATTCTTGCAGCATGAGCATGAGCGGAATCCGACTTTATGACTTCATTTTGCCAGCTGCTTACCCGCCCGCACTCGTTGCGGTCTTCACGCAGCTCAATTTGCAGGTGTGGTTGCCATACCGCAGACAGCGTTGTCACCGCTCCGACTGCAACTGCAGTGCTGGGCTTCGGCTGGGCTGGTCTGGGCTTGTGTCCAGTCTGCATTTGATGCTCTCGCATCGACAATGCACAGACACTATTAAATAGACATTCGTTGCCTTTCATTGCGCCATTGAGGCGCAAAGTGCTGCGTGTCCAGGCTGTCCGACACAGGTGTGCTGTCCGTGTGTGTGTGCGTGTGTGTGTGTGCAACATACGCCCCATTGGCTGGGTAGAACTCATAATCAAAGTGCTTTCTGACGCTTGCAGTTTTGAGCTCAACTCGACGATTAAAGGCTCATTCAGCGCCTTTGATATTTACAATTAATTGCAATTCTCTTGTGCGTTGCATAAAACTAAATTAATCCCTTTCTTGCAATGCAAAGAAAACAAAATAGCTTTTAAGCTGAAAACATATACAAAAAGCACAAATGGCATAGGTAATTTGATATTGTGAAAAGGATTCTTTGTTGAAAATATGAAAATAATAAATTTCTTAAGAACAAAGCAAATACTTGAAATTTAACCTGACTGAATTTTATCAGAAAAATTTTAAAAATATAGAAAATTGTTAACAAAACTACAAATTGACCTAAATTCTATAAGATAGAGAAGAGAGACAGAGAACGTCTCATTTTTAATTATTCAGCAATTGAGGACGAAAATCAATAAAGAAATACTTTAATGGGCTCAAGCATATTGACGACCATAATTCAAAGTCTAAAAGCAAAGTTGCAACAATCAAACTTTATAATTACTTGATGTGTATATGTGTGTGTGTGTGTATGTGTGTGTATACCCTATACAGTGCGAGTCACTTGCGTATGTGTATGAAGCGCACTTCAAGCAACTCAGGGAACTCAAGGAACTCCCCTTTCTCGTCCAACAACAACAATATGCGTGTGCATAAAACTTTTGCAGCACATGGGCTAAGTATGGTAAATATTTAAAAGAAAAGTTTGACTTGAGCGAACAAAAAAGAGAGAATAAACAAGTAAGAGTGCTCTAGTCGAAACTACGCTCGACTAAGAGATATCCTGAACCCAGCGAAGAGCCAATATTCCCAACATGCTATGCTCATTATACATACACAAATATTGCGAGCAACGCACACACACACACATGCATACGCACGCACGCATAAGCAAGCGCTCTGCTGACTGCGCAGTTGACCCAGCGACTGCGCTCGGGCTGCAATATGCCTATTGTATGGGAAATTAAATACTTAATAACTTTTTTTGTGGATGGACTTTCTTAATCAAACTTTCACAGCGTTATTATGTCGGGTATGTATATACAAGTATACACAGAAAATCTCTGATCTCTAGCTTTTGTGGTTTACGAGATCGCTGTGTTCATACGGACGGACGGACGGACGGACGGACGGGGCTATTTCAACTCAGCTCATCGAGCTGATCAAGAATATATACTTTATGGGGTCTGCGATGTCTCCTTCTGTCTGTTACATACATTTTCACAAAAACATTATACCCTGATTTCCCATTTTCAATGGGTTCAGGGTATAAAAACAACAACAACAACAACAACAACAATATGCACTTGAAGAGCAGCTGATGGCGGAACCAAGGACTTAGCGAGACTTTCAAGACGAATTGTGAAACAAATAATTTTCAATTTTTCGGCTGCATTTCAGCGGCGTTCTTAGTGCATATTTAAAAATAATAAAAAAAAATAGTAAAAAATAGTAAAAAATATATAAACGCCTTTAAGAATTATTATTTTTAATGAGCACTCGTTTGGTTAAGAATAATTTATACGTGGCCTGATGGAAATTTACTTTCCTTTTTAATTAGGAGCTGCGCCAAAGTGGCAAAGTGCGAAGCGAGGGTGGGACGAAAAATTAAATTAAAACACTTTCGTGCATTTAAGCAAATAAAGAGTGACGGTCACGTGGGCGTCCTGGCGTGGCGTGGCGTGGCATGGCGTGGCATGGCATGGCAGCCCCCGACACACACACACACACACGCACACGCACAGGTACACACACACCTGGTTGCACTTTGAGGTTATGTAGCAAAACGCATGCGGTTTTAAGCACGTGACGCGCGCAGCGGAGTTTTATTTTTTAATTAAGCTGTTTACATTAACTCGTAATGTCCTTGGTACGCTTTACCTTTATGCACTGTCGAGGTGCCAGCTTGTTTGTTTTTGGCTGCCGCAAGAAAATGCTCTCTCTCCCTCTGTGTGTGTGTGTGTGCGTGTGTTTGTGTTGCAACAAACTCAAGCCTAGACCAGGCTCGTCCTTTCGCCTTTGTGGGTCAAGTGAACAGCAGAGCCTTTGCTCTTGCACCTGTCGCCGGTACAATTAAAAATGTGCGCAAACAAGAATCGCACTTTCGGTTGACACTTTTTCCCAAGCTTTAACAAAGCATTGTGAAAGAATACCCTCTGACCTTTGTGCAGAGAGCGTCGAGAGAGGGAGGTTTTGCTGTAAAAAGTAGAAGCTTTAACAATAGGGAATACCCTGTACATGTCTGTATACAAATGGGGTTAGTTGATCTTTCCATTATATATATATATATATAATTTTTTTTAGACATTTTTCTGTTATTTCTCCGCTCATATGCGCCAATTTGTTTACATCTCGTTGGCTCGTAAACTAATTAGCCATATATAAAAACATCAATTAATAAACACTTTAAAAACAGGAAGATACTTTATATACAATATTTTTTTTGCTCCTTTGCAACGTTTGATTAACGAGCAGATACCTAATTTGAACGCTGCTGCTGCAGGTGATCGAATTTTTAACTGGCGCCCTTGTTCAAAATTTATATATATAAATAAAAATTAATTAAATTGAGCAGCAAAGTCAATTAATTGCTACATTTTTGGTTAATTAAAGCCATTGAAATATTTATACGTGTGGCCTAGGCACGTAAATTCCCATGTGCAGTGCCACACAATGCAATTAATTAAAATGTTTTTTTCTTTATCAACATATTTTTTGGTGTGTGCGAGTGTGTGTGTGTGTGTGTGCGAGTGTGTGTTTGTAGTTGCTTTGTGCCAGCAGCTGGTCTCAGGTGAAAATAATAACAAGCGCAGCGTAAAAAAAAAATTTATTTAATTATCCCGTGATAAAATATCGATAGCAATTGCTGTTCCACTTCAATCGTTCCGCTTAGCAGCAGCGGCCGCTGAATCACAGATAAAAGTCGAGTACGTATAATAATAATGGGTAATGTGGACTATACAAAATACAATTTCTCGTCATTGGCCCCTTCATTGAGCTGCCATTGACAACCTGTCGCTGATGGAACAATGTCACGCCCAATTGACTTTAATAATGCAATTCTCTGACTATTTCCACTGATTGACGTCGATGAAGAAAACACGTTGCACATTGTTGCCTCACTGTATTAGCCTCACTTTGGATAATAGCGCCAGCTACTAGTAGCTTCGACCTGCCTGAGCACTGCTTGGCTGTTAGAGTTGAGCGATATTACAGAAGTGTGAACGGAATTCAAGAATACTTTTCATAATAAGAATATATTATGAATAATATGAATAAATTGAATATTATGAATAATATGAATAATATGAATAGTATGAATAATATGAATAATATGAATATTATGAATAGTATGAATAAAATGAATAATATGAATAATTTGAATAATATGAATAATATGAATATAATGAATAATATGAGTAATATGAATAATATGAATAACATGAATAATATGAATAATATGAGTAATATGAATAATATAAATAATATGAATTATGTGAATAATATGAATAACATGAATAGTATGAATAATATGAATAATATGAATATATGAATAGTATGAATGATATGAATAATATGAATAAAATGAATACTATGAATAATATGAATAAAATGAATAATATGAATAATATGAATAATATGAATAATATGAATAATATGAATAAAATGAATGATATGAATACTATGAATAATATGAATGATATGAATAAAATGAATAATATGAATAATATGAATAAGATGAATAATATGAATAATTTGAATAATATGAATAATATGAATAATATGAATAATATGAATAAAATGAATGATATGAATACTATGAATAATATGAATGATATGAATAAAATGAATAATATGAATAATATGAATAAGATGAATAATATGAATAATTTGAATAATATGAATAATATGAATAATATGAATAATATGAATAATATGATTTGTCTTCCATTCCAGGCTTTGCGATAAATATTTTGGAATAGATCACAATCCCATCCAACTAAAGAACAATAATTTTGGTTCATAAAGAATCACGCTCTTCCATTTCAAATCACTACATCTTCCAACGCTCTAAATCTATATCAGTACATTAAACAAAAACTTAAAATATTCAATCTTTCACAAAATAAACCCAAGTTGAATCTAAATTTCATTCAGTTGCCATTGAACATGCTGTCTTTCACAATCAAAAATTCAAAAATATTTAAGATGAAGCACAACATATTCTCATATGTATGGATATATCATGGATATTTACTCATATATAATAGCTATGCTGCCATCAAAAAATAAACTGGAATAATTGATATCTACACCTGAATCATCAATATCCAATATCTATCAATGTGATCGTCATCCGAAAAACTTTTAAATGCCTTGATACAATAAAAAAATCATTTTAAATATATATATATTTTTTAAACTCTTAACTGAATGAAAGAATAAAAATATTTTTGCACAGGTATCCCAGCTATTGGCCATTTCCAGTTAACTGCTAATTTTGTGCCAATTGTGCGTTCCATTGAGTTTTATGTGCCATTGCAAGGTTCGACGTTGAAACTGGCTATTGGCTACTGTGGAAGCTGTGTAATTGACGCCATGTCCGAGCATCACTTTGGCATGTGTGCAATGTGCATTGTGCAGCATAAAAACTTGATTAGAGCTCGCAGCAGGAGCAGGAGTAGCTATGGCAGTGGCAGCGGCAGCGGCAGCTGAAGTGGTTGTCGGGGCTCTGGACAATTACTAACCCGATGCCAACATGGACAAAGGCACATGGTCGAACAAATGCTACGCTTTGTGGGCAAATTAGCTGGACGAGAAAACAAAGCTCGGCATTGCAATGCGAATGCGAATGCGAATGCGAATGCAAATGCCAGCAACGATAAACGTGCTGGCGGAGCTGAGGCTTCAGCTGGAGCAGACGCCGTCACAGACATCAGAGAAATGGACGCGGCGGCATCTGTGGCCTTCAACAGAAGCGACGCGTCGGCAGTAGGAGCAATCGCCACATTAGCAGCTCTTCTGGTCATTACCTCGTTTTCAGTTTTTGTTTTTTTTTTTTTTTTGGTTTTTGTTTTTTTTTTTGTTGGTGTTCTCCCCACGCATTTGGACAACAAAAGACCGCCCGCCGGCTTTTGGGATGCGCGTGCGTGCCTTGTGCGGCCTTTTAGCGCGTTTTAGCAAACAATGAAAACGCTTTTCAATTCTGGTTGTTGTTTTGGCTGCATAGCTAACAGGGGCTACCGATGACCCGTCACGTCAACTCATCTGAAATTCAAGCTAAAACCAGAGCTATCCATTCTATGCCAATTGCAGAAATGAATAGCAACAGAGACTACTCTAGAAGCTTAACATTATCTTATATATGATGTTAAACTGTTTCTATAAGCCGCTAGAATTGAGAATCGTCTGTTAGGTCAACTTGTAGCCAAGTGCTAAGAGGCTTAGGCCCAATTTGAAAGTTTTCTTAGGCAGCTGTTTGGGGAGCCATGAAATTCAATTCCTTTGTACGATGTGTGAGCTAATAAACTGTAAGTTGAGGCGGCTTATCTTTTCAGAACTTTTGTTTTTCAGTGTCGGAGACTTGGCACTTCAAACTTTGCGCATCGATGCAAATCGATCATCAAAATTTACGAGTCAGCGCTTGGAAAGTGCGTCGTAAAATTGCGCCCAGAAAACTAATTAAGTACATAAAATGCGAATTAATGGCTTTCGAAGTGCCGTAAAAAATGCAGAGCGCAACAATTAGCTGAAAGTCCTTAGGATCTGGCTGGAAGATGTGCAAATGCAATGGAATGCGAATATGTTGTTGTCAGCCATAAAAGCAAAACGAGACTTCAACTCGGCCTGCCCAATGTGGTGCTGAAGTTGAAGCGGCCTTTTAGCCATGAAAAAAAAGAGCAACCAATGCAAAGTCGTTAAAAGCAACCGAAGTTGTTGCCGGAAAGACCACAATCCTTGGTTCACTTTGCTATCAAAATACTCTCTTCTGGCACTTTTTAATGAAATTGAAATTGAAATTGAAATGAAATGCTTAGCATAGGCCAAAGTCTGGCAGAGATTCGGTGTACTTGTTTTTGGGCAGGGCATTATTGATGCCAGGGATGGACAGGGAGGGACATAGAGCGGCATTCGAAAACTTTTTAATTTAATGCATCGTCGTAAAAATTGGATACTTTGTTAGCGAGTCGGCTGTAAAAATAGTTTTGCTTTGCCTCTCACTGCTTCCCTTTTGGGTTGGCTTTCCCTCACTGTCTCTCTCAGTCACTCTCTCACTGTCTCCGTCTCTCTCTGTTCATCTGTCTTTCGTGCAACGCCCGTCCGCATCACGAGCTGTCAGCCAAAGTTGACCTAATAAGCAACTTGGCAAAAGTTTCCATTTCAGTTTCAGTTGCAGCCTCAACTTTGAACTGGCTGCCGCCATTGGGCCAGCTAGAGTAGAGTAGAGGATTAGGCCAGGCTAACGCGCACCGCGTGACCGTTTCAAATTAAAATAAATTAAATGCGGCGCGCGCGGTCGCAAATGTCAAAACTGTTTGCGGCTCAATTAGCCGCACTGTCAAAATTTACGTACGTACGGCGCAGCCAGTTCGACAAGGCCTGTGCGAGGCATGCCGCACAGCGCACAGATGATGAACTGTAAATTGGATGTGGCTGTCGAGTTGATAGTGTGGCAGTGGCTGGGGCAGGAGTTGCAGGAGAAGAAGCCCACAGACAGCCAGCCAGCCAGCAGCGTCAAGTCAAAACTTCTCTGTATATGATAAAAGCTGTCCCAAACAGGCAGGCTCTGGCAGGCAAATCCTGCGCTGTCGCTCTGTCCGCCGCCTTAAGCAAGCTTAAAAGTTGTTGCACGAAACTTTTACTGCCAATAAGCAGTAAAACAAAGGATTTGTCAGATTTTGAAACAATAATTTTAAGCAGCAGTGTAAATAAAGCAAAGTGAAAGCAAAGTTAAATAAAATAAAATTTAAACAAATAACATTTACACAAACACACACACACACACACTTTTAACCTAAGTGCGTCTAATACCCTGTAAGAATGCGAGTGAAATGAAAACAGCTAAAACATCTGTAGCTCTTGTAATAACAGACAGCTGAGCAGATTCCGGATTTACTATATACAATGGTAATCTAATCGAATCCACCTTTATAGGAATGACACCTGGGAGACTTGGAACTGATTACAGGGCATTCTCATGAGGAAGTCTTGTAAAACATCTGTAGCTCTTGTAATAACAGACAGCTGAACCCATTCCGGATTCACTATATACAATGGTAACCTAATCGAATCTTTCTTTATAGGAATTACACCTGGGAGACTTGAAACTGTTTACAGAACATCCTCATGCGGAAGTCTTGTAAGACACACTTTGACAAAGCTACTTATGAGTGAAAGATTTGGATGTTTGCAAACGAAGTACTTATCATATGCTTACTAATTGCAAATGCTATAGTCTAGAGTCTAGAGTCTAGGTCATAGACACGATTACCTCTAATTAAGCTTGCTGCGGCGCAGCAGACACAGCTTCAATGACCAGACAACGCCCACCGAAAGCTGAATCATGTGCTGCCGTCAGAGACGCTTGGCGCCATCGTGAAGAAACATGACATTTTAATTGGACAGCCGGTGGCAACAACACCTGTACACAGTAAAAGAGGGAGTGGGGGGGAAGAGAAGCATTCAAATTACCCGAAAAGCAGAGCAAACGATTTGGTTTCTAATTAAACGACAATTGCAAATGTTTGGTGGCATTTAGTGGGACGTGAGAGTGGGGAGTGGAGAAGAGACTGAAATATTGCAGCTCTGTATGCGGACGTCAATTGTCACTGATCTAAATTTATGCAAATTGGCAGCTGCAACCTGTGTCCACTGTACAATGACTGCGTATGCGTATGACTGTGTGTGTGTGAGTGTGTAAGTGTGTGTGTGTTGGCTCTCTGGGGGCTGCGTGTTGAACGTTGGCCACATTTCATTTTGCACGCGCCTCCAGTTCGCAGTTCGTTTGCCCTCTTAATGGCCATGCAACAGTGCCAAGCCAAGCCATTCATTTGGCTGGAACAGGAGCTGCTGCTGCTGCTGCTGCTGCTAGAACAGCAGGAGCAGTAGCTGTAGCTGCAGCCAGTTGTTGCTAGTTGGCACTTTGGCTGATTATTAAATCACAAGGAGAACTGGCAGTGGCAATCTGATATGCAAAATCCTGACTAGTTTAGCTCTGAGCTGCATTAAAGTCGCAAGTTACAGGCAAGGGATCCCCAGCTTCAGTTAAAATTCGCTCCATCTTTTCAGCGAATGTGTGTGTGTGTGTGTGTGAGTGTGTGTGTGTGCGTTAATTACAGCTCTGGCCAGGCGGGAACTGGCAAACGGCAACTTGTTAAAAATTTCCGCTGCCAGTTTATTAGAGGGCAGCAGCTCTACCCTCCTCTACCCTCTACCCTTGCTCCCCTCTTCATTCTCCTTTCCAGCCTTTCCTTCTAGCGACTTGGCAATTAATTGGAGCTTAGCTCAACCTGTTTTAATAAAAGCGACTCTGAGCCATGGCCAAGATGATGCCAAGTGAAGTTTGAGATTTCGGCTAAGACGGCGAGTGAAAATCCACAGAGTTGGAATGACTTTTCTGGTTAAACTCAATAAAAAAGTAAATTTATTAGAGAAATATAAAAGAATGAATTATATACATTAGCTTGACTTATTCTAATAAGGAAATGACTTTGATTTTAACATCAATAGTTATTTTTTAGAATCCATTTCGACTCCTATCAAAATTTAGCCAAATTCGCTGTTAATCCTTACACATTGGACATGGCCTTAGAAGCAATATCGGGCGTGAACAAACTGCCCTTTATGAACAAGTTCGATGAGGTCCAAAAGAATTGGGATCTGCAGCAGATACAAACAGCCACCAGTAATTTCACAAATCCCTATTCATTGATGGCTCCACCCTTTGAAAATGTATGGAGTGGTCGAACCTCATTGTATTTCCGACACAATTAACTAACTCCGAACTTCTCGCTTGCAGCCAGCTGTTAATTTGCCCAAGATTCTGGAGCATTGTAAGGTGCGCATGGAGTTTGATCATGGCACTACGACGTTGGGCTTCAAGTATCAGGGAGGCGTGGTGCTCTGTGCTGACTCGCGCGCCACTTCCGGCGAGTATATTGGCTCGCAGACGATGAGAAAAGTGGTGGAGCTCAATAATTATATGCTTGGCACCTTGGCCGGCGGCGCTGCAGACTGCGTCTACTGGGATCGCGTGCTGGCCCGCGAATGCCGACTGCACGAGCTGCGCTACAAGCGCCGCATCTCGGTGGATGCTGCGGCTCGAATGATGTGCAACATATGTGCGGAGTACAAGGGTATGGGCCTAGTCATGGGCATGATCCTGGCGGGCTGCGACGATGAGGGCACCAAACTCATCTATGTGGACTCGGAGGGCATGCGATCGCATGGCAGTGTCTTCTCCGTAGGCAGCGGCTCACCGTACGCTCTGGGCGTGCTAGATACCGGCTATCGCTGGGATCTGAGCAATGAGGAGGCCTACGACTTGGCACGTCGTGCGATCTATCATGCCACCAGGAAGGATGCCTACTCGGGTGGCATTGTACGGCTGTATCACATCAATGAAAAGGGCTGGCGCAACATCTCCAACACGGACTGCCACGAACTGCACGACGTCTTCGAGAAGGAGCCCATGAACTATGAGAACAATCCGAATATGCCCTGCACGAGTCGGGAGTGGATCTTGCAAAAGGTGCGACAAGATGTTCAGGCTCAAGTGGCGGCTGTGACCACGGAAAAGGCGCTCAAGGTGTAAGGATTTTTACTAAATTGTTTGTTTTCGAATCAAGAAATTAAAAAAGAGAAAAGAAAACCAAATAGTTATTTACTTTGGCTTAAACTGAGCTAAGCTTGGCCATTTAGCCCAAAATGGATAACCCTTTGCCGGACCTCAAACCGACGGCGCTTCCAGGCACTCTCGCCGTGCAAGTAAATACGTGCGCCTTCAGCTTAAGTAATTTCCTAATGAAACCGCTGAGGAAAAATGAGTTTAACGTCAGGGGTCGTTTGTCGTTTGTGCCTCACAACGGATGCTCTAGCGGTGTTCATTAGATTAAAAGCAATTTACAGTAAAACTTTTGCCCGCAAAATGCAAACATTCTTCTCAGCTCTCCTGACTCTGTCTTACACACACACACACACGCACACACGCACGTGCAGCAGCTGCTGTCTCACATGTTCCCCAAATGCCGTGCAAATGTCGCCACTACCATTTGGCGCCTTAGTCACCAGGCACCACATGGCCCCACAGTCATTTGGCGTCCTTTTCGCCTTTTTATTTCTGGAAATTCAACAAATTTGCGGATTTGGTTTGTAATTTATTAAATTTATCGCATGCTCTACGTAAGTGAGTGTCGTTCCTCTCTCCTGCTTCCATCCTTTGTGGTTGGTTGCGCCTTTCCGGCCAAGCCGCTGCCTTCATCTCTGCGTGCTGCAACATTTGTTGATGACAACCTAAAAAGACACCAAATGCAGAAAATACCAGGAAGTGTACGTACTCCATGTACCCATAGACTTCCCTCCCCCCACACAGCTTAGAAGTTATTATTTTGATTTATAGAAAAAGTTCGTTAGCGAGCGAAAGTTGGTCGTAGATATATTGTCAGTGGGATATGTTCGTCCTGCTGTTGTGTATGTGTGTGTATTAGCCCCTGCTGCTGCTGCTGCTGTTATATTGCAGTCATTTTGGCCAAAAGTTGAGATTGTTTTATGCATTGATGTTGCTCGCTCGATGTTGCTTCATTTAAATGGCCCTTGTAATTAAAAGACACACACTTTCAGAAATTTCTTTTCGCTTTAACTACTTTAACTGAAGAAACATGAACATAAAACAAAAGAATTTAAGACAAAGAATAACTAACATCTAAACAAAACAAATAATCCTAAAATCCAACTCTGTATTTGTAGCGCCTATGCGAACAACGTTCCCTCTGCTGGCTCCACCAGTTGCCTTTGTAGCTGATCAGCTGATAGCAAGTCGATACGCGTATGGAGGAGGCCACAGCCTTGAGTCGCATATTATTATCATTGGTTAGCAAAATCATATGTTGCAGCACCTCTTTCAGCTGCAGGCAACAATTGATGATGCTATCATCGGGACTATCTATATCTATCAATTGATCTACATCTTCGAGCGCCGACTGTGCCTCAATCTTCTCGCGATCATCGAACTTGTCATTCAAATACTCGATGGCACGTCTGGCCGCATAGCTCGTGGACTGCTTGAATTTCAACGAGTCCAATTCCTTGATGACCATATAGGGTATATAGAGTATACTGCCCGATGTTTCGCGCAGTGTTAACCTATATACGTCCTCCAATAGACGTAGATTATCTATGAGCACATTAGTATCCAGCACAAAGTACATATGATCCAGTTGATATTGTGAGGCTTGTCGCTTCTTAAACACCCTTTTTGTATCGGTTTTTGAATGAGTTACGTCCTTCTTCTTGGGAGCATCGTCTACTGGTTTCTCTCGAGTGGGTTTCTTTGAATAGTCTAATTTGAGTGAAATATTTTCTGCATTTTTCGTTTCGCTTGCCAAGGGAAATTGAAATTTAAAGTTTTTCAGCAGTTCGTTTACAGTTTTTGATGCAGTTTCCCTCTCCTCGACTTTTTCTTGAGCCTTTACGCACGGTCGGCTAGTGCCACTTCCAGAGAACTTTGATAATGATTTGTTCCTATCCCGATCCAGTTTCCGTCCCTCTACAATACCATAGTCATTATGCAAGCGTTTATGGTGCTCATCGATCGGTGATCTCTTCTTGCTGATGCTCAAATGCTGCTCCTTGAGCAGTAAAATGAGTTGATTCAACTGCTCCTCATAGTCTACGGAAGTTTTCTTAAAGTGTTTGCTCGACATTTTCATACTGTTGAATGAGCTGAAAGCATATTGAGTTTAAACATGAAATGAAATTTAAGGATAAACTGCTGCCTTGATATAAAATATATATATATATTTGCCATTAGCCCAAACACTATCATGTTCGCCTCCTCTCCTCATATATGAATAATTGGCTTGGGCGCTGTTTAAAATTCCAACTCAATTCCCCACTGCAAATTTACAACATGTGTCAGTTCTCATTCATTGTCAATTACACATGACACCACTTATGCCAAACAGTAGGAAAAATTGCATTTACCCTGCCCCAGCCCCTGCCCCTGCCCCCGCCTTGACTTCATTCATCTACTCCAATTTCAACATGCTACAAATTTGCATAAAATTATAATGCACAAGGACAACGATGTTGACGGCATATTAATTGCGGCTATCATTTTCCACAAAATTAGCTGCTTCCACAGAAAAATATTCCCCATGCTCTATGCCGCATGCCACATGCCGCATGCCGCATGCACCACACGCTCCAATCTACTCCAATCATCCCACACTAACATTTCGCTTTTTTGCATTTGCTCCCACTGCTTCTCGGCTAATATGCGCTTAAAAAGCATGCGACGATAACAAAAACTATAATTTAAATTAATTTTCAAAAGCAACAACAACAACACTACAGCAACACCTGCACTGTGGCAATGGTTGCCGTTGCCGTTGCCGTTGCCATTCCACTTTTGTCAACGAGCTCAAATTCAATGAAATTTCACACTTTGTCGTTAAAAGCCGCGCCGCTTGCCAGCAAATGGGGGGAAAACAGGAAAAAGTAGTTAGGTAAAGAGGGGTGGGGGTGGGCGTCGGCAGGTTAACTGGCAGGCATAAGGATACAAATATGCAAATGCATTTCACCAAGCGAACAGAGTGGAGAGGATGCATGCAACGGAGCCTGCGCAGGGCACCGTCGCGAGTGTTTGACAAGCAAGCGTGACTGTTGAGCTGGGAGTTGGTGGCTTTGGCTGATGTGCAGCTGGAAGGCGGCATCTTCATTTAGACCAGTGCCAACATAACGAACAGAGCTCTAAGTGATGCTGTATGTGCCAAGCACTTGTTATGATACTCTGCAGCGTGATAAGGCGAGAACAGGGCAAAGAAATTTAACAGCAGTCCTTGAGCCTGGGAAGATCATTTAAGTTAACTATTAACAGAGTTACATTTTAACATTTAACACTTAACATTTTAACATTTAACATTTAGCATTTTAACATTTACCATTTAACATTTAACATTTTACACTTAACATTTAACATTTAACATTTAACATTTTAACATTTCACATTTAACATTTAACATTTAACATTTCACATTTAACATTTAACATTTAACATTTAACATTTAACATTTAACATTTAACATTTAACATTTCACATTTCACATTTAACATTTAACATTTAACATTTCACATTTAACATTTTAACATGTTAACTTCTTAACATTTACAGAGTATTTCATGAGCCTGCCACTGCCTGTTGATGATTGTTGCTGACACTGTTGCCGCTGTCAGGGAACACGTTCAGCTACGCTTGTATGAGTTGCAGCAACAGCTGACGAGGGAAACGAACGGTCGGCGGCGGGAAATGACTATGGAAACTGTGGACGCTGCCTCGTTTGGCGTTTTCATTAACGGAGCCGCCAGAGTCGAGACGAAGACGATGACAACAAATGCAAATGCAAATGCAGCGCCAGGGCCAGCCGGGCCAAGACACGCGCCTTGCTGACAGCAACAGCAACAGCAGCAGCAACAACGTCCACATTAGCAACAGCAGCAACATTACAAGCTACAGCAACATCTTCTGCAGTTACAACAGCGACGGTGTCAAATGCACTTCCAATTTATCAGCTCCTGGCCTCAGACACACACATGCCGACGTTGCCGTTGCCGTTGCCGTTGCCGTTGCACTTGCAACATGGGGCAACTTCAAAGCATTTTCCATTTATTGCCACACTTTGAAGGCGGCAACTGCATATTAGTCGCATATCTGTTGAAATTCACGGCAATTAGTTGCCATGTTATTGTTGTTGCACACTTAATGGAAATTTGTTATCAGAGTTGGTCTAATTATATGACTGGCAACTGCTCCTAACTGGCCCGACTAGCTATTACTTATGATATGATAGAATGCACGCAACGATTGCTCTGAGTATAGCTTAAGTCAGTCTCTTCTCACTTCCTCAACTCGTCAGTTTTAATAAACCTAAATAGTTGGTGCTACTTGTTTTTGCAACTTATCATTCCGGATTTTGTCGTTTGTCACATCCGGCGTAACTTCTTCTTTTTGTTTTTTTTTTTTTGGCAATTCCAAATTGTGTCACAACTATTTCATTATCCGCTCATTCCGTTCGAGACAAAGCGGCGCCAGCCAGCATATGGCCAAAAGGGCTCATTGCAGCACATTTTTGTGCAAATCCTTGTGATTGCAATGAATAATATTTTTAATGCAAATAACCGGAGGAACGTCAAGCTGGCAGGCAGGCGGGCAGGCGGGCTAGAAGGAGAGAACGACAAGTTGACAGGCCCGTTGACAGCGAACGCGACAACGAGAAGGAGGAGGATGCCAGTTCGCCCACATTTCATTCGTTTTCTTTTCCATTTCAATTGTCGTCAAGATTGTAACAAGTGTCCTCCCCCCTCCCCCCCATCCAACCCACGACCTCCATTCGCTGGCGCAATGAATCGTCCATAGTCCGGTAATGAAATTTTGCTCATTGTTTCAGTACGTTCGAGGCAATTTTTAACTGAATGCCAAATGTTCTGGAGCGCAGTTTCAACAGAAAATCTCAAAATTTTACTATAGGAATTGAACATTATCAAGAGTTTTCATGTTATGCAAGCTATATTAGTTTATACTATAGACAATTTAATTGATATTTTGTTCGTTTTTCTTGTCGATTTTGATTGTGGAAACAAATTGGCTTTAAGAATTCATGCACATATATATATTTACTTATGGTTCGACTCTCGGCGCTCATCTTTTATGCTCATCGGCTTGTCAACATTGTCATCCTTGTCGTCATTGTCATCTGAAATTCATTATGTTCTCTCTCCCTCTCCCTCTCTCTCTCGCTCTGGCTGATGGGCGTGTCCATGGACAACTAGTTACTGACTGCACTTTATTATTATTCATAGCAAGTAATTTGTTATCTGTGCTGCTTTCATTGTTTTTAGCCTTATGCTATTAATTTGTTTGTTGCAAAATGAAATTGCACTTTTGCATGTGTCGTCGTTTATTCTAGAAATTTAGGTCAGATATCCTTTTATAATAAGCAAATGTGTAGAGTGAGAGAGAGAGAGTGAGAGAGTGAGTTGTATGTACTTAGTATCTTGCCCATTTTGGTTTATTTATTTTATTTTCCACAACATTGACGACGTAACCTAATTTGTAGATGCCCTCCTCACCATGGCTCCCAGCCCCAAAGTACGTTTCTGTCTGTTACTAATTTATGCAAAAATCGACCCTAACAAGCCAACTGGCCATATTTTAGCTATTCAACACACACAGACACACACACACACACACACATACTATGCAAATTTTTCGTATTAGAACACAGGTTTATATGTCGAACATGACCAAATTCACATCAGCAGGCAGCCTAAACATAACTAACATAACTGACATATTGTATGCTAATGCTATAATGAATGTAAGTATACATATTTGCCATACATACATACATACATACATAGATATCGATGTATAAAAATGTGTAGCCAACACACAAAGAGTTTAATTTGATGTTAGTAATTTAGAGAAATTGCACAATATATATATATAAAAGCTATACAAAAGACTTGCATTGATTCGCTCGTTAATAATAAGCCTTGTGTTAAATTAAATATTCTGTAAATGATTTTATCTTTTGCAAAAATATATATTTTCAATGCATTCAACTGCAAATCCATTGAAATTCGAATTTAAGGTGTGAATTTAATAAAACTGTATGCAAATTCAATTTCAGCTCGGATTTAGCATGAACTTTAAATTTTTGGGTTTTTAAATGCCAAATTTAATTATTTGCCTAAAATTGTTTTTAAAGGCACTCGAATTGTTGCCGAACATAATGTAATAAAATTTTATTCACATATATGAATACATATATTGACACATTTGAGACATTGCCTTAGCGAAGCGAGCTCCGTTCACGTCAAAGCTCTCAACTCTACTGAGGAAGCGTCTCTCAACATTCTTTCTTGTGCCTCTCACACCGAACCACAGCGTCGCCGCGCTCTCGCCTAACTAAAACGGTACTTCCTAAAAGGGACAACTCACAACCAATCACAGCGCTTACAAAGGCTGATGCTTAGGCAGATGATGACACAGACGCACCAACACATACTCAGTATAACTGTCTCACAAACAGATTCTCATCAAGCGCCGGCACGATCGCATGCAGTACGCGCTCATACAGTAAGAAAGACAGTGAATAGCAATATTTACCCAGCAGTACTCAAGACTACGAACAGGAAATTGAAGGCGTTCCGTTGAGTATCAATGTCTTTGGTTAGTTTTGTATTCCTCTAACTATGCACAATATCCAATCATTAGGCTATGGAATCGTTGGAATCGTGTATTGTGCTGTCCCTCCCAAGTGATATATTTATGTGGCAACTTTTATGTACACAAATTGAACGGGAAATGAATGTTGCGCATTTCAATAAAATTTATGCAACACAAAACCAGGATATATGTATACACTGGGACAAACACACACACACACACACAGGAGGGCAGACATGCAAAGCATGTGGGAAATATAATAAAGAACTATTTTTAATATAAACTCAACTTAGACACACACAGACACTAACACATTCAAACACACACACAGACACACACACACACACACACACACACACTTAAAATGAATCCTCATTTGCTGGGCTCTGCGCTATGAGCACGCGTCGTTGGGCCCAAGAGACGAGGCATCAAGTGTGTATGCCAGTGTATGTGTGTATGCCAGTATGTGCGTGTGTGTTTGTGTGTGATGTTTCTATGGGTGAGTTGTGTGCAGGTAAACTGCAACAAATTTCATACTATTGAGTGGTTTTTGAGTGCATTTGAAATAAATGTTATCAATGAAGTTGCATACTTTATGGCGCAACGTCGACTGGGCAGACTTGCTCCCTGGGGGGGCCAGCGGCGAGCGAAACCATATAAAATGAAACGTTTTTAAGTTAAGTGCAGTCGAAGCTGAGCTGGTAAAACCAAGCACTGCACAACCAACCAGCGCTGACTGTTTCAATTTGTTTGATGGAAAACCAATTGTGGCCCCCGGCCTTCAATTTGTCCCACTGCCCAAACCCCAAAAAAGAAAAGAAACCAAAGCAAAGCTAGACGAGAAATCACGAAATCATTCAAAACTCCTGGGCCATTAAAGTCCAGCTGCGTTTGTCAATTTCCGATTAAAGTTCACTTTTAATTAAAACAAAAACCCAATTCAAGGGCTGTTGCTCTCGCTGTTGTTGTAATAGTTTTTCTGAGCAGCAAATAAATCACAAAGGGCACCAATGCGGCGGAAAAAAATGTGTGTGAGCCCGCCGGAGTGGGCAACAGTCCGGCCCGGACGGGCACAAGCACTCGCAATTTGCATGAAATACTTTTGTGTTGGGCGTTTTTGATGCGTTGATTGAAATGCTTTCGCATTTCTGATATGCCCAGACTCTTGCTCTGTGCTCTGTGCTGCGTGGCCCTTGTCTTGTTTATAAATAAATGTTTCAATTTAACAAAAAAAAAAAAAAAAACAACACCACTAAAATTGGCGCCCTATTGTTGCAAATTCCATTAAATGAAACTGAAAAATGACAGACGCGCAAAAACGTCACATTCCCAATCAAATTCAAATGGGGCATCCCACCAGCCCCCACCATCCCCTAACAAACAAATCGATAAGTGAGCGGCCCAAAACCATCCTGTCAATCTGGTCACTGGTTTTTTTTTTGGCTTCTCGTATTTGATTTCATTAAATGAAAATATTTCAATTGAAATAATTGATGACGATTTTGTAGTCACTGAAATATCGGATTAGCCGTAGAAGAGATTTAAGAGATTTGAAAAAAAGAGTTTTAAAAAGTGGACTGAATGAGAGCGTGGAACGAATAAGTATAAATAACGTAATGAGATCACAAGCATTACTAGGATTCATGAGAATCGCATAGAGAGGCGCGAAGGAAATGTTGCCAGATGGTAAGGAGGACAAGCAGAGAGCCAGGGGTTAAGCTAAGAGACAGAGAGAAAGAGAGAGAGAGAGAGAGAGAGAGAGAGAGAGAGAGTGAGAGAGAGAGGGAGAGCGAGAGAGTGAGAGAGACAGTGAGAGGGAGAGCGAGAGGGGGAAAGAGAGTGAGCGAGTGAGAGTGAGAGTGTGAGAGAGAGAGAGAGAGATAAAGAGTGAAAGAGATATATATATATATATATATATATATATATATAGAGAGAGAGAGAGAGTGAAAGAAAGAGAGAGAGCTTGTGTGTGAAAGAGACAGAGATATATAGACATAGGTAGATAGAGAGGGAAAGAGAGGTTGAGTCTATGACAAAAAAGTAACTGTAAGAAAGAGACAGAGACAGACATAGAAATCTCGTAATTAAAACGTCTGTCCGACGTAACTAAATCATTCAATTATGTGCACATTTCTTTGGCTTTAATTTAAGCTTTAGTTAACTAGTTGATCTACTTGCTTAAACTAGAGCCAGCTCAATTAAACCGACTTGGACGATCAGACAGAGCTTCGATTGTGCAGGTGTTTCTAGTGTGTCTAGTGTCCACTTTTTGCCAGGAGTCACCCCCAGTTAATTGATGGCAATTATGCGCTTATCAATTTTTTTGTGCAGCTGGCGCTGCCGCCCATTCGATTGTTGGTATCACTCGCTGTGGCAATAATTAAAATGTTTTGTTGAAGCAAAAAGCGGTCAACTGCAACGCATGAATAAACACCGCCAAAGTGGGGCCAATTAAGCGGAGAGTCTGTGTGACTCCACCTGTGGATGGGGCACAAAAAAGCATTAAATCAATTCCACTGTCAGCGAACTGACAAGCAGCGTGAAGCGGACCCACCGAACCACTGCCCGTTGTCCACTAGCCACTGAAATGCTCAAAAGTTACCGCCAGCAGCAGCAGCAGCCAAGGCAGAGCAACAGCAACAGCAACAGCAACTGGCAGAGGCACGTAGGGGCCAACAGATGGATGGCCTAACCAAACGAGTGGCATGCATCGCTGCCTGTTGGCTTCGACATGGCAATGAAGTTCGGCCAAGAGAGCAAAAACGTGGGGAGCAAAGGGATAAGCCCGATGCTGGTGCATGGCGTAGCAATGCCAGCAATTTAACACAGCGAAAACGCCAAGAAATTTCAGCAATTCGCTTCGACATTGAGAAATGCGTCGAGGTTACGCTCAATCAATCTCAGCCGTAGGACAACTGTCTGTGGGCGAGACGATGGCCGCCACCGCAGCAGACAACTTTGTCCGCTTCAAATTGTGGCTAGCCTTAAATGTTGCATATGATCGGCAAGGATGTCGCCTGATGGCTGATGACTTTATTGGGCTCAAACTAGACTCATTGTGAGAATAATTTCTTGATTTAAAATTAAGCAATTGCTTAGTGGACTGATTAGCCTAAGCTGAACTTGAAGTAATATTAGCTAATAAAGGCTGAACCATCTGACTGCCCTTAAGCACTAAGCATACAATTCATATATTAACTATACCCTTTATTGCCAAAATGACTGCTGTAGTTCATAAAGACCCATTTGACAGTCACTCTACAATTCAAACCATACAAACGAGACACTGCGAATTTGAACATTGCTTCTCATACGCACACATATTCAAATGTGTGTGTGCACTGCACATGATCAACCAGCTCAAATGTTGGGATATTTTACAATTTCTACCTACCTACGGCAGCTAAAGTTTCGCATACAGGCACACAAATGCTCATACATATGAGCAACTGTAACGGTGTGTGCATGCTCGTCACGAAATCATACTCTTTATTAGCATCAATGCTTTCATACCCTTTTTACAAATAATAATGAACATGGGAACATTTTGCATTAGTATGAGCATGGCAAACTCTTTCAACAATTTGGTATACTCTACTCTCACTCTCTCAAGAGAAGACATTGGACCTCAGCGAGCAAATTTGAATTTTTGTGCGCTGCTGCTGGTGCGAACATACATATACATTTGAGAGAGAAGACAGCGGAGAATAAATACATTTGAGAGAGAAGAGATCAAAGAATAAGCATATAGAGTTGGACAGCTTCATAAATAAACCGACCATCACAGCCGAGCGCTCGCAGCGCACATTTTCGTTGCTCGAACCTCAAACGAAGCGGCCAAAGTACGACCGATGGTCTGCTTCGCCCTATTGAGAGTAAAACGTTTGTTCTAGTTGTCCTATGTGTTGCATAGTTAGTGATGATACCTCAGCTTCAACTAATAATCCTAATAATAATCATATGAAAATTACATTTGCAGCCGCACTCAAAGCTTCTTCGTTATGCACATAAGACACAGCAGAATCAGATCAAAGCAATTCAGTTAATGAAATGCTGCTTCTAATTTCTGCAGCTTTAGCTGATTACGTGCCAATTTCTTTATAGTTCTTTAATCGTCAGACCAAGGACTGCAGCCAATGCTGAATGCTGGTCTCTTAGTCTAATTCGCTTTCGCGCTGGCTCTCGCGCTGGCTCTCGCTCTCTCTCTGGCTCCCTGTTCCATGCTCATCTTTATTTCCTCGTTATTTCCGCTCTGCTAATTCGCAAAGAAAGTAATTAAGCGAACTTCTTTTGCTGCAATTCCGATTTGATTTTGATGCGCTTTTGACGGAGGAGGAGGGGGGTGTTTGGCCGTGCTCACTGCTAATACATCATTCACACTTTTTCGCACATCATTCGCGTTTTAGGTTGTCGGCAGCCACCTCTAATTAGTATGCTCATGATTTGAAATTACCTTGAATCCCATGTCCGCTATTATTCGCTCTTATGAACCATTGTTTCATTTGGCTGGGATGCAGCGACGCTACGCTGTCTAATTAAAACTCGTTTAACAACGTTTTCAATTGGTTCAAGAACCTGTTGCCCAGTGCTCTACCCCACCTCCTCTCCTCCCCTCCCCTTTCTCTCTCACCAACTCTGTGTAATCATTTCGCTTTTTGTTTTTCCATGCAACGTAACAAGGTTTCCATTTCTGCTTCAACTGATGCTGCTTCTGCTGCTTCTGCTTCTGCTGCTGCTTCTGCTTTTTGCTGATTGTGTAATTTTAATGTAATTCGCTTTTATTGTTTTTTATTCCTCTGCGTCGCTGTTCGCCGCATCTTCGTCCTTGCTGTCGTCTGTGTGTCTGACATTAATTGGGACTGAAAGGGGCGAAATATAATAATTTATTTTCGCCAACTTTTTATGCATGCTTTATTGATTCAATTTGGCCACTATAAGTGGGCATTATATATATATATACATATATATATCGTTTGGGTGGTGCAGGATCTCAGCTCGAACAAAGCGCTTATAAATGCTAGCCCCATAAATCAAACAAATCGCTTTTCGAGCAGTCGAGCAGTTGAGCAGCCGCCTCTCCTACCCTCCCCTCACCTCCCACCCACAGCCATCGAAAGAGCAATTAAAGTTTTTCAAGGGCCTTTGCTGCAATTATGAGCATTACGAGAGCAGTCCGCAACACAAAGCAAGATGCTAATTGGTATGGGTGGCTGTGGGGTCTGCTGGATATTGTATACAGTATATATATATAGCTATATAGAGTGCCTGGCAGGTGCTGCTCGCACAAATCTACATTAAAATGATAATTTATTGCCTCAAAGACGAGCAGGTTGCTTAAGCCAGCCGAGTATTTTTACGTTATCGATTGAGAAATTCTTTAAGAGAAATATATCATGTTTTTAATATAGAACACTTTGTTATCTTTCAATCAATCTACAAAAAAGTCACTTTAAAAATTTATCAACTCCCAAGAATAGACAAAAAAAAAAAACACTTGCAAATATCAAGAAAATAATACCTGAAATAATACCTGTCTAAACTTGAGTTTTGCCGTATGGTGAACTAATCAAATGGGGGCTTTGTAGACAGTACAACATATTTAGGAATTGCATTAAAGCTGAATTCCAGGGGAAAGAAAACGGGCAACGGGGAACCTATCAAAAAATTGCAGACAAACACGAAAAACGTCGAGTTCATCAAAAGGGGATTTTCGAATACAAATGAATTTCGGCTGACAGGCAGACGTCCCTGTGAGAGAGATACGAGAGTCTAAAGAGCTGAAGAGCTGAAGAGCTGCTCAAATAAACACCCACAAGGCCGTAGACAAAGCATTCTGTCGAGGCTCTGTTTGCCGGACCTGGCCAACGTGTACTCGTACTTGCAATCAGCCCAAAAAAAAAAAGATGAAAAAAAAAAAACTGAAAACACTTGCCAAGCAGCCAGCCAGTCGGCCGGGCCGGGCCCCTGCTAGGTGTTGGGGCCCTAAAAACACAGCAAAGCAAAAAAGGCTTTTGCTTACTCTGCGAGAAATGCCAATCAACCCTTTCTTTGCCTTGGTATGTGAAATATGCACGAACGAATGCCTAGGCGGGCGGAGGGGGGCGGGGGATTGAGGAATTTGGGGAGGATGGTCTGAGCTGAACGTTGACTCATTTGTATTTCGTTGTGTCTGTGTCGTCCTTGTCGGCTGGTTGTTGTAATTTTCCAAATCATTTCAGCGATTCAGTTGGCAAACTTTTCAAACGTTTAACTAGCCGACATTCCGGGACGTTTAGGATGTGGCTGCTAAAAGTGTAGCATACCGAGAGGCGACCGACCAAGCAAGCCAGCGCGGCAAGCGCAAAATGAGCGAATGCTAAAGTAAAAGGCATTGACGCGGATTTAAAAGTTTAAATAACTTTTACGTATCTCATTACTCAGTGCGACAACATCACGAACTCTGCTCAGATCTCCCTCCCTCTCTCGCTCGCTCCCTCGCTGGCTCCCTCCATCCAGGCGACAGTGTTGTCTGGTGTCTGTTTGTGCCACTCTGAGCTCTAAAATAATCACAATAAAATCGCATAATTCAATTACAAGCCTCGTTAAGCCGGCTCAAGTGATTTTGTCACACTATGCCCTGCACTTTTGCCGCCTTCTGGAGCGATGCAAAAAAAAAAAAAAAAAAAAGTAGCAAACAGACAGCAAAAACGGAAAACTAAATAATTCGCTTTAGTGGATGGATGGAAGAGCTAGTGATTTATGTAGGATTTAGAACTGACGATTATCGGTTATATCGCCAGATAGACAAGGGCTACAAAAAAGGCTTAAAGACAGCGCAAAAGTTAAAGCAAAATGCACTTGGACATTGAAAAGGGAATCGAAAGGTTTTCGACTTTATTTATTGAAACGTCAAAAAGATGCGAATCATAGAAAAATATAAAGACATCTAAAGCTGATAAAACAAAACAGAGAATTGCTGAAGACGAGAGGGCCACAATTCATTTAAAATGATTCTATGGGGTTCAAATTGCTGTTAAATTTCCTGTCAAAAATCACAAAAACTTTGACTTACAAAGCCCATAAAGTTGCTAGGCTTTCACTTGAAACTTTTAGAACTTTGCCAAAATTGAATACATTTTCAAGCAGCTCTTCATTATTTCGTTCACAGTTAGAATTTTGCATTCCTTTTTCCATTTTTATAAAAATATATAAATAAACAATATTTAACGAAATATTTAATACGCATTTAGGGCCAAAAAGCAGTTGAATCTTTTTTGCTAAAGAAGTCAAGAAGGAATCTGTGGTAACTTAACTGTGCTTTTTTATAGCTCAAGCTCTAAAACATTAGTACATAGTACATACTGACTTACAGCATTAATTTTGGCTATAAATATACAGATGTAAGTACTTATGTATGCATGTACACATACAATATGTGTGAAGTGGATTTAGAAGTCCAGAAGATCGAACGAAACCCAACATCGTTCACACCACTCAAAGTCGACGTAGGCACACGCCACTGTAAAGGTCCCATGCACACATATACACACACATATTCAAATGTGTGTGTGCACTGCATAAGATCAATTTCTACCTACCTACAGGCTGCTAAAGTTTCGCATACAGGCACAAATGCTCATACATGTGAGCAAGGGACTGTAAATGCACACACACACTTACGCTCTTCGCGAAAACATATTCTTTGTGCGCCTCAACTCTTTCATACTCTTTCCACAAATAATAATAAAAGCGTGAACATTTTGCATGAGCATGGCAAATCCTTTCAACAGTTTGGTATACTCTACTCACGCAAGAGCAGACATTGGACCTCAGCGAGCAAATTTAAATTTTTGTGCGCTGCTGCTGCTGAAAAGAGAGCGAAGAATAAATACATTTGAGAGCGAAGAGATCGGAGAATAAGCACATATAATTGCACAGATGAGCTTCATAAGTAAACCGAAAACCACAGCCGAGCGCTCGCAGCGCACGAAGTGGCCCGAGTACGACCGATGGTGGGCCCTCATGCTCACTTTTCACTGCAGGTAAAACGTTTCTTCTAGTTGTTCCATCTAAGTGTTGTATGCTTAGTGATAATATACTCTTTCATTTCTGAATCGTGCTCTTTACTTCGCCCACTTCTAATGGTCTTATATATTTGAGATTCCCTTTGCTAATTGTTCGCTTCAAGACTTTCAACCTAATTGAGGTGCAACTTTTTGACCAAAAAGTCAGGACTTCCACTGATGATGCACACTCCGCTCTCAGTGCCGCACATCAACAATTAAACAAGATTCTGAGGCTTTTTACCGAGTTCACTTTTCAGCTGCTCTAATTGTGGGGCACGCTTTTTGCCGAGAACCGCAACCATCACTTGTAGCCCCATTGGATGGGCAACCCCAAGCGCTTCACAGTAAAGCAGAATTTGCCAACCTCCTTTTGCTTTTGTTATTCTTGTTCTTGTTCTTGTTCTTGTAGTTGTTGCTGCTGGGTTTTGCACCTTGGTATTTCATGACTGGTTGCCATTACGAGCATTGAAGCGAGTTCGTTTGCATTTTTAGTTTCTTTTAAGTGAAATCTAAATGCTTTTACTGCCACTGGCTTTTCTGTTGTTTGTGCTTCCCCCTCTGCCATCCACTGCCATCCTCCCCTCTGCCCTGGCTCTGGTCATTATCACTGCAAGCATTTAACTTGGCTATCGGAATTCGTTTTGTTGTCGCCCTTCTATTTGCTCCCTTTCATTCGAATGCTGTTGTTACTGCCAGTGGATAACGTCAGGCCAGTGGACGGGACGGAAAGAGCTGGTCAATTTTTTTGTAGAGTGTAAACAGCATTTGCTGCTCGGTTACCCTCTGTCTCGCCTCTTTTATTCCATCCCATTCTCTCCTGCTGCTCTCTAAGAGATAAAAACATTTTGCTTTGCGTTTCATTTCGCTTCGTTTCGTTTGTTTTCATTACATATTCTTCATTCTTCATTCTTTGTGGAACGCTTTGGCGAGCGTGGCGCTGGTCCAGTGCCACGCTGACCCTGTGCCCAAGTTAACGAAGGCCCGGAATCAAATTCCCTGGACACTTGTAATTTTCACCAACAAGGCGACGCAACGCCATGAACGTTCCGCATTCATTATGCCGGCGACCGGCTCCGGCTGTGGCCCAGATATCCGTCCGACAAACCATTTCATAAAACATGCGTAAAAAACTGCGAGCTCATCGTCGCGCCCGAAGAGTGTAAGGAGAAAAGAAAGGGAGAAGAGAAGATGACGGAAAAAATAAATACGCATAAAATTGTATCTGTGCTATTTTTAAATAAAACCACGCACAGCGAAATGCTTTCGTTTTCATTGCTTCGCTTTTCGCTTTCGCTTTCGTTTTAAGTAGTTTGATTCCTTTGACAATTTCCGGTTTGTTGACTCCTTTCCTTTGCGCCGGGGCCCCGGCCAGGACCGGCTTTTATGGCTTGTTATTTAAAAGCCATAAAATTCAGCACATGTCTTCAATTTGTGCGTCCCACAGCCGCCTGTCAAATTGGGCAGTTCCGCTGGGAGCTGCCGAGCTGCCGGGCTGCCGGGCTGCCAACCTACGGAGTTTTGTGGGCCGTAAAACCCCAAAGCTGGAAATGAAAGCATCCGCCAGAGAATGTTTGGATTGGCTAACTCAACAGAAATTGACAAGCTAGCTGAGCTACTGTCAGTCCCTCAAGGACTCTCCTACGAAACCGGTTAAAAATGATTATGTAATTAGGGTAAGCAATTCTTTCTATTTTCAGCGCTGGCTTTTATCCTGATTATAAACTTCATGGTAAAACTTGATTGTTACCTGAAATGATTTACTTTCTTCTGTTATTTTGTTTAAGTGAATTTGAAGACTTAACTATATTTTTGCTAATTTTTACCAAAATCCTGCAATTTATAGCTCACACATATGCTCCATATAAATGTTCTCTATTATTGCACTTTAAATTGCACTTTGCCGTCTGTGCTCCAGATCTTGAATAAAAACATTTTAACAACAGCGAAATAAATGGCTATTAAATTTCCACATGCCGCATTTCGCTGAAAGACCAACCTCAACCCCCTCAAATATGCTGTGAAAATGCACAGTTGAATGGACTTTGAATGGCCGCTGCCACGCCCACATCAAATCAAAATCGAGTTTCAACTTTGCCCTCAACACTTGAGCATGTGGATATGCAAATTTTTCATTAGTTAGTTGATTTAGCCAGCTAGTCAGCCAGCCAGCCAGCTAGCCAGACTTGACTTGCCTTTAGCCACGCCTCCTCCTTATGTTCGGGGCGATGATTGTGCGATTTTTTAATCAAATCGTTGCACGATTATGGGGCATGGTTGAGTTTCTGGAATGTTGAAACTATAATTCGCGCATAATGTGCTCAAAGAGTGTTTATTGTGGCGGCGGTGGCGGCTCTTGACTGGCGGCGGGGTAATGGGGTAAGGTCAGCAATTTGTTCGCTAAAACAAACTTGCGCTAAAAAAGAGCTCAATTTAACACATTTCATATGTAAATACCGCAAGTACAACATCACGCATGGCACCCAAAGAGACCCCTGGGGGGGGGACATAGTCAGGGTCCGAGCTCTCCGATCTCCGGTCTGCTTGCAGTTCGCGAGGCAAACTTGTTTTGCCACCACAAAAGGCCAGTAAATTACTATAACACGCAACCCAGACGGGGCTGCTTCGAACCAGGCCATAATAATCGCCTTTAATAAATTATCGGCTTGCGCGGCGCGAAAACGCAAGGCAGCCCCAAACAAGGGGGGGCAGGACTCTCGGACTCTCGGGCTGTCGGCTGGTCAGGGAATACTTGCTGCATCACTCAGTGGTCAACAATGCAAACGGGAGCATGTCCGCGCCCAGGCCCAGACCGGACCCAAGCGATGGCCGACATTTAAATTGCACCACAGCTTTACCCTTCCCCCTTCCCCCTCGTTGCTGCTGGTGGTGCAGCTCCTGCTGCTGCTGCTGCTTGTGCCGTTCCCATTGCGTTTAACTTGCGTGAAATTTCAATTCGCGGCTTTCAGTCTGCGCCAGCACAAGGAGGAGCAGGAGCACTGAGTTCCGATGGGGCAATTGCAATAATGAAGTGCTTGAATGCCAATCAGCAGCAGCAAGGCGCTTCGCCTATGCGAGGTTAGCCCTTAAAGTTACCACAAAACCAACAAGTATTTTGGCCCAACTTTATAGTTGAGCCTCGCTCACACAGCGAGGTTAACCTTAACCCATCATCGGACTGGTCTCTGGCTGTGGCTCTGGCTATGGCTATGGCTGTGTGGTATTGGCAAGCAATTTTGTCATAATTTTTTTGATAAGTTGTTAACAAAAAGGCTGCCAAATTGTTGAGTAAATAAATTGTGATTTCATTTGCAGTCACGTAAGCATAACGACGATGAGGACAACAACATGGACATGTTCCTGGTTTTGCTACCCCCAAAAAAGATTTCCCCGGTCAAACAATTACTTTTCATAATTGTTGTGTTCGCGTTGTTGTAAATTTATGAGGTGATTTTTCATAAAAGCTTCAACGTTCGACTCGTTTTTAAACGTATTTTTTATATGTGCCAACATGTTGAAATTAATTTATGAATTATTTTGTTTAAAATACCAAGAATAAACAACATGAGGAGGGCAATTAACAGGTGCTGTTGTTGCTGTTGTTGTTCGTGGGGAGGTGAAAGGTGCCGCCTCAAGCTAAAGTCAACAACGTTCAAGTTTTTAATAGTCAAGTGTTGAAAATTACTGGCCTGAGCCTGTGCCTGGGCATTGACTGATTTATATACATAAATTTGATCGAGGGTAGCAACGTCGCCTGCGGTCATATGCGACAGTTTAAGAGGCGATAGTTGAGGACAGTTTAAGGCAGTTAAGTGGTGTGCAGAGTAGTCCTTTCAGAGAAATGTTGAGAGTGCCGCGAGTTAAAGTCAAGTTTTATACAACAAAGTCTTATAATGGCTTTGCGCCTGGTATCAATTTGATACCAATTCAGTTGAAGTTGGCAATGGCGATAAACGTATTGGCGATCGGTTTCACTTCATTTACTCATCAAATTGCAGCAGAGCAGAGCTCATCTGCTACATGTAATCGATGTGCAAATTACATTTTGGCCAACAGCTTGGCGCAGCTGAAGCTGGGTAAACGGCAAACCAAAAGAGCGCTTTAATGTACTGCGTCAATCAGAGCAGTCGGCTTGACCTCCATTTAAATCATTGACGTAGCCGCCGACAGAACGGAAGAGTAGACTTAGGAAAGACACACACACACACATATGGACACACATGGGCACATGTAGGACATCTGGGCATTGCAAATGTAATCAAGTAATCAAAAGTCTAAATCATGGCACTGACAGACCCGAAACATTATACGAACTTGGGCTGTGGGCTATGTGGCAAGAGTTGTCCATTGCGTGCTCTGGCCAAGTGACAGTTGGACAGACAGACAGACAGACAGAGACAGACAGACAGACAGACTAACTGAGGGGACGCAACATGCAAAGATGGCACTTAACGAAAGCAGTCGACCGACAACTGATTGAAGTGAAACAAACCAATGAACAGACGGACGGACGGACGGACGGACACACATACCATCATCCTACGGTGTTTAGATCAAAGCTGCACACACACATCTGTCGGAGTCCCAAACTCCAATGCAAGTGCAATAGGAAGAAGACGAATGCTCGGGGACAGATTGAGAGGCTTCAGTGCGAGTCGGTGTCAGAGTCGGAGTAGGAGTCGGAGTCGGAGTCGTTGTCAAATACACTTGGACACGTAGTCTTAATGCTGGCATGACATTAGCAGCAATCAAAAAACAAATTACGAACTTTGACTTTTGCCATGTGACCTCAAAAAAAAGGAACAAAAAAGAAACAACGAAGAAGACACAAAAAGCATTGCTCAATCGACTGCAGCATTTTGCTTTAAAGTTCAAATTGCGAATGAATACACAAATCCTTCGACTCTTGTGCTCAAAGAGGAAATGGGGAAATATTTAAAGAGCTGGACAAACAGAGACATGGAGAAATGAAAGCCGTAGGAATGTTAAAGCGACTATTTAGCATAGATATAGATTTTTAATCAACGAGTTTTGGCTTTAAAAAGATTTAGAAATTTTATAAATATTTCTTCTCTGGCAAAATGAAATCCAGTTTTATGTTTAATCCGATTAAATATTTCATTAGCACAGCTATAAACAAGTAAGAGTGCTCTAGTCGGGAGTGCCCAACTAGGAGATCCCCTGAACCCTGCGAAGAGCCAATCTTACCAACATTCTGTTCGTATTTTACATATACAAATATTGCGAGCAACACACACACATACACACATGCACATGCATACGCACGCACGCATAAGCACGCGCTCTGCTGACTGCGCAGTTTAAGCAGCGACTGCGCTTGGGCTGCACTATGCCTATTGTATGGGAAATTAAATGTTTAATAACTTTTTTTGTGGATGGACTTTCTTGATCAAACTTTTACAGCATGATTATGTCATTCATATGTGTGTATTTGCCAAAGCACAAGTCTCTAGTATTTTAAATACAATTGCAAATTGCAAAATCGGGACAAAGGGGGCGTGGCATCCAAAATCCAAAAGCTACAAAATCTTCGTATTCATTACACAGATCTACACAGTAAATTTGAAGTCTCTAGCTGTAACGGTATGTAAAAACGTAGAAAAGTTACGGACGGACGGTCGGACGGACGGACAGACAGGGCTAAATCAACTCCGCTCGTCGCCCTAATCAAGAATATATATCCTTCTGCCTGTTATATACATTTTAACAAAAATATACCCTGTTTTCCTATTTTCAATGGGTTCAGGGTATAAAAATAAGAATTAAAGCTGTACTTGACCCGGGGACAAATCCGACTAATGCCGGAGAGTATCATGTGCACTGTATACTCTTTTGATTAGCACTTGTTTCAGACATTCTCGGCTTTTTATGGTGTACTCCAGGCACATGCGAAATGCAAACAAGCTGTTATTGATGCCGGGCCAGGCAATTGGCCAGCCATTTGTCTTGCAGCCCGCACAATCTGACCCCCATGACCTTGCCTACTACATCGATTGCTTTGAACTTGTAACTAGAGCTGGCACGTAGCTGAACCTAAGCTCACACAGAGAGTGACTGAGAGAGAGAGAGAGAGAGAATTGGTGTAAGGGAGACGCATGCAGGAACTACTATAGCAGCAAGTTGTGCTGCAGTCAGCAAAACTATTCGTCAAGTCGTGCGAAGCGTTTATGTTTGTTGTATTTGCTACGTGACGTTGATTTGGAAGACGACTTAAAGGTGACATTGGCAGGACCCAGTGCCCAAGCTGGGCAGACGTCATAAAAATGTCGCAGGATATGTGCTGCCAGCGCGCATTTGGCTACAAATGTCTGGCGGGCAGCTCTATTGAAGCTGGCACCTGCTACAGCTGAACTACCCAACCAACATCCAGGCATCCAGACATCCAGCTGTGAGCAGTTGTCCTGCCAGTGCCTCGTTTAGCTGGCAAAATCACTGCAGCTCCTTCTAAGCGGAAGCCACTGCACTTGCCCGTCCCAGTGGCGGCAGATCTAATTGCAAATGCAGTCGATTCGACACTGCAGCCGTACGTGCCGCGCATTGAGGTAATGATTTAAGCAGCCAATTTGCCGCACGTAGCAGGAATATATATATCTTAAATGTATATATATATATTATGTTCTATATATATATATCGTAGCCCGCAGCTATATGCAAATAAAACTCATTCTAATGCACAGAAAGGTCAAAGCTCAATGCTGAATTCAGTTATTAAAGAGCTGAGCTCGCCAGTTCAGTGTCCTTTGCTTTCCATGCCATTTGCGTCTGGACCGCAGCCCACTCAGTCGCACTTCCCCTAGACTAATTTAAATGCTAGCCTTGGGGCTTGGCCCCGCCTTAAAAAAAAAAAAGAGCGAGACGTAGGCGTCTTTTGGGGGCGTATCTCCATTTAAACTTTAATTTCAAATCTATTGACATTGGCCTCTGCCTTTGTCTAGAATTTCGCCTTTTTATAATTTTCAGCAGCTGCAATTTTCTTTCTCTCTTCTTTTATTAAGGCCGCAGGTGCTAAAGGCATGAATTATGAATAGCTTACTGCACTTATTATTATTATTATTATATGTTTTGGGGCTGGCTGCAGCTATTTCAACAGGTTTTTCCTCAAAATCAACGCATAATTTGCTGAGGGCCATGGAAAAAATCCGAGTTGATCTTTAATTTATGAGCTGAAATGAGGTTCTTATTATGGCTGTTTGCCTGAACAGATTCCGTGTTGAATTTTTGGCAAAGCAGAAAGTATTTCTGAGTCTATGAATAGCTATATTTATGAGCCATTCCATAAACTAATTGCCATTCAATTAACAATTCCATTTCTTGCCAGCTACGATATTTATAGATTGACAGTTGTTGCTTCATTCCTAATCCAATGGCAATCTGAAAGCTCGACTGATGTAACTTCTGTGGATTACGTTGCAAATGAAAATATTTGCTAAGACTGTCAGTCAGACCGATGCCAGATGATGCAAATCTTTTATTAATTGAATAAGAAAAATGCATTTACAAGAACTTAAATCAAATAGTCAAATATGGAGATGGATGTCTGTCTCTCTCTGTGTGTGAGTAAACCACACTCAGATAGCGTTGCGCGCCGTAAACCAATTTGATTGGAATTAAAATTCTAAATAAAATAAACGAAAGAAATGCAGGACATGAACGTGTCCACGTGAGACATGGGTGGAAGTCGTAGGGGGGGAGGGGAAACGCCATTGGCTGCCAAGTAAATGGCGCAACATTCGAGTAGTTTTAGTTTTACTTGTACTTTTAGTGCAACAAATCCCAATGCCAAACCCAGTACCAAACCCAAACCCAATCCGAATGCCCAAAGTCGCCTGCAGTCAAACTTGCCGCCAGCAGAGATGCTAAAGCTGATCCTGAGATTGTGTTGTAACAAGTTAATTGAATTTGCACTCAGCCAAGCGTCATGCATCGGCATCACCAGCTGAATAGCAGACGTAGCGAATATGCTGGCTAAAGATAGATAGATAGATAGATGGGGGGAGGGAGGGAGGCAGATCTCCCCCAGCCGCCCCATTGAAGGTGCAGCAGGCTAAAGAGGTAAAGATACAAGCGATACAACTTACTTAGTTTATGGCAACACCAGCAACAGTCCAAGTCTCTCTCTCTCTCTCTCTCTCTTTCTCTGTCTCCGTTCACTTTTGAGTGCGGATTCGATTTCAGCTTCTACATGCTCACACAAACATTCTCAGTGCCCCAACAAAAATTTTGTGATTTGCACAGATTTTTGCTTGTCCTTCTCAAGTTCGCCTTACTTTTTTTGTTGTTGTTGCTGTTGTCCTTTTTGCCTCGTTTTCCGTTTTCAGTTCTACTGTCGATTCCGGCGTATTTTATGCTGTGCAACATTGTTGTAGCTTTGGAGTTCATTAAGCGCATGTGAGCCGGTGCCAAACAATGTCAAGCCCTCCTCCTTCAGTCTCTCGGCAGCAGCGTGTTGATCCTTGCAGACAAATGGGCCTCATTCCTGAGAGCGAGCGAGCACAAGCTTTTAGCAGATTAGTTTTCATCATCTTAACATTCCTAATTAATGACGCCTTTGTTCAGCTACGCTTAGGTGTTAAATCAAAGACTTGCTGGGCGCATGCATGCGTAATGACTAATGACTAATGACTAATGAGATATGAGAGACTGAGAGCTGAGTTGAGTAGTGCTCAGAGAGGCCAGCAACTGTGAGCTGTGCGCTGCACTGTAAAATTTAACATTTTGCTGTTTGCACTACGAACTGCTGTTAGCTAAAGCTCATTAGTTGTATGTATGCTGTTTGTATAATTACAGATCACAGTTGGAACTTTCAGCAATAAATTAGAGTTCCTCATGAACTCATGGAACTCATGCATATATTATATAAACTTTTACAAAACAGCAACTTTTTATTGCTAAATAATTTGGGCTCATTAAAAACGAATTCAGTTAATTAAATTTTGAGTAGTTCGTCCTGCCTACAGCACGTTCTTCAGCCCAGTTTGGCCCTTTTTGGACTAGTAAAATGAATCCATTTTGGGACTCTTTCACTCAATCAATTCAAATCTAATTCAAATTTTCGAAATGTTGGCAAACAACACGTGACATTTTTGTCGGAAAACTCGATTCCATATACAATTTTAATGCAATTATTTGAGTCCAATGTTCATTAATTAACATTGCACTTAATTAGCTTAGGCTATATATATTTGTTTTAATCAGTATGAATGGCGAGACTTCATGTCAATTTGTATGTTTCACAATTTTCTCTCACTCTCTCTTTGGTATATATATGGTAATCATATATAATTATGATATTGAAAATCAAATGCCGCATTAAGTTACAGTAACAAAAGAGCGTACGGAAAGCCGGCAAAGTTTGTAAAACTAATTTCCTAGTGGGAAATGTCAAAATGTTTTTGACAAGTCCAATTTTGGAAAATTTGCAAAATTTTGCTGTAATTAACTTTGGGCTAAGGCAATTAGCGCTGCACAGAAACTAATTTATTTTATGTGCGTATTTGTTTGGGGCATGGTTGAGCCTGCCATTCCCTCCCCCTCTCCACCCCTCTCTCTCTCTCCACCTCTCTCTCTCTGTGTGTGTTTACAGCCAGTGTCCAGGACATTCTAACCCACGTAGAGCATTATGTCAACATTGTTAATAAAAGTTGTACAACAAGTGCATATTCTGCATAATAATTATTCTGGGAATATATATATATATATATTTAAAACAGGAGCGCATTCAGGGTTAGAAAGTTTGCTTTATGATATTATTAGTTATATATAGATATTACTTATGTTTTAAGTTTATTCAAATACATAAATGTCTTTAGTTGATTTAGAGTCTCTTATAAATTTACTCATATTTAAGACCCTTAGCGCTCCTGTCTTGCAAATAAATTACAAACATCAAAATGAGCCCCGTGTCGTTTAGTCGCCTTCAGAAAGAAAATTGAGTGAGTGAGCGAATGAATGGCTGAATGACAGGAGCAGCAGCAGCAGCAGCATCAGCAACAACAGTCTGGCGTTGGCTGACATTACACTTGTCAATGGGTAGTAATTGCTTTGACGATGCCAGGCGATGAGCGGCTGCTGACTTTGACTGCGGCTTTCCAGGCAGCTCACAGCTCACAGCTCACAGCTCATCACAAAACACACAATAATTGCCAAGTGAAGGCTATATGGGGCTGGCGTTGGCCATGATGGCGTTTGGTAGCTTGGTGTGCGCATCAATAACGCGGCCAAGTGGCCACCAAGTTGGCAGCAAGTCAACAGGCAGCGCTGGGCGAAAATCACACCCATTTATCAGGCAGCAACGGCAGCAGCAACGGCAGCAGCAGCAGCAGCAGCAACAGCGTCAGCTAATTGCAGTTCATGCGAAAAACATCGTTAATCAACTCATTGACAGTTTGTTATTTGTTAAACAAAGCTAATGACTTAATGGCATAAATGGTGCGGCAGTGGCAGCGACACACACACACACACACACACACATACATACATATATATATATATATTGAAGCAAGGATATCCGACAACAGCGCAACCAGCAGGTCCATCCGTTTCATGACACGCCAGGCCACGGCTGATAACCAATAAAATGACAAGCCAAGGTAAAGCAAGTAAGAGTGCTCTAGTCGAGACTACGTTCGACTAAGAGATACCCTGAACCCTGCGAAGAGCCAATCTTCCCAACATTCTATGCTTATTTTACACATATACAAATATTGCGAGCAACGCACACACACACACAACACACACATGCATACGCACGCACGCATAAGCCACGCGCTCTGCTGACTGCGCAGTTGACGCAGCGACTACGCTCGGGCTGCACTATGCCTATTGTATGGACTCTCTTAATCAAACTTTCACAGCGTGATTATGTTGGGTATGTAGGGTATACACAAGTATACACTGAAAATCTCAGAGCTCTAGCTTTTGTGGCTTATGAGATCGATGTGTTCATACGGACGGACGGACGGACGGACGGACGGACGGACAGACGGACAGACAGACAGACAGACGGACAGACGTACAGGGCTTTCATCTCAGCTCATTGTGCTGATCAAGAATATATATACTTTATGGGCTCTGCCATGTCTTCTTCTGCCTGTTACTTGCATTTTCACAAAAATAATATACCCTGATTTTCCATTTTCAATGGGTTCAGGGTATAATTAATTGTGCGGGCAAGTACCTCAACTCCAGCAGTCAACAGAGCACAAATGATACAAATATATCTTATATACATAAATATAACTTATATAAAATATATATAATATATAATAAGTTAAAAACTTTAAGCTTAAACCTTGTTTCAACTGAGCTAGGAATATGTCACGCTTTTTACTGTATCCAGGCAGGCAATGACTATTCAATCCTATTCCGAGAGACCTTTGGAAATTGAGACTCGATAGAAACCTTTTAGTTCGTTGGCTCTCAACATTCAGATCGCAAAAACAAAAATAACAAAAAAAAAAAAATTTTAATTTTATCAAATTTTGCCTAAATTCGAAGTGAGTGATTTTTCTAGTTGATTACGGTTTATTTTTTTATTAAGGACTTGGCATTGAACGATCGAAATGAACATGAACTACAACATTCCCTATGAAGCTAACTATACTGATGATGTCGGCATTTAAATCGGTACGCTATAGCGGACATACTAATCTCTAATGATTTGTTATCTTTTCAGATGGTGGGCATGCAGCCGCTGGGCCTGGCTGGCATGCCAAGCATGCCGGGCGCAGGTGGATCCTTGCCAATGAGCATGCCAATGAGCATGCCATTGGGCATGGGCGCATCCAGTATGGGTCAGATGCAATTACCACTGGCTAGCATGGCGGCCATGTCGATGCCAATGTCAACGGCTAATCAGATGCCCTACCCGATCCAACGGACGGCAATGCCATCGCAGCCAATGGGTATGATGTCGTCGATGCCACAGACTCAGGGCAATCAGCTGGGCATGTCGATGTCGCAGCTGCCGCCTGGAGCTGTAACGCCCTTGAACAGCGTGTCCGTGATGCCAGTGATGGGCGGTGGGGGCGGCATTGATGGCGGTGGCATGAATGTCGTTGTGCCCGATCTACAGCCTCTATCGGCCATGTCTCAGATGAACTCAAACACTCAAATGCCGCACATGCAACATGGCCGCATGACTGGCGGTTCCTCGGCGGGCAACTCCAATTGGATGCAGAGTCCCAATACCAGCCAAATGATGCCTAACCAAATGTGGAACTTTGCTCAAGCCTATTCAAATTTGCAGCAACAGCAGCAGCAGCAACAGCAGCAGCAGGCCGCCCAACAGCAGCAAGCTGCCCAGCAGCAGCAAGCCGCCCAGCAGCAGCACCATCAGCAGCAGCTGCAGCAGCAACAACAGCAACAACATCATCAACAACAGCAACAGGAGCACCAGCAGCAGCAACAACAACAGCAGCACAATCGTATGAAGGCCCATTACGATTATTCCAACAACAATAACTATCGGGAGACTCGCAATGGATTAAAGTAAAGTTGAACGAATCTGAAAATCTTACAACAATTATATTATATATCTTTTCAGTTCGCCCACAATGTATGATTCATTAAGATTAAGGAGTAGCAGTGCATGCATAGGTAAGAGATCTCTGTACATCAATCAATAGTCATCAATCATTCATTCATTATTCACTTTCATTACAGGGAAAAAGGTTCCACAGTGGCGCTAGTCTTCGGTTTTGTCTGGTTCAATGATCATATATATGTATATATATATATATATATATATATAGTGTCATCAGTCTACAGCAGCTTCAGTTGCCATTTGTTGTGCGCCCCATACAGATTACGTTCACCTCGACAAATATTTCAATCGTCCTTTGCCAGCGGCCGGCCACAATTGTCCTCAATATACAATCGACAATTTGAATAGTGTGTGGACTTGCTCTCAAACTAAGCTAACAAGCAAATGCAAAGTTGCAAAGTTGGCCTGTTCAATGAATTATTTGCAGGTATCTTTTCGTGAACAAATATATGATTACATATTCTAAAGATAAAAAAAACAAACAAAACGCGAACAGGCAACTGCTTTATTGTGAAACTAGAACAGGCTAAACACAGTTTCTTCATGTTCGTTCTAATACAATTTTAACAGAAATTTAAAGATGGCTTTTCTGGGTGGTATTTGGTCCATTTAGAAGTAGCTCAGCTCTCTCTCTCTCTGAATACTTTGTATATATATATATATATAATTCTAGAGTTAGCCGCAGCCGCAAAAGCCGCTACGAACGACTACAACAAAAAGCAAGTAAAAGTTTTCACCATTTTCGCTGGCGGGCACAAATGCATTTGGCGTCGGAGTTTTCACTTTGACTGCGGATTTGGCTTAAAGCGCTTTGATTTATGGCATTCAGACATCAAAATTGGCAACATGTTGCCAACTGGCCGGACCGAGTGCTCCGATATCAAGACATTTGGCTAAAAATGAGCCAGGCAAGCGAGCGAGCGAGCGACGATGAAAAATTTATGCTGACCGCATGATGAACGCATAAAAAATGCTGCCAACTTATGGCCAAAATGCAATCCAACTCGTTCCAGCGCATATAAACAATGGCTTTATCGAGTCAACGGCATCAGCTGGCGTTACGAGGCCACTCTGGGGATACTGGATGCGGATACACATACATATACAACACACACACACACACACACACACTCCATGACCGGGGCAACCGAAAACTAAGTCATTTTGTTGAAACGTTAGATTCTGGCAGAGCGAAGGTGTGAATATTTTATGTGACACTATTTTGATATCATAAATCTTTTAGTTGTTTATTCAAGCGCGTTGGCTTTTGCCGGATTTTACATTGGTCACATTCAGTTGCCACAAATTTGCTGGCTGAAGAACGTGGCGCCAACTTAGGACTGACAGCTGTTCTGCCAGGCGCACAAAGGGCTGTGAGTTGACTTGACTGACTAGTTGACTAACTAACTAATTGATTGATTGATTGATTGATTGATGCTGAACAAGTAAGATATGCTTTATATGCAGTCAAGAGATCGACTTTTGGCATAGATGATGAATAGAGTTTAGCAGTTAGTTTGGTCCGGGGCTGCTTTGATTGTCTTTGGTGAATCTGCTCTGTTTACCTCTGAGGGCACAACAAAATATCTTTTTCTGTAGTAAAATTACGAAACAAGTTTGCAAAAATTTCAACTATGCCAAAACTAAAATAATCTCATTTAAACTGCCATCCAGCTGTAGCAGCAGCAGCAGCAGCTATTGCCATAAATACATACGAATAAACACAAACACAGAAATACTTTTCCATAGAGTTCCAACTGAACGGAACGGGGTCTCCGAGTCCCGATGCGCACATAAAATGCACATGCCCAAAATTGTTTTGGTTGAGAATTTTGCAGAAGCAGCTCCCCCAAGTATTTTACATTTTTTGTATGGGGGGTGGCAGCTGGCGGACGGACGGACGGACGGATGGACGGAAGGACGGACGGACGGACGGGGGGCATCATTAAAATTAAAAAAACCCACAAAAACAGACAGCTGAATGGACGTTGAATGCTCCACGAATGGACATTTTGAAAACTTTCAAGGAAACTGACGCACACGACAATGTGAGTGCTCCAGCTGAACGAACAGTGGCGTCCTCCTAGGGGGCTAGGAGGGGTACATCAGTGGGGTGACAATGTGGGAAAGTTGAGAACCCTCTAAAGTTGGCAATGCGTTGCATTTACGGTACGAAAATTTTATTCATGACGGAAGCAATACTCAAAATTTTGTCTATTAATATTTAGGCAATTCTTGGGTTTGAGTGCAAAGGGTGGACTAGCCTAGTACGGTTGGCTTGCTGCGTCTGCATATGTCCAACTGCCAGACCAACTGTCTGTTTGTCTAACTGACACACAGACACATACGGCTAGAGATGCGGTTGCTTGGCTACGAAGGCGACTGCTACCGGGACCGAATAGCCGATCTGCCTGGGCGCACATTGCCAACATAACCTCAAATTGCATTCCTAATTCCTTTTATACTCTGCACACACACAAACACAGCCTGAAGCGCTTGCTGCACCACCCACTTGATGGCAGCGGGACGAACTTTGGAATATTTCGTAGCACAAAATTTATTAGAATCATTTTATTATTTTGCGGGCAACTACATGTTAGCATCAACATACGTCATATTTTTGTAGAGGCCATCAGCATGAGCACCTGCAGCAGGAGCAGAGCAGGTGGCACAGCGGGCGAGCCAGGTGAACGGAGAATGTGTGTGTGTGTGTGTGTGTTGTAAGTGTGTAAAGCAACAATCAAACTTCATAGGAGTATATGTATAATACAGACTATTTCGTAAATATACCTAATATTAAGATATTTAAGCGGCTTACAAAATATTTTAAATTTGTCGTTTAGCAGGTGAAAATAACACAGTTTAAAAGTAAATTTAAAATACAAAATTATGGAAAAACAATGCGAGGAGTATGCGATAATATATATACTCTACAATAGACAAATATATGACTTGATCAATTGATTTTTATTTAAAGAAATATATATACAGCTGTGTTCAAAATAATAGCAGCGCATATATGAATTAATTTTTATTTAAAGAAATATATATACAGCTGTGTTCAAAATAATAGCAGCGCATATAATGTTAAGATTGATAAATAATATCATAATGACTACAGATCAATAATTTTTTTAAAAAATTTAATATTTATATTTAATTTCAAACAAAATAAGAATGTTTCTTCCTAAAAAAAACTTCTTTCATTTATAAATTTATGTAAAAAATAATAATAATGGCGAAACTGTCCTAAATGAACTTAAATTATTTTATATAGAAAACGTATTCCTAATCAAAACCATAGAAAATTTTAAATTTTAAAAAATCAACAGAGAGATTTTGATGAAAACAATTTCACTAAAAGCATTCTTTAACATTTCGGTCAGCCGCAGAGCATAACTGTCAGTTGACTTGGTCCAAAAAAAGCTGCAGCCATAATTGCCGCTTCAAAATCAAGTTGGCCAGCTCCTTTGCTTTAGCCACATTTTGGAATGGCTTTGCTCGGCTTGCGGTAGGCCGCCCAGCTGCATTCGAACAAGTTGCTTAAGCAGCAATAATGCATCGCTCTGTCAACACGAATTGGACTTGTCCTTTGACGTCGCCAGGACATTCGCTTTTAATCACAAAGAGCATCATGTTTTGGCTGCACCCACAAGCCTCTCACAGGATCTGAGCCTCTGAGTTTCGGATGCTGTGTAAACTTTGTTGCCTTGTTTTAGCATTTGCAGTCTGCTTTTTTGATTGTTGTCTCTGTCCATATACGATTTTTACTTTTTTACTTTATTTTTTGTGTGTGTGTGTTAACTTTATAGCTTTTTAAAACTGTGCCAACATTTTGCTTGTTTTTACTGATAACTTCATCATCGTCATCAGCGTCAGCGTCCTTGCCATGCTTGAATATTTGCAACAAAAAAACTCAGAAAAAAAGACGAAAACTTGTTGGCCAAATGTTTTGTCATGATTTGTGTATATGTGTGTGTGTGTGTGTGTGTGTAGATGTTTTGTGCTCAGCTTTTGCCTTTCATGAACCACTGTCAATGCAAATGTTGAGTATGTGTACACATCACTTGGCCCAAATTATAATGCGGGCTGGGGGCTGGGGGCTGGTGGCTGGTGGCTGTTGGCTGTTGGCTGGTGGCTGGTGGCTGTTGGCTTAAAAGGGGTTTGCAAATGGCTTTTTGTTTTGCTCATTCTGGTTGCTTTGAGTAATTAAATTTATGGCCAGGCGGCGCACATGCATAAACTGGCAACCTGTTCGCTTCGATCTCAATATTCAACAGACGCAGATGCTATTCAAATGTTTGACTTTTTGGCCCGTGTCCATAACGGGCCGCCTAGGACTGTTGCATGATATTTCCTAGTTGTTGTTGTTGTTGTTGTTTTTATTATTGTGCCTGACTGGCCGGCCGGCTATTAATTTCGAGTGGTGGCTCGCTCGGACCGAAGGCCCATGTGTACACATGTTTGGGCTTGTAAAAATGTCATGTTAATTTGTGGATTGGGCGAACAGACACTGGACACTGGACACTGAACACTGAACACTGGAGCATGCAAATAAATGTCTGGCTCACCCACTCACCCACTCACCCGCTCACCAGGCACCACCCACGTATTGAATTGGCTTTGAACGGCCTTTTTTTCTCAGATTTATGAGCAAATCTGATAAGTGCTGCCAATAAATTTCGTATACAACAATTTGCAGAGCATGTTGCTCATCTCACTGGTTAAAAAGGACTCTCTTTTCCTTCTTTTTTTTTGGTTTGCTTCAAGTATTTGGGTTTATTTTATAGCTTTGAATATGAATTGAAGATTTCGTTGGTGGAATTGCTATAATAAACTCACTATTAGAAACTATTTTAAACACTTTAAAGATATAAGAGCATATGCATACGCTAAGCTGAGTAAAAGGCAATATCTAGTAGAAAGCAAAGCAATTTAATTATTCCATTTCCTCATATTTCCACTTAAGGACAACACACAGTTTTCTCTCTCTTGTAGTATTTCTGTTTCGCGCACACAACGACGAACATTGCTCATACGCATCATGCGCCCAGATTTGCACACAAAAATACAACAAAAGCCACAAGAAATCAGTGAATTATACAACATTTAAACAATCACAAAACTCGCACAGCCACAGAGAGAGAGAGAGGGTGAGAGAGAGGGTGAGAGAGCGAGAGAAATGCATAGAAATCCACAAAATTAAGTTAAGGCGTTCACACAATGACGTGAACAAAGTTGGCCAAAAACTTTCGAGAGTTGAGCCAAAAAAAAAAAAAAAAAGAGAAGAGAAGAAAACCAACGCAGCAGAAGTGAAGTAAGTTGAATGTAAGCAAACAAGTTGAGCCAACAAACCAAGTCTCTAATTGTGTTTGTGCATGTGTGCATGCAAAGGCTGCTGTGGACTTTATATATGCGACTTGGACTATGGCCCACTGTTTCATGTGGCAGACCAGACCAGAACGCATCACTACTGTTGGCTGTGGCTCTCGCTCTGGCTCTGGTTCTGAAATACTACAACAATGGGTGAAGAGCAAGAAAATTGTGTAAGAGCAAAAGCAAAGTGAATGCCACAGCCAGCAGAGCCAACAATACGTGAAATGCAACATTTTCGGTATGACGCTCCAGTACAAAGGCTCCCCACGGCGCCACACAAAGCCCCAACAAATGGACAAAAGCCAGCAAACAATTCTAGCATAGTAATAAAGACGCGCGGAATACGTTTCACAATTTATTCAGCAAGCAAATTAATAATAAGCTTATCAACATTCATATAAGCCTGCAATTGATTAAGTTTAGATATATATATTTATTTTTGTATATATAGCTAAGTAGAATTCAGCTATTGTGAAAACATATGATTAATTCATGATATATACATATATTTGTAAATTTATTGATATCACACATTTCATTTTTTCTTGATATCCAATAAGTTTCCATTCAGTTTGCATTGTTCAATTATATAGCGAAAATCTTTTTTTTTAGCTAAAGTAAACGGATTGCCAATCAATATCAATAACGACTTGGCACGCGATAGTAGCACATTCAACAATTGCGGATTGGAGACGAAGGTCGTGTCAGAATTTGAAGAAACCAGGGAGGCAATAATAATGGGCTTTTCACGTCCCTGGAAACGATGCACCGTGCTGACCTCCACAGCCTGATGACCCTGTTTGCGTAGCACCTGCTTAATCTGTTCACACTGTGCCACGTACGGTGTGATGACGCCAATGTCCTGCGCTTGCGGTTTCACGTCATTTCCAATGCCCTTCCTAAGCAATGTTCTCATATACCATGCGAGCACCTGGGCCTCTTGATCGTTGTAACTGCTCGTCAAGTACGGCTTATGGCTTAATTTGCCAAACACTGCATGGAATAAAACCGGGGACTGTGTATTGGGCAACAAGGTCCAGTTTTCGGCCAAGTTAACATTCAATGGTGAAGCCAATGCAATAAGCTCGTCATTATAGTATAGCTTATTGAAAATATCCATAATCTTTGGATGTGATCTATAGTTGCGACGCAATCGCGTTTGATGCGTGCGGTCATAGTTGCCTTCAGCATCTACCTCGTACCGTTTGCTTAGCATGAGACGCTCCATTAAAGATTGGCCGAGACCCAGCCTCAGGGCACACTTGCTAATGACAACTGGGCCCAATTGCTTATGATCACCAGAAAGTATTATATGGCAACTGGAATGCCTAATGCCAACGATGCCAAGCAGCGTCTCTGGCTCAGTAGATGCTGCTGCCTCATCAATGAAAACGTAGGCGTAAGGTAGGCCCTTCTCTTGAAATGTGAGAGCACCTGCCATGCATAACGTGCTCACAATTATTCTGTAGTCCGTTAACTCTAAATCATCATCTTTGTCAAGGAGGTGTTTAGATTTGCTTAATTCAAAATAGTAATTCGAGTATTTCAGGACCAAGGGATCTACAGAATCCAGTCCCTTTAAACATCTCAATTTTGAGTAGTAGCGCAACACCACGTTTCGTTGTTCGTTGACAGGTAAAGTGGAAAATTTTTCATGTTTCTCAATGTATTCGCATATCTTTAGAGCAATTGTATCACAGGCAGAGTTGGAGCCTGCTGTCACAAGGATGCGACCTTTATTCAGTACATATAATTGTAGAATAGCCTCCACTATGGTTGTGGTTTTTCCAGTGCCTGTAAGTCAATGCAATCAGTTAGTGTCTACAGCCCTCTCTCTCTCTCTCTCTCTCTCACTCTCTCTCTGTCTTTGTTCTCACTCACCTGGTGGTCCGAATACAATGTATGGCGAACGAGCGCTGCGGCCATTGACAATATGCCGCACCGCCTGCAGTTGTTCAGCATTTGATGCAATTTCAGTGTTGATCAGAGAAATTTCTGCTGAGCTGAGCTGAGTCACCTCTGGCTGGCTGATATCGGTAATGGAAAATAGATATTGTCGATCGTTTCGACGATCCAAAAGCACATCAAGTACGTGATACATAAAACGAAACGGAACTCGTTGGGACCTAAAGATCACAGTCCATTCTTTGTTCAATTTCTTTTTGGGTATGTCGCTACTTTCGAAGATAACAGAAGTTCGATTCACTCTAACAATACTGCCAATATGACGGCACATTGGATCCTCTGGCTGGAGAAACTCATGTCGATGTGGCAGCTGTGCCAGGATCAGCGGAGTCGGCATTGGCTCTTTCATCAGACTTTCTTTGGAAACAAGTACTAGCTGATCCAAGTCCGCCTCTAAGATATTGTTGGCATTAGCGCGTAACTGGGCAAATTTCATTTGGTAAAACTTTTGAATACTTGGCGGTGGTGGATCTTTAAGTTTTCTAACTTTTACATTAGTTTGCTGTAGTTGAGCATAGTCTTCCATTTGGGTCATATCCTCAATAGTGAGCAGTTTTTTAAGAACAGAGCAGACATTATCATGGCTCAGTTGTCGTTTATCTAAGTATTCGCCAAAGCTTTCATCATTTGCTCTCAAACTTTCTTCACTGAACTTTGCTTTGAAAGCTTGCAGCATATCATCATTAGGTTTATAATATGGCAATTCATTCATAATTTATTTATTTGCAAATATTATTTCCACTGTTCTTTCATATAGACATACATACATATATGTATGTATAAAACACTTAATAATTTGATCGCACTGGCTCAGCTAGCTCACAGACCGACCACACACAGCTTAATGGGAATTCCATAATTCTAATAGTAATTCGGTGCTGATCATGCGAAAATATTCAAGATACGATATATCGATATCCAATTGCAGTCACTGTTATTTGCTTATTGGGTTTCTAATGTCAAAAGCTGTGGGTTATGGCAAATTCTGATTCAACGAAGAGAGACATACCCATTACATGTATGTATGGGGATACAACAGAAAGATTACGATTGCATACACCATAGTATACAATAATTTGCTTATATATGTACATATGCAATACAGAAAGCGAACATACATAGAGCCACTAACCATATGCATGGTTATTGGATGGTAGTCCTCAATAAATTCCAATTTGAAATGTATTCAACACAGACAAAAGCTGAGTGACATATTTTATTCAACACAGCAACAAGCTGATCGCTACACAGCAACAAGCTGATCGCTACACAAGTAAGTAGGGAATTGTAGCACTAACCATAAAGCACATACATAGGACAATTAGAACGAACGTTACACTCGCAATGAAAAGTGAGCATAAGGGCCCAGCAGACCATCGGTCGTACTCGGGCCGCTTCGTTTTAGGTTCGAGCAACGAAAATGTTCGCTGCGAGCGCTCGGCTGTGATGCTCAGATTACTTATGAAGCTCATCTGTGCAACTACATATGCTTATACTCCGATCTCTTCTCTCTCAAATGTATTTATTCTCCGCTCTCTTCTCTCTCAAATATATATGTATGTTAGCACCAGCAGCAGCAGCAGCGCACAAAAATTAAAATTTGCTCGCTGAGGTCCAATGTCTTCTCTTGCGAGAGTGAGAGTAGAGTATACCAAATTGTTGAAAGAGTTTGCCATGCTCATAAAAAATGTTCACATTTTCATTATTATTTGTAGAAAGGGTATGAAAGCGTTGAGGCGCACAAAGAATATTTTTTCGTGACGAGCATGCACACACACACTTACAGTCCCTTGCTCACATGTATGAGCATTTCTGTGCCTGTATGAAATCGACGCGTTTATACATACCAAACGACAGACAGACAGAGGGAAATGGCAATATCAACTCAGCTCCTCGTCCTGATCAAGAATTCAGGATTCATGGGATTAAATTAATACAGTTTTCACAATTTGTATTAAGCTTTTTTCTGGCTTGTTCCTGATCCACTGAAGAAGTACTACTAGTTTAAGTATGTGGATCTAACTAAGTCTTAACTTCTCACGCTATATGGCAATGGTTGCTATTGGGAAATGGTGAAAGAAAATGAAAATGCTGTTAATAACAATCCGGAGCGGCAGCATCCGAAAACCGGCAAATACGTTTGTACGGTTTTATGCGGCCTGGCAAGAAATGCGACGGAAGTAGAGTGCTGGCTTCTGCCAGCTGCTGGGAGCGTTGAAATGGAACAAATGAACTTAGTCAAGGTTTGCCAACTGCACATTCAACACCCACACACACACACACACACACACACGCACACAAAAGGAGCGATTGTGTCTGTAAGCAAGCCAAACAAATGATTTTACTCGTTACAAGAAAAGTTAAACTTGTAAATTCAAATTTCACATTTGTCTGAAACTCGCAATTACATTTTGGCAACAACAATGAAATACGAGCACCTGAGCGTCGAATAGAAGCCCAAGCCCAAGCCACGCCCACCCACTTCATGGCTCATTGTTCCGGCGAAAGACGCCGCAAATGGAGCATGAGAAAAAAACACAGAAAAAAGAGAGTGGTAAGATGGATTCAGAGAGAGAGAGAGAGAGAGAGAGAAAAAGAGAGGCAAGAGCCAAACATTTCTGAGCTACTCTCCTAAAGCATATTGTAATAATCCAAATGAAATTAAATGTACCGTAAACATTTCAAATTACGGGAGCAACGGGAGCATACGGAGCTTCGTTCGATTCAAACGCCACATGCGGCTACACTTCCAGCATCCAACATCCAGCATCCAACATCCAACATCCAACATCCAACATTCGGCATTCGGCATCCAACATCAAGGTAGACCATATCAGGTGCAAGCAGAGACAATCAAAATGCCCACAATTGCAAATGCGAGTCGACTGGCTACAATTGGCCTAAAAGCACAGAGAGAGAATGGCCAACAGAAACCATTGACCCATACACTTGGCCAGTGGCTAGACGAAGGCTCAGCAAAGTTGTTGTAGTTTGGGTCGGAATAAATACGAAATTAAGCTGGATCAGTTGTTAGCTTTTAGATATAATTGGCTAGCTTTCGAAACACTCAGATATACTGAATACTCCATGTTTATTTGTTGTTGTTTTCCCAATTCAGATCAACATAATATGAATACTTTAAAAAATATTTCATTTACAAGTTATTATTTCTTATAGATAAAATAATAATACAATATTTTCTCGTAGATCATCTTTAGTTCTGCTGTTATTTTCATCTCTTGCTTGAAAATTTTTGGACCTGCATAAGAGAAACGTCAAATAAATCAGCCCAAAACCATATTTCAATCAATTTGATCGTCGGCAAATTCAATTTGGCTATTTTATGGTATAGCACCATTAAATTAGTGATTGGGCCAAGTAAAAGGCATACCAATGAAATTGCACATTTTACAATTTAACCGCCACTAAACGACGATGAAAAGCAACGAGGATCTGTAGCTCGCCTTGGTGCCTCGAGGATAATTTATTTCTAAAACAACTCTATCGCGATCCGAACCGATGCCACACAGTCCACATTAAGAGCTCGATTTATTGGGCCGGCTTGCAACAATTTGACAAGCAAATTGCTATAATTTCTTTTCCACAATGATCGAAAACTATGCGGGGGCGGGGCAAACGAATGAGACTGTTTGTGTGTGTGTGTGTGTGTGTGTGTTTGTGTTTGTGTGGACATGTTGCCAGTCCATGAGCAACATTTTCGCGCTTTTATCCAAGCAAATTTATGTAAGCGATAAAATCTCAACGACTACCGCTCAGAGAGCAGTCGGTCGTCCCCCAGGCAGTGAGACGAGCTCTAGAGGATCGCGATCCTCCGTTAAATTGCAATAATTTCTTATGCATTACGAGCTGGCAAATCGAGCCGTTGGGAGGCTTTCGCTTATTAGGTAGGTGGTCACAGCTCTATCGCAACTGTTGGCACGACTTGGCCATGTTTTGGGCCACAGCTGCACAGAGAGTTGGCCTAAGTGTTTTGATTTTACGAGAGCAAATGAAGCTTATTGAATTACGCGTATAGTGGTAATGGCCATGGCTAAGAGTTCTGCAGCTTCTACAGCTACTTGTAATTAAAAGCTATATGTGTGTGGTCCTCAGATCCATATAACTATGGATGGCCAGCATTTAAGGCCTAATGATCGGCCAGACATAGCAGCGCATCTGGTCGAAAGAGAGGCTATAAATCAAGGCGCAATGCGTATGCGCCAAAAGGCAATCATCATTAAAATTTCATAAGCAAAATAAAATGTTTATATTTGATGTACATAAATACACGATGTATTATATATATATATATATATATATTTCTTCAGATTGAACTCTTTTGATACTGTGCAAAAGTCGGCATCGTAAAAATCAGTAAAGATAATTCCCAATTTTGCTTTTATTTGCTTAACCAACAAAATATGACTTTGTTGAGTGTTTTTACGAGGCGGCATTAGTCCGTTGACATTGGCTAAGCTGTACTAACTTAAAAAGTACTTCAGCTCCACTCAACATATTTTTTGGTATAACAAAAAATGGCATTTTATAGCGATTTTAATATGCCACGTTGGACTAATTGTTGGCCAGACTGAACTGAACTGACTTGAACCACTGTGGCAACTTTTATGGCACTTAGAAAGCCGTTAATTCTAATTTTATGTACATACTATGTTGGCTCTTTCAATTTAACGGCTCACTTCGTGCGGTTGGCTTTGCCTCATAATGTTAATTCCTTGTTGATTTAGCTAAATTTATATTGGACAACAGCAGCAGCATCTCTGGGGGTTAATCAAGTGCAGATTGTCTCAACGGTTTTGAGTCAGTGCAAACAAACGTCGTTTTTGATAACTGACGTTTACCAACACTGAAAAGTGACGTCTTGAAATATTGTACTGATCGGATTCGTACTTATCGATAATGACAGAAAGCTAAACTGTCTACCTTTACCAATAATTATTTTTCTCAGAGTTCGTGAAAAACTTGAAAAAGAAAACTTTGTGTGAAAAATGGCTGAAATGAATGAGCTCGAAACAAATATGTTGCAAATTGTATCGGTAAATGAAATGAAATTTCAAGTGAATTGAAAATACATCGTTTAGTAAATTTCTCTTATCTCTCCACACTAACTACAGCTGACCATCGAAAACTGTTTGGGTTGCGACAAAGAGTTCTTGAAATTTTCTCAAGTTGATAATGTGCATCTATTGCTATATAATCTGGACAAGCCGAATGGCACAATGCCATCGTCGCCATTGATTGTGACTCCAGTGGGTCATGCGCTTCAGCTAATGTGCAGCATGGAGTATACGAATGGTGAGAGTTTGCGCCGTTTGTCGCAGCTGGAAATTGGCAAAGGTAGCGTAAAGATGACTTTCAAATTGGGGCGCTTGGGCGGCATTAGTGTTGACTATGATCCGGAGCCCGAAAGCGATCTGGACATGGAGCCGAGCACGTCGCGGCAGGCCCAAGAGCGTGAAGAGCGCCGCATTCAGGAAAAGCAGCTATCGCGCTCGCGTCGCCAACTGCTCTACGAGGTGAACGTGGAGCGTCGCTTCGATGATGAGGAACGCTTGGATTGCATTAGCTTTCAGATCAACCAGGGCGAATGGCGTGAGGTGTCCGTTGTCGAGTTCCATAACATATTCTTTGTGCAGCCGCCACAATTGTCGGAGCTGGTGTGCAATGTCCAGCAGGACTACGCAAACAATTGGCTTAGGATTATCCAGGCCGATGCAAGCACCTATAGCAATCTCAGGTGTTCCACTATCGAAATCAAATCCCCATCAAACTGAACAAGCTAATGACCTATGTATTCGTTGCAGGGAGGATGGCAATCCATTCGATACTTTTGCCAAGCTGCTCGAGCGCCAAAACAATGACAATCATCAGCTGTTCTTGAAGAAGTTGGCCACCAACTGCCTGGCGGCCAGCGAGGCGACTCGTTTGAGCGAACGGCGCTTCTTATTGCAAATTTTCGACAAAGTTCGCATGATTTTTGAGTACATTACGATCAATGAGTATACCGTGTGGTTCTTTGTGCCACGCCTCAATCGGTATACTGCTTTGGATCAGGTGGTAAGAGCAGAGCAGAGATTAGTCGTATCATTGAGCCTCTCTCAATCATATCTAATTGAATTTTCATTCTATTTCCATTCAGACTGTGGATGACTTTGACTTTTGCAATGTGCGCAGCAGCATTAAGTTGATACGTGATGAGAGCGATTCCTTTTGGCATCGCACTGATCATAATATCATGGATATACTGCTCGTGGCATTTCAATTGGCGCTCGCACACGTTGCCAGGCAGTCGGTGCTGTTTCTGGGCCAGCTCGAGAAGGTGTGTAATAAACAGTTAATAACTATCATTGCAACTACAACAAACAGCATATGCTATACCACAGCTAAGCGAGTTCGTTTGCTTGCAGTACGCAACGGCCACCTTTATGAATGGGACTCAATCAAAATCGGAGGGTTCCAATACGACAGTAAGTTTCGACTAGCCCTACGTATACCAAAGGATCTGACTCTCTTCTTCTTTCTATTTGTGTTTATGACAGAAATGGTTTTGCTTGCGCTACTTGCATCGCATTATTGAGCTGTCTGAGTCATTGGGTCTGGTGGTATTCATTGAGTATCCGGGCGCCATGACGCTGCTGCCCGAGAATCGTCAGGTAATCAAATGTGTGCAGCAGCATGATGCCAAAACTGGCGCCATCTCTTGGCAGCTGGGCGAAGATGTGACCAAAAAAGCTGTCAGCGGTATACAGAATATCAAGGAGGCCATCAATTTGAAGTGAATGCATTATGTCATAAACCTATTTTGTTTTAATTTTTTCAAACATGCAGGCATACATATGTATGTATATATATATATATATATATATATGTATATATACATAAATATAATCATTTGTATTACATTTATGTATATATATATATACATATTATACATATGCATAGCATTTTGAACAATTGGCTTAATAATGTTCTATTCATACACTAATTATATTCCCTTTTTGTATTCATATGTGATTATAATAAAGGATACTCGACATATACGACAACAATATAATTTTGTTCAACTTTCATGAGTAATCTCTTTAATCTTGCCTTATCAAAAATACAATTTCATCCACATTATCAATCTCATTTATAATTTTTTGTTATTACATGCAAATGTCTGAGAAGTTTCTGCCAACTAGACGAGTTCATTTTTTTAGCTGTATTTCAATTAGGTTTGCCGTCTGTCAGTGTGCCAAAATGACTAAAAGAAAAAAAGAAGAAAAGTGTTGGCCAACATTGCTACCAACAACAGCAGCAACAGTAGTACGCTACATTAGTTGTCAGCCAGTGGCACGCGTCATTTTCCGGCGAATTGCATTTTGTGCAAACCGAAAGCATTTTTAGTCAGCTTCCCGCCGCCTGCCTCCGGCCCAGTCTGCTCACTGACACATATTAGAAGAAGCTGAGAGAGAGAGAGAGAGAGAGAGAGAGAAAGAGAGAGGGAGAAAGAGAGAGAGAGAGCCATAGAAGGATGCAGCTGACAGTATATGTTTTCCGCATCCGTATCCGTTACCCAACACTGACTGGCTAGCTAGCTGACTGCCTGACTGGCTGGCTGGCTGGCTTGTTGGCTGACTGACTGCTTGACTGATTGGTGGTTGTTTGTGCAACTTTTAGTGGTGCATTTGTTGGGCCCAGACACCATTTTGAAATGTTTTCCTAACATTTCTCACGTCTCGTTGCGAACGTCGTCAGTCAAATGCATTTGCACTTCATCGCTCATACGCAACGTGCCCAAACGAAATTTAAACAGAATTTACTATTCTATTCTCTAACGCTAAGGCTACGAGAGTCTAGCAATCAAATTTTTGTTCTCTTCCAACAATAATCTATTCTTTTAATAGAGTAATTAGTTTTTTGTTGCCGCTGGGCATCCATTTTTTTAATTTATTGGCGAATATCTGTGGCATGGGGGCCCTGGGGTCAGCTTTTAGTTGTTGCCGTTGTTGGCCAGCTCGCCTGACAGGTTTCAGCTCTGCAGCTCTGCAGCTCTTCTGCTGGCAGCTGCAGGCTGAATTACGTGCCACTTTTCGCACCTCATCCAGTGTGACGAGACTCGAGACGCGAGTTGCCGCGACCTCTGCTGTCCTCTGCTGTGCTATGTTGCACTCAACGAAATGACAGCTAAGCCTCTGATACACGCACTAGTCAAGAGCTCGCTGGCAATTTGAATAATTGCGAAACGGCACCGAAAAAAATGCTCCCAGATTTGCCTCTCATTTCACGATTTGCACTTGTTACATTTTCTGCTTCGGCAATTGGAAAGTAAGTAAACACAGGCTCGAATCAAGCAGCGCTCCTTTGCTTATCTCAATTTGCATATACATATGTATGTATGTGATCTAAGTAATGAGAGTCGCATTGTTAGCATATGACTTTATTACATTTGATATGAAATGTTCCGTCAACAACTGACGTCGCTGATTACCCACATCAGCATGCCTAAGGAGCCAGAAAAGGTTGCGGCAAGACAAACTGCTGCTCAGGGTTGCATGAAAAAAAGGTCAAGTCCGTCTTTGGCATAATTAAAAATTAATAAGCGGCTGCTGGGCTGCTGCTGGGCTGGAACAACAACAGCTGCTTGGCTCAACGAAGCGCGTTGGCATCGCAATCTGTAATTATGTAAGGGCGATTTCATGATGCGACTCCAACAACAACAACAACAACAACAACAACAAGTGCACATTTGCCCTTTTACTGGCTACTGACCCGGGCAGCCAAAAATGTTAGCCCAGCTTCATCTCCCTGGCCAGCTGCTAAAAGCGCAAATGAGCATTAAAAACTCGTTTCAACTAAATATTTAAACAGTTTATTATACTGGCTGCCGCCAGCCCCTATACACACACACACACACACACACACAGACAAGCCCACACGTGTGTCATGGGCGTGGCAGACGCCAAAAGCCGCGCATGATTATGGCCACCTGACCCCGCCCCCCTTCAAAGCAGGCGCGTGCAATGCGCCAAAAGGAAATTTAAATTTGAATTAATTATGATGCTGGACTCTGTCCGTAGTCCTAGCCATAGTCCTGTTGCTGCTGTATTTGTACGGGCCAGTGTCCCGGCACCTACAACTGACTGCAATTAGTCGCTGCGGGTCTGTGGCTAACTGCACGAGCGTGAAAATTTGCCAAACAGCAAATACTGCCACACAAAAGGAGGTGTGAACATGTTAGCCAAGACTTCAGATCTAAATGAGCTAAGTGGCTAATGAACTTATTTAAATGGCCCTAACTTAAAGTAAGCTAGTTGAAGCATTTTGCTTTGAACTAGCTAATTATATGTATTTGCAAACAAATAGATAAGCGGCAGAAAGTCGCTCCCAAATCTGTTTGGGAATGTGAATGGGGCAGCAGAGCCAAATGAACTGGGACAACTGCAGTTGGTACCGGGTGCATGCCGCATGCAAGGTCATCGGCATTTCACGATTTTCAAATGCGAAATTCGTTAAACCAAAACATGGAGCCCTATCGCTTTGACTGAGCCCATTTGGCAATGGGCACTGGGGATGGAAATGGAAATGGAAATGAAACTGTTTGGGCTGGCATTCAGTGAAATCAAGCATTCAAGTGTCATTAATTAGTCAACAAACATGGCCAAACAATTGACGGCCGCTTTGGTGGTCAGTCAAAAACAACATTCATTGGCCACGCCCACGCACGCTTTTACGCTTCATTTGGCCAAAGCGAAAGAGTGAAGGCGCTGGCTTGGCACCGCTTGCCCGCTGCATTTGCGTTTAATTACGAAATAATCCAGTCGGACGGTGTGCACGAAAATCGATTCGGATTGCGATTGGGATTGCCATAGACAGACAGCTCTCATCTACGTTTCACTCCACTTCAATGCACTGATCTCCCTCCAGCCTGTAGCCGGTAGCCTGTAGCTTCCAGGCTCGCTGCTCGCTGTCAGCGCCAATGATCCGGACTCTGGGACGCCCGTTGACGTTGCTAACCCAATTAAACTGTCGCCCTACCACCCCCCACTAACTGCCCCAATGCCGCAATTGCAACTGTTGCCAGAGCATTTCGCCTGGCACTTTGCCCAAACCGCAGTAGCAAAAGCAAAAGCCTCGCAAACGTTTCACTTCGCGGGCTTCAATAGCAATTTGGGTAAATTCCTTTTTAATTTCAACCGCAGCCGCCCGCCCAGCTTCGTCGCTCTCATGGCCTATTAGCCGCTGGCCTAGAGATTGCCGCGTGACTAGCCATCAAATAGCAGAACAGAGGAGTTAAACGATATATTATTTTATTTTATTTTAGTATTAGTATTATAATTAGTATTGTATTGTGATAAATCATAAACAAATCGAAATTTAGTTTAAATTTAATTAATTATATTGTTATAAAATATATAAATAAATTGTTAAATTTAATTTATTCTAACTCTTAAATTTAAGCAAATTTGCATTAAAGATTTTGCAGAATTTATTTGAAATACAAAAGTTTCAGACATGATTCATTGGGCTAAGCAAAGGTATAGTAGTCTTAAAATTGAAGTATTTAAGTATTATATTTCATGCATTTTATTTTTTTAATATTTTATGTATACAGCTGTGTTCAAAATAATAGCAGCGCATATAAGCTCTGATTTTAAGATTGATAAATTATATCATAATGTTAAACAAAATAAGAGTGTTTCTTCATCAAAAAACTTCTCTCATTTATAAATTTATGTAAAAAATGATAATAATGTATATATTTATAATCACTTATGTTTATATTAGGGTGACCAGATCGGCCTCAGGCCATTTCGGGACGTTCGACGACTTTGTTGCAAAAAACTGCTTATCTGCGCTGCTTTCGTCAAAAAAATTCTTCACTTGTCTTGACAAAAGCGGGACATGTCTCGGAACTCCAGGACGTATGGTTACCCTAGTTTATATATGAATATTTTGACTTTGTTTGCTCATCACGCGTTCATCTCTAGCTGTCATGAAGCGACGCGACGCAGTACCAAAAATTGAATTGGATGTTAGTTTTAGTTATCGTCTGCTTTGGGCCTGCATACTTTTTTTTTTTTTTTTTGACGTTGAAAAACAATTTTCAATGGCATAAAGAGGAAAATTTCATTAGCCTTTCAATTACGCATGCACAGACAGACAGCCAGGAAGACAGCCAGCCAGCCAGAGTCTAGGCCAGACATAATCACAAAGAACATCAGAGATATAAAGACGATTTTTAGCTTTTTTTTTTTTGGCTTTTTTTCTCGTCTGGCGCAAATCAGATTTGTTTAAATTCCTTCGTTACTCTTTGAGAAGTGGGCGTGTCTGTCAGTCAGCTCTATGTATGTATATATTTAGTAAATGTGCGTTAATTTGTCATGCGTGCAATATGATGTTGGAAAATTATGCTCTAAATTGCTTATGAAATTGCCCTATATAAAAGTTGCTACTGTTAATTGCCTTAAATGGGACACCCACATACGAAAATGTTCATATTTGATGCGCAAACATGCAGCAGCAGCAGCAGCAGCTTTTCGCGAATTTCCACACACAGACATAACATTTTCCAGAAGCAATTTTCTTTAGAATTTTTCGGGCAACTTTTCTTTGTTTTTTTGTTTTTTTTTTTTGTTTTGGCTCGACGAGTCTTTGTTGACTTTTGTCAGCGGCTTTCGGCGTTTTATCATCGTGTTTATCTTCACAAAAGTTGCATTCTCTTTGTGCTTATGCAATTATGACGGAAAATGTAATTTCGACTCTTCAGTCTAAAACGTTTTTGTTTATCTTGTAATATTGTTTACACAATTGGCAAAAATTGCCTCTTGTCTGTTGAGTTTCGCATATTGCAGTAAAAAAAAATTTTAATTAGTTTGGCATTAAAAATAAAACGCTTTCTATTCCAATGTTTATTACATTTGTGATTTGAGAGAAAGCTTTACAAATTGTTGTAAAAAAAAAATATAACAATATTTATATTATATACATTGATTTTTATTTGGTTTTAATTAGAAATATAAACAAACAATATATATATATATTTTTTTGTATTCCCATTGGTCTATTAATCACCGCATTTATATTGATTTAGGTGTTAAAAATACTAAGAGCTACTTATGTGACAAAACCATTAGTTAGTCTGATTAATAATTTATGCCTATTATTACCTTTGACAGGTAAAAAAAAGATAATAATTTATTTTTGCTTTAGGGCAAAAGTCTGTTAGCTAAATTCAATAATATTTTATATAGCAAAATTCAAATTTTAAACGAAATTGTTCCAGTTGGAGTACTCTTTATTTATACAATTTATATTTTATATTTAATTTTTGCTATTCTGAATTATTTGTAATTGCAGAGCATTTGTAGTTCGGCGAATGTTTTCTTGTTCAATTTACATAATTATATTTTAATAACAATTACTCTTTACGTAGTTAAATTAACCTTTTTTTTCTGACTACTTTTGTTGTCTTTTCAATAGTTAATTCTTAAATGATAATTATGCATTTTAATGCTAAAAATATTATCAATTTAACAATGCATTTTAAATTACTTGATTAAGTTAAGCGTAAAGTAATCAAATTGAATTTATATTGTTTTGTTCCCTCTTTTCTGCTATTCAAAATAAATATGAAATGTATATATATATATATATATATATATATATATATTTTATATAGTATATATATAGTATGTTTCTACATCATAGAACTTTACTCGCATGGCACTTGATGTTTTTTTTTGCTAAATATCAGAAATGAAACTCCAAAATGTTGCCAAAGGCGGAACATTAATTCGAGCAGCTCAACAGCGCTGTTATTCACACAGAGTGCAAACGAGTGAAAGCGAGAGTCACCCAGAGAGAGAGAGATAGAGAGAGAGAGATACACATGCTTCCAGCAGCATCCTTTGTTTGTAATTAATTTCAATATAGCGAAGCATTACAAGTGAAGCTCAGTAAATTTCAAAGTATGCTGCGAGGCCAATAAACTCCGACAGGCAAGCAGCATGGGCAGGAGCATGGGCTGGGGCATGGGCATGGGCGTTAGCATGGGCGTGGCTTTTTGTAGAGAAACACATTCAGTATATTGCACACGCGAGACGCGTGAGATGAAACGAAATGTTGAAATTTAAACGTGCACGTGGCTGGAGCAGAGAACGCGCAAGGATTGCCAGTGGGTGTGTGTGTGTGTGTGTGTGTGTGTGTGTGTGTGTGTGTGTGTGTGTGTGTGTGTGTGTGTGTGTGTGTGTGTGTGTGTGTGTGTGTGTGTGTGTGTGTGTGTGTGTGTGTGTGTGTGTGTGTGTGTGTGTGTGTGTGTGTGTGTGTGTGTGTGTGTGTGTGTGTGTGTGTGTGTGTGTGTGTGTGTGTGTGTGTGTGTGTGTGTGTGTGTGTGTGTGTGTGTGTGTGTGTGTGTGTGTGTGTGTGTGTGTGTGTGTGTGTGTGTGGGTGGAGGGAAGGGGCCAACACGGCAGGATCTACACGATGAAGTCTTGCCATGGCACTGTCGGTCGGGCATTACTTTGCCCATAAAAGTAGTAAAATTATGTTGACTGAAAAAACAGCGGCTGTATTGCCGATGGGTGTGTATTTCGGCGCCTCGCACACACACACACACATACAGACAAATACCCATTCCCATTTGCAGCTGCAGATAAAAGAAACTCACTCGACGTTTAGTTAAAATATTTGCACGCTGCCCTGGCGCTTGCCTCGCTTGCTGTATCTTGCAGATACTTTTTGCCGCCGCTCACCGCTCTCTGCTCACTGTTCATTTCATACGAATAAAATGCTCACTTATTGGCCGGGGAATTGTTTTTTGGTAGCTACTGTGGCAGAGCGCAGAACGCAAACAGCAGCAGTGCATAATTTCAATTTACGGTATAACAAAAGCAAAAGCAAACGTTCAACTGAGACCGAGGGAGCTCAGAGATTTGCCGATTGACTGAGGGACGACTGAGAAATATTGGACATACAGCAAATGCCAAAAAGACTTTTTAATCAACAGAACAGTTGAACAATTTGTGCAAGATCTGATTAGAATTTTACTTTTGATATAGAATTTATGAGTTTTCTCTATATTCAGTAAAGTTTTAAATTGATTTTTGAATGATCAATTTATGCATTGAAATTTGGTCCAAACAGTTGAAATGAAACTGGGTGCAATTGCAAGGGTTAATTCCTTACTAATTATTGAGCAATCTATCAACTCATGAGGGATTTGGCTTACAGCAGTGTGACTGACAATTGAATCAAGTGATATAAGTAGGTGCTCATGTCTAGGCGTTGGATCATGAATGGTTATGTAGTTGGCTACGTTAAAGACTTCAAATGGGCAAACAGTTATAAGCACTTTGATCCAAATCGATAGCTCTAGTTCTTTCTGCATCTCTGCTACGATCACATAATGCTTCAGAGTTGTCTATTAGTAGTTTTTAGCAATTCTAAACTCATATTTCTGATTGTGGACAGGAAATGGTAGTCTGATTTGGTTGAATTGATAAAAAATAGGTTGCAGTTGACAGAGACGTGGGCGAACATGTTAAGATGTGGTCAGAAACTATCAAACGGAGTCAGACACCATCAAACTGAATCCAACACTATCAAACGGAGTTAGACAACGTCAAACGAACTCAGACATCATCAAATGTAGTCAGACACTATCAAATGGAGTTAGACAATGTCAAACGGACTTAGACATCATCAAACGGAGTCAGACACTATCAAACGGAGTCAGAGACTATCAAACTGAGTCGAACACTATCAAATGGAGTTAGACAATGTCAAACGGACTCAGACATCATCAAACGTAGTCAGACACTATCAAATGGAGTTAGACAACGTCAAACGAACTCAGACATCATCAAATGTAGTCAGACACTATCAAACAAAGTCAGACATCATCAAAGGGAGTCATACACCATCAAACGCAGTCAGAGACTATCAAACAGAGTCAGACTTTGACTCATGCGATCAGATATTGTCAATGTTTGATAAGGTTCCAGTTGCTGTGCAGCGCTCGACATCAGACTTGTCGGCCAAGGTTCGGCGCTGTAAGAAATTATCAAAATCAAGTCAGACTTGAGTCTGGGTCTGGCTGTAAAAAGACATTTTAACACCTGGGCAGATCTGTCGGATTAGATAAAAGTTCTTTCTTCTTTACCTATCGATTGTCAAATTGGAAATATCTTTCAAGACAAAGACTTATACACTCTAAAGAATGAATATGATTGCAGAGTTTACGACAGACTATGCTGTAATCCTGCCAGCTGGCTGGTCAAATCTGTCTGGTTCAGTGGCTATAAACGTGTGTGTGGGGTAAAATTTCACACTTTGTCGCTTTTTAACCATATGGAAGGAGGGAAGGAGAGTTGGAGCTGGATGTATATTGAGTGACTACCAAAGGTGCCGACTTGTAAACGGGCGGGGCAGGCTTAGCGAGCCATCGCGTGCCAGACGCGATAATGAAACTGAAAGCCAGCCTCAAGCAGCAAGTCGTAGCCAAATGGCAGCTGGAGCCATACTGCATAGCAGTTTTTCGCTTTTTTGTTTTTTGTTTTTGTTTTTGGCAATTGGCCAACTAATCAAGTGCGAATCCATAAGCTGGAGAGTTGAGTCTGTTGGCCAGCGGTGCGTGTAAGTTTTTCAATTAATTTTGCTTAGCCTGCGAGAGTTCTGAGCTGCACTGAGCTGCCGCACTATTTACGGCTGAGTTATTTCAAAAATGTTTTGCATATCAGATTGAGCTGCAGCTAGAAGCTGGTAGCTCGAAGCTGCGAGCTGGGAGAGCACTTAAACGCCTTCGTTTTAATTTAATAAGAGCTTGCCAAGGCAACCAACTGGCAACTCCAACACGAGCACTGCATCCAAAATGAATGGGAGCTGAAAGCTACCAACATAGAAGCCAAAATAGAACAAGTGAAAAAAAACGAACTAAAATGGCATGAGATGCGACTACAATATACCCTGCCTTTTGGACTTTAAACGTATGTAATTACAAAAAACTTTAACTCGTAATCAATTGGCATATTAAATATGTTTAGAGCTGTGTTCAAAATAATAGCAGCGCACTTTTTGCTGTACTTGTACTACAGGGTATATAAAGCAAACACAACTGCAGCAGCTGAAAGCACTCGCGAGTCGCGGCTTTGACTCCAACTGCGACTCCGCCTGCCGCATGTCAAATTTGAATTTAGCTGCAATTTTTACAACTGTTGCAAAGTCGCCTCCATCTCCATCTCCAGCTCCAAATGCATCTGCATCTGCGTCTGGGAAGTGGTTGTACATGTGAGCGCGAATGTGGATGGCTGCCAGTGGCATGCAGCATGGTGCATGGAGCATGTGAGCCAGTCAGACAGTTGGCAATTTGCATAAATTTAGATTAGTGACATCTGACGTGAGTCGGCGATACGAGCAAAGCGAAGCGGGCGAGCGGAAATATTAAGTAGGCGACTGTGCGATTGCCACCTCCTAATTCTCAGTCAAGATTAGCTGGCAAAGTCGGCAGCAAGTCGGCAGCAAGCTGCCTGAAAGCTGCCTGCAAGCTGGCAATGACAATGCATATGATTTATGAACTAACTCACTCGCTGGCGATGTTTTGCGCCGTCGCTGAAAATCAGCCGCTCATGTGGAAAATTAATCGCATGCAAGCTCATTATGAGCTATCAGACTAGAGTTTGGGCTAATTGCAACAGTGCAAGGAGCATGGAGTAGGGAACAGGGAGCTAGGAGCAGGGAGCAGGGAGTAGGGAGTAAGGAGCAGGGAGCAGGGAGCATGGAGCGTGGAGCAGGGTGCATGGAGCATGGAGCATGGAGCAGGGAGCAGGGAGCATAGAGCAGGGAACATGGAGCAGGGAGCATGAAGCAGTTAAGAATTTTGGTAATAGTTTGAAATGGGTCTAAAATTTTATTATCATTTTACAACTTAAGCTGACAATAATATTTTTATAATAAGATCTCAAAATGCTAAATAATGATATTAAAATATAATATAAAATAAAAATATAATTTTCAGAGTTTTAAAAAGAATTTCTGAATAAATTCTAATGATTTCTCCTATTCCCATTTTAGCCACGTTTAGTCATATTGCCAGCAATTCACAATTGTTAATAACAATAATTATATCAATGTATATTCAACCCAATTACTCTTCCCTCTATTGGAACTCCTCAGAACAACCTCAGCTTTTCAGTCCTGCTTTAAATATAATTGTATTTAAATTTAGTTCATTTTCTCTTTCGCTTTTTCCTAAATAAAATTTAAAAATTTTGTTCTTAGTTTGCCTTAAGACCGAGCATAAAATAACTATAAATTCCATTCAGCCATATCGCCCATTTTGCAGCTAGTGGAATTTCTAGTTCAACATTTGTCAGGGCGGCGCCCGCACTGGCAATTTTCTTGGCAGTTTCTATCCGACAAAAGATATAACAATTTCTAACCTATAATTTATTCAGCTAAATCCTTTCGCCAGCCACTTACAGTCTTAGAATAAGCAGCGAAAATAAATTAAATGGAAATCATTTGTCTTGCTCAACAAAATATCACGCAAATGGCGAGCTGAAGCTGAATCAGTTAAACGGGGAGGGGGATGGGGAGGGGGAGGGAGGCAAGTCCCACTTGACAGCCAGTCACAGCAGCAACAACAACAACAACAACAACAAGTGGCAGCATTTGAAGCAAAAATTTGCATAAAGAAATAATATTCATTCGTGCCGTGTCGTGTACACTCTAAAGGCTGCCAGAGCATGTCAAAATTGTCCTTCAAGGACCGAAGGCAGCAGCAGCCAGCGTCCAAGTCGCAGAGCGGATAAAAGAATTTCATAGCGAATGCGACATAACATTCAACTCAGTTACAAGTGGAGGAGGACGACGACGACTTATCTGCGGATTACCGAAGATTAAATACACTGGCAGACAGTTTAAAAAGAGATAAAGGATATATATATATAATATATATATATACAATACTCCTATATAGTACTTACTAACTTTAGCTTAAAAGCTTTAGCCTTAGCTTGAAAGTATGCAACAATTACTTATATCTCTTATACATATATTTTATTTAATTATAACTTTTGATCTACTCGGTCTGCAGGGCTTTTTGTAATCATATATATATATATATACATATGTCTACTTGTTTAATTCTATAGCGCCCAACAATATTTGCATTCAACGTGGCTATTTCATTGGACACGCCTCGACTCCGCCCCGCCCAATACATAACATACAGGCAACATCTGCAGCCGGCGGCGGCGACGGCGGTCGAAAACTATCTGAAATCTCCGCTAACCAGGCAAAAGGCCGATTAACAAGATTAAAAGCGCCATTAAATGCTTTGATTCCGGTTACAAGTTAAGACCACGCAACCGCAGATACGCAAATGTTGCTGTTGCTGTTGCTGTATCAAGTTGGTGTTGGGGTTGCCTTTAGCTTGGGCTAAACAACATCTAAACAACAAGGCTGCAGTTTCGACTATGGGATGCTCTGTTTTCTTCGTCTTTTTGCTTTTGGCTTTAAATCATACTTGGTAAATTTATAGTAAGTAACAGTTCTCAGTAGTTCAGTTGTCTAGCTGGTAACTGCTGAACAGAACTGTGATCCAGACTCGAATCCTAAGATGTAGGGCTGCAGTTTGGTCCTAGCTAAAGATCTTGAGTTTCAGTCTGAGCTGCACTACAAGGATCTAGACTTGAATACGAGATTTTATAGCTGTACTTTGATCTTAGCCAGATAACATGGTTGTCTATTCTGCAGAGAATTACGCCGACCCAGACTAGGAGCCTACGTGCTTTGTCCTACGCTTTGCAACGTCCTAGGCCTTGTCTTAACCGAGGACCTTGCTTGTCAGTCTCAACTGAAGTACAAGGATCTAGTCTCGAATTTCAGATTGTATAGCTGTAGTTTGGTCTTAGCCAAAGACCATGGAAGTCAATTCTGCAGAGAACTACATCGATCTAGACTCGAAGCCCAGGCTGTAGCTTAATCTATGCCAAAGACCTTTCTTGCCCGTCTAAACTGAGCTACAAGGATTCAGACTTGAATCGCATTCTGTTTGACTCTAGTTTAAGCTTTGCCAATGGTCTTATAACATGATAACTATTTGCTCAATATTCAAACTAATATACTTCTTTACACTTGGCCAACAGTGTATGCAACACACACACACACCCAATAACTTATCCAGCCAAAGCTGGGAGACCAAAAGTTCTTTGGTACTGCTTAAAGGAACATATGCTTTGTGGCAGCCGCCCATTGGCCCATTGGATGCGTATGTGGCCGGGTGTATCTGGAGCTTGTTAAAACGCATATGTTGAATTCCTGGTTAAGACGTAAATTACGTTAAATTGCTGTTAAGTAGAATTGTGCTAGCGGGCAAACAAACGAATACGCACACACACACACACACACACACACATCCATTCAGCTTCGCATGTATCTGTAATCCCATGTGCCGGTCTGCGGCTGCAAGTGATTTGCGTGCTTGAGTCCTGGCCGTATCCTTGGCTCAGTCTCTGGCACGCCGCCTCGCATGTTCGCTTGATTGATTTAGGTTGGGTTTAAGCCCCACGGGCAAAGCGTTAACGCAGCCGGCACACTTAATCCCAATTTGCAAAAGTACAAATCAGTTTTAGTTACTTCGCTTTGGCCCGCAAAAACTAAATTATATGTATTATGCATGTTGGAACCTATTAGTTGGCAGCAGACTTAACAATCTGAGTTGTTGGTAAAACAGGTAAAGAGGTTATGACGGTTAAAGGTTAACTGATTTTTCGCACTTTCAATATGATGTTATGTCTGGCCTGATGAAAGGTCAAGAATATGAATTGTATATAAAGATAAGTTTTACGTGTTATATATGCATATCTAAATAAGAACTAGCATATATCAGAGATAGTATTGGAATAGAGCTTCTTATTGATAACTATATCAGTGTTAGAAACAGTGTTGTATAAATTGTTTTGAGTGGGATATTAGTGAACACTGAAATAGTGCGTATCTCTGATGGTATTGATCCACGATTGAGTTATAGTTATGGTGCCCTTTAACAGTTGGTATTGTCAGACGAAAGTGCTATGCTGACATGGCCAATAAGCACAGTCTGAGATTGCTAAGAAGAAGGCCAAGAGACGTGCAGAGGCTCGTTGCACTGAGACCAAATCATACTAGATAAAAGAATAAGAATAAAAAGAATAGAATAAGATGAATAGAATAAGAATAGAAAAAGAATCTATATTAGCCGATTCATACATATAAGAAACAGTTCCTAACTAGAAATTGTAATAATAAAATTTATTATTTATTTTAAAATTTTTTTTATATTTTTTACTACAAATTATAACAAAAAATTGTACATATTTCTTATTAAATTATTTATATTTATATATATTTAAATACATTTTTATATATTTATATATTTTTTTCTCACACGCAATTTGAAATCAAATCAAAAATAAAATAAAATGGACTTTTAATTCGCATTAAAAAAAAAAAAAAAACAGTTGCATTTGTCAATTGTTCCAAAACAATGCAATTTTTATGTAAATTTTATGTATGGAAAATTTGCTGAAATTTTAATTTGATATTTTTTTTTTTCATTTTTGTGTTTTTTTGTTTTTGGCGTGTGACAAAATAAGCAAAAATAATTGCGAATGAGGTGAGCACGATTTGTGAGAGGTCACAAAATTGGTGTGAAATGTGAAATGCATTTGAAATGCATGGAATATTTTTAAGTAAAATTTATTGCGATTTTTGCAACAATTGGCGGAGTTTAGCATTAAATGCAATTAAACGCAAAAACAGCAACAATAAAACCAAATTACCAGCGAGCGAAATTGCATTCACTGAAAATGGCAACAACAACAGCAGCAACAACAACAGCAACAACAACAACAACAACAACAACAGTAAACAGTCAACACAAACAACAATTGGCAACAGGAACAATGGCTAACAAAGAGCAACTGGCCAACACAAATGAGCAAAAATAATTTTATGGTCAATGCAGCGGCGTTAAGTTGGCAGCGGTTGCAAGTATAGAACAAGTTGCATGGAATGGGGGTGGTTGGGGCGGTTGGGGGCTGGTCGGCAGCAACAACTAATTTAAATTGAAATTAAAATTGATTGTTTTTTAAACGCGTCGAATTGCCAACGAGGCACGTAGCCAAACGTTGACCATGCGCCAGCCTCGTTTAGCCTAAAGCCAGCAATGGAGGGGGTGGTGCAACAGAGTGTGGCATGCGTGTCAAACCATAGCGGCGATGGTGGTGCTGGTGGTGTTGGTAGCGGCCTCGTCATTTGCAACAATGGGCCAACTATGAGTAGGCGGTTCGCAATGTGCAACATGCAAACAAATACGTTAACAAATGCTGAAATTACAACAGGCCTCCAGAAGGAAATGGACCACAGCGAGAGAATAGCAGCACCACACAAACTGGCCTCATACAAACATGCTCCACACACACACACACACACATGCCCAAGCACACACACACACACACCCGCACAGAGCTACTCAATTATTTTGTGTGCTTCTCGCTTTGTTTGCATTTGTTGTTGCTTTGCTACCCAATACCCATCGAAAATAGGTACCAAAGAGGGTATATTGGGGGCTAATCTATTTGGAAATATATTTATAAAAATTCAAAAATGTTTAATAAAGTTTAATAAAAAGGATATATAAATATCATTACCAAAATCATGCTGGAAATTCCTGGAAAAATTCTGGAAATTCTTGAAAATTCCTGGAAAATTATTGAAAATTCCTGGAAAATTCTTGCAAATTCCTTTAAAATTTCTGAAAAATTCCTGGAAATGCCTGGAAATTATTGAAAATTCAAGAGAGTCCAAATTTGATCAGCCCTTTTAGCAAATTCAATTTTACAGGGTATTGCTTAGTCGTAGCCTTTCTGTCTGTCTTGCTATTCCTGTGCCCTGTAGCAGCTGCGGCACAGCCTCTTATTTATTTGCAGAAAATTTGTTGCTAATTTCGCATATAGCCAAATTGAATTTACAACTGCGGCAGGCGCACGTGCAGCTGCTGCAACCCGCCTGCCGCCAGCCCGCCAGACCGCCCGCCCGCCCAGCATCTCGTGCTAGTCATATAATTGCCGCCATCATCATGCGCGTGTTTACACAGTTTGGTCGGCTGGTCCTTGTCTCCAATTGGATGTCCAATTGGACGGCACGCCAATTAACTGACTCACCGTTGTCGCCATGGCGGTTAATTTGCGTAAATGTTTATGCATGTAAATGTATTTATACTTATATATAAATAATGTATTTTCCCCCATACGTTATGCCTTCATCTCATATATGGAGAACAACAGAGAAAAGAAATAAAGACAAATTTCTTATTCGACAATTTTCCAATAAGACATTGTATATTTTGCGTATGCAAAGTGTAAAACGTAATTAAAGTAACATTTTATAAAATTTCCCTTTTTTATTTCCTTTTTTGCTTTGTCTTTCCAATAATGTCGCAACAACAAATCAACATTAAATCCAATTTTCTCTTTACACTTAACACGATTGCTATCTCGCTCCCTCAATTACCAGCCATCATATTAGAATCTGTGTCGGTGCTCCACAAGCGTATGCGTGCCACTTGCAAGAACTCTTTTCTCTTTTTCTAGCACTCCCTTTTGAATGTGTGTGTGTGTTCGAGCGGCTTAAGGCATGTGAAGTCTCACTTGCTCCATTAACATACTAAGTGATTTTTGCTCTAAATATAGAATTTACACGCATACATGCTTACACATGCAAGAAACAGCCATGCATCTGTACTCTTTCGTGCTTACTCTTTTCTATGATTGCTATTCATGCAATTTACTCACTCTCACTCTAAGACCTTAGCAGCAATACACAAAAATCAAATACAAATACATGAAAAGTGTTGGTGCGGGTTGTTCAATAAAAAGTCTCTCACGTTAGTGGACATCCTAAGACTTTCACTTTAATTTCATTTCGTTTCCGTTGCCATAGGAAAAGAACACCAATTGACTTCTAGTACATGCAGGATCTCTTATTCTCTCTTGCGCTCACTCGCTCTAAATTTGGTCACGTAGGCATATCGGCATGCGCATATGTGTGTATGTAATTATTTGCATATGTATGCAAGCGCGAAAGGTTTAAGAAGCATAGCATAAAGAGATGCGAAAAATTCATTCGCTGCGCCAACAACAAATTAGGGAGTTGCCAGATGCACTCTTAATTAAGACTTAAGAATGAGAGAGCGTTCTATCTCTCTCTTTGACTTTTTGCTCTTAGGAATTATTGTTGATTTATACATATGACAATGTAAGAGAGCGGACCTATTTTTGAACTTAACTTATTCGAGATAAAAATAGGAATTCGATTATATACGTAAAGAGATAAAATCCTTAAGTGCATTCAAACTAAAGACACATATACCGCTTTAATAATTGTAGTTATATTTAAGTGAATCTTTAAAGCTGCTTTTGACTGACTCTTGAATACCGTGACCAAAGTTCCTTTAGTTCCTAGCTAAAGCACTTTTCTTTTATTTTATTTTTCCTTTTGTGGCTTCAGTGCGCCATCAATAGTTTGTGAATTATTAAAACTGCGCTAAAGCAATTAATTTTAAATTTTAGCTGCTTATATATATACCTTTATAGAGAGAGAGCGAGAGAGAGAGGGAGTTAGTTGTTGTAGGGCGTGTGTGTGTGTGGGGGGCGTGACTGTAGATGCCGCTGCGGTTAGAAAATATTAAACACCGGGCGACGTCTGGCAAATGTCACTTAAAAAATTGAAAGGTTGCGCCCCCCAGACCCCCAGACCCCCGGGGAGCCCAGAGCGGGCACAGCAGGACTCGCAAAGGAGGTGAGCGACTGGCAAAGGGATCTGGGCGCTGGCGCACGGGGCGTATGCGCAATGTTGGCAAAGGCGAAACTTAATTAATTTGAGTAACTTGGCAGCCGGCCGGTTGGACGGCTTTGCCACCCATCGGCTGCTGCTGCTGTTGCTGCTGCTGCCGCCCGCTGCCCGTTGGCGTCTTTGTAGCGCCGGGTGTGGCATGAATTCTTAATGCATGCTGTATGTGTGTGGGGGGCGTGTGTGGGGGCGGTGGGTCGCTAAAAAAAAAAGAGTGGTCTGTGCAAGAAAGAAATAACTGGAACTGACTATGTCAACATAATTAACTTTGAAGTGGGCGCCCCAACAGACAGCCAATCCTTTAGATAAAAAACTCATACATAAGCACTCATGTGATGATGTTGCATGTGCCAAAAAATTGCCCCCCTCCATGCACATCTCCGAATGCAAATTACTGTGAGTGTTGCAAATAATTAATTTTAATGCATTTCCAGCATTCACATGGCTTAGAGATGGCACTCAGTGCCCCAAGTCCACAGCCATTGAAGCTTACAAACTGAATGATAATTTCCATTTCAGTTTCAGATTTTTCATTTAAAGAGCAATATGGTCGATTTTCACATCTTTTTGTTTGAGTTCATTTTCAGTTTTTTGTTAAGAGATAAAACAACAAAAAAAACAGTTACATCTCTAGTGTGTCTGCTGCCAAAATGCACTTAGCCAAGCTGCATGAGCTGTGCTCGTTGTGTTCCCTGTGAAACAGAATTCTTAATAAATTGGCACAGACTAGGTGTTTTTATGCTCGTTCACATTGGGGAAAAGAGCATATTGGCTGAGTGCTTATTTTAGATTATATTTTACTTTACTTGGCGTGTGACTCTTTCTCTTCAATATTTCAATACAATGAAGAACTTGCCGATCAAATGTTCAGGCAATATCGAGTGTATATTGTATATATATTTATATATGTATATATATATATATATATATATATATGAATAATATATAAGCACGCGCTCAACTTACTGCGCAGTTTACGCTGCGACTTCGCTTGGGCTGCGCTTATGCCTATGGCTCTGCCCATGGCTCTGCTCTGGCTGAGCTCAGACTCAGCCTATGGCACTGCTCAGGCTCAACTCAGCCTCTGCCTATGGCTCTGCCTATGTCTCTGCCCATGGCTCTGCTCTGACTCAACTCAGCCTATGGCTCTGCCGGTAGTTCTGCCTTTACTAGGCTCTGCTTGGCTCTGCTCTGGCTTAACTCAGCCTCTGCCTAAGGCTCTGCCTATGGCTCTGCCGATAGCTCTGCTCAGGCTCAACTCAGCCTCTGCCTATGGCTCTGCCTATGTCTCTGCCCATGGCTCTGCTCTGGCTCAACTCAGCCTCTGCCTAAGGCTCTGCCTATGGCTCTGCCGATAGCTCTTCCTATGGCTCTGCCCATGGCTCTGCTCTGGCTGAGGTCAGCCTCAGCCTATGGCACTGTTCTGGCTCAACTCAGCCTCTGCCCAAGACTCTGCCTATGGTTCTGCCGATAGCTCTGCCTATGGCTCTGCTCTGGCTGAACTCAGCCTCTGCCTATGGCTCTGCCGATAACTGTGCCTATGGCTCTGCCCATGGCTCTGCTATGGCTGAGCTCAGCCTCAGCCTATGGCTCTGATCTGACTCAATTCAGCCTCTGCCAATGGCTCTGCCGATAGCTCTGCCTATGGCTCTGCTTCTACTTAGGCTCTACTTGGCTCTGCTCTGGCTCAACTCAGGCTCTGCCTATGGCCCTAGTCTGATATAGAGCTCATCACTCGTATTATCATAGTATATATAGTTGATCATAGTTTACTTCAACTTCTATAACCCCATCACTAATACCTTTAATAAAGTGAAAATATTTTATAGCAAACTCTTTTCTGATTGATTATAATTGCCTGTCTCTCAGCTCATTTTAGTTTTATGGAAACTTTTCACATACTTCGTGCTGAACGTCATCTTTCTAACAGGCGCTTGTTGTTGAAAGTTTTGTTGGCCTCATATCAGCTCATTTCAATTTAACCTGTTCAAACTTTTCTGATTGCCCAATTTGCAGGCTGAATGCAATCAGCAAACCGAATCTGGCTGTTGTTGTTGTTGTTGTGTCTTAAAGAAAACTTAAACATCGACTGCACTTAAAGTTCAATTTGTTTTGGTTGGCAGTGTTGGAAAATGTTGAATGTGGTGTGATAGTGCTCTGACCACTTTGACCACTTTGACCAGGCTACATGTCTTCCAAGCAGCAGCAGCAGCAGAGATAATGCGCAACAAAATAAATGGGGAAACTGACAGCTCACAGGAAGTGGGCGGTTGGGCGGGGCGTGGCTCAGAAGCTGCAAATGTTGACGACGATGACTTTTAAATTGTTTTATTGAGGTGCCAGTGTTGGTCAGAAAGTTTAGCAAGTGCAAAATAAATGAGCATGGAAGTCCATTTTAGAGCATTACGTAGCTGCTCCTTGCAGCCTGACAGTCGGGCGTTAGCCTGTACCCATATGTGTGTGCCTCTCCCTCTCTCTCTCTCTCTCTCTCTGTGTGTGTGTGTCGGGCATACAAAGTCAAATTGTTTACAGATGTCAGAGTTGGCGGGGAAACGGTGGGGTTGGGCAGGTCAAATGCGATTCTCTGCCAGCATTTTGTGCCGTGTCACGTTAAACTTTTGGTTTGTTGGCCTAAGTAGCTGGCGCTCAATATGCCCGCTGACATGTCCGGCAGGAGCTGCCCGAAAAACTGCTCATAAAATGTCGCCAGGCAGCACCAACTGCACACATGGCCAGCGCAACGGTATGAGGCTTAAAGCTGCTGTCAATTGGCATTAGCCCTGGGGGCACTGGACCAGCCATGCAGTGTCATCCCCATGCTCGTGCACTGCAAACAAATTTGGTTAGGTTTAAGAAAATATATATAGTAAAATATAATATAAAATTATATAGAGTTTTTTAAGATATATTTATAAATTTATTCCAAATAATATTATAAAAAGTTTCAAGTCTTGTAAACTTTAGACCCAATTTTCTCACAGTGCATCTAAAACAGTCTTTCTGGGCGTGTGTGTGTGAGCAACTGGAAAGTTAATGCTGTCGCCGTGCAGATTAAAAGGAAACACACACACACACACACATACGTCCAAGGTCCTTCGCATAGTGTATGCCAGGAGCATAGCCTAGCAGTCGTAGTCGTATTAGCGTTGTGTCATATTAGCTCAACAGATTTGAAAAGAATTCGCTGCGTAATGGCAATGAGACACGGTACAATGTGTTCTACTAATACAGCAGCAGCCAACAGACATGTGTTGTTTTATGAAACAGCTCCTCCGATGGGAAAAACACGTGTCAATTGGCTGCGGATTAGTCGTAGCTATACGAGGCATCAGGTAAAGAGCAGAGTGAGTGAGACTTAACTAAGTGAAATTTTAAAGTGAACAAACTGCATATTAGATTGAATATCATAATACATTTCAAGTTTTATAAAAGTAAAAAATTTATATTGTTTCATAGTTAGAAAATGCAGAGAGATATGGTGTTTAGATATAGGATATATAGAGATAGAGGATATACATAGATAAGCATTGAAATTGGATTATCTTTGAAATAGAAGAAATCTCTATTTGATCGACTATTTGTAGTTCTGTTTCATGATTGACTTTGGTTTGTTGCCTTCGACTGAGTGAGACTTAACTGTTCTTATACTAAGTTAAATTTTAAAGTGAACAAACTGCATATTAGATTCAATATCATAATACAAGTTTTTGAAAGTCCAAAATTGATATTGATTCATAGTTGGAAAATGCAGAGAGATATGATGTTTAGATATAGGATATATATAGATATAGGATATACATAGATAAGCTCTGAAATAGGAATATCTTTGATATAGAAGTTCTGTTTCACGATTGACTTTGGTTTGTTGCCTTAGACTGAGTGAGACTTAACTGTTCTTGTACTAAGTGAAATTTTAAAGTGTACAAACTGCATATTAGATTGAATATCATAATACATATCAAGTTTTATAAAAACGTCAAAAAGGGATAGTTAGAAAATACAGAGAAAATGCAAAGAAATGTTGAAGACTTAGGTGTTTCAATATAGGATACATATAGATATAGTATATACATAGATAAGCCCTGAAATTGGAATATATATTTGAAATAGAAGAAGTCTCTATTTGTAGTTCTGTTTCATAATTGACTTTGGTTTGTTGCCTTAGGCCAAACAAAATGCCAATCATGATAAAGTGAGATGCGCTGATGTAGCGCTCAATTAGCCGCTGTTCCAAATCAATAAATGCAACGCGCATTAGCTGCAACTGGCAACTGGCAACTGGCAACTGGCAACTGGCAACGGGCAACTGGCAACTGGCTGGCAGCTGGATCGGCGTCAATCGAGCGCTAACAAAGATAAATGGCTGAAGCCACAAAATTGATTTGGTTGACAGATGAATTGTGGGGCGGCTGAACGTCAAAGCTGAAG